>OX463842.1:47847435-48571310 GCA_949825065.1 Odontocerum albicorne | reverse complement strand
CACCCCTCAGCCTTCAACCGTTGAAGCGTGTATATCGGTACCAGTTCAAACAGAATTCAGTCTTGTTTATGCTCCCATGAAGATGAGGTGAAAGCCTTAAAACCGGTAGGGTTATACCGTTACAAAAAAGTGGAATAAACAGTGTTTAATAAAAATAAATTACAAAGTTATAAATTACTTTTATTTACATCATCACAGCATGTTTGTATTGGGGTAGGCAAAAAGAACCGATTTCGGTTTTATTTTATGCTAGTACACATTTTTCGCTGCTGATACGTCCTTACAATTTGTCATGCATACTACCCTATTATAAAAAAATTTACCACTCCTCTTTTTTGTGAGGATTGGGATTGTAAAGAACGCAAAATAATATCGACAGAACGTATTTATTCATAATAAAAAAATACGGGTTAAAATTAAAAAGACACGTGTACTCATTTGTGTATTTTTCAATCCCTGTAATATACGAGTAGTTAGGGAAATAAAACAAACAGAATACATAAAAATAAGACTTTCGATAGGAAACGAAAACCGAATGAATGCAGGATGCATAGCTTTGTTAAATGAATGCATCGCAGACTTCCCTATTTAAGGGGAAAATGAAATAAAATATTTTTTATACAGTATGTTATGTACCTATATAAGAAATAAATTTACTCTACGCTTCTTAATTTATGCGAAAAAACTATTAATGTAATTACGATTAAGAAATTTAAAAATTTCTATCAATTTATTCTTGATTTCTATTTTCCCAATAATGGAGACCCCTATTCATTAGGGGTATCCGTATTCTAATGGTGGTCCATATTCTAAGGGAGGTATGTATTCACATCCACTTCGCATTTATGATAAATTTATTTAAGCCGCCTCATTCAAATGGTTAAAACCATAATCACCTTGCTTAAGGAAAAATAGCTAGTAAGTTTGTGAATTCCTTAAAAATAATAGAATATCAAAATAGTTTAAAATTCTATGACAGTAATTAAACATTACACTAAATTCTTAAACCATCCTTCTGTATTTGCAATTAATTAGTTAACGTTTTACACATAACGTTGATAATAATTGTAAATTCGTCCAATTAATTTAATTTCAGCTAACATCTTCTCCCTTTCAGATATGAGTTCACCACCAGCTTACAAGAAGTTAGAAGTTATTAATTCACCATCAGTTCATCAGTAGCACTCCATGAACTTATCAGGAGATATGAACTAATCATCCGTTCACCAGTAGATATGTTATACCTACATATATTGCAGCTGCATGAATAATAAAAAACTTGAAAGTACATCGTGAAAATTCAAACCGTTCACAAAAAAACCACCGACAAACAGACTCGTCATTATTTGCATTGATACTTCACACAGAGTGCGCTATTTGTTAGTTATATCGGTAAGCGATGCGATGCGATGATAGCGCGCCGCGCGCTTCATAGCCGTGTTTCCCTGCCACGCTGTTTGGTAATGGCTGACTTTAATTATACATCTACATTGAAGGTAGATCTATCTGCAACGAGAATTGACTGCAATGCAACTGAGTTGTAAGGAAAACTCAGTGGCAGAACATCAAGTATATTTATTCATAAAAAAAAACTTTGTACATAATAGTGAATAAAAATTTACAAAAATAAAGTAAACGTTTTCAGAAGTATCTCTGTTAATATATTTAATTTCAATTTTAGCAATTAACAATCTTTAAATTGAAAATCATCGAGATAAAAAAGAACAGTAAATGAACGAAAAATATCGTTGTGAAGGCGCAAATAAATTGGGTTCATAAAAATAAACTAAAATTAATTTCGTCTGAGAATTAGTGCATTTAGGAAAAAGATATATATTTTAAATAAGGACTAACACTACTTCGTCACAGACTTTGCCTAAAGAAGTGATGATATATCTGAAAAATGGTTGGTTAACCCTTTTGAATTACATTACCCGGAGGTAAGTAATACACATCGGGCTTAATAAAGAGACTGTCAGTCATAATCGGCTAACTTCGGTTTTGTAGAGCGTCGTCTCTGTCATTCATACATGTGTTCCATCGCGATTTGTCAGTCGTTACCGGACCGGACTGTTATCGCATCATGCGACAGAGACAACGCTCTACAAAGCCGAAGTTAGCTGATTATGGCCGACAGTCTCTTTCCTAAGCCCGATGTGTGTTACTTACCGCCGGATACTGTACACGTGACCTCTTCAGTTCACGTTCAAACAAACTTTATTTTCATTACTGTATTTTGAACAATGAAATAAAAACAACTATCAACTCCTTAAACTTAAGGTATCTGGAGATAGTAATATTTTAATAAATGAAGCAACTTTTATTATTTATAAATCGAAAATTAATTTAATTAGAGATTGTAGGGAATACCCACGTCCCTAAATATTGTCAACATGCACGGTCAACGACCGATGAATCAACCTTTGAATATGTACAAAGATCACATACCAGAACGTCAATACTGTTTACACGCAAATAATATTTACATCGCATTCCACGGTAGAGAGAGAACGCATCGCGTTGTCTCGCCGTTTCGGCAATAAATATTCTACCCACTATATCATTGGCAACGTCTGCGACCACCTCGGAACGCACAGGAGTGAGATCAAGATATACCGCGGACGCATTCACGCGCCCCGTTCTGAAATTGTATATATACCTACTTATCGACAAATAAAGAGCACTTGTTATTAAAAACTTGACCATTCATCGCTGTTTACTATTTATCGATTATTCACTCTCACTTTTTCGCATTCCTGAATCGACGTATTTTATTTTAAATACAAAACAAATCAAAATCATCACGACGTATCAATCAAGCACCCCGCTAAATTGATGACCCCGAACGAAAAGGAACACAGAATTCGACTAAAGCGAATACAGAGATGTCAACAACATCATCATCAGCACGTCCTACTAGGACACACGCTAAAAGATTAATAACACGACGTCATAAATCATACATTTTTAATTTCCTAGGGTTGTGTATATTATAAATCAGGAAACTATCGTTCAACGGTTGAATTGTTAATAAAAATATTTACTAAATGCAAGTAATGCGTTTTTTTTCGGAAGCGGTGTCAATCACGTGTAAATACGAGATCTTTACATAACGCAAATCTATTTTATTACATTAAAACGCGGGATCGGGGTACAAAATAATAATAAAGCAATAATAAATACAAAGAAAAATAGAATGTTTATTTAATAAGGAGTAATTACTTATTTTTAATGAAAAAAAGTGAGATTATATTAATGATGCTTTTACACACAAGGACCCACTCTGGAAAAAATCTGGTTTAGTTCAAATATGGAATAAAAATGCCTGAACATTGTGAAAAAATGTCAAAACATTACAATGTGCATTTCGTAGTAAATTTCTTTTTGAAAAAGTTATTTCGTATTGACTATTAAAACTTTCCTCGAATGTATTTCGAAGCATGTACAATAAAATGCGGGTTGGATCCTTTTTGGATACATAAGTTAAAAGTATACCACTTCCCCCCGCCACTGGAAAGGATATTTACCTTACAGATGAGTAGCTATTAATTAGCATTGAAGTTAGTACCGCTTATGTATTAAATAATCCGTACATCAAAGAACACCTGGCTAATAATATTATTTATTTCATGTCATAAATTAAGTTCGAAACCTGGTCAAAATGATATATGATACATATATACCATCACGCAATTTCCCTGTCGGAGTTAACAGAGAGAACAGAGCGACATACTTTCCTATCTCGACACACATCTTTAGTCTATTCTCCATTCACACAACTTCTACGATTTCTTTGACTTTCTACGTTTGCTTCTTTCAGAATATAATTCACATGATCTAATCATACTCTCCTTGGTCTTCCTGTCACACGCCTTCCACTCAAATTGGCACTGTACATTTGTTTTGTAAGTTATGTTTTATTTATTCATTTTACACTCCAAACATTCTCAGAGTGATCTTCTTGATATTACTTAACTCGTCAGTCTTAAGTTCACATTCATCCATTATCACTTCATTGTATATTTTATATACATTATCACTCCATCTATTCTTCTTAATGCACGCATTTCTAGAGCATTTATTCGGCTCCTCTCAGTCTTTTTCCACTTCCACGTTTCACTCCCATAGATCAAAGTTGACACTAAAATACTATTGTAGACTATCATCTAAGTAAATTAACCTTTCCCTTCCTGTGATAAAAAAATCCGCCCGATCCGGTGCCGTGTATCATATTCAATACACATGTAAAAATTAACGATTTAAAATCGGAAAAATAAGAATATTCATAGCCAATCATCATCATCATCATCATCAATGGCACTACAGCCCATTGTGGGCCCCGGCCTCCTCCAGCAGTCGTTGCCATTCCCCCCTATCCTGGGATGCACTCCTCCAGCCCCTGATGCCAATCACGTTTGCATCATTCTGCACCCCATCATCCATCATAGCCAATCGCTTAAATTAAATTAATTTGAAGTCAAAAGTGATAATAACTGAAATTTAATTGCTGAAAACATGAAAAAAACATCGGCTGTCGTTCACAAAATGGGCGAAGCGACCACCTCGAACGAAAGCCCTAAAGCTACTGACGGGACGGAAACACTAACACTGTATGTTATACCGCGAAGGAAAACACACAACTCCGAAATGAGATTCTAATTCTGGCATTCCCATATATCGAAGTAGAGTGAGAGTGAGACGTGAATAGTGTCGCTTCCTCACCCAAAGCGGTTTTTTAGAATGAACATACCTACGTCACACACTGGCACACGTTTGATTGCATTGGTGAATTTATTCCCGTTTTTTTCACAAAATATCTCTGATGTGGCCAATAAGTGCTAATTATTATTTATATTAATTTTTCATTCAATGCATAAATGTATTACGGTGGAATACCTAAAATATGAACCCAGTATTTATTATATTTCTAGAGATATTAAAGTTTTTAGAAGCAATGTGTACTAGTTACACATAACAGGGAAGGAAGGGTGAAGATAATGGTCCGATTTGAGTATATATTATGTATTTTAGTGCCCCATTGATTTTGTTTCTTATTGTTACACGCCGTTCGATATCCATCTTAGCTCTTCCATAATTTCGTATTGATATTACAGTTATAATATCAATACGAAATATTTAGTCGAAGCAACTTTATTCCGATTTGCTTGAAGTCAATATTAAGTTGAGTACAAATTCAACGCCAAAATCAATCTCAAGATAAGTTACTTGAAGTATGTGGGTGGTAGTCTTGGGTAATTATTGAAGAAAAATATTATTTTTGTATCGCAAACATACATAAATACTCTTATATATACCATCACGCCGTATCCCTTTTGTGGGATAAGCTGAGAACAGATCTCCAACTGTTCTATCTAATCACAACTTTCACTTTTTCAATATTCAATATATTCATACATCACGTCATGCAATTTTCCCATAAATTACAGTAAATCGTAAAAAAAATGTCAAGTTTACTATATAAAATTACAATATTTATGTAGTCTTCTTCTCTTCTTCTTCCTTTTCCTATAGATCATGATCTGTTTGTTCCGCTTGTTCCCCTTCTTGGGACGTGGATTGCCAGCTGTCACGCCATCTCTTCAGAGGTCTTCCCGGTAGTCTTCTTCCGGCTGGGTTCCCTTGAAGGGCGACACGTGGAAGTCTGTCGTCTTGCATTCTGTTTACATGTTCGTTCCAGTATCGCATTCGTTGTCTTCCCCACCTGACGATGTCTTTCGGTTATATATCTCAATGTTTTCATTTCAGAGGTTCTCAAGAGAGATTTTGTTCTAGATGCGTCTGCTCTGGTCTCCATTCCGTAGGTGGCTATCGGTCTCACACATGTCTTGTATATTCTGACTTTACTTTCTATTCTCATGTGTTTATTATTCCACACCGGTGTTCTTAGGCATCCCGATATTGCAGCCGCCTTATTGACCTTTCTCAAGGTTTCATCATACATATTCTCATTGCTACTGATGCTCACTCCAAGATACCTAAACTCCATCACTTGCTCTATTATTTTGTTATTCACTGCTAGTTTGCATCTCACCGGGGTCTTAGATATTGTGAGGCTCTTCGTTTTGTCCGTGGATATCAACATGTTACATTTTAATGAGGTTTGATGGAGTCTATATAACATCATTAGGAGGCCATCTTTGGATTCTGCGGTGAGTAGTGCATCGTCTGCGTAGCATACAATGCTGACTTTTTTGTCTCCCAGTCTATATCCTATGTCCATGTCTGCAATTTATTCAATTAGTTTGTCCATTATTAGATTGAAGAGGAACGGGCTTAAGCTATCCCCTTGTCTAATTCCAATCGGAGTAGGGACGGCATTTGTTAGGTCATTCTCTATTTTAATCCTGGTGTAGCTATTGGTATTCAATCCTTGTATGTTTTTTATTAAGTTTGAGGGGACATTCTTCTCACTAAGTATTTATATAATGTTTTACTAAAAACTGTAAATTGATTGAATTTCTTCTTATTTTTTAGAAAGTTACAAAAAACCAAGATAACGCACCTTCTGAAAAACAGGAGATTCAAAACAATTTTCGACATCAGTCAAAGCATTGTACCTAAATGAAAGAATTCCTGACCGAATGGGAAATACCACGTGCCTTCTATTCTCACCGCTAGAAAAGGGTTTGGGCCATTCCAAATCTTGTTAACCAAAAATAATTTTTAGTTTCGTAAACTTTTTAAAAAATATACAACTGAATGAAAAAATTATAAAATCGTCACTCCCGTTTGTTATTTATTCAACATTAAATCAAGACGTGCGAGAGCCCGAACCTCATATGATAGCAAACTAGAAAGCAATGCTTGCGTCTGGAGCCCGGTGAGGGCGCAGAACTCACTCATGGTGGAGAAAGTACCCAAAAAATATCTGCGATATCTCTATATGAGTGAGTTTGGTGTCTACAGTTTCTGCTTGGCATGCTCGGGTATAACTTCTTGAGCGTAAACAGTGATCTACGTCTCCTGGTAGGTATACGTTGTCAAACTCGTTCAAGGAGTTGTGAGCGGTCCAGCATTACTACAAAGATTAGCGTTAAATGTTCCTAACAATTACACTAGACTGCGCCGGCAAGAACAGTTCTCAATAACATACGCAAGAACTGGTCTTCCAGCCGCTATGCCAGTTGGAAGGGCCTTAACTCTTTTTAACGGGACTTCTTCGGATATTGACATATTTCATATCACATTACCAAAAGCAAAAGTAAATTTTCTTCTAAGATTGAGCGCGTTAGAAAGCACTCATCAACGTACTTAAGTGACTTTGAATATACGTGTATGTGTGTGCATATACATTATTTTTTTTATTTTATATAATCTGTTATTACTAAGCAGAATTACCTTATTGATAATCAATAAAAACGAGTTATTTTAGTGAAGATTTTTTACACTTCGAACTAACTTCAGAGTGTTCGTAATAATTAATATCAAAATAATAAATATTTAACTAATCTACGAATAAATTATCTAACAAAATATTTTTTCAGAGCAATCTTAGATTAGTTTCATGAATTTTTATAATTTTAATATAAACGAGTTGTAGTGTTTAAATATTTTAAGTTGATAGACATTTAGAAAATAAATTGTTTTAGCCAGAATGAATTGATTTGTATAAACTTGCGTTGTTATGTTGTTCGTCTTATACTAGTTTTTTTCATAGTATAACACTGCTTACATGTCAATGTTAAATTTGACTTATTCTTCTTTTTCCTAGTGTCACGTCAGGTCTCCCCAACGTTGACTATCACCTAAGAGTAAGCATTTTTGAACCCGGCAGCCCAAAAAATATCCCTAACGCTCCTTACATCAGTCCAATCGCGTATATTGTGAAACCAGGAGATTTGCCTCCTGCCAACACCTCTTCGACCCTCAATTCTGCCTTGGATGATCAGGTGCAGTAATTTGAATTTTGCTCCTCTAAGTACATGACCCAAATAAGACACCTATCGAATTTTAATATTTGTCAGCAGCACTCTATCAACGTTGGCTCTTCGAAGAACCCTTGTGTTGCTGACCATATCCATCCAGGGTATCCGTAGCATTCTCCGATGTATTTACATTTTGAATGCTTCCAGTCAGTTCATACTACTAACTTTGAGGGTCCATGATTCCACTCCATATAATAACACTGACCAAACGTAGCATTTGACTAACCATTGTCGAAGTTTCAAGTTCAGATTATCATCGCAGAATATATTTCCCATTTTATTAAAAGCCGCACGAGATGTATCAATTCTGCACTTGACTCCGGTTTCTGGGTCGAGGCCTTTGGTTTATTATTATTTCATAATGTTTGCATCAAACAGGTCACTTAACCGTTGGAATATCACAATTAAATAAAATTATGTTTTGTAAAAAATGTGTTTCTATAATATGTATGTATATTTTTTTACAAAAACAATAATTTAAGTATTACTGGTTGATTCCACATGGAAGGGCCCGGTCTCATTTCGACATCCCCCAAACACCATACCCTCTCTCTGTAGCCCCAGTCAGCATCCCAGATCCCAGCCCAGACTCGGGACTATGTAGGCTTTTCCAATTGGGCTCATTGATATTCTGGGCCCGCCGTTTGTTAGCCACTCTGCAGGGAGAAGATTTCAAATGCTGCCACTGAACCCGTGTATAGGATACACATTTTACCTTTGTTCCATCTCTATACACGTTTTATCTATTACCAACGCGCGAATCTATTGAAACACACAAAGGATTTTTTTTTCATCAAGATTCCCAAACGGAAAAAGCTGTCTCGATGATTATTTCACCAAATGCTGAGCTTTCTTCTTACAGTGATTTTTTTGTAAAAATCCTAAACATGTATGGAACAAATCGAAAAGACTTTGGCCTTTTTGAAAAAACTAGACAAAGAAATTGAATTCACAAGATTCAAACATTTATTTACTCATTCAAAACCTACATGCTAATATATCGAAAGAATTTACTGCTTAAAAGTGATTACTTCCAACCAACCAGTTTTCGTTTCATCATTATTGATAGTATCCATGGTCGTATATTTAATATAGTATAAAAAAACAAAAAAAAAATATTTATTAAATACTCAACGTGTTTTAGGAGCCCAAAGATTATCAACTCATGCTATTTAATTTGGAAATAATAACACATTTATCAAATGAATAAACTGATTTTATAACTTGAGTTAATTTTTATCATGAAAATGTATGTGATTTAGAATAAATGGATTTTATTATATAACTTCTGTTGCAACAAATGCTTCATCGATTCCACACTGATTCCAAAAAATACAACATGTCTATCTCCATCAGCAAGACTAAATGCATGACTCTAGCCAGAGAGCAAGTTGGATACAGTGTGGCGATCAACGATACACCAATTGAACAAGTAACAAAATTTAAATACTTAGGTGCTGGCATTATGTGCAATAATGACCTCTATGGCAAAGTGCTTGAACAATTACAAAAGGCCGCAGATATTTCCGGATGTTTAAAGAACACTATTTGGAAAAACAAGCATATGAACATCCAAAGCAAGGTGAGGATATACAAGACTTGTGTCCGCCCCATAATGGCATACAGCATAGAGTCTAGAGCCGACACTGTCAGAACCAAAAATCTCCTTCGAACCAGCGAAATGAATGTACTTAGGAGTATCGCTGGAAACACAAAAATCCGAAGGTTGTGCGAAGTTGAAGATATTGTCAGATGGGAATGACAGAGAAGAAGGTTCTGGAACGAACACGTATCCATAATGACGGAACCAAGAACCGTAAGAATCGCCAGGGACAGTATACCCCAAGCAAGCAGACCTCCAGGACGACCTTCCAAAAGATGGAAAGACAGCTGGCAGTCGACTTCACAAGAGGCAAACAATGATGCAGGACCATAACAGGCCAACAGGCCTTAAATAAGATGAAGAAGAAGAACTTCTGTTGAATACAGTACAACCTGGGGGGTTTCTGTCATGTATAAAAGTGTATCAATCAAGTTATCAAAATCAGTGCATTGGGATGAACACCTACCTGGTCAACACATACTATACGTTTCCAAGATCTCACCGCTGCTTGTCAAATCTTCTGCCTCCCTCCACCCACAATTCCCAATCCAAATGTTTAGGACGTCGGTGCCAGCTCGAATACAGTTCAATATTGTTTGCGTTATCATGATGATGAGAGGAAAACCTTGAAACCGGTAGGGTAATTCCAATATCTTAAGTAAAAAAACAGTGTTTTATGAAACATACATTTAATGTCTTAAAACCTCCACAGAGTTAACGCTTTAACTATAAATAATATACAAAATTTAGAAAATATTAATATGGACGTAACAGAAGCGAAAAATGTGTCGTAGTTTATATTTTATATTTTTTATTTATATTTTATTTATTTAATTAACGACACAACAGTGTCTTTATATACAAATGAACATGTGGCAGGTTATACATACAAGTACTTAAAATTATTGACAAAAAATACAAAACTTTATCTTAAACTAACATGAAGATACAAAAAGCAGTAGTAATAATAAATTACAGTCATTGTTTTAAAATTATTATATGTATATTTAAGTTCAATATATGTTATGTATGTATACCACAAAATATTACCAAACTTTACCAAGCAGACTTACGTAAATGTCGAATACTTATTTTATAGAGGTAAAGAACTTAGATTTGTTTTTAGTGGAAAAACGCTTAAATAGAACAAAAATTGGATTTTTTGAGAACTTTATGGTTATTTTATAGTGATTTATAATTGAGGATATGTTCTCCCTGTCTTACCCAATAAGAAAATGGTATGAAGATATGTTCTCCCTGTCTTACCCAATAAGAAAATGGTATGACAATATGTTCTCCCTGTCTTACCCAATAAGAAAATGGTATGAAGATATGTTCTTCCTGTCTTACCCAATAAGAAAATGGTATGAAGATATGTTCTCCCTGTCTTAACCAATAAGAAAATGGTATGTAGATATGTTCTCCCTGTCTTATTCAATAAGAAAATGGTATGAAGATATGTTCTCCCTGTCTTACCCAATAAGAAAATGGTATGTAGATATGTTCTCCCTGTCTTACCCAATAA
Source organism: Odontocerum albicorne (assembly GCA_949825065.1). Taxonomy (NCBI): domain Eukaryota; kingdom Metazoa; phylum Arthropoda; class Insecta; order Trichoptera; family Odontoceridae; genus Odontocerum; species Odontocerum albicorne. The sequence goes on along the minus strand of OX463842.1, from coordinate 48,560,236 downwards.
GAAAATGGTATGTAGATATGTTCTCCCTGTCTTACCCAATAAGAAAATGGTATGACGATAATTATTCATTTGTTTTAGTAGTCATGTGTAAAAAAGGTATTGTTGAGTTTATCAAATACAACAACAGTTTTACTGAATTTCAATGTAAATTCAAGGAAGATTTCATAAAATTAGGCAGCACATTTAAATCAAATTCAATTTGCATTCTCATCCATACATTTCGAGTCAAATAATTCTCTGAGTCTCCAGTCTGCCTCGGTACGGAAAATAAAGGAATTTTGTGGCGAATAGTGTTTGACTTCAGTACTTTGTGGCGAATATTTATCTACCTCAGGCGTAATTTTTTAACTCATCCCACCGTCCGTTTCTCCTTCGGCTAAACGTCATTTTTCATCTCTCATTTCATTTTTCTTCTTCTCCGGCGATAAAGAGTATATTTCTCTTTTCAATTTCTTTCACCGCCCTCGCTCAATATTTGAATAACTGCTCGCTTTTCATCATTAAATACGCGGTTTTGAAATGGCTGCGTGTACCCAACCACCTTCAACTCTCAACCCTTGAGAAGATAATTTTACTTTTTGCTAAGGGGATGAATATTGTTGCACTTCAGGACTTTTCTTAAGATATTTACACAATGATCCCCTATTTTGCGTTGCTGTGCATTTTTAAGGAAATTTCGTAAAAAAATTCTCATTAGTAACCTAAATTGACACAAATCTAAAATGCATTAATGGAAGGAATTAAGAAGCGACCATTTCAGGTATATTTTCATAGCATTGTACTCAAGAGAACTTAGAGTAAATTACACGTGAAAATGTTTAATAAACAGCAAGTATATTATATTACAAGTATCATAATGCAAACCAACTCATATTTGGACTAGCTGTAGTGAATCATTGTAGAGCAAGCATTGTAGTGCTTCAGAAATGTATGCTCAGGTTCGTCTATCAGGTTATGATGCACTTCTGAGGCAATGCATATGAAGAAAACATAAGCGTGTATGGTAATGTGAACTTATAACTCATTGGAGAATTTAGATAGCAATTAGATTAATATATAAGTATTGTTGCAAAAAGTGAACTTTTCTTTCACAGCGTACGTTTATTTTTGTATAGATTGTGTTACATTGCACATACTTGCTGCAATAAATTATAAAAAGTATTATGATTATATTACTTGAAGTTAAAGCATTAACACAGCACTGTGAAGGTTTCAAGGCATTGTAATTTGTTTAATAAAACATCGTTTTTTTTTTCTCCGTTAATAATGGTACCCTACTACTGGTTTCAATGTTTTCACATCATCATCAAGATGAACACTTGGTTAACATGTATATCCCCAAGGTCTCACCGTCGCTTGCCGAAGTCATCTCCTGTCTCCCTCCATCCACAACTAACACTTTTTTTCCGTTAGATGCAAGTAGTCTATCGGACCTGTCCAAGCAAAATTCAGTCTCGTTTGTGCTCCCTGATGATGAGGCGAAAACCTTGAAACCGGTAGGGTCATAATATAATCATAAGTAGAAAATATTGTTTTGTTGAACAAATTACAATTGATTTTTATTATTTTCATTCAAAAACTTTTTTAATTCTCTAAGACTATTTTTTGCTGAAAAAAATCATAGTACATCTGAAAATTAGGAAAACAATAAGAAATCCACTCTTAAAACGCTACATTTGTTTAATTTTTGAGGTTAAAAGCCTTGAGCTCTGACAGGAAGCAGTACTAAGTGATTTTATATGTTCCAGAAAGAGATTATTTTAGGGGTCAGCCCTAACGCTACGCGTGGAAATCTCTGGTGAACTGACGTTTAGATATTTCTCTGTGGTACGGGTTTGAATATGCAATACAGAAATGGACGAGCGAATATTAGCTCGATGAAAACTCCTTGCCTAATGCAGAAGTTTAATCGAAATAATATAAATTTTGTAATTAATTTTTATCAAACACTGTTTATTCCACTTTTTTGTAACGGTTTTTTCAGCGAGCTCGAACAGAATTTAGTCTTGTTTGTACTCCCCTGAAGATGAGGTGAAAGCCTTGAAACCGGTAGGGTTATACCGTCAAAAAATAGTGGAATAAACAGTGTTTGATAAAAATCAAAATGGCAAATTTGTATTTTAGTAATGGTATTTCAGTACGTTAGTTTATTATATGTAATTAAATATCGTTATGGTAACTGAATACTGAATTTGTACTTTATTTTTATCAAACACTGTTTATTCACTTTTTAGTAACGGTATAACCCTACCGGTTTCAAGGCTTTCACCTCATCTTCAAGGGAGCACAAACAAGAATAAATTCTGTTCGAACTGGTACCGATATACACGCTTCAACGGTTGGGGGCTGAGGGGTGAGAAAGACACGGGACGATTTCGGCCAAGAGCGGAGAGATTTTTGGGATATAACTGTTCACCAGATGTTCCAATCGATGTACTGACTTCTGTGTATATCGGTACCAGTTCGAAATACGTGAATAGCGTCGTTTCCTCACCCATAGCGGTTTTTAGAATGAATATACCTACGTCACACATTGGTACACGTTTGATTGTATTGGTGAATTTATTTCCGATTTTCACAAAATATCTCTGATGTGGCCGATAAGTGCTAATTATTATTAATATTATTTTTTCATTCAATGCGTAAATGTATTACAGAGGAATACCTAAAATCTGAACCCAGTATTTATTATATTTATAGAGATATTAAAGTTTTTAGAAGCAATGTGTACTAGTAACACATCACAGGGAAAGAAGGGTTAATAAAGCCTTTCGTAGCTAAGGAGAGACGATATAACGAGGCGATCAAAAACAAAATATCAAAATAAATCATTAAAATATCGTTTAGTAAAATTGAAGGAGAAATAAAAGAAATACTCGTATGTTCTTCCTTCTGTTGAGTTCCGTAATTGCAACTAAAGTGCGATATTAATCTTCGATTATCCTTATGCGAGAAGTTGGTAGGTAAGCGAAAATCGCTTAGTATTCTCGGAGTTGCAGAAAGTGGAACTTTTTGCAGAGGCTGATGCGTCGGAGAACATATGCCACCCCCATTAGGCCGGATAAAAACGAACGGCTTTATGCGCCGTAATACAGCAAAAGGTTTTTTTGGTAGAAAACAATCTGGAATGCTTTCTAAAACTGTTCTTTTTTTTATACAAAAGTGTATGAAGTAATTATTTGGTAATAATAGCTATTGTAAGAACTACTGATTTGAGAAAGAACGTTGCGAAGTATGGTGATAGAAAAATGTGAAAGATAAAGTAAATGGAATAAATATTATTTATTTTATCAAACACTGTTTATTCCACTTTTTTGTAACGGTATAACCCTACCGGTTTCAAAGCTTTCACCTCATCTCTAGGGGAGCACAAATAAGACTAAATTCTGTTCGAACTGGTACTGATAACTTTTATGTGCTGACTGTGATAATTTATATATAGGAAAGACAGGAAGATCCTTTAAAAAGAGATTGCGTGAACACAAATCCGCCTTAACAAATCCTCTAATTTATTCTGAAATGGCTAATCATTGTCACCGTGAAAACCACACTTTTTCTATCGATGATGCCAAATTCTTTGCATATCAGTAGTAACGGAAATAAATTGGACAGATTAGAGGCCTTAGAAATTTCTAAGTCAGTACTGTCGAACCTCTTTCCTATTTTAGAAACAATAATAAGATGTGCACATTTCAATACATAAATCAGTTATAACACATTACCATCATACGAGGTGTGACACGCCCGTTCAGCTCCGCCGGCTTCTTAAAGAGGCAAGTACTTTTTAAATCTCAGGGATTCGTTGGATTGCTGTAACTCTGAGTAACTCTTTATCAACTCTCAGGGGGACAAGGTGACACAATTAAACAAAGTATAATTTTAAAACAAAACAGTTTATTATTTTATGGAAAAAAAAGAAAAAAAAAAAAAAATATAAAAAAAACTTGAACGAATGTCAAGAAAAAAAAGTTTAAAGTTGGCTACAAAGATTGTGTTGTCAATTAGCGAGGGAGATTTCAATAACAATTTGAATTTAATTTGATCGAGGGTTTAACGTGGGGACGAAATCCAGCATTAAAATAAAAGGAATGATATTCACCGATAATTGAAAATGGAGTCCTGAAGTTCTGTGATATACGAGGAAAACGAGTCTGGCAGTCTTCCGTACAAACACCGTTTCTGGAGAGACGTCTTAACCGCTTCGAGTCTGGTCCCAAAAAAAGGACTGCCCGTGAATTTCTCCTCTTTTATAGCCACATCGCTAGAAAGAGAAGCTACATGTCTTCCATCTCACTTAGAAATACTAGTTTCACATAGTAACCGTCGTAGACATGAGACTTTATTTTTAAATGACAATTGAGATCGGTATTCTTTAGAATTCAGCAAGAAGGGTATGTAGTCTAGACGGTTTTTATTACTTTATCTTGGCCCGTATGGATTTTTATGATGCTTCGCTCTTGTCTTCTCACAAGAAGGTTTTATTAGTTTACTCTTAGGTCTTATTCCTTTAGCCGTCACCGCTGGCCTTACAATTGAAAACAAACGAAGTAGATTTTATTATAGACCCTTTTTATTTTTAAACAGACAATGACCAAGGAATTCTTTACAATTAGGGATAGGGTCTTGTGCTCCGAAGCGACCACCTAAGTGATCCCTTTTTCGTTGGCCTAATCTTACCGACAGTAATTATTAAAAAAATATACTAAAATATTTTTCCCAGTAACTAACCGAGGGCACGTGTTTCATAAAGCATGATATGTCGCGAATTTATAATCTCGAGGACGCGAAGTATGCACTTCACCAAACACAGTCCTCACACCACACCCGGGAGAACATCTGGTAAACACATATGTCCCAAAAATATCTCCGCTGCTGGCCAAAATCGTCCTATGTCTCCCTCAGCCCTCAGTCCCCAACCCGAATGTCCCTAACCGTTGATAGGTACGTGTATATCGGTACCAGTTCGAACAGAATTTAGTCTTGTTTGTGCTCCCGTAAAGATGAGGTGTGCACCTTGAAACCGGTAGGGTTATACCGTTACAAAAAGTGGAATAAACAGTGTTTCATAAAATAAATTACAATGTCTATAAACCTCCACAACGTTAATGCATTAACTATAAACAATATATATATATAGGTAAATGTAAGAAGTTATGAAAAATTTGGATAAGTTGAGAAATATACAATTTAGGTAGTATTTTCTTATAAGGAAGACTTACGATGGATATCGAACGATGTGTAGCGATAGGAAACAAGTCGATGTGGTTCTAAAACATACATTTTCGAATCGGATAGGATCATAATGTACCAATACGATAGTTCACAAAAGTATTTTAGTACATTTGATGTACAAGAGTAAAACGTAGACATGGAAAAATTACTGAATAAATGTTGTAGAAATGCGTGCTCTAAGAAGAACACATGGGGTAATTTATTTTTCACACATGAAGTTCTTTTAATGCAAATGAATGGAGAAACATTACCAAATTGTGACTCCTTTAAGTATCTTGGGGCACTCATCCATAGCGATGGAGGATGTGCAGCAGATGTGACACAAAATTAGTGTGGAATTGATGAAGTTTAGATCAATTACGGGTATTCTATGTGATCCGAAAATGCCAGTAAAGTTAAAAGGAAAAGTATACCAAACGATTGTCAAACTCGCACTCCTGTATGGCTCCGAATACTGGATGATGTATAACTCTTACTCTAGGCAACTAGAAACTGCTGAAATGCGCATGCTAAGATGGTCAGCTGGTGTGTCCCTAAGAGACAAAATAAAAAACTCACGTATTCGTGGAAGCGTGGTGTTACAGACATCAACAGTTAGATGGAGGAGAGGCGATTGAGATAGTATGGGCACGTTAGACGCAGAGTATCCGATCACATCGTGAAGCAGGCAATCTCCATGGATCTTCCTCGAATAACATCCAGAGGAAGACCAAAGAATTCATGGGTGGTGCAAAAAGATATCCTGATGCAGAGGCACGGCCTGGGGGACGTAGTCCGGAACAAGAAGAGCATACAACCTGAGGACGAGGATAGTTGACCCCAACAGTCTTCGCAGACAGTGAGTTGGGATGGAGCCAGGGAGAAGAGACATGAAGTTCTTTTAATATATTTCTGTTTGATTTGGAAGATATTGCCCTATGATATTAAGCCCACCAAGTTGTACTGTATATACGAGTATATAACATAAGTTTAATACAATACAATAATACTTAATCACATTAAAGTTCAGATTCCAATAATAATTAAGCCATTAAGTTAGACATAACACATCAAATAATGATGAATATCTCAATTCCAGTAATTATGTATGTACATACTAAAATACAATATCAATTGTACGTCATATAATAAAGATCCCTTAGCAGTTAAATGCTAATCCAAATCCCATTGATTCAAGCTGCGATAAACCGTTATTTAGACTGTCACCGTGTATGCTAGGGATACCCAACCTTTTAATATTCGGACCAACAATTAAAATATTTTGTAAAATATCTAGGTACCTCTAGCTAAATTTTAATTGTTTCATTGGTGTTGTTCTCCTTAATTGGTTATGCTGACATATTGAAGAGTGTAGCTGAAATACAATATTGTCTACGGCCCGATTAATCAAGCTTTCGGAAAACGAAACATTAGATCGAGATATTAACTCTTAGTACAACATTGTGAGAACATTGTTAATAGGCGAGGACTTTAACCTTTCTTTTCCTGTGCTAAAAAATTCCGCGCGTTTCGGTGCTGTGTATTCAATACAAAATCGGAAAATTAAGAGTATTCATAGCAAATCGCTTAAATTAATTAAATTTGAAGTCAAAAGTGATAATAATTGAAATTCAATTGCTGAAAACATGAAAACAACATCGGCCGACATTCACAAAACTGGCAAAGAGACCACCTCAAATGGATGCCCGAGGGCTACTGAGATCTGAGACGGGACTCGGTCTCGGAGTGTTGTACCTCGAAGGAAGAAACACAACTGCGAACTGAGATTCTATTTCTTGAATCTCCATATACCGAAATAGAGTGATAGTGAGACGTGAATAGCGTCGCTTCCTCACCCATGGCGGTTTTTTAGAATGAATATACCTACGTCACACATCGGCACATGTTTTATTGTATTGGTGAATTTATTCCCGATTTTCATAAAATATCTCTTATGTGGCCGATAAGTGCTAATTACAATATAATTAATATTATTTTTTCCTTCAATGCGTAAATGTACTCGTATTACGGTGGAATACCAAAAATCTGAACCCGGTATTTATTACATTTATAGAGATATTAAAGTTTTTAGAAGCGATGTTTACTAGTTACATATCACAGAGAAGGAAGGGTTAATCAGACATAGACTTGCTTTTCTTTTTGATACCAACAGCAATTGAAACCAAAACCCCTGGTAGGAAGAGCAGCATATTATCAAAATTCATTAATTTCTGAACAAAACGCATATGGAAATCTTTTTAAATACTACATTAATTGGAAGAATTGTGATAAAAACATATGAAATTTAAATATTTTGATGGATTAGTAAACTATTTTTTTATAAAATATATTGAAATTATATACAAGTAGTTTCAATAAGGCACAAAAGCGTTTTATTTTCATAAATTACAAAAAAATTGTTAAGTTACGTTTTATTTTCCTAAATTACTTGATAATGAAGATTTCGACATATTAAAAAATCATTTTTGCCTAATAGTGGGGTGATATATGGTTAACACTTGAATCTGTATTAATAGATTTAAAAGCGGTGTGAATTATAAAATAGATTTGTAGCAATGGAAATAAATGATTGATTTCGCTTCATTGATTTATTCATAGGTCACATTAAAACATTGATTTATTCATAGGTTACGTTAAAACATTGATTTATTCATAAGTTACATTAAAACATTGATTTATTCATAGGTCACATCAAAACATTGATTTATTCATAGGTCACATTAAAACATTGATTTATTCATAGGTTACATTAAAACATTGATTTATTCATAGGTCACAGTAAAACATTGTTTTATTCATAGGTTACATTAAAACATTTATTTATTTATAGGTCACATTAAAACATTGATTTTTTCATAGGTCACGTTAAAACATTGATTTATTCATAGGTTACATTAAACAATTGATTTATTCATAGGCTAAATTAAAACATTGATTTATTCATAGGTCACATTAAAACATTGATTTATTCATAGGTCACGTTAAAACATTGATTTATTCATAGGTCACATTAAAACATTGATTTATTCATAGGTTACATTAAAACATTGATTTATTCATATGTTACATTAAAACATTTATTTATTCATAGGTTACATTAAAACATTGATTTATTCATAGGGTACATTAAAACATTGATTTATTCATAGGTTACATTAAAACATAAATAGTTTTATTTGTTTAACTTTATCACGGAAAAGGCGACACTTTATACATTTTTTCGAAACAGTTTTCAAACTTTTAAAGAATCCAAGACACCAGCTCGTGGAACCCCAATGATTCGCGGAATCCTGGTTAGAAGTCACTGGTTTACGTCCTCAATAAGGATTGTTGTTAAAGTTTCGGTTTTTAATAAAAAAAAATAATGGTAAAGTTATATCAAATTCATTGATATTATATATTTTGTGCAAACTGCTCAATTAAATTTCAAAGTTGATAAAAAAACATTGAGTTATTTATAAATCTGTGATTTTTTTCGAATTCTAATTATTGTAGTAAAAATGTAAATTTTTTTTAAATTACTGTGTAATATTAGGAAAATTTACATCTGAAAAATAGTAATTGAATAAAAAAATTTAACATGCAAACAGCATCTCTTGCGCATATTTTAGGTAGACTTCGATAGAAATTCTACCCTTGGATATTTTCATACGTCACTCTCTCTCTTTCTTGAAAATCCAACGTCAAGCCTTCTTCTACTCACGTAGTTTTTCTTTTGCTTTTGTAGATAAAGAAGTGAGTTCTACATCTGTATGAATATGACACGTGTCACTTTGTTTAAATAAATAGAAAATAGCAATTTTATGAACTTTGAAAAACATCATATAATATTTATGAAAAAACTGGCAAGAAATTTTCAAATGTGAGAGGGAAGCATGGAAGAGAAAGGAAAGTATAATTAAGCCAAGTCAATGAAGTTTTAGTAAGCTGGAAGAGATTACTTCATGGAAAAAAAAACCGTTAAGTGGTACCACATACAACAAAAGTGTAAAATAATAAATGCAATGTAGTTTTGAAACAAGAAAATATATATTAGTCATGTGATTATCATCATCTAAGGCAAAATAGAAAGCCGCAGAGGGGTTGGCAGGAGGCAAATCTCCTGGCTCCGCAATATACGTGATTGGACTGGCATAAGGGACGTTGGAGATCTTTTTCGGACTGCCGGGGACAAATATATCTACTCTCAATTGATATTCAACGTTGAGGGGACCTGACATGACACTGAGAAGAAGAAGAATATGTGATTACTTTAATTTTTATACTTTTTAACACGTAGACTCTTAAACACGTAGTATTTTTTAACACGTAGACTCTTTAACATGTAATAGTTTTTAACATGTAGACTCTTTAACACGTAGAGTATTTTATTAACAGGTAGACTTTTTAACACGTAGAGTATTTTTAACACGTAGACTTTTTAACACGTAGAGTCTTTTTTAACACGTAGACACACATATAATCACGAGCACTCTAAGTTCAAAATTAAAATATTATAACTATTTTGAGGCGAAATATATGCCGTACACTGCACAAATAAATATAAAAAGTTCAAAATAACGAAAGAACTTTATATTAATGTGTATGAATGTAGAAGAAGCAAAAATTATATCTCGTTATCGAAAAGTTTGGCGCTTTATTATGTTTGCCTACACCGTCAGGGAGTGGCGTGATGCTCAGTAAGTATTTATTTATTCCTTTATATGGCAAGGAAATATACTCATATAATATTAACATTGCCACATTTTAAATATACACGCTTCAATAATTGAATAAAAAACCTTTTCTCCTTTCTCCATCATGCATTATTTCAATGCTGAAACACTGTACGAGTACGAGTAGACCTGCTGGTCGACTAATTAGGAATTCTTGTTTTAAGTGAACCTGCGTATATCTTAAAAGTCTATAAAAAAATACATTCCAGACTTTTTTACTCTCTCCATACAAAATCAACGTATCCTCCAATATTTTGCTAAACACCTTTGACTGACTGGTACAAGTATATTTTGAATACATAAAATTTAATTTTCATTTTGTTTCGATTTGTCAACCCCTATCACGCACGCACATACGTATACATTAGACAGTAGTCAAAGGCATTGAAGCACGGCCACATAATCAGATGAGGTAAACAGGATCAAGGCAGGATATTGCACAGGGTGGCTGAGGAGGTTGTCAGCAGGCCATCAGCAGCCGATAAGCCCAAGGTATTGTCTCTGCAGCCTCCTTCAGCTACCCGAGCCTCCGTATCTACTTCCATTAACTAATTGATAAACAAACGTGAGGTTTACTCTACACTCTGGATACATATTGACTCGACCTCATTGATGTTTCGTGATTTGGTAATAATGAGATGTGGAAGATGCTTCATAATTAAGCCCGCTTTATAACAATACACACGTTCTTTTTTACAATTTATTTTAAACTATCTTAAATATTAAATTATAAGTATACAAGTATAATTTACATATTAATTCCAAACATATATTAAATTTAAGTTTTATAAAGTAAAATATGGCAGGTTATTGACATGATGCAATGTAAATACAAATATAAATATATGTGCATTGATAGCAATGTAGGGAATACCGACGTGATCGTCGTAAATATTGTCAACATGCACGGTCAAAGACCGATGAATCAACCTTTGAATATGTACAAAGATCACATACCAGAACGTCAATACTGTTTACACGGAAATAATATTTACATCGCATTCCACGGTAGAAAGAGAGCGCATCGCGCTGTCTCGCCGTTTCGGCAATAAATACTCTACCCACTATATCATTGGCAACGTCTGCGACCACCTCGGAACGCACAGGAGGGAGATCAAGATATACCGCGGACGCATTCACGCGCCCCGTTCTGAAATTCTATATATACCTACTTATCGATGAGTAAAGGGCACTTGTTATTATTCACTTGACCATTCATCGCTGTTTACTATTTATCGATTATTCACTCTCACTTTTTCGCATTCCTGGATCGACGTATTTTATTTTAAATACAAAACAAATCAAAATCATCACGACGTATCCAATCAAGCACCCCGCTAAATTGATGACCCCGAACGAAAAGAAACACAGAATTCGACTAAAGCAAATACAGAGATGTCAACAACATCATCATCAGCACGTCCTACTAGGACACACGCTAAAGCAACATAGTATGTTCGTATATTTTCTGAAATTAAACATGTACTTTAAAGCAATAGAAAATTAAGAAAATTTTAGAGTGATGCTATCAAAAGATCTGAGCTCTTTTCATTACATCCTCCCAATCGAGATACACCCCCACCAATGGAGGACGTGCTCGTTCACTAGGGCATCACGCGTTTTTCAGCCCACGCCTTTTACCACATAAATATGCACAAATGATGAATAAATTTTAAAAAATAATTACTTCCAACCAACCAGAGAAATGTTAGAAATGACCGACTGGCCCTTTTTTATAATCATCGGGGCATAAAATCTCCGGCTTATGTGCTCAAGATAAGTTTAGACAAAATGTTTCAATTTGCATTCGTTTACATGTAGAAAAAATACATGTTATTTTGGTATAAATTAAAATATCAAAAAATAACAAAAATAAATGAGGTCCTCTGTTTGATTTTATTTAGCTCGCTTTTGGAAAATTGACCGATTTCAGTCAACGAGCATATTTTGCCCCTGAAATATCGTTGAGTGAAACCGTTGATCAATAATCAAAAGGTCGGTGCAATATATTTCAACATAATTTTTTTTCGTTTTATGACTGGGTTTTCCTAAAAATGATCATTTCTACGTTAATTTTTTTTTCATATTCTATTGCATAGCACCCTCGTTGAATACAATACAACCTGGTGGGTTTATTGACGTGCGCCAATGCTTTCCAACCAACCAGAAAGATGTTAGAGGCCCTAAGTGAAAAAACTGGAAACCATTTTTTTTCAATCGGAGTTACAATGGGAGTCCAACCTGAAATCCCCGGGTCTGAAGACATGCATTCTTATTAACTAGGCCAAAAAGGTTTTATCTGTAAAAATAAAGGAATTTTATTTTTCCAAATAAATACTTTATTTACATGACAAATGAGACTTGACTAGTACTGAGATAAGGAAAAATCCTTTCGTATGGACAGAACGGTTAACACTTTATATTTATTTTGTTAGTCTTTGTTCAATTATTAATTTCAAGTGCCCAAACCATCTCAAAGAGCTCTTCAGCATCTTACTTAACATATCAGCCTTAAGTTGACATTCATCCCTAATCGCCTCATACATCCTTCTAAGTGCATGCATTTCTACAATATTTATTCGATTCCTTTCAGTCTTTTCCCTCGTCTACATTTCAGTCCCAATGTACCAAAATACAGCTGTGAACTAGCATATTTTGATATTATCCAGTTCAAGAATATAGGTTTTAGAGTATCATTGAGCTTGTTTCCTATCACTACACGTCATTCGATATCCATTGTAACTTCTTCTTCTAGATCTTGCGATCTGTTTAAACAGGATTTCAGTTTTGGTCGTGATGTGACGAAGATGTCCAACTTTCTCTCCATCTCTTTGGCGGACGTCCCGGTGGTCGACGACCTTCTAGAATCTCGTGCATTACAATCTTAGATATTCTCGTGGGGTACATCCTTTCAACGTGGTCCCTCCAGAATCGCCTTCTCTGCCTACTCCATCTCACGATATCCTCAATGTTACAACTTCTGCAGATTTCCTCATTAGGTATCGTATCTCTAAGGGTTCTACCTACGATAGGCCGCAGTGTTTTCATTTCTGTTGTTCTGAGGAGGGGTTTCATTCTTACAGAGTCTGCTCTTGCTTCGATTTCGTAAGTCATAACAGGTCTTATGCATATTTTGTAACTATTCTACATAATTCTTCAACTTGATCTAATATTTCATCTCTTCTTTATTATGTTAACTTTTTCTTTCTTAGCTTTCTATCACTATGACTTTTCAACATTAATTCTCAGATCAACATTTGTTACAATAACTAATATGCCAAATAAAGCTTTGAAATAATATGTTTATTTATCAATAATATACTCTATTAAAAACATTTTTCAAAATTGGTGCGAAATTTATGAGAAATATATCTCGAGTATCAAGCGCACTAATGATACAAATAAGGTGGGCTTAACATCTGCCATTTCAAAGGTATAAATCCGATTCCTTATCCTAAAGATTGAGTTGCGGATTACACACACCAGGATCAATCACCCTTCCCCTATTGAAGGAGCTTTAATTAACGCAATCTTGTGAGCCTTCTTAGGAATCAATAGATACCTCTGTCTCCATACAAAGAAACGAGTCAATAGAATTCCTTAACCTTTGGCAGGTATCCGATCATTTACGAAAATTAATTAAAATAAGGAATTGAAGGTTTTTATTAAGAATTTGATATTCAGGATTTAAGGTGGACTTTTACAATAGTTATGATACCTGACTTCTTCCTGCGAGTCTCGGTTTCGCTACTTAATGGTTGTGAAACAAGATTGTCTTCATTAGTTTTTTTTTTACATTCAGATGTTTAAAGTTGTTTTTCATTAGTCATAAAATATGATATCACCTTTGAGGAAGGACAGTTTGCTCAATTAATTATTATTTTCATTATTATAATTGATTATTTAATAATTACGTATATTCGTATGTGAAGGAACGACAAAGGTCAATGTGTGGCATACGAATTTCAAATTGGAATGTGTGCGAATTGTTATATACCCATAATATGGTAATGTTTGCGTATAATAATTGTGTTGCCGAGTTTCATAAATAAAATGTATAAGACATGCGAAGAAAAAGTAATGCTGATAGAAAAATCTGAAAGGAAAGGTAATTATGATATACTCGTATAGATGAATAATGAAAGATTGAAGCAAGTTGAGGATTTCTGCTATTTGGGTAGTAATTTTTCAGATTATGAAAGAGTTACTAGAGATATCGAACGATATATAACGATAGGAAACAAGGGGCAAAAAGCATGTATACTTGAATTAACGTAAGATGCTTGTCTCCCATTCCGGATGTTGTGGGTCAAATCTTGCTGGAACCCAGAATTTAAAAAATAAAAATGATTTTAGTCTGCTACACACTTACGGCCACTTTAACATCTTTCTGGATAGCTGGAAGAGATTGCTTCATGGCAATAAGTCCGTCAGGTTATACTGTATATAACGAAAGTGTAATACAATAAATAAATACAACCAAACATTACTAAATTCTACTTAGATGATAGTCTACAACAATATTTTAGTATCATCTTTGATTTAAGTAGCACATGGACGTGGAAAAGACTGAAAGGAGCTGAATAAATGCTTGAAATACAAAGAGAAAGGAAAGAAGAAGACGACCTCCGTGGCCTGGTGGTAAGAGCTTGTCTGCCGATCCGGAGGCTGCGGGTTCGATCCCCGCTGGAACCCAGATTTAAAAAAAAGGAATTCCTGTTTGAATTTCACTTAGGGCGCCATTAAAAACATATTTCTGGTTGGTTGGGAGAGATTGCCACGTGGTAATAAACTCTCCAGGTAAAAAAAATAGAATACAAAAATCAAAAATAAATAAAGAGATTGCCACGTGGTAATAAACTCTCCAGGTAAAAAAAGTAAAAATAAATAAAAAAAATAGAATACACGGGGTAACAATGTATGACAGAATACGAAATGAAGAGATAAGTTATGTGAACTTAAAGCTGATATGAAGACTAAGATGAAGAAGTGTACTCTTAGATGGTTTAGACATGTAGACCGAATAATTGAAGAAAGACTGACAAAGCAAATGTATAGTGCAAATGTGAGTGGAAGAGGAGGCGTGGTAGAGGCAGACCAAGGAAAGTTAAGTACCAACTTTAATGTAGTACAACGTTGACGCAGAAGGAGACTGAAAAGAGTCAACGAATTGCTGTAGAAGTTTACGTGGGATAACAATGTATATATACAATACGGATTGATGTATGTGAACTCAAGACTGGTGTGTTAAATAAGATGTAGAAGAATACTCTGAGGATATGTATAACGAAGGAATAAAGAAATAATATATAAATGTGCAGTTCAAATGTAAGTGGAAAGTGTGATAAAGAAATAAATACCAAAGAAAGTATGGTATATTTCGAAAGAAGAAAAAGTCAGAGAAATTTGAGTAGTTGTATGAGATGGGTAGGTATGAAAAAGAGACGAAGGATGTGTGTTGAGATATGAAAGTCTGGATATCTGTTCTCTTTGGCTACACCGACAGTGAAATGACGTGAGGGTATGTATGTTTGGATCTATTACATTATTATATTTCAATTACAATTTTTATGATCTACTGCGAATACGAAGACTCAAAAAGGCTCCATATGTCTCAATTTAACGCGTAACTTTGCAATTGATGCTTCAAAATGATTCGTGTTCTTTTACGGACACATCGTGTGTTTTCTAGATAGGTGACCACTAGAACAAAAGCGTATTCATCTTGGAACAGATGAAAAGACTTCGTAATATCCTGAACTTGCCAATCTTTAATGCTGCTAAGTCAAAACATCTGTCTTTTGACAGTTAAATGATAACCAATAAAGACTTAAAATTTTATTGTATTAAAAACTTGCTGATGACTTTCCTAATGAATAAGCTATCTCTAAAAGCGAACCCACTTTGTGTAAGGAGAAATCCATACAAAGTGTATTTTAAAAAATCGCCTTTAGAATAGTATTTTAGGCAATTATGATAAAAGTACAAATTGTTCAGAAGGGCGTTTCAAGCCGAGAATCAAACTTACTATTAATAAACATATTTAAAAAAAAAATTAAGTTGAGTTTTAGGATAGGAAAGTGGTGGATACATACTCGTATCTCCGGATTAACTGCTGGAATGGGAAAATGGTGGATCAATACTCGTATCTCCGGATTAACTGCTGGGATGGGAAAGTGGTGGATAAATACTCGTATCTCCGGATTAATTGCTGAGATGGGAAAGTGGTGGATAAATACTCGTATCTACGGATTAAGTGCTGGGATCGGAAAGTGGTGGATAAATACTCGTATCTCCGGATTAAGTGCTTCCCAACACCTGTTTACAATCTGTAAACATATCAAAAGGATATAAAAAATAAATAATTTTATAATATTTAATAACTTATTAATATGGTACTCTCCTGATTCTATTAATCCCCGCTACACGTGTTTCTACCTTCTATCTCGAGGCCCTTATTAGGCGGAATGATCCCAGTTTATTACGATGTGTAATAAACGAACTTCTGGACAGGAGATGGAAACACATGTAGCGGGGATTAATGTAATAAATGGAATAATAAAGTAGTTTATTGTTAAATATTCTAAAATCGAGTACCACTTACAGCCGAACCCTATTATCAATTAATTAATTATATTCATCAATTTTCAAACGTTTTATTCTACTCGAAATCATTTGTTTTACCCTTACAAAAATATGGATATACCATAATAAAAAAATCAATCCTTTTGTCCCCAAATTAAGGCTTTATTAAAAAATCCTTTGATTTTTCAAAGTCCAAATAGTTCATCAATCGAGTAAAAGCGTTTCAGGAATACGAGTCGCGCCAAACTATACTCGCATGAAACCGAAAGCTTTTATTATTTTTTTCCTTTCATGCATTAACAGAGAGCGGGAAATATTATGGACAGGAAAATTGAATGGAACAATAGCAGAAAGTACAATCGAAATTAATTGGGATCGGGTAATAAATCATTTACTGAAAGCGGCCACTTTCCACTGGATCTACAGGCGCTCCTCCGCATTTATAATATGAAGTTCATTTCTAATATTGTTTCAAATACAAAAATATATTTGCAAAAAATACTCGACCCATATTGAACACGTTCTGAAATAATTTAAACCGTATTTTTCAAACCATAATACACACATTTTTACTTCAAAAAATCAAATTGAAATTAGGGTGTCTTATGGTCTGAAAGTTCAGTATTACTGAACTTTCAGACCATAAGACGCACCCTTATAATACTTACGTGTTTATCAACTCCTTGTACTTCATTTTAGTAACTATTCTCTCCATATTCATTTGACAGTTCATTTAGCGCGTAAAACAAATACAGACGTCCGAAATCACCGATATACCTGGTGATCGTTGACTCGTGCGTGAATCAAGTGTATATTTTTATAATGTCCATGTGAACATTGTCCGACAGTAAAACGAATTTGGCAGTGTTGATACGAGTGAAGATGAACTAAATTCTCTGGTATAATACTCTGCGTGAGTCAAGTGTATATTTTTCTAATGTCCATGTGAACAATGTCCGACAGTAAAATGAATTTGGCAGTGTTGATGCGAGCGAAGATGAACTAAATTCTCCGGTATAATATTCTGCGTGAATCGAGCGTATATTTTTCTAACGTCCATGTGAATATTGTCCGACAGTGAAACAAATTTGGCAGTGTTAATGCGAGTGAAGATGAACTAAATTATCTGGTATAATACTCTGCGTGAATCAAGTGTATATTTTTCTAATGTCCATGTGAAAATTGTCCGACAGTAAAACGAATTTGGCACTGTTAATGCGAGTGAAGATGAACTAAATTCTCTGGTATAATACTCTGCGTGAATCAATTGTATATTTTTCTAAGGTCCATGTGTGAACATTGTCCGAAAGTAAAACGAATTTGGCATTTGTTGATGCGAGTGAAGATGAACTAAATTCTCTGGTATATGTTAAGGTAAAAAGAATGGAAAATTAAGAGTTTGTAAATATTTTCGTATAACAAAGTAATAAATTCTAAAAATTGTGTCATAAATTTGGGGTGCGTCTTAATGGTCCAATGCGTCTTAGCGTCCGAAAATATGGTGCTTGTATGATTATTCTTCTTCTTTCGTCTAGTCTCATTCCGAATTTTGAGTTATACTCTATTGAGATCAGTTGTCCTTGTACGCAGATTGTAGTTTATTATGTTTTAGATATCGTTCTAACAGTCCGTTCACTTATAGTATTCTTAAAATGTTATAGATTGGGATGGAATGCAAAAAAATAACAAAGACGCTGTATCTTTGTTTTCTTAATAATACTTCATTCATTCATTTGACGTTCCCAAAGAAACTCAAAGTGCTTTTTTATCTTATTCAAGACATTAACCTTAAGTTCATATTCGCATTTTCTCCACATATCTAAACTATCTTAAAGCTCCTTGTTACATCTTACTTAACCCTACAATGCGCGTTTTTTTTAATTTAAAAAATAAACATATATTTATGCATTAAATATGTACTGGAACATGAAAAATACAATAAAACAATTTTTTTTGGTTTTTATATATTTATATTTAAAAAAAAAAGAGTATGGTTCATATATGAATCATTGCGCATTTGTTAGTTAATTATATGATATAATGATATAAATGAAATTATATATTTTACTTCACTTATTTTACACATATGTGTTAAAGAATAAAAGAAAAAAAATAAGATTACCTTGATCACCAATAATAAAGTAATTTGATTTCAAACTGAAACAAATCACAAAAGTCATCTACGCGCAACAAGTCAAACTTCAACTGCCAAATTGACCGGTAAAACAGTTTTCTTTTAAACCTATGTGGTTTTAAAGCATGGAGATTATTATTTCATATTAGTAACAGCGCGTGAGTCGTTGTTTATACCACTCAACACAAACATATTTAGAAAAGAAAAACTTTGGTTGATTCACATGTGCATCATTGCGCACTGTAGGGTTAAAACATTCATTTTATCCATTAATTAATTTCTGATATCTTCATTTCGCCTTCTTTCATACATGTTTTTATCTTATCTTAACCTCACTTTACTTAAATGCTTCTTCACTTACATACGAGGCGTATCCAGAAAGTAAGTGTACTGAGGGCTCTCACGACCGGATGGATTTTATTTTCGACATGTTGGCTACACTTCCGTATAGCCTGACCCTTCCCCTCCGCAACGAGACCGGTTCGAGGTCAATACGTTGAGAAGTGTCAACGCGACAACACGTTTCGTGAAAAATCTAAATCCAATCTCCTCCCAAGTGCGAAATGCGCGGCATCATCCGTTATCTCGTTTGGAAGGGAAAACCTCCGGTTGAGGTTTATAATGAGGTTAAAACTGCATATGGTGATAAAGCTATGAATCGTACGAGTGTGTGCAAGTGGTGTCGCAAGTTTAAAAACGGTCGTACGTCTGTGCATGATGATCAGAGGAGCGGAAGACCTTCAATTGTGACTGACGAAATTGACGAAATTGTTTTGGGACTGTCAAGGCATAATTTTAATTGAATATATGCCTCAAGGGGAGAGCATCAACTCTGCAAGATATTGTGAGACCCTAAAAAAATTGCGGAGGGCGATTCAGAACAAGAGGAGAGGCATGCTGACAAAGGGAGTCTGCCTGCTGCACGACAATGCCAGACCACACACGGCCAACGCCACGAAGGAACTGCTCACCTCGTTTAAATGGGATGTCCTGAACCATCCCGCGCATTCCCCTGACCTAGCACCTTTACCTCCCTGAAGCTGCACATGGGTGGAAAAAGGTTTTCAACCGACGAGGAGGTAAAGGAGGAGGTGGAGAAGTGGACGGAGGGGTTGGCGGGTAACTATATCGAGGAAGGCATCAAAAAGTTGATACCCCGCTTCACCACCTGCATTGAGAGGAATGGCAACTATGTCGAAAAATAGCTTACAAATGTACTACGGTAACCACGTAATTTTTTTGTTTAAATAAAAAAAATTGTAACCTACAAAAATTCAGTACATTTACTTTCTGGACTTACCTAGTACGTTTATTTACAGCAAAATAGTGTGTAAATAAATATACTGATATTACACAAATATTTTAAGTACATCAATATGCACATTATTACAATATATATATATTATCATTTTTTCAATCACGGGTAATGGGTGTTTATATTATTTTTTCGATCCAAACATCAAATGTCGACTGTACTCAATTTCGTAAAAAGCATCCATGCTTTGGGAAAATTGCTCCGCAAAATGAAAAACGTTGGAATCGGTTTAATAATAAACTCAGATCGACGTTTCTCGATTCGTTGCGCTGTTCACTGAGTTCTTTCTGCTTAAGTTGGCTCAATTGGAAATATTGTTAGTTTGTTACGCCACAGTCAAACACTTGTTGTTAATTATCCTGCCTGCAACCGTATACATAAGGCTGGCTGTATTTGTAATTTGATAACGCGTGGAAGTGCATTTAATTTATCATATAATAAAGTGATTTTATTATATATTTAACATTTTAATATAAATCGAAACGGCAAATTTGGATTTTAGTAATGGTATTTCAGTACGTTAGTTTATTATATGTAATTAAATATCGTTATGGTAACTGAATACTGAATTTGTAATTTATTTTTATCAAAAACTTTTTATTCTACTTTTTTGTAACGGTATAACCGGTTTCAAGGCTTTCACCTCATCTTCAGGGGAGCACAAAAAATACTAAATTCTGTTCGAACTGGTACCGATATACATACTTCAACGGTTGCGGGCTGAGGGGTGAGGGAAGCATGGGACGATTTCGGCTAAGAGCGGAGAGATTTTTGGGATATAACTGTTCACCAGATGTTCGGATTGATGTACTGACTTATGTGTATATCGGTACCAGTTTGAACATAATTTAGTCTTGTTTGTGCTCCCCTGAAGATGAGGTGAAAGCCTTGAAACCGGTAGGGTTATACCGTTACAAAAAAGTGGAATAAACAGTGTTTGATAAAAATAAATTACAATGTCTTTAAACCTCCACAACGTTAATGCCTTAACTATAAACAACATATGAATACTGAATATATTTCATTATAGGAGAGATCATTTTTTTTTAAAGAATAAATATGACTGAAGTCATAGACCCTCGAACACTAGATGTAAAAAGTGTCTGTGTCGTTCGAGGTGAGTAGTACAGCGCAGGGTTCGAACCGATGACCTTCCGTACGGAAGTTCAGTGCGTATCCGCGCGGCCATGCACCCCAAATTGAATTGGTAATGTTTAAAAAAATGTATAACAAATTTCCTACCCCTTCGTGTTAGAGATATATGTGGCGTGTGCAGCTTTAGGTAGCACTTAAAGCAACCCCTTATCAAAATTTTTGATGGACAGAACACCTAAAGCCGAATGTGTTAGTATCGCGATCGGAAGATCTTCAAAGGTTTCTTTGTAGTTCGTCTTCCTGTGGTAAGTTTTCTCGGTTTTCCTACCAAATATTTGTTTCTGAACATATGCAGATGCGGGGAAGTACCTAATCTAATGGCCGCAGTCACTACCTTCCTATCCTTACTTATGAATGCTTGTTTTGTAATATTTTAATCATATAATAATAGTGGGTTCGATTCCTGAGCTAGAGTGCTTTTGAGGAGAGTTTGCTCTCTAAATGGCACTATAGAAATTGTGATTTTATTATTATGGAAGTTGTAAGAAAAAAACTAAGAAAATTATAGTTTAATGATATTTTGAAAGAATAAAGTAATGCTATTTTGAAAGAACAAAACGTGGAAAAGGCGAAGGATATATGTCGAGATAGGAAATTCTAGCGCTCTGTCCTTTCTGCCTATCCTGTCAGGTTGATGGTGTGTTGGTATGTATGTATGCATTTTTTTAAAGAGGCTTTTTTTTTACCTGGCGAGTTTATTTCCATGTGCCAATCTCTTCCAACCAAACAGAAA
The DNA here is from genome assembly GCA_949825065.1 of Odontocerum albicorne. Lineage (NCBI taxonomy): Eukaryota > Metazoa > Arthropoda > Insecta > Trichoptera > Odontoceridae > Odontocerum > Odontocerum albicorne. The sequence goes on along the minus strand of OX463842.1, from coordinate 48,538,367 downwards.
GATGTTTTTATATGCCTTCAGTGTTAACCAGACTGGAATCCTCTTTAAAAAAATCTGGGTTCCAGCGGGGATCGAACCCGCAACCTCCGGATCGGCAGACAAGTGTCTTACCACTAGGCCACGGAGGCTTCCACCAATCAATTCGTGAATCAAGTGTATATTTTTTTAATGTCCATGTGAACATTGTCCGACAGTAAAACGAATTTGGCAGTGTTGATGCGAGTGAAGATGAACTAAATTCTCTGGTATAATACTCTGCGTGAATCAAGTGTATATTTTTCTAATGTCCATGTGAACATTGTCCGACAGTAAAACGAATTTGGCAGTGTTGATTCGAGTGAACATGAACTTAATTCTCTGGTATAATACTCTGCGTGAGTGAAGTGTATATTTTTCTAATGTCCATGTGAACATTGTCCGACAGTAAAACGAATTTGGCAGTGTTGATTCGAGTGAACATGAACTTAATTCTCTGGTATAATACTCTGCGTGAGTGAAGTGTATATTTTTCTAATGTCCATGTGAACATTGTCCGACAGTAAAACGAATTTGGCATTTGTTGATGCGAGTGAAGATGAACTAAATTTTCTGGTATATGTGAAGGTAAAAAGAATGGAAAATTAAGAGGTTGTAAACATTTTCGTATAAAAAAGTAATAAATTCTAAAAATTGTGTCATAAATTTGGGGTGCGTCTTAATGGTCCGATGCGTCTTATCGTCCGAAAATATGGTACTTGTATGATTGTTCTTCTTTCGTCTAGTCTCATTCTAGGATATATATATATATATATATATATATATATATATATATATATATATATATATATATATATATATATATATATATATATATATATATATATATATATATATATATATATATATATATATATATATATATATATATATATATATATATATATATATATATATATATATATATATATATATATATATATATAGATTCTCATTCATGGACATTAAAAATAACTAGGATGATTAAACTACCACGAAATTAAAGACATTATGAAATTATAATATCTGAGTCAACATAATAGAACTAAAGAAGTTTCAACTGACCAAGCTTCAAAAATTTTACATTTGATCTATAAATGGAAAAGTTCCTCGAAGAAAGAAGAAACGCAACATTCATTGAACGCGGTAAAGATGTGACTTTTAATAAATCAATCTGTCTCGCAAAAGACATCCGAAAAATACATGGTATATAGTTTCATCATCCAGACCACACTCGCAGCCGGGCTTCTCCAGAATGCCCATTATGTAAAGGTGACTAGCCATGTATGCATTTATTATTCTTAAAAAAATAAGAAAACAGATTTTGTAAATGTGTTAAAAATCAAAAACAAAAAAAAATGATTCTCCTTTTCCTTGTTTATTTTTGTTTCAGAAATATAACATAAGTTATCTCCCTTCAGAATTTTTTCCTCCATTGTTTATCTTAAACGATGTCATAAAATTAAACATTCTCCTTTCTTCTATTTGCTTCCATCACCCGTTCTCAAAACATCTTCTCCCCTCTACTTCAAAGCATCACGTGGTGCATCAACAGAGCCCACTTAATATTAATTCAATATGTGCGGTGAACTTAGGCGACTAATTACTCAGCGCGGCTGTGATGGCGTTTAATCCAAAAGCAGTAACTGCAGATAGCAAAATTCCAGTGAATTTAAAATTATCTTGAATGGCTCAGTTAGTTAGAATAGTTATTTGACAAGAAAAAAGGCTTGGGTCTGCATTTCCAAATATTTTTAAAGTTTATCAATTATTTGGTGTTTTATCAATTAAAAAGTATTAACTTAATCTAGCAAATTAACCAATGATTTACCTTTTAAATTTATCTTGAAAGATAAAATAAATTCCGTATTAAAGTATTTAATAAAAAACTTTATTTCTCAACTAATAACATTAATTCATGTGATTCCAGGTATTCTCTTAAATCGGAGGGATTTACGTGACGTGGGGATTAACGTATTAAATAATTCAAAACAGAATCTAATGACATGAAAAAATCAAATTAGTTTTTCTTCCATATACGAGTATTGTAAACTTTAATTTCAATATTTTATGAGCCATTCACTAAGTGGGATAGCTAGCTCTCTCAACGAATTTGAAATGCGTATTAAACTGTAACTAGCCGCCAACTTGTCTGAGACTAATATCATGATTAATATATTTAAAAAACCGAATTAAAAAATATTTCGTCTCTCTTCAGTGACATGGCGTGTTTTTCCTGCTTTCCCATCATCTTTTACAAATAATATTTTCCTTCTCATGACCATCGATTACCTGCTTTAATGCGTATATTATTTGTCGTTTGTGATTATTGTTTCGGTAATATTATTTTGACAGTGCATATTTTGTTTTCCATACATTAAAAAAGCAAATCTTCCACCTTCGATTTAAAACTTTGTTATAAAATTGTATGGTTGATTGGAAGAGATTGCCAATTAACAGATTACCACAATAAACTGACCATATTGTACACTTTACAATAACACATTAAATAAATAAGTTTTTTTTTGTCGCATGTAGAAATACTAATACCGGTCCTGTGCTTCACCCCCAAAAATTCTTCAAAAGCCCGCCGCTGCCATCTGTCGACAAGTGATATAAAATGTTATTAAAAGTCAAATATGGCAACACACACCAGTTGTCGTGTCATTTTCGATTCCTCTTATTATTCGAGGGCCCGGGGCAATTGGATTGAATCCACAAAATCCGTTTTGATTTATTTGACTAACAAAATATATTTCAAATATTAACCCGTTTTCAACACAGAATCCATAGATAATCCAATTGCCTATAAATGAATTATTTTTTAAATTGTCAAAATTAATATTAATATCATTAGCGTAATTCATTAGTTGATAATTCAATTACACAAGAGCACACGGAGTGACATTGTATGATAGCATATAGAATGAAGTGATTAGTGATGTGAATTTAACCTTTCCCTTCCTGTGCTAAAAAAAAGCCCGCCCGTTCCGGTGCTATGTATTCAATACACATATAAAAATGAAGGATTTAAAATCGGAAAAATAAGAATATTCATAGCCAATCGCTTAAATTAATTAAATTTGAAGTCAACAGTGATAATAATTGAAATTTTATTGCTGAAAACATGAAAAAAACCACAGGCCGACATTCACAAAACGGGCAAAACGACCACCTCAAATGAAAGCCCGTTTTTTTCATTTTTTCTGTGTAAGAAGTACTTTTTTCTATGAGTCGGTTAATGAAAAACATAACGCATTAATCAATTAATCTCTCACATGTATTTACATAAATAAAAAGCAACTAATAAAACGTTATGATAATTTTTATATGATTCTATAAAATAACTTTAAAATAAAGTCGTATCAATAAATCTTTTATTACTTAAATATTTTTTAAATAATAAGGAAAATTAACCCTGCATCTACAAATTAGAAAAAAAATCACCAATTTATTTCTCTTGGTGCTCAAATAATCTTTTCCAAAATTTAAGACTAAAACTTTACTTAAAAAAAATTTCATTTAAAAAAAATCATTAGGCCTCGGCCAGACAGGTAGAAACCTCGCTTGGTAGTTAGCTACGCTGCGAGCTAGGTGACATATCCTTGCGAACCAACGCACCCCATACTATCGCAATGGCCACACTGCACGCTTCGCGCCACACTACGTGACTATTATAGTCACCTAGTAGCGTAGCTCTAAGTACCAAGCGAGGCTCCTACCTGTGTGATCGAAGCCTTAGACAATTATATCTTTAAGACTTTCTGAAAGTATTATAAAGTTGTATCATAGTATAAATAGGCCAAAACCCGTACGATGGTTGTCGTCAAAGAAAGAATACGATAATTGAATTTCGAATACAAGAGAGCGAGAGAGGAATACTTAGATTCTCTGCAAAAGTAATTCGAAAATTGAATCTCGGTGGGTCCGTGATAACTGAACGAATTTTAAATACCTAGCTAACAATTTTTGAACCGGCATAAAAGGGGACGATGTATAAATGATATACGAGTATATAAACAAATTTTACATTTATGAATATATATTTTCATAAATGTAGAATTTGTTTTACTTACGTGAATATTTCACGGGTTGCAACTAATTTTATGTTAACAGGCTACAATTATTTTATTTTTGACATACCGTTTCATATCGATGGTTTGCCACCACCTAAGCCAACGAATCACATACGAGTATCTAAATTTAAGAATATTTTGCTTGATATGTTTTTTCATCTATATAGAGATAAAATATTCCTATAGTTCGGAAATTCTAGGATGAGTCCTGTGACAGCTCACAAATTTGCCCCAATACAACCTTATGTAATGTATTTACCTAAATAACTTGCTATTTATTAGAATTGAGGCTTATATTAAAGTTGATAAAATAATTAAAATTACTGAACATCGTTAAAAGGTTGTATTGGGGCAAATTTGTGAGCTGTCACAGGACTCATCCTAGAATTTCCGAATTATAGTGATTTTTAATCGATAAATAATAAATTAAATTGACTAATTTGAATATTTTATTTTTCATTTATTTTGTTATATATATTTTTTTATTTTATTGTTTATGTAAAAGTCCTACGGGCGTTTGCACTCGTATAAATTGAAAACATATTTATGAAATATACATTTTCTTCTAAATGTTTCACTTTCGTGATTTATTAATGTGTTTATGAACAAAGTATAAAACATCGACAATCATCAAACACAAGACGATAAATCACTTTTATAAAACAGGAATAAAATTAAAAAAAACGTTGATCCTCAAAAGGTATTTACTTCCAGATGAATACAAAGGATAAAAATTCCGACTCAGTTCATCCCATAACTTTCCGGAATTACGTAATTGTATCGTACTCTTTCGTTGTAATTGCCATGGAACAATATCTACCAACAAACTTGAAAGATTTTGTTAAATAAAGACGGGAATCAAACCCGTATCTCCCGGGTTCAAGGATAGGAGTCAACTTACCTAAGGAGGAAGTCACAATCACAGAAGAAAACAGAAAAAAATATCAAATTCAGGAAAGGCAGCATAAAATATTTGTGTAGTTTAATAATGTTTATGCACGGATTAAACTTGTTTGTTGTAATAATGTCTTCCACATGTAACATTGACACGCCTGTACCTACAATTATTCAAATGGTTTTTCTCACGCAATGTGACAACATGGACCGTATCTAGGGGCCGTGCCGCCGCTGGATAGCGTATCACAAATCATCACCATCATTAGCCCTACAAGCCGATGAATGGATCTTGGCTACCTTCAAGATTATCTGCCTCTTTTGATCATACCATAATGAAACCTTTATCACTATTTTAGTTTTGATAATACACAACAACCAAAAATGACAAAAGGGTGTGAAACTAAGATTTGTGATGTATGGCTCAGAATGCTGGACTATGTACAGCTCTTACTCTAGGCAACTTGAAACAGCAGAAAATGCGAATGCTTAGGTGGTCGGCAGGAGTATAACTTAAATATATAATTAAAAGCTGACGCATTCGTGGTCGCCTGGGAGTCACTGACATAAACAGTAAGCTAGAAGAGCGACAGCTGAGATGGTACGGGCACATATAGTAAGACGGAGACCACCAGACCATACGGTATATCAGGCAATGTCTGTGGAAAGCCGTCCAGAGGAAGACCAAAGAACTCCTGGATAACTCAATGCTCCAAAAGCCTGCAGAGAAACGGCCTAGATGAGAGCGACACCCAAAACCGAAGAACATACAGCCTGAGAACGAGAAGAGCCGACCCCAACAGCCTACCTAGGCAATGAGTTGGGACAGTGCCAGGAAAAGGAAGGTGTGAAACTAAGATTTGATAGGAGAAGAATTTATGTAAGAATTATGCTATGGAAGTGCGTGTACCGAGAAAAGAAAATAGAGTGTAATTATATGAAAGAATGCACAATGGTAACATCTGAATAAATGCATGGGTACTATAAAATTGATATTTTAATGAAGAATAAGAAAGGAGCGTTGAAATGGTTTTGATATGTGGAAAGAATGAATGATGATAGAATGGCTACGCGAGTATACAAGTCAGAAATTAAAGGTTTGCGGAGGTAGGCCAAGATAATCGTGACTGGATGAAGCAGACCAAATTAAAAAAAAAAAGGTTACGTTAAAATTATGAATTATGGAATGCCATGGGGGACGAAAAAGTGAAGAAGGCAAACGATTTATGATCTTACACCTCGTTGGTTTGTAACTCTTCAGATAATGAGCTTTTGCGTGTTATTATTTTAATCAATATTCTGCTTCTGAAGAAATCTTTCAGTGTTTCGATTAACACCCTTAAACGCCATAAAAGAACATGACAAATTGTATATTTATTTATTTAACAATAACTATTATTATTGCAGACAACACAAACTTTTTATTGAAATTTATCGAAGATTAATTTTGTTCGCTAAAATACATAAAATAGTAAAGTATGGCGTTCTAAAATTTACCCACCTGCCTGCCTCGCATATATTGTATATATGAAAGTATCGGCCCTGGTCTGTTATATTTTATACCCCATCTGAAAAACACATCTCGTGTACATCAATTAAACCGTGGCTTAAGTTGAGATTAGTAACGCTTGTGTCGGCTGAGATAAAATGGAAATCATAGCTGGAAATGTAATAAAAAAAAAAGGAATAAGCATGTAAAAGTATTAAACAATATGACTTGTGTATTTTTTAACATTAATGAGAGGTAACATTTAGTTACCCTTTATCATGTAACATGGATGGTGGGGTAAAAAGGATTAACGTTTTGTATCCCGATTCCGTGTTTTAACGTGATAAACTAAATTTCGTTGAGTTCCTGTCCCATTTAATCAAAACCTTTCTAAAGAAAAAAAGACATATTACTAGAATCTAACAAATATTCCTGTAAATAATTCAACCTTAAAATGATAGTCTCTTGATTTCTAGCATGGACTCTAAATAATAAATATATAAATGACTTGATTAATGATGGAGGTTCGAACGTCACTTCATCAACGTGTAGTGAAATGTATTCCATCAACTGGCTAAAAATAAAAAAAACAGATGCGTGAGACTCTCACGCGGTAGAAGTAAACTTCTTAGGTCCTAGGAAAAGTTGATTTTATACATTGCTTTTTTCTATTTGTTAACGATTTTTATTATTTTTTTTAGGATTAGGAAATGGTTATATGGAATTTAATTCGAGAAAATCCCTCTTAATAAAATAAAAATGGTTATGTGGAATTTAATTCAAGAAAATCTTTCTTAATTAAATAAAAAAATATATATTTATTTATTTTTAATGATAAATATTTTTTTTTTTAGTAATAATATACCATAATACGCTTAATAATATTTAATTTAGATTTTTTAATATTAAATATATTCATATTTTTATGTTAGTATTAATTATTTTGAAATAATTATTTAATTATTTATTTATTATTTTTATTATATTATTAATAATATTATTATATTATATTTTAATTAATTATATTATAATTAATTATAATATAATAATAATATTATATTAACATATGTATATTATTATAATTATATACTAAATATATATTATATATAAAAATAAATATTAAATAACATAAAATAAAATAATTTAATATGCACTAAAATTAATAATTAGTAAATATATTAATATAAAAATGTATATTTTTTTATTTATAATAATAAATAATTATAATTTTAACGATAAATAATAATTTTAATAATAATATTAATTATTATTAATAATATCAAAATAATAATTTATTAATAAATAAAATATTAAATAATAATTGAATAATAATAATATAATACACAGTTTCACTTTTCGTGACGTTCAGGCCAATTTGCCCTACCGCGCCTATAGAAGTTTCACTTCAAAAAACCCTGCAGAACTTACAAGGCTAAACACAATTAGAAAAAAGAAATCCGATACATGCGTAAGGAGTTTGATGCAGTTCGCAAAAGTATATACTTAATTAAATTATTCAAGTATTGAATATATACAACGTCTCATTACAATACTTATAAAATCATCTCATTACAAATACAAACACATATACAACGTCTCATTGCAATACTTATAAAATGTATACGTGTTTTGATATAAAAAAAATAATAAACTCTCACAAGAATAAAAAACAAGTCAGGAAAGGTTGTCACGATTTTGATGAGGTCTTAAAGTAATAATAATGAATGTACACTAAATTTTACATAAAAATAATTCTAGATTTTTTTATAGGAGTATTTTAGCCCAATTTTGTATAAAAATAGTGCTAGAATTTTTTATAGCAATATTTTAGCCCAATAACACCACAATTACTACTTACTACTAAGTGCAATGAAAACAGAACTTCAAGTATAAGCAATGCTGGAACCACTAAAATCGGACCCGAGACGCCTGATCGCTAAGCATACAAGCTAACCACTGTTCTACGTCACCGCCTAGTACAAATTACACGGTAAAAAGATTAAACCAAATTGTGCACGTTTATTTTTTAATTAGTCTTTAATTATAATTTTTACAATAATAATTATCAAATGACTATTTTTATAATGCTATTTAAAAAGTATACTCTCCTAAATGGATTTTTCCTTTAAACGGAATCTAGTACACACGTATATTTAACGGGTGGGAGTTTGATGCATGGGAATGAAACATGGGCGTGGAAAAGACAAAAAGGAGCCGAACAAATTCTGTAGAAATACATACACTAACAAGAATACATGGGATGAGAATGAATGATAGGATACGGAATGAAGGAATAATGGATAAATGTGAAGACTGATTTATTAAATAGGATAAAGAAGAATACTGTAAGATGATATGGGCATGTGTAACGAATGAATAAAGAAAGACCAACAAAATATTTTTTATGCAAATGTGAGTAGAAGGCTTGAGAGAGGAAGACATAAGAAAGTATTATTGGATCAAGTGAAGATTATATATTTTGGCAGAATGAAATGTAGAAACGAAAAAAAATGGTGGACCTATATGAGGTGTTTGGATATAGAACAGGCGAAGAATGTCTCTCAAGATTGGAAAGTCTTACACTCTGTCCTCTTGGCCTACACATACAGGTAATTGACGTGATGGCATGTGTGTATTTAGTCCATTTTTGCATATGGTACAAATATATGGTGAGGTGCATGGCCGCGCGGTAACGCACTGGACTTCCGTGCGGAATGTAGTCTCGGTTCGAACCCCGCGTTGTGTAACACCCCTCGAATGACAGATATTTTTTCCGCCTAGTATTCGGGGGTATATGGATACCTATATTCTTTCAAAAGAGAGGGAAAAAAACATGCTAGTGTGCTCCGATCGTCTTACAACAGGTGTGCCATCAAATCCAGTACAACGGTGTTGTCCGTGAGTTTACTGGAGTGTAACGGTTCACTCACTTAAAATCTCCACGGCACACTAATTGGAGTGCAACTTATTGGAGTGGTGATGGGGTCCTCAACTATGAGGCCCAGCACCAACGACGACAAATATATAGTATCATTGATTTTACGAAATATACCAAAAGTAATGTAAAGATAGAAATTTTTCAGTGATGTATATTATTTTGAGTATTTCCCCGTATGTATGGTATAACATACTAATTGAGGTGTTTCGGCACCAGTTTTGCAGCGACACGTCTGAGGCCGAAATCACTAACCAAAATGTCTTGAGCGGATCCATAAGCGATGTTCAAGTCCTCTGCCAGCTCTCTAATGGTCAATTTACGGTTTCGGCCAACATTTCTTTGATTTTATCGATGTTTTCATCGGTGTTCGACTGCCACTGGGTTCGTCATCCTCGACCGACTCACGACCACTTATGAAGCGTTCGTGCCACCGAAAAACACTTCTTCAACATTTCCAAGGTCTGCGGACCGTTAAATCCGTTTTTCATACAAAATTTAATGCAAACTCGTTGATGCACAGTTGATGCCATTTTCAAACTTGTAAAAAATCGAAAACACGCACAAAGGTAGCTGTACTCAGTACAGCGTAACTTTTACAAATGTCAACCTATGACGCTGAAATTTAGAGGGAAGTGTCAATGATAGATGTGGTAACCTAACAAAAAAAAATCCAATCGGGTGACTGACAGCGCCACACGGTGGCTGGTCCTAAAACTTTTTGATCAAGGTAGTATACTCGTACAATGTTAAAAAAACAGTACACGTACGCAAATTTTTGATAAACATTTGATATCTTTATTTATTTTGTATATATTATAGAACCAAATGAACCCACAGATAGATTGAATTCCCCAAAACTACTTGCGATTCTAGTAACACTTCCAGTTAGATTGAAAACACTTGGAATCTGTGAAACTTGGCACGAACGCCATCCATATTTCCGGGAAACACTTCACTCGAGTTCCACTCGTTAGATGTGACGCCAAAGAAAATGTGGAACGAATCACAAAAGTATTAAACAACAGTTTTATTCTCGGTGTTCAGCTATTTCGTCATATCATCATCGACTTATTCGTTCTATAAGAAACACAGAGATACGATTCGTCATATCATCATCGACGTATTCGTTCTATAAGAAACACAGATATACGATTCGTCATATCATCATCGACTTATTCGTTCTATAAGAAACACAGAGAACGATTCGTCATATCATCATCAACTTATTCGTTCTATAAGAAACACAGAGATACGATTCGTCATATCATCATCGACTTTTTTGTTCTATCAGAAACACAGAGAGGCGATAAAACGCCCCCACCCAGATCGGTCAACAGCCCGAAACTCTACAACATCCCATAATTATACTGAAATTAAAACATACATACCATCACGTCATTTACCTGTCGGGGTAAGCAAAGATGATAAACTCTTACGATCTCTCTCACCTTATACGCCTCCTTTCAAAAAATCATTTACTAGATCCAGCCACACATTTATTGGTCTTCCAGGTATCACACTCAGATTTCTTCTTCTTCTTCTTCAACTTTCTGTAGAATTTGCGTACGTGTACAGCCTGTAATTACCGGATTATCTTCTTGTGATGCTGAGCTCCAGCTATCTCTCCATCATTTCGGGGGTCTCCCTGGTGGACGCGTCCATCCGGCACCCCATGCAGAGTTATGTATGGGAATTTTTGTGGAATTCATTATCTGTACATGTTGGTACCAGTATCATCGACGCTGTCGTCCCCATCTGGCCCCATCTTGGACCCCCAGACCTCTCGGATTGTGGTGTTCCTTATACGATCACGCATTGTCTTCCCAGCAATAGCACGTAGAATTCACATTTCTGTTGTCCTTAGCATACTTTTGATCCTGACAGTGTCCCTCGCTTCGATGCCATATGTGAGGATAGGTCGCACACAGGTATTTTAATGCGTTCCTTGCTATCTGTTCTCATATCTTTATTCCTCCATATGTCATATCTCAGGCATCCCGCCACAACTGCAGCTTTATCTACTTGATGCCTTACTTCTTTGGGGAGGGCATGAGAGCTGAGCAGTTCACTGCCAAGATATCTGAACTGGGTTGTTTGTTCAATTCGCTCGTCACGTACTGAAATTCTGCACTCTAGTGGGTTTTTGGAGAATGTCATACACTTAGTTTTTTGCTACGGAGATAATCATGTTGTACTTTGAGCAGGATTAATCGAACTTTGTGAGTATTCTCTGTAAGTCATTTTTGTTTTCAGTTTGATTTGCACTGTATATTTGTTTAGTAATCTTTTTTAATTCATTCGTTCCACATGCTCAAACCGTCTCATAGTGTATCATCTCATTCTTCTTCATCTTACTCAGTATATCAGACTTAAGTTTATATAATATTATACAATATAACTTAATCAAAAGTAATGTTATATGCAAAAACCGCGCTGTACCAAAAGTAGCAAAAATTAAATACACAAGTCACCTTGAAGTATTGAAGTGAAACTTGGACTTTAGAGAAGTATAATAAAGGGTCTTTCAAATTGAACGTTTTTTTTAATTCTTGGATAAAACACAGATGGCGTCGCAAACTTGCCTGGTCTTGTGACATTTGAGAAGTGTAATGTATGACATTTATAAAAATGGAGTCGTATACGATACAACAACGCGTTCAAATTGAGAATTATTTTATGTGTTGTAGTCTCCGCAAACGGTGATGTTAATTGGTTACATGAAAAGACAGGTCTACAAAAATTACCCCTAATCAATTCCTGAGCTGAAGGACGAAATTATTCGCGTTATTGGTGAGATAGAACCGCAATTATGTCAAAACGTTGACAAAAGGGTGGACATCTATGGAGCTGTAAGAGGTGGACATTTGGCGGATATTGTTTTTTGTGTTTAAATATCATATTGTACATTATACTTCAATGACCAATATAATTTTTTTTTTAATGAAAGCAAATTGTGCGTTTTATTTAAGAAAAAAAAATAGTATTAAAAAAACCGCTCAATTTGAAAGATCCTTTAGTATGGAGATGCGTGCGCTATATTTGTGGATTGTTAATGTACGAGTATAAAGAAAAACTGAACGAAGACTTGAAAAATGATGAAATATATAAAATAGATACTTTAAGTTATATAAAGGTGGTTTAAAATAGTTTGGACATGTGGAAATAATAAATAACTGAAGAATGACAAAGCGAGCATACAAATTAGAAGGGCAAGGTTCGCGTGGAAAAGGTGAACCGAGTAAAACATGACGGAAACAAACTGACCAAAATTTTAAAGGAAGTAAAGGGAGAAGTATGAATATTAGAAAATAGTGCATGACGAAATTTTTAAATATGGAGAAGGCGAAAAATGTGTACTTGGATAGAAAAGTTAAGAGATATCTTTCCCCTACCCAGATATGTATATATGTATGTACTACCTTGATCAAAAAGTTTTACGGCTTTATTCATAAAATCGGAAATACAAGTTTATTTATCAAAATCTATATGGTCCCCTTCAAAGTACTCCCCATCGACTGCAACGCACTTACGCCAGCGCTTGATCCGATCCCCGAAACACCGCTGGTACTCAATTTTTGGTGAGTCCATCAGAGCCGTCTTCGATTTTTTCATGACATCCTCTCGGGTGCTTTCCGCGAAGCGGTTTTTTAAGTCGGTTGAACAGGAAAAAGTCGCAGGGAACCAGATCAGGTGAATTCAAAGGCTACTGGATAATAGTCGTGTTGTTTTTGGTCAAAAATTCATGGAAATCATGTCTTTCGCGATTTCAACGCGGTATTTTTTTTTTGCATAAAATTAAGGTATTTCGGCACTAGTTTTGCAGCGACACGTCTGAGGCCCAAATCACTAACCAAAATGTCTTGAGCGGATCCATAAGCGATGTTCAAGTCTTTTGCCAGCTCTCTGGTAGTCAATTTGCGGTTTTCAGCCAACATTTCTTTGATGTTTTCATCGGTTTTCGACTGCCACTGCGTTCGTCATCGTCGGCCGACTCACGACCACTTCTGAAGCGTTCGTGCCACCAAAAAACACTTCTCCAACATTTCCAAGGCCTGCGGACCGTTAAATCCGTTTTTCACACAAAATTTAATACAAACTCGTTGATGCCATTTTCAAAAGTGTAAAAAATCGAAAACACGCACAAAGGTAGATGTACTCAGTACATCGTAACTTTTACAAATATCAAGCTATGACGCTGAAATTTGGAGGAAAGTGTCAATGATAGATGTGGTAACCTAACAAAAAAAGAATTGCAATCGGGTGACTGACAGCGCCACAGGGTGGCCGGTCCTAAAACTTTTTGATCAAGGTAGTATATATTACACTAATATTTCTGCAGACTAAAAATCTTCCCATAACAAGACTAAGATATGATCCATTCGTCGTTTGAGTATTTTGCGAGTAGTAAACCAATATAATATGTGTACATCTTTTCAGGATATTATATAATTCTATGGTCAGAAGTCATTTGGAATATAGCTCTATAATATGGGTTCAGCAGGGATTACGTATTCACTCATACTAGAAAGGGTTCAGAAAAGATTTCTCCATTGTCCCTACATGAGGGAGTATGAATATTATCCCTGGCTTTATACAAGTGTCTTCTTACTGGGGATGCTTAGTTACAGATCATTACAGAGTGGAAGATCACTTCTATTACGTGTCCATTTTTGTTGCTTGCTCAGGGATAATTTAGTTAACCCATCCGTCCTGAACAATCGTCTTGGTTTCTATATTCCGGATAATTATTTGAGACAACGCTCCCATAGATTGTTCTATCAACCTGTAAGTCGAACCAACCTGCCTTTGAAGATGCCGGTAGGTAGAGTAATCACACTGTTTAACCGTGTATGTCCTCATATAGACGTATTCCATGTGGCGCTCAGTTCTTTCAGGAAAAATATCGAATTTAGTGTAGTACTTAAAATAATTTAATATTTTTATATTATCTTACCGGCTACATTTTGTCATAGTGTTTTGGAACATATACATTTTTACAGTATTCTTTATAAATCTTAAAATGTTGAACTGTTTTATACATGTTTTTTTGTACTTGTTATTTTTGGTCGTTGTACGAATTAGGGAAACCTGTAATGTACAAAGGACCTGAAAAAATAAATTATTACATGGAGTTTAAAAAATCTCAGTTAAAATTTCTCCGTCGTTCAGTTAATCTTCTTCTTCGCCACTTTCATTAACTTCCATCCCATTTATTTATTCATTCCCAACTTCTTTTCTGAATGACAAATTTATTTTAATATTATACAAATAGTAAATGTATTCAAAATATTTTACCTTATATTTTATATCAGATTATCACTTCAAAGTCTCCCATATTATCCAAATCACTCATTTAATCTCTTATGTTAGTTCGGCGGGACTCTGTAACTGCAAGAAATTAAATAAAGATAATTCATTATAAATATCATTTAAAATAATCAATAAAAGTGATAAGTGATGAATATAAACTTTAGAGCCGATGTGTTGAATAAGATAAAGGTGAGTACTCTGAGATTGTTTAAATACATGCGTTAACCCTTCCTTCCCTGTGATGTGTAACTAGTACGCATTGCTTATAAAAACTTTAATATCTCGATAAATATAAGAAATACTGGGTTCAGATTTTAGGTATTTCCCCGTAATACATTTATTTATTTATTTAACACTTTTATTGCAATACAATCTGGCGGGATTATTGCCAGGCGGCAATCTCTTCCAACCAACCAGACAAAATTAAATGAAGCAAGTTACGTGGTCGCATAAATCATTCAAATGACTATCCATCCCCACGAAATCCATAAACATATACGTGAGAACATGCCCACGAACCCCACGAAGACGGACAATCACCCGAACATTATTTTTTATATAAAGTGAGATATCATCAATCAAAAGGAAAGGAAAGGATGGTGGAGAGGAAAGGAAAAGAAAAATCAGGAATGAAACACGTTATTTTACTGACTAGAAATTAAGAGTTTTTTCAGTCGCTTCAGTACCTTTTGGGTATCATTTACGCATTGAATGAAAAAAATAATATTAATAATAATTAGCACTTATCGGCCACATCAGAGATACTCGTATTTTGTGAAAATCGAGAATAATTTCACCAATACAATCAAACGTGTGCCAGTGTGTGACGTAGGTATAGACATTCTAAAATACCGCTATGGATGAGGAAGCAACGCTATTCACGTATCACTCTCACTCTACTTCGGTATATGGGAACGCAAGAAATATAATCTCAGTTCGCTTGCATCTCTCGCTTCAGTACCTTTCGGGTATCAGCAATAAAATTTCAATTATTATCACTTTTGACTTCAAATTTAAGCGATTGGCTATGAATATTCTTATTTTTCCGATTTTAAATCGCTCATGTTTACATGTGTATTGAATACAGAGCACCGGAACTCGCGAATTTTTTTAGCACTGGAAGGTTAAAGTAAAAAAAATCTATTTTAATAATATTAATAATAATTAATCATTGTCAACGCTATACCCATATACAAATTTATGACTTAACTAATCTTAGTTATATATTATAATTTATGAAATTACTTAATCTTATTTTCCTACATGTAATTTTATTTTTATTTTTTACAATCTTAATATATGATTTCTTAGAAATAATTAACACCTACACACTACCTATAACTAGATAACAATTCTTACACTAATTATTTATCAAGAACAAGTCCACTCGTTCAGGCTACTTGTATTCCATCACATTCACTCAGACCTTGGTCGTCCCAGCTAATACTGCAGGTGGACTAGTAGGCAACAGATAATGCTTCGGGAGCTTGTGCTTATAACGGAAGGGTAGATCGGATTTACTCTCGTAAGCCCCTATTTAAATTAACTCGTGTATATATTTATTTTGTAATATTTTTAATTTGTCAATACTTGTGATTTCAAGTTCCCAGTAAAAACGCCAATGGGGAGATTTTGATATCTTCTTCTTAGTTTCAGTCCTGGGGATTGGTTAGCAGCAAAGCTCTGCAACTCCTCCTCCGCTCCGCTCGGTCTTCAGCGATCCTCTTGAGCTCTGTATAGGAGATGCAGTCCATATCGTGGCATATTTTCACCAGATACTCTCGGCGAGGACGCCCTCTGCTAATCGATCCCTTAATCATTCACTCCAGTATTTTTTTAGGAGATTTTAGGAGATATCCAGGAGATTTTCATGTCGCAACATATAACCCATTCATTCTGCACGCCTTTCCGATATGGTGTTTGACAGGTGCCTGGTTTCTTCGATCCTGCTGAGAACCTTGTCATTTGTAATATGGTATCTCCAGGAAATCCTTAGGGTTCGTCTATAGGTCCATATCTCGAAGGCCTCCAATATTTTTCGATCTCTTTCGCCTATGCACCATGTCTCGCAACCATGCATCAAAATACTCCAGACATATGTTTTGACCAATTGCTTGCGGAGCTTTAGGTCCATATTATTGGATTCGAAAATCTTTGATTTCTAAATTAAAGGAGAGTTTGGCTTAGTGGGTGCGACTGACATCTAGATGGCGCTATTAAAAGTGTCCTTTTATTATTATTATTATTATTTGAGATAGCATCTCTGTCGTTATCTAATTGTATCCCTTTATTATCTTATTCAATGTGTCGCATCAATAACCAGTTACAAATCAAGTGACAGAAAAACGCTAATGCGGATATTAATATTATACTACAGATAAAATTATTTACTTACCTATATAAATAGACATTATCAGTACAGAAGTGGACTCGAAGAAAATAAGCCAGTACATGATTAAGACGGTATGTGGAACAGGAAGAATGGCATCTGTGAAAGCAAAAGTTATATAAGATACTCGATGACCATGAGATGAACGGGACATTTCCTTGTCCGGGTAGGCACGAGGACAGAGTGGCAGTCTTTCCTTTCTCGACAAATATTATACACCTCTTCTACATTCATACACCTTCTTATACAGCTCCAAAAAATTATAACTTTCAACGTTTCATTATTTCCAATAAAATTCATTTGATTCAAACATACTTTTACACTATAGGTACACTCACATTTACACTATAGGTACATATATTTGTTGAAGTGAAACTTCTATAGGCGCGGTAGGAAAAATTGTCTTGAACGTCACGAAAAGTGAAACGGTGGATTATATTATTATTATTTATTATTAATAAATATTTTATTTATTATTAAATTATTATAAATTATTTTAAAATTAATAATTAATAATAATAAATATTATTAATTGTATTATGTTATTATAAAAATTATTATTTGTTATTAAAATTATTATCATTTATTATTAAAAATTTAAAATATATTATTTTTTGTTATATATTATTTTTATGTTAATAGATTTAATAATTATTTTAAAGTAATTAATTTAATAATTAATAAAAACATAAAAATATTAACATATTTAATATCAAAAAATATAATTTAAAAATTTATTATACAATATTATTATAAAAACTATTATTATTTATTATTAAAAATAAAAGATAATATTTTTTTATTTAATTAAGAGAGATTTTCTTGAATTACATTCCACATAACCATTACCTAATCCTAAAATAAAAATCGTTAACAAATGAAAAAAAAACAATGCATAAAATCAACTTTTCCTAGGAGCTAAAAAGTTTCACTTCTACCGCGCGAGAGTCTCACGCATCTGTTTTTTTTTTGTTAATGTTTCTTCATTAATTTGTCCCATATGCCCAAACCATCTCTAAGTTATCTTGATTTTCTTACTTAACATGTCAGCCTTAAAGTCCATACTCATCCCTTAACACTTCATTCTATATTCTGTCATACGTTTCACCCCACATAATATTTTCAGTGTACGCATTTCTACAACATTTATTTGGCCTATATCAGTTTTTTGCGTGTCCACGTTTCACTTCTATATATGAAAGTTGACACCATGATACTATTGTGAAATATCATATTAAAAGATTTTGACACTCTTCGGTTCCACTATACATATTTTAGTGCCCCATTGATTTTGTTTCCTATGGCTACACGCCAGTTAGATAAGGCACTTCCCCGCATCTGTTCAAAAAATCAAATTTTGTAAGAAAATCGCAGATAACTTACCAAGGAAATGCGAACTTCAAAAAAAATTGGAAGATCTTCCTTTAAGTGATAGTAACATTCGGCTTAAGATGTAGTGTAGTTACCATATGTGTGTAATATTTATACGTCATCATAAATGTTTATAAGACCTCTCAAAAAGGGCTGCCTTTCTTTAAGTGATTCCTAAAGCTGCACACGCCACACATATTTTTAAAACTTGGAGGCATACAAAATCGATCCAATTGTAACATCAATCAAGAAAACAATCAATAGTCGTAATATATATCAATACTGCCATCTATGGAAATTTTAAGGAAGTTGTATAACAATTTCATTTTATCAATATGTTATGTGAGTAACAAGAATATTCTTTGTAAGCTATATGGGAATCCATTTCATTATTAACCACAGAAAAGTAAAGTCACAAAAATATAGCCACCATACAAATTAAATTTCGCATTATTCATAAAAAACAAAAATTACTAAATTACAATTTTCTTAACCTCTAAGCGAGTGAGTTTTTGTTAGCAAAATAAAAAATTGATTTTGTAAGTAATATAAAAAAGGTAATTGCGGCCGCCATATACAAAATAATTGAATAGATAAAAACATTTGAACCTTGTCCGTTTTATGGATAAATTCATGTGTTGAAGGAAAAAAACATCGGACGTACCATGTACGTCCATACTCTCTTGAGGTAAAAATTCGTTCGCCGTACACCGTACGGCCATACTCATTTTTAATGTACACGAAAATAAACATTAAATATGATTTTATGCTGAAGATTTTTTAGCAATTTGTATATTCCTGAAGCAGTACGCAATATTTCGTCTTATTTATAGTATATTTCTTGTTTGGTTCTAGATACTGTATTTTTTCTTAATTTTAAATTTTTTATTTTTTTTGCAGTTATAGTATTGTTTAGTATGAATTGTTATTTTTTAAATTTATGATTAATGTATGTTTTCTTGAGTAATGTTTCAATTCAATCTATTGTCATTGTTGTAAAATATTAAGTAGATCCTAAATCAAATAATTAAATAAATATAGGTGACATAAGCAACTTCACAAATCCTTTGACGATATCCCTTCTTGAGAAGTATTTTCAAAATGTATTTTTGAATATGAACACCACACAAACACTACACTACACATAATACCGACTTTGTTAATAAAGGATCTTTCAAATTGAGTGGTTTTTTTTAATACTCGGATAAAACACAGATGGTGTCGCGTACTTGCCTGGGTCTTGTGACATTTGAGAAGTGTAATGTATAACATTTATAAAAATGGAATCGTATACGATACAACAACGCGTTCAAATTGAGAATTATTTTATGTATTGTAATATCCGGAAATGGTGATGTTAATTGGCCACCAAGATCATGCGATCTGACACCGTTGGATTATTTTCTCTGGGGTTACATGAAAAGACAGGTCTATATAAATTACCCCTTTATCAATTCCTGAGCTGAAGGACGAAATTATTCGCGTTATTGGTGAGTTAGAACCGCAATTATGCCAAAATGTCATCGAAAATTTTGACAAAAGAGTGGTCATCTGTGGAGCTGCAAGAAGTGAACATTTGGCGGATATTGTTTTTTTTTTGTGTTTAAGTGTCATACATTATACTTCAATGATCAATAAAAAGTTTTTTGAAATCAAAGCAAAATGTGTGTTTTATTCAACAATTAAAAAAACCGCTCAATTTGAAAGATCCTTTATGAGATGGTTGAGATGACGACCACACAATGGTGAGATGATGATCTCCGTGGCCTAGTTTGTAAGACACTTGTCCCCCAGCCCGGAGGTTGCGGATTCGATTCCTGTTGGAACCCAGATATTTTTTAAATTGATTCCTGTCTGATTTTCACGTAAAGCTTCTTTAATATCCTTCTGTTTGGTTGGAAAATATTGTCACATGACAATGAGCCCGCCAGCTTGTACTGTATACAACGAAAGCGTAATGCAATACAATAGTTTGGCGATTATGATAGTTTGGCTTCATAAACCATTCCACGCGGTGAAAAACTTATCCAACTAAAATTATGTCCATTATTTACATACATATAAACATACCATCCCGCTATTTCAATGTCGAGGTAGGCAGAGAAGACAGACTACCTGATTTTTCAATATATATATATATATATATATTTTATCCACTTTGCACGGATTTCTCCTGTTACACAAAGAGGGTCTGCTTCTAGCGTTAGCTTATTCGTTAGGAATAATATCAGCCAGTATTCTTCTCATACTGCTAGTCGGTGCCGAGAATATATCAACAGTGTCATTCAGTTGGTTCAATATCTCCATACCACGCGTGACTGAGTGTTTAGCCATGATATTCGTCCTGTACGTTGGTATGTAGAACAGAGGGTGATTCCTTGCACGGCTATATTTATTGGGTACATATAAACTTAGTACTTCTAGATAGAATCACGGGACACTTAAAGCAACCTTGGAAAACCTTTATTAGGAATCAACACACATTCTTTGCCTGTTCTACATTTATACACCTTCTCATCCAACTATACGATTCCCTGACTTTTTACATTTCTATCTTACAAAATATAATTTACTTGATACAACCACACTTTCCTTGGTCTTTCTTTACCACACCTTACACTCATATTTGAACTGCACATTTATATAGTATTTCTTCATTCATTAATTAAACATCGTCTAAACCTTCTCAGTGTTCTTCTATATACATCAATCTTTCAAATTCATCCCTAATCACTTTCACACGTCAACGTTTCACTTCTATACATTAAAGTTGATACATAATTGTTGTGAAGTATCATCTAAACAGATTCTGATACCGTCCGGTTAGATTATATAAGTCGTTTAGTATCAAAAACAGCAATCTATCGATTTTGCGTGAATTGAGTTGACACTGAGAAAATGTTCCTATTGTAAAACTACGCATTTTAAAATGTTTACATGGTAACAAAAACAACAATACAAGGGTTATTGTTGTTTTTGTTACCATGTAAACAATTTAAAATTGTGTAGTTTTACAATAGAAACATTTCCTAGATTTTAACTCAATTCACGCAAAATCGACAGATTGCTGTTTTGAATACTAAACGACTCATATATGCCTTAGTTCCTCATTACCTTTGTTTCCTATCACTCGTTATTTACAACATTAAAAAACTGCAAATATCTACTCACTTAATGTTGAAAAAATGAATCCGAAGAAAAGAAAACTTCTATAAAACATTATTAATTTTAATTTTTTTTATTTGAGCACAATTTTCAAAACCACTTGAAATGTCAAAGTTGTTAGAATTAATTTCGATTTGTTATCGTATAATCGGCAATCCAACCAAAAGATAATAACTTATCTCTCTGATTATGGAATGACAAAAAATATATTTTGCACTATTTTTTCAGTAATATATATTTAGCGCCTTAAAATAAAAAAAATATAAGCTTCAAAGATAAGGCAAATTTAATTATCATCTACGTAACAAATAAATAAGGAAACCTGTTGCAGTTGGAGTCAAATCGTAGGATTCAACTTTCAAACATTGTCGCCAACATCAATGATTTAAAAACTAATAACCGCATCACTTTTGCATTAAGACGACATAAAATTAATAACAGCATCGCTCTTGCATTAAGATGATATAAAATTAATAACAGCATCACCCTTGCATTAAGATGATATAAAATTAATAACAGCATCACCCTTGCATTAAGATGATATAAAATTAATACAGCATCACCCTTCCATTAAGATGATATAAAATTAATAACAGCATCACCCTTGCATTAAGACGATATAAAATTAATAACAGCTTCACTCTTGCATTACGACGATAAAAAATTAATAACAGCATCACCCTTGCATTAAGACTATTTAAAATTAAAAACAGCAGCACCCTTGCATTATGGCAATATAAAATAAAAAACAGCATCACCCTTGCTGTTTGCATTAAGACGATATATCATTAATAACAGCATCACCCTTGCATTAAGACAATAAAAAATAATTATGAAAAAAATGTATATTCTTATATTTGTTTTATTTATTTGTTATACTCAATTATAAATTATTCATATATAATATTATGTATAGTTAAGGCAATAACATTGTGGAGGTTTAAAGACATTGTAATTTGTTTTATCAAACATTGTTTATTCCACTTTTTTTAATATTCTGAAATGGCTAATCATCGTAACCGTGAAAACCACACATTTTCTATCGATGATGCCAAGTTCTTACATATCAGTAGTAACGGAAATAAATGGGATATATTAGAGGCCCTAGAGATGTCAAAGTCAGTGCATCGAGGGGAACATCTGGCAAACACATAGGTATATCCCAAGAATTTCTCAGCTGCTCGCCGAGATTGTCTCATAGCTCCCTCCACCCAAAGTCCTCAACCCGAATATTCACCGTAAGAAGCGTGTATCTCGGTATCAGTTCGAACATAATTCAGTCTTGTTTGTGCTCCCCTAATTATGAGGTAAAAGCCTTGAAACCGGTAGGGTTATACCGTTACAAAAAAGTGGAATAAACAGTGTTTGATAAAACAAATTACAATGTTAATTATAAATGTATAATTATACATAATAAATTTATATTAATAAGGAGTCCATAACAATTTAGTCCGTATTGATAACGCAATATTCGCGAATGGTACCTGCCCATTCGCGTGACATTCACCAGAGTGTTGAGGAGCTGCTTCATGCCGCCAAACAGATATATATTTTATCAAGAGTGATCTTTAATGTCAGGGGAGCCGCACAAGGCACATGAAGAAGATGAAACAATATAGCTAAATTCCAAGGATCCACCGGTGAAATATTTTGAGAGCCGCTGTCTTAAGGGAATAAAATTCCGAATATTTACCGACAAATTTATATGTACTATTTATATCTTAGTTGCAACATTTGCCTTTTTTAACATATATACATATATATACCATTTCCATGTTGCGATAAGCAGAGAGAATAAAGCACCAAACTTCTCTATTATGACTCACATTACTAGCCATTTCTGCACTCTTAAACCTTTTACGATTCATTTGACTTTCTACGCTTCATTCTTTCAAAATTGTGTTAAATATTAAAATTAACATTTCCAGAAGACAACAGTTCTGACATAAAAATAAAATAAACAAAAAAACGTTTGTTTGTACATCTAATAATATGGATACAGTGAAATCAAGCCTATTTGTACATCTAATATTGTGGATACAAGTAAATCAAGCCTATTTGTACATCTAATATTGTAGATACAACGAAATCAAGCATATTTGAACATCTAAAATTGTGGATACAATGAAATCAAGCCTATTTGTACATCTAATATTGTGGAGACAACAAAATCAAGCCTATTTGAACATCTAAAATTGTGGATACAATGAAATCAAGCCTATTTGTACATCTAATATTGTGGATACAACGAAATCAAGCCTATTTGTACATCTAATATTATGGATACACTGAAATTAAGCGTATTTGAATATTTGCAAAAAATATATCAAAATGAGCACGTGAATTGAAGGACCAAATAACAGACTGTGAGGAACAGAATTGATGCGATAGAAATGTGTGTACTGTTAAGAATACATGGGGGGACAATATATATTAAAATATTGAATGAAGTCGTAAGGTATGAATGTAAACTAAAGACTAATATATAAGTTTAGATGTAGAAGAACTCTCTGAGATAGTTTGGGCATGTAAAACAAATGAATAGAGAAATATTAACAAAACAAATATACAGGAAAAATGTGGGTAGAAGGCATGGTAGAGGAAGATAAGAAAAGCAGGGTTGGATTAAAATAATGATATTTTGGAAGAAGAATATATTAGAAGTCAGAGAAAAGAGTTATATGAGGTATGTGGTTGTAGAGGAGACGAAAGATATGTAGCTATCTGCTCTCTAAAATATCCTAATCGTATGTACGTATTAGAAAATAAAAATTATCAAGGTTTTCACAATTCATAAGAAGAAAAAAATGTTTTTTTTGTATGTTTAACGTGAATTTATTTAAATACAATAATATTTCTCGTCAACTTTTTAAAAAAACCACAGTTTTTAACCAAAAGAGATAATGCTTCTTATCTTCAACTATAAGGTTGTCAACCGCTGAAAGAAAAAACAGAAATGAATTAATGTCAAAAGGCAATTTTAAAAAGTGATTTGTCTGAAAAGTAATTTGGTATTTTATCATAGAACGTCGGACTCAAACGTGAGATTCGAGCATAGGCTCCTGTGTCATCAAGTGCTTGTTATTTTGGATCCAAGGTCTGATTTGCTCGTCATTGATGGAAGTTGGTCTTCCAAATCGGACAACATCTTGGAGTCTTCTCCCTGGCTCCATCCCAACTCACTGTCTGCGAAGACTGTTGGGGTCAGCTCTCCTCGTCCTCAGGTTATATGCTCTTCTGCCCCGGACTACGTCCCCCAGGCCGTGCCTCACTACGTCCCCCAGGACAACATCTTGGAGTGTCGTATCATATTTACGGATTGTTTTGACCACATTTAACTATCACCGTACACTGTACAGTACCCGGAGGTAAGTAATATACATCGTTTGTAGAGTGTCGTCTCTGTCAAACTGTTAGCGCATCGTGCAATCTACAAACTATGTATATTACTTACCGCCGGGTATTGTACGTATCTTCTATTTTTTGTTTTTATTACATTTTTTGCTTTTCAATTGCAAAAAAAGCACCATTTACCGAAAAAAACAACTTATTTTGTTCCATCTTCATAATAACGCCATACAAAGCACTCAAACAATTTAGGTAAAAAGTAGTAGAAAAATTATTACGTTTCATATTAATACACATTCTTTCTAAATATATTCATTCCTTATTTAATCATACATTGTTTTTCCAAACATTTATTTATCTATTTTCTTAATACAGGCTTAGCCCAATTACATTGAAAATTTCAAAAAATGTTAACATTAAAAAAAATTATGTAAAATACAAAAAATATATAAAATTATGTTTATGCATACATTTATTATACACACAAAAGTCACCTCCCAATATCTTTGAAGCGAAAAGTCTACAACCAGTGTATTCTCCCAGTACCCACTTACGTATGGTTGCGACATGGATGCTCACAGTAAAGAGCACACAAAAGATCCAGACCGCATAAAGGGGCATGAAGAGATGCATGTTGGGATATACTAAAAGAGACCATAAACGAAACACCCGGATTCGCAATATAGCAAAGGTAGAAGACGTTTTAAAGGTGTGCAAGAAAATTAAGTGGCAATGGGCAGGACACGTAGCTAGAATTTAAGACTCCCGATGGACATCCAAAATAATCCAATGGTACCCAAGAGGCATAAAAAGGTCCAGAAGAAGACCGAAGGTACGCTGGATAGATGAAATCATGGCATCAAAGTGGCATCAACGAGCAAAAAACCGAACTATTTGGAGTCAATTTGTGGAGATCTTCAGTGGATTGACCTGGAGGGCAGTAGATTGACTCTGGTTGACAATGATGATGATGATATACACACAAACATACACATATATACACATACTAGGTAAGTCCAGAAAGTAAGTGTACTGAATTTTTGTAGGTTACAATTTTTTTTATTTAAACAAAAAAATTACGTGGTTACCGTAGTACATATGTAAGCTATTTTTCGACATAGTCGCCATTCCTCTCAATGCAGGTGGTGAAGCGGGGTATCAACTTTTTGATGCCTTCCTCGAAGTAGTTTCCCGCCAACCCCTCCGTCCCCTTCTCCACCTCCTCCTTTACCTCCTCGTCGGTTGAAAACCTTTTTCCACCCATGTGCTGCTTCAGGGAGCTAAAGAGATAGTAATCTGAAGGTGCTAGGTCAGGAAAATGCGCGGGATGGTTCAGGACATCCCATTTAAACGAGGCGAGCAGTTCCTTCGTGGCGTTGGCCGTGTGTGGTCTGGCATTATCGTGCAGCAGGCAGACTCCCTTTGTCAGCATGCCTCTCCTCTTGTTCTGAATCGCCCTCCGCAATTTTTTTAGGGTTTCACAGTATCTTGCAGAGTTGATGGTCTCCCTTTGAGGCATATATTCAATTAAAATTATGCCTTGACAGTCCCAAAACAATTTCGTCAATTTCGTCAGTCACAATTGAAGGTCTTCCGCTCCTCTGATCATCATGCACAGACGTACGACCTTTTTTAAACTCGCGATACCACTTGTGTACACTTGTACGATTCATAGCTTTATCACCATATGCAGTTTTCACCTCATTATGAACCTCGACCGGAGGTTTTCCCTTCCAAACGAGATAACGGATGACGACGCGTATTTTGCACTTGGCGGGAGATTGGATTTACATTTTTCACGAAACGTGTTGTCGCGTCGACACTTCTCAACGTACTGACCTCAAACCGGTCTCGTTGCGGAGGAGAAGGGTCAGGCTACACGGAAGTGTAGCCAACATGTCGAAAATAAAATCCATCCGGTCGTGAGAGCCTCAGAACACTTACTTTCTGGACTTACCTCGTATAGTATATTCAGTCACTTAAATACGTTGATGAGGCTTTCTAACGCGCTCAATCTCCATGTACGAATACAGTAACTATCCTACTTTCATAATTTTTTGCTTATCACCTTAAATGTTTCAAAATACTCGTATATGCTAAACTACGAAAAGATTTTTTTTACATAATTTAACTTTGAACCAAATCATAAAAATAATAAATATATAAAAAAATGGGGAAAAACTCCCCCTGATTAAAAAGGGCAAATCTTATTTATGCCAATACACCAACCACACACACTTATGGTGAAGAATGGCAATAAGATCAAAGTTTTTCTCTCGTAACATTACGGAAGATATCACCAAGACGAGAGATGATACCTAAAGAGGGTGTCACAATAGAAGAAAGAAATACATGTCTTGATGCTCTCCGAACTGCACACTGTAGATAGTAATAGAGTAGTCATCAAGAACTATCATGGGAATCAAGATGCTTAATAAAATAAATAGTTTGATGTTGTATATTTACCGAATTGAGAAAGTGATTCATCTCCCGGAGGGTAATCCGAGTCAGGTCTTTTATTTAAGATATAGATCATCCAGTACTTTTTGATTAAAGGATTCTGAGAATATCTCCCTATTTTGGTAATAAAGTTTCCGTGAGCTGGGTCATTAATTGAAACAAATTTGAACCTTGTGTCGATTTCTGCTGCCTGCTGCATTGTTTTGAAGAAATTGTTTCCTCTAAAAAAAAAATCAAATTCATTCAACTGGTTCATACAACGTGACAATTAAATTTATGTATTATATATAAATTGAATCGTCAAGACTTTGATTAACCACTTCAAATGTAAATGAAATGTTAAGGTGGTATGTTTTCTGTTTTTTGCCTTTAGAAATAATAAATAATATCAGTCCCTTAATAAGTTATAACAGAATAGTTTAATATTTTTTATTGAAAAATGTGCATAGCGAATTTTGACATTCGCTGTTTTCCAGAGCGGGTTTTGTATCTTGACGACTAAATTTATCAATAATATTTCGTTAAATACTATAATCTTAATATTTTATTTTGATATTCCACATGATACCCAATTTGCTGTCAGGCAAACAAACACAACATAGTTGCAGAACCAGATAGAATATCAGCTGAAGTAATATATTCATTCAGAGGAAGTGAAATAATTCAAAAAAATTCATGAACTGTTCCCTTAAGTTTGGCAGACTAAAAATTTGTCAAAGGATCTAAAAATATCTTATTAGTCACAATATTCAAGAAAGGCTCAAGAACAAGTTGTGAAAACTACTGTGGCATATCACTTCTTTCGATAGTTGGTGAAATTTTTACTAAAATACTTGTGTGTAGACTCTGACCACTCGCTGAAAACATTCTTTTAGAAACCCAAAGCGGCTTAAAACGCTTAAAACTAGAACGCGGAACTACTGAAATGCAGCAGCCGCTTCGAGACAAATCTAGGAAAATGCAAGGAATGAAACCGACCTTTTTGCATGACTTTCATTTATCTGAAAAATTCCTTCGACTTAAAATGCTTATAGATAAACAACATTGAGTTCTTACACGAATTCATTGTCTCCTAAATTCATCGAAATCATGAAATTATTTCATGATAATATGACAACGTGGGTTATTCATTAACGTAGACCAAAAGACCATCTCAATGTAGAAACTGTGGTTCGATAAGGATGTGTCATAGTTGCTTCACTCTTTAACATATATATGCTCTATAATTCTTAAAACGCATCACTTATCGAATGATCAGTGGCCTCTTTAATCCTAAAAGGTTCGATTACTGTTGATGGAGCTCCGAAAATATACGCACGACAAACTCTGAAAGTGAACTACAGAAAGTAATAAATTATTTCAGTAAAGCCTAAAAGTTAATCAAACTGAAACTCAAGAAGACCAAAACTCAGATATCTCATCAAGCCTTACCTGAAACAGTAAAAAAACCTCCGAAAAATGCAGTGGATGGGGCCTTATTTTTTAAATTAAAAAAACGGTGCTAGTCCCGTAAGAGAGGTTCTAAACATAAAGACTCGATTAATGACACCAAACACTTTTTTTTTTCGTTCATGCTATTCAACATGTCCGCATTGCTAATTCAGGTATTTATTTATTTCATCAAGCTTACATATAAAGGTTTAACCTAATTACGTATAATACAAAGCTTAAAAGAAATTATATATAGTAATAAGAAATAAAAATGAATAAATAATTGTTAAGCCGAAACAATCAACTCACATTACTAAGAGAGCACAAAATATTTTCTAAAAAGTTGAAGACGTCTACTATCCAAGGCCCTATTCAAAAGGAGCATCCCGTAAAAGAAAGGAAGAGCACTTGGAAAGTTATTTAAACTTATTGCCAGTCTAATACTGAACCTCGAATAGTTGTCAGGAACATAAAACCGTATATTTTCCAACAAAGTTGAATTAGACGTTGAGCCTGTCAGCAACTCCAATATATAAGAAGAGATCCTAACACCCGTCGTCACACTCAGAAGATAATATCTCAACATATCTAGAAGAACCCTTGTAGTGAAGACCCACAGATAGAAACTGCACTCACGTAAATAGAGAAATCTGAAAATATTATTTTGGACTACTCCCACGGAATCCCCCACAGGATCTACGCCAATTCTACGCATTCTAACTTGGTAACATGCGTACCAGCACACTCTAAAGAGATCTGAGAACCATAACTAACATTTTGAAAGAGATCTGAGAACCATAACTAACATTTTGAAAGAGATCTGAGAACCATAACTAACATTTTGAAAGAGATTTGAGAACCATAACTAACATTTTGAAAGAGATTTGAGAACCATAACTAACATTTTGAAAGAGATCTGAGAACCATAACTAACATTTTGAAAGAGATCTGAGAACCATAACTAACATTTTGAAAGAGATCTGAGAACCATAACTAACATTTTGAAAGAGATCTGAGAACCATAACTAACATTTTGAAAGAGATCTGAGAACCATAACTAACATTTTGAAAGAGATCTGAGAACCATAACTAACATTTTGAAAGAGATCTGAGAACCATAACTAACGTTTTGAAAGAGATATGAGAACCATAACTAACATTTTGAAAGAGATCTGAGAACCATAACTAACATTTTGAAAGAGATCTGAGAACCATAACTAAAATTTTGAAAGAGATTTGAGAACCATAACTAACATTTTGAAAGAGATTTGAGAACCATAACTAACATTTTGAAAGAGATCTGAGAACCATAATAAACATTTTGAAAGAGATCTGAGAACCATAACTAACATTTTGAAAGAGATCTGAGAACCATAACTAACATTTCGAAAGAGATTTGAGAACCATAACTAACATTTTGAAAGAGATCTGAGAACCATAACTAATTATTTGATAAACTACAATACATACGGTTTTCAGATCATTTCTCGCAGACATTAGGGTGAAATACTGTTCTTATGACGTAATATACTCGTATGTATGGCATGAACAGATTTAGGGGTATACTATGGATTAGCACATCGAAATTGTAGAAAAAATCGGCCATTATTAATGTCCTTAAGAATAGGAATACATGATTTAAATTGATACTTACACAGATACCGCCATACGTTTGATGGAGTATTGTTTTATTATATCATCATCGACCCATATTGTATAGGATATTACATTGAATAGGCCTCGAGCGTAACCTAAAAAAATGCCAAAAATTAATAAGATTAGCTCTTTATGATGTTTACACCATGAAAATTCATTAAGTTCGCTCAAATGTGTATCTTTATAATACGTTTTTTCATGAAATAGTTTCGTATTTCTCGGATAGATGTCTTTAGATTAAAATTTTCGTTGCTTGTTTCATTCAAACCGTGATTAATGTATACTATTATCTAATGTAGTATTATTATAATTAGTTAATTAAACATCCCCTCGTATGACGATGATGATTTTTGTCAATGGAAATTTAAAGGAAGCAGTGTAAAAATAAGCTTGAAACCACTGTAGCACTAAATATTTAAGGAATTTTGAATGAAGCTACTGTAGAACTAAATATTTAAGAAGTTTTGGATGAAACTACATTTTTAAGGAGTTTTGGATGAAACTACGGTAGCACTAAATATTTAAGGATTTTTGGATGAAACTACTGTAGCACTAAATATTTAAGGAGTTTTGAATGAAACTACTGTAGCACTAAATATTTAAGGAGTTTTGAATGAAACTACTGTAGCACTAAATATTTAATGAGTTTTGAATGAAACTACTGCAGCACTAAATATTTAAGGAGTTTTGGAAATTAAACTCAAATAATTAACTGGAAATTAGAGTACAATTAATGTGAGTTGGTGGGACATGTTGAAAAGGCGGAGGACATTTACAATTGTATAAATATAATATGCAGCGTGTTAAGGGCACTTAAAGAAATCGTGGTCAAGGGTTGTTTCACCCATTCCACACGTCTTTCTTTTATATAGATTTTATAACAAAGGGGTTTTCTTGTCACGGAGTT
Organism: Odontocerum albicorne; assembly: GCA_949825065.1. Taxonomy (NCBI): domain Eukaryota; kingdom Metazoa; phylum Arthropoda; class Insecta; order Trichoptera; family Odontoceridae; genus Odontocerum; species Odontocerum albicorne. Next base: position 48,506,918 of record OX463842.1, on the reverse strand, counting down.
TTTGGCGTAATTTTCAAGATGGAACAAAATAAGTTGTTTATCACAATAAATTTCTGTACTTTATGTTTTTTTACTATCGAAAATCAGTAATGGTGATTCGACACAAGAATATGTAATCCGCTCTGAAAGGACTATTATCATTGATGACGACCAAATCAAGGCATTATTCGAGATTAATCAGCGTTTTACGACGCGAAAGATTGCTCAGATGTTGAGAACTATAGTACACGAATATTTGATGTTATTTTTAATTTGACTTTAATATAAAAATATAAAATTACTTTCCGGAAAACCCCAATACTCAGTTGGCAGAAAGAACAAAGCGTCTACTTTCCTATCTTGTAACCCATCCTTCTCTTATTTTACATCCATACACCTTCTGATATTACTCTTACGATTTCACTAATTTTGGACGTTTTTTTCGTTCAAAATATCATTCACTTAATCCAGCTATACTTTCCTTACTATTCTCTCACGCTGTCCACTAACATTTCCACTATATATGTTTTAATTGTATAACTCTTTTAAAACTGTTTTTATTTTACACTTTTCATCCAAGGGATACAATTTAAATTTTATATTTACCGAGAGTGAGTAAAATTAATAACAATGTTGCGAATTTCATTTTTTTAAATAAGTAACAACCAAATGGAAATTTCAATGTTATAACATAAACATCTTTATGTTATTATAATTATGAGCATATAATCAATAATTATACGACGTAAAATCAGATGTGCTCAACTTTTGATTTTATATTTTTTAGATTAATAATGTGGTAGTACACCAATAATCTATTTTTTTAAATAAGTTTAACACAGCCCTTGTATTTTGTATATTATCTTCTTTTAATCTTTTTTTATTTATTTAATAAAGTAATCTATGATTCAGACATTTGCCGAAGGCTTTATACCCATATACAAATTTATTACTTAAGAACTAATCTAATTTATATACCGGAATTATAACAACAAGCTAATTTATAACAAAATTATAACAAAAAGCAAGAGGCCGCGGCCTCTTGCTTTTCTACTAGAAACATTGACCAGCAAAACAGTGTTTTTGAAACTTGTATTATCGTGTTTTGATATGTTTCCGAAGAAACACAATACTCTTTATTGACAGATTGTAGAAATATGAATATTTATCGACTCGTTTGTTCTCCTTTCCGTCCCAAATATTCGGAACATTCGTGTCCAGCACTACATTTCGAACGAGTCCATCTACCTTCTATCAATAAACTTTATAGTCTCCGTTTCTGCTCAATAGAGAAATATAGAGAGAGAAAAAAATATGGAGTCAAACAATAAAAACTACATAAATGGAAAAATAAGTAAAATAAAAAACTTATTTTATATTTTTGTGTTCACCACAGGTTTAATTAAGGTTCACAACTAGTTTCGAAGACCACCGTCTTCATCGTCACGTGAATATAAACTAAGTTGCTAAAATATATTCTGTACAAGTGTAAACAACCTAATATAAAAGAGGTGAGGTAGGGGAGTGAAGTGGGAAGAAATGTAATACAATGGTGAATGGGACGTGGAAAAAATATGTGAAAGTGAATGTGAATCTTTAAGACGAAGGAGACGGTGGTCTTCGAAACTAGTTGTGAACCTAAATTAAACCTGTGATGAACACAAAAATGTAAAATAAGTTTTTTATTTTTCCTTTTATGTAAAAAATGGCACCATAAAGTGAAACTATAGTCTTTTCGAAGATTCATGAAATAAAAACTACTTCTTTAATCGTCTGAATTAACAAATATGAGTTCTAAATATTGAGATAAACAGGAAAATACAGTGAAAACTTTATGTTTCATAGATTACGACCGTCTGTTGAGACCTGAAATAATTGAACCTGATGAAAACCATGGCACGTGACAGATCAGAATAGCGCATGCTAACGAAGCGAACAGAACACAAATAAATGGCGACGCACTGAATTTTGTTTCAGCCTCACGAGTTCATACACAATTTATGAGGAGAAACACGAAGTTCCTTATACCGAGAACATAAAATGTATCCCTAAGGGAAAGTGGTGATTTTTTATAATTTTTATGTTGCTCCTTTAAATTTAAAAAATATGTAAGAAAGTGTTTTTTTGAAGATAAGTGAGATTTTAGAGGTCTCAGCAAAGACATGTACGAGTAAGTGAATAATGGCATATTCATGCATGTAATGAGGAATTTATGAACATCATTTAGATGTGATTATTGAGATTGAATGAATTGAAGGTGATAGTTTAACCCTTAGTTCCCTGTGATGTGTAACTAGTACACATTGCTCCTAAAAACTTTAATATCTCTATAATTATAATAAATACCGGGTTCAGGTTTTAGGTATTCAACCGTAATACATTCACGCATTGAATGAAAAAAATAATATTAATAATTAGCACTTATCGGCCACATCAGAGATATTTTGTGAAAATCGGGAATAAATTTACCAATACAAACGTCTGCCAGTGTGTGACGTAGGTATATTCATTAAAAAAAACCGCTATGAGTGAAGAAGCGACGCTATTCACGTCTTACTCTACTTCGGTATATGTGAATGCAAGAAATAGAATCTCAGTTTCCAGTAGTGTTTCTTCCTTCAAGGTATAACACACACAGTGTTAGTCCATCTCAACTCTCAGTAGCTCTAAGGCATCCATTTGAGGTGGTTTCTTTGCCCGTTTTGTGAACGTCATCCGATGTTTTTTTCATGTTTTCAGCAATTAAATTTCAATTATTATCACTTTTGACTTCAAATTTAATTAATTTAAGCAATTGGCTATGAATATCCTTATTTTTCCGATTTTAAATCGCTCATTTTTACATGTGTATTGAATACACAGCACCGGAACTGGCGGATTTTTTTAGCACAGTAAGGGAAAGGTTAAGATTTAATGATAAATGCAAAATATGAATCTTTCAACTGAATGTTTTAGTAATTAGGACAAAAATATATATTTTTTTTATTATAGCACGAGAATATTTTATCACAGACTTTGCTTAGTAAAAAAGTTTTTTATATCATCAATAAAGGTTTTTTATATCAATGGAGTATACTCATACTCGACGGTTTGAAAGATGTAAAACGACGTAAACTGTAATGGAGTATACTCATACTCGACGGTTTGAACGATGTAAAACGATGTAAACTGTAATGGAGTATACTCATACTCGACGGTTTGAACGATGTAAAACGATGTAAACTGTAATGGAGTATACTCATACTCGACGGTTTGAAAGATGTAAAACGATGTAAATTGTAATGGAGTATACTCATACTCGACGGTTTGAAAGATACAAAACGATGTAAACTGTAAATATCGTATCGTGGATTATATTAAAAAATTTACTACGATAAAAAATCAGAAAATTTATTGTCATAATAATGTCAAATTTGTCCGCTTTTACTATTCTACACTGGATCAAGTGTTGTCATTGAATTGATCTCAAACTTTGTCTCTGTATTCAAGTACATGAATAGGATGTCTCCATATTATATCTTTCAAATCTGTGTCTTAGAGATGTTTCTTCGAACAGGAGTAGACCTTTGAGGTTCTAATCTAATAAATTGATTATTCCAAATTGATCCAAAGGGGCGGGATATTATGATAAAACTTTTGCCGTGGAATAATCTACTTGTTAGTTTTAGAAATATGAATGAAGAAGCACTTAACGACAAGGGATCTTTTTAAGGGATCTTTTCTACATGTATTATCAAATGTGAACAGTACATACTTACACTACTCTACACCTAAAGCCGAACGTGTTACTATTACATATTGGAAGATTTATAAAGGTTTCTTTGTAGTTCGTCTTTCCTTGGTAAATTTTCTGCGGGTTTCTTACCAAATATATTTTCTGAACATATGCAGATGCGGCAAAACACTTTATCTTATGGCTGCAGCCACCACGTTTCTATTACATATTTATTTTGTAATATTTTTATTCTGTGGCTTTCACTTCTCAGTTGGAGCGCCCTTAAAAAGAATTTGATCTCTAAACGGTTTGACGAGTATATAAAAAGTACTTTTATTATAAATATTACTTCTAGTTTACATAAAATACATCTGGCTTATAAACGAGTATTTCTAATTAATATTATCAAGATTAATGTATATCAGGAGCTAACGAAAAGATAACAAGAAAGTAATGAACTCATGCCAGGTGTATAAATCAGCCGTGAATCATAAATATTATGAAGTCACGAGATTGTATACAAAATGATATTTTTAGCAACAACATAAACGTTGCAGAGATAAATTGTATGATAATAATACAATATAATTCAGGGCTGTGGAGTCGGAGTCGGAGCCGGAGTCGTGGAGTCGGAACATTTAAGGCGGAGTCGGAGTCGGAAAAAATCGACCGACTCCGACTCCGTTTAATTATTTTAACATTTTCTTTAATGAATAACGTTACGGTATGTGTTAACCAGTTAACCTCTCGTCGTTTCATGCCTGATACTATGCAGACGTTTATAATCGCAATAAACCCCAAAAGGGGATTACGTTCATTTTATTGCAGCCGTACAAATAGTAAATTCCTGCACTTAGATTCCTAGTATTTTCTAGGAAAATAAAAAAAAATAATAAACAATATAAATAAGATTTAGTTAAGGTATGAAAACAAATGAAGCAACCTTTTAATTTTAAAGTGTTTTCTTATTTTTTTTAATACCTACCTGTGTTGTTTTTCTAATTATTTTAAAAGTTTTATTTAATTCTTTTTTTAAATATTAATATATATTTTTAATGTTATTTTTGTGTGAAGATATTGCTTAATGCGTATTGTTTATAATTTTTTTTATTAAATTGTTTCATTTGTGTACGAATATAATAAAATTTTTATTTATACCTGTATCCATTATTAATAAGTCAATATAAATGCATTAGGAAGACGCAGTAAATTATAAAATAAAATAAAAATTGAAGTCAGAGTCAAGAGTTGGAGTCGGAGTATAAAATAAAGCAGGAGCCGGAGTCGGAGTCGGTAAATTTTCATCCGACTCCACAGCCCTGCAATATATTATAAAACACTATTATTGTATTCAACCATTAAATTACCATGTGACAATATATTTTTACAAACTAAGAAGGTCTTAAAGCAATTTGAAGAGTAAAGTGCTTTAGAAACAGAAATATGCAAAGCAATAAGCAAAAATTAAATAATTAAAGAATGCGATCAGTTTCACTCTTAAACATTGGTATTTTGGATCAATAAATCACTGTTTTCGTAACGAACCGGGATAATTCCGCCTAAATAAATTCTCGGGATAGGAGGTAGAAACACGTGTAGTGGGGATTATTTAAATTAGTAGAAACAAAACAGTTTTTTTTTATATTATAAAATAATAGTATTTAGATAGGTAATACAATTTCTATAATCTGTGTACCTGAAATACAAAACCAAAAATTTATTATAAATTGAGAAAGGCAGAGACGATGGCGAAATCGCTAAATTTAAGAAACTTTGAATAGAGCTCGTGAATGAAATGCTACAGCCCTTCGATAGTGATGTGCACAAGAAAAGTCCAAAACAATTCCAAGCACGCTGTGAAGTGGTGGTTGCTAGTCAGCACTTAATCAAACATCGTCCAAATCAGATGGTTCAAAACTTCTTCTTCTTCTTTCTCTTCTTTTAGGCCTATTGGCCTGTCCTGCATCATCGTTTCCTTCTTGTGACGTCCACTGCCAGCTGTCTGTTTGTTTGGAGGATACTGTCCCTGGCCATTCTAACGGCTCTTGGTTCCGCCATTCTGAATACATGTTCGTTCCAGAACCTTCTTCTCGGTCGTCCCCATCTGACAATATCTTCAACTTCGCACAACCTTCGGTTTTCTGTGTTTCGTACTCTATCACGAAAGGTTTTGCCAGCAATATTCCTGAATACCTTCATTTCGCTGGTTCGAAGGAGATTTTTGGTTCTGACAGTGTCGGCTCTTGACTAGATGCTGTATGTCATTATGGGGCGGACACAGGTTTTGTATATCCTGACCTTGCTTTGTTCGATGTTCAAAACGAGTTTATTTATTTTGCTGAAATTCGCGTCAACGCTTATGACTGACGTGCATTTGTCAAATTGCCCCTGACGACAAATACGCGCAGTGCTGATCAGGAAAATCAAAAATCTTCAAATTACAATATAAACTATTGATACGGGATAGCTCATAAAATCAATCTTTAATACACAAATCAACCAATTGACTGAATAAAAATTATCAAAACGAGCTATTGTAGTGTCTACAAGTTAGTAGACTCTTGATATGAACCGAAAAAGTATCGATATGATGTCATGCCAAGAAAAAAAATATTCCCAGTGATGTGTTTTTTATAGTTGTTTAATAATCCATCTGTCATATAACCACACATTTTTATAGTTGTTTAATAATCCATCAGGCATATAACCACACATTTTTATAGTTGTTTAATAATCCATCAGGCATATAACCACACACTTTTATAGTTGTTTAATAATCCATCAGGCATATAACCACACATTTTTATAGTTGTTGAATAATCCATCAGGCATTTTTAACCACACATTTTTCTGCGAAAAAAAAGTATGATCATTATGCTACTGCGCATACTGAATCCAAAAAAGGAATATGCAATGAAACTCGACTAATTTTTAGATATCTTCATTGGAACTAAAAAATCACATTGGAAATTAGTAATTGCGGCTAGATTGCTTTCATATACGAGTATATTGATTAATATCAATACATTTGTATATTAATGACACAAAATATTGCAAATAAATGTAGTATTTCTTCCTTTGAAATATTTTAGTAGAATTTTCTGTCAGCTACAAAAATATGTTGGTTTAATTATTTGTGGCTTGTGTCTATGGTTTATAGTATAATTATTATTATTTTAAAAAGAGCAAGGTATTACGTCACACTGCGTTCTTTTCATTAACTCTTAGACCATTTTACATCTGGATTTATGTCTTTCATAAAGCTTAGAAGCTATTTATAAATTCTCATTAAGTACATAACACAAAAAAGTGCAATATTAAACTGCCTAAGCAAAGCTGCAGAAAATGTATTATTATACTAAAGAAAATGTTGCATGGTCCTTGCAACGTTTGAAATGTCGTATCTAAGGGATGGGGTAAAATCGTTTTTTTTTACAAATCGAGTCGTTTTTTTATAAAAAGAAAAATTGTTTTTCTCTAAACTGACGTTTTAATTCCTAATTTTCATTATACTGACTTTCTAATGTATTGTATGATTTGTATTTATCTTTAAATAGGACAAGATCCACTGTGAATTAATGCTAATTACGAACATTTAATTTTAGGTATAAAAAATCGAAAATCCAATTATTGTATACCCATCCCTAGCCAATGCAGACTAACGTAGTGACTTTTGACGAACGTCGCCAAATATTATTTGATTTTAACAAACTGACGTATTTTTTCTAATATGTAACAAGATGTATTAATTTGTCATTATTGTAAGTTTTATGTAATGTATTTACCTAAATAACTTGCTATTTATTAGAATCGAGGATTATATTAAAGTTGATAAAATAATTAAAATTACTGAACGTCGTTACAAGGTTGTATTGACACAAATTTGTGAACTGTCACAGGGACCATGCTACATTTTCTCAAGTATAGCATATATACAAGGATCTACAAAGGTTTCTTTGTAGTTAATTTTCTTTTGGTAAGCTTTATTATTACATACGGGACGGGACTGCTTCGGAACGGGACTGCTTCGGATATTGACATATTTCATATCACATTACCAAAAGCAAAAGTAAATTTTCTTCTTAGATTGAGCGCGTTAGAAGGCACTCATCAACATACCTAAATGACTGTGAATATATGTGTGTAATATGTTTGTGTGTATATACTCGTTTGTATGCATATGCATTATTTTTTATTTTATATAATTTTTTAACTTATTTTTCTTTCCTTTATGTAATTTTTCTTCTTTTTTGATGTTTTGTATTTTCAAAGTAATTGGACTAAGCCTGTTTTGAAAAAATAAATAAATAAATAAAAAAATACGCAGTGCCAATGCAGACTAACGTAGTGACTTTTGACAAACTCACATATTTTTGCTAATTTGTAACAACATGTATTAATTTGTCATTATTGTTAGTTTTATGTAATGCACTTACCTAAGTAACTTGCAATTTATTAGAATCGAGGATTATATTAAAGTTGATAAAATAATTAAAATTACTGAATGTCGTTACAAGGTTGTATTGGGGCAAATTTTTAAAACGTCGCTGGAACCATGCTACATTTTCTTTAGTATAGTGCTGTTTATTTTATCTTCTTACATCGTTGATTTGAGTGAAATCTGCCAAAACTGTGTTCTTGCTGAAGTGCAAACGCTCGTTCACAATAAACCAACTAACGAACATAGTTAATAATGGGATTGCCTATCGTTTCTAAGAGGAGTTGACTATCGTATCGTATCATGCACTATATATCAGCGATCGGCTTTCGTCGACTTGCTACAACTCTTCCTTATTCGTCGGTGAGAGATGAAACTGTATGATGAAACAGGAAATATGTATTTTTTAAATATTTTGGTAAAGTTTCATTCTATAAAATTTCTCATTCATCTTTTCACTGAAGTCGTGACCAAATATGTTTATGAATCATTTAGCTAAAATAAAGAACAAAGTAAAGCTAAAGCCAAATTAAAAGAACACAAAATTTTGTTTTATCAACATTTATTTTCAACTTGACTAAAACAACGTATACATACACACGTGTAACATGTGTTCTATATCGAGTATTTAGAGGAAATTATTATTTTCATGTTTTCAGCCAGAAAAGGTAGTTTTTCCCATCTTCAACTAGAATGGTGCTGACACCTGAAAGAAGAAATCAGTTTAATGCATGACAAAGCGTTCTTCGTAACTTAAAGCTTTAGGAAGCACTTAAAGATAACCCTTTTAGGGAGGTCTTTCCAAAATTTGTGATGTTATATGAACACAATTCGCTACAGCAAAGCTAAAACCTAATGAATAACCATCACATATCGCTACAGTAAAGCTAAAACCTAATGAATAACTATCACATATCGCTACAGTAAAGCTAAAGCCTAATGAATAACCATCACATATCGCTACAGTAAAGCTAAAGCCTAATGAATAACCATCACATATCGGAAGATTTACAAAGGAAGTTCGCCTTCTGCTTGATTTACCAATGCAAGAGAGCGTTACACGTTTCGTTTCTCAAGGACTCGTTGGTAAATCAACAAGTACTATTTAGATACTTTTCTGTTTTTTTTTTTAATAACTGATCTTGTTCTTCTTTTAGGCATATTGGTCTGTTATGATCCTGCATCATTATTTCCCTCTTGTGTCTTCACATCTTTTGGGAGGTCGTCGTGGAGGTCTACTTGCTTGGGGCATACTGTCCTTGGCCATTCTTACGGCTCTTGGTTCCGCCATTCTGGATACATGTTCGTTCCAAAACCTTCTTCTCTGTCGTCCCCAATAACTGATCAAAAGAACTTATTTTATTAAATATTTTCTTACCAAGAGGAGACAACTGTTTTTTTGGTGGGTTCTGACGATCTGGGAACTCGTCCAAGGTGTATATTATCCAGTATTTATCATTTTCTGGTTCTTGTTCATAGCCAGCAATCTTGGTGATAAAATATCCCAAACCAGGGTACTCCGTAGCCTCGAAAGCAAATATGCTGCTTGCGGCTGCAGTCTGGACCATCGCGTCATAAAACACGGCCCCACTAAAATATTAAGAAACATCGTCTAATTTGTACAGGAAAAAAGTCGAAAGAACACTATCAAAACCATACATTTTTAACAGTCAATGTCACAGAAAAATCGGTATTGATATACCTACAATAACATACATGTTTATATATCATCACGCCGTCTAAGACAAGCGTCTTGTCGACTAGGCCACGAAGGTCGTCTAGAAGGCGTTCAGAAGTTATTTTAATAAGTGTTTAGCATAGAGGCATAATAGAGAAACCAAAAGGTAAATCACCTGGCTCTTCAATCGCAATACATCATACAAACGGTAAAAACAAGTCAATTTGCACATAAAATTGTGTAGTGGTTCTTTTTATCCACAAAATGATTTTTGTCCAAACTTTTGTAATTTAGTTATCATAATTGTGATATGGATTTATTGAATGGATGTTAAAAAATATCTAAACATACTCAAAAAAGGGCAAGGGTGTGCAGAGACTCGACTCAAATTCCATGCCTATCATCACAACAAAAAGGCTTGTGTAATATATTTTTTCGATTTCTATTTTAAATTAACTCAGTTATTGTTCACCGACACAGTATAAAAGTTACTGATAATCCAGTTTGGCTTCAAGAATGAAACACTACACTAAGTATTTTTGGTTGGCCCTGAGAAAATATGCTGGATTAAAATAACAAAGTATTAAATTATCTTCCAGTTTCCTACAAAATCTTCCAGCTTACTCTCAGTGAATTAGGATTTCATTTTTTGTCTAATTAAATTAAAGATTCACTTACCTTGGGATGGATGACCAAGTGCTGAGTGCCAAATAAATGTCATCGTTTATCCATAATGTATACGAAAAGCTGTTATTTTGTCCAACTGCGCCTGTTGATTAAAAATAAAATATTTTGTTACATGAAGTGCTAACTTCTTCATAATTATTATGTAGTTTCCACTAACTCTTCTTTGACAAACTATCCGCTTCGTAATGTCGTCTCGTAACAAATGTGTTGCTCTGATCAACTCATCCGTTCCATAGATATCTTTTTGGTATACCCCAGGCAAGATTAGTTTAGACAATTCTGTTTCGAAATCACCTGCTATGTTCACCATGAATGACCAACCCTCGGCGTCAATCACCAAGTATGATCAAGCATTGCTCTCATAACAAAACGGGATAGTTCCGTCTGAAGAGAGTCTCGGGATAGAATATAGAAACACGTGTAGCGGGATTAATATAATTAGTGGAGTAACAAAGTAGTTAATTTTTAAATGTTCTAATATGAAGTTCCACAAAGTTAAAACGAAAATTTAGATAAATTTTAAAAAAATGTTTGGAAATCATTGCAATAAGAACAAATCGACTGCTATACAATTCTGTTCACCAGGTATAAAACGGACTACATTACCAAATTGTGACTCCTTTAAGTATCTTGGGTCACTCATCCATAGCGATGGAGTGGTGGTGCAAAAATATAGCCTGATGCAGAAGCACGGCCTGGGGGACGTAGTCCGGGACAGAAGAGCATACAGCCTGAGGACGAGGAGAGCTGACCCCAACAGTATTCGCAGACAATGAGTTGGGATGGAGCCAGGGAGAGAGAGGTATAAAACGGACTACATATATAAAAAAGAGCGGTGAACCTTATACCCTAGAGACCACAAAACCCAGAACTTTATTGGAAGATTTTCACATACTCTCAATATGAGAACTAAATTTATATTTACTATTAAACATGAAGCCACGGTCTTTGATAGCATTGACACGCACGATGGGCTGATCATCGATTAAGAGTTTTAAGTACAGCTTAGGCTCAGCTCTTGAAAAAGTCATGAACTTGGATATAGATACATTGAAAACCAGCTTATTGCTCTCACTTGACTAATATACCCGAAAACTTGTAATATATACAACAAATGTTGTATATATTACAAGTTTTCGGGTATATTAGTCAAGTGAGAGCAATAAGCTGGATTTACGTGTACGTGAAATACTTATGATACATGTACGTAAAATACAATACAAAAGAACTGATTTAAAATATAAAAGAACACAAAGAGCAATGATCTACATTAGTAATGAAAAAGAAACGAGGGAAAGCGGTTTAAGTTGAACGATATTTTTCACAATAATTTAAAAAAATATGTTTTAATCTTACCAATCGTCAGTGGAAAAAGAGCAATTAAAAATAAGAAGCTAAATTTCGCCATTTAAGATCAGTTTAATGTTAATTGTAATTTATTTTAAAGAAAAATATTTCAAAAACGCAAAATTAAATAAATTATGTTATTAAAAACTCTTCTATTTATAGTATAATCATTTTTCGATAAGATTACTGGTATCATTTTTGCGATAAGTTGCCTCTACCAACGGATGGTGGACCCTACATTGCTGATGGGGCAAAAACATAACCTTAAATGACTCTTTTTAAAGGTTCAACGTTAGTATAATAATTAGAGTACACATTAAAATGTATAACCATCCAATAGATAACAGTTAAGGGTAGATGTAAGGAATATTTGGGGAGGAATGAATAGAAATATGAATGAACGATATGGTCATTAAAGATCTCCATGACCTTGTTAGTAAAATCCCTGTCTTCCGACTCGGAGATAATGGGGGTTAATACCCACTGGAAAACAGTTTTAAAAAAATGGTGTTCAGTTTGGTTTTCCCTTAAAGCCTCATAAACATGTTTCTGTGTGGTTTCAAGAGATTTCCACCTGGAAATAATTCCACAAGGTTGTACTGTATACAAATGAAGTGTTATATAACGATTCACTCGGACGCTACTATAGCTTTCAGACGTGATTTAATTCTTATTAACGTGTTCCCCGCGGGGAGCACAAACGCCTGTGATCTGACGACAATCCAAGTTTCAAATCACAAATACTTAAAAAAAATGACACAAAACCGGAATAAAAATTGAACTGAAATTTAAAATAATCTTTATTCTAGCGACATCTCTGAAAACCTTGTCAAATAATATATTAGTTAATGAGATATTGTTGAATAAACAGAGCGCCGAATTTTTTTGGTTTCTCAATATTTCCAGCATTAACGACCTGTCTCGCGGATCGAGTCCGGCGATGAGTCTCTCTTACGTAAATAAACATTACTAAGTCTCTCTTACGTAAATAAACATTACTAGTGCTATATGCATTTGATTGGGTGAGTGTCATGAAGCATTGATTTGATCGTAGCATTCCTTTGTTTATTTTACGTAATGTTAAGTTTATCTCCTTTATTTAATGAGTCTCCTTAAGAGTAATGACTATTATTTATTATCAGAAAATTACTTAAGTGTCATGTTTACTTGGTGTTGTAATCAAATATCAGTGGTTCTAAACAAAATATGTGTTTAAACTTAGAAATTAAAAAACGCTGAAATTGTGCCGCGCACAGGATTCGTGGAATTTGATTTTTAACGCGGTGAACAGGTTAATGGGTTCGACTCCCGAGTTAGAGCGCCTTATATATGTAAACATAACATTGAATTGATACAATGAAAGATTAATATTAAGATATAGGTGGTTTGAGCGAGGTTAAGAGTAAAGGGTGCAGTTCTAAAGAAGTACGAGGAATCTTAGGTATATGGTCTGGTGTAAAAGATAATAAAAGAGCCAAGAAGGTTGAGAGAGCATTAATATCCATGCGGTTGAGGAAATGCATCATACATTATGAGTTTGTCAGTACAAGAGTGACGTGAATCAGATTTAAAGAAGGCACAATGGGTATTTTTCCAAATTATTCTGTCGGGTGACTTAAATGCATGGGTTGGCGTCAAAATTAATGGTTTTATATCGATGTTCGGTAAGTTAAGTTGTAGACGCTCCAACGATAACAAAGATTGAATGCTGGATATCTGCTTGAACAGTGATGCTTTGTTACCACATACTATACGTGTTTTGACCACAAATCATATGTATACGTGGGAAAGAGGAGATGAATATTATATTATACATTGCTAACCCATTTATTATACTCAATACACGCATTTTTACAGCATTTATTAGGCTTCTCTCAATATTTTCCCTCGTCGATGTTTCCACACTCCTATGTATCAAAGTTGGCATCAATATATTGTTGTGGATTATCATCTGAGCAGATTTTGATATTGTCCGATTCGAGTATATATATTTTCGGGTTTAAATTATTTTACTTTTTGCCATTTTCACAAATAAAAATGAAATAATTATGGTTAAAATTAATTTATTTCAAACTCGAATAAATCATTATTTTTATCACATTTCTGAAAATTTTTATGATTAATTTAGCAATAAAAAATTAAAAGAACATATATTTTGTTTAATCAACATTTATTTTCAACATAACTTAAAAAACTGATATACATAACATATACGAGTATTTAGAGAAAATTATGGTTTCACGGTTTTCAGCCAGAAAAGGTAGTTCTTCCCGTCTTTAACTGGAAGGCTGCTGACACCTGAAAGAATAAATAATTGTAATGCATGACCAAGCGTTGTTTGTAACTCGAAGCTTTAGGAAGCACTTAAAGATAACCATTTTAAGGAGGTATTTTCAAAATTTATGATGTCATATGAACACTACAGAAAACCTAAAGCCTAAGGAATTACCATCACATATCGGAAGATTTACAAAGGAAGTTCGTCTTCTTCTTGATTTGCCAACGCAAAAGAGCGTTGCAACTTGCGTTTCTTAAGAACTTATTGGGAATCAACAAGTACTGTTTAGATACTTTTCTGTTTTTCTTTTAAATAACTGTTCAATAGAACTTAATTTATTAAATAATTTCTTACCAAGAGGAGATAACTGTTCGTTTGAAGGTGGGTTCTGACGATCTGGCAACTCGTCCAAGATGTATATCATCCAGTACTTATCATTTTCTGGTTCTTGTTCATAGTCAGCAATCTTGGTGATGAAATATCCAAGATCAGGGTACTCCGTAGCCTCGAAAGCAAATATGCTGATTGTGGCTGCAGTCTGGACCATCACATCATAAAACTTGGCACCACTAAAAATTTAAGAAACATCGTCTAATTTGTACAGGAAAACAATCGAAAGAACGCTGTCAAAACAATACATTTTTAACAGTCAATGTCACAGAAAAATAAGTATTGATATGCCAACAATAACAAACATGTTCATATATCATCACGCCGTCTACTTATCTGGGTAGGCAGAGAAGAAAGAACTATTAACTTTCTTATCTCAATACACATATTTCGTCTATTCTACATCCATGTGCCTACTCATGCGGCTTCTACTATATCTTTAGGTTTTTACAATTCCTTCTTTAAAAATACCATTCACTTGATCCAACCATACTCTCTTTGATCTTCCTCTACCAGATCTTCTACTAACAGGTGCACCGTATATTTGTTTTCTTAGTCTTTCTTTATTCATTCGTTCCACGAGCCCAAATTATATTAGAGTGGTCTTTATTATCTTATTAAACGCATACGCCTATCTTGTTCACACTCTTCCCTTATCACTTAATTCTGTATTACATCATGTATTGTCACTTCGTGTATTCTTCTAAGTACACGCATTTCTATAGCATTAATAGTATATCTCCTAACCCAACACACAAAAGTAAATAAAAGAAATTACATTTTCGCAAAAAATAAAAAATAATAATAACTATTCACCTGCACGAAATTCGTGAACAATATGTAATAAAAATGAAAGATATATATTAAAAGATCAAGAAGGGATGAAGGAGAGAAAAGAAAATCAGGAATGAAACACGTTATATTAATGATTAGAAATAGAGATTTTTTAGACGCTTTTCAAAACATGGCAATAATGAAGTGAATATAACATTAGTTCGCAACTCATTCCAGGGTCTCACTTCTGGGGCAATAAAATATACCGTTTTAAAAAAAGAGCAGTGACTCAAACGGTAAAAACAGGTCAATTTGCACATAAAATAGTGTAGTGGTTATTTTTATCCACAAAATGATTTTTGGCCAAACTTGTGGAATTTCGTTATCATAACTGTGATATGCATTTATTGAGTGGATGTTAAAAAATATCTAAGCATACTCTAAAAAGGGCAAGGGTGTACAGAAGCTCGACTCAAATTCCATGCCTATCATCACAACAAAAAGGCGTTTGTAATATATTTTTTCGATTTCTATTTTAAATTAACTCAGTTATTGTTCACCGACACAGTATAAAAGTGACTGATAATCCAGTATGGCTTCAAGAATGAAACACTGGACTAAATATTTTTGGTTGGCCCTGAGAAAATATACTGGATTAAAAGAACAAAGTATTAAATTATCTCTCAGTTTCCTACAAAATCTTCCTGTTTGCTGTCATTGAATTAGGATTCCATTTTTTTGTATAATTAAATAAAAGATACACTTACCTTGGAATGGATGACCAAGTGCTGACTGATAAATTAATGTCATCGTTTATCCATAATGTATACGAAAAGCTGTTATTTTGTCCAACTGCGCCTGTTGATTAGAAATAAAATATTTTGTTACATAAATTGTTGACTTCTTCATATTTATTATGTAGTTTCCACTAAACTCTTCTTTTACAAAACTATGGCATCCACTTCGTAATGTCGTCTCGTAACAAATTTCTTGCTCTGATCAACTCATCCGTTCCATGGATATCTTTTTGGTATACCTCAGGCAAGATTAGTTTAGACAATTCTGTTTCGAAATCACCTGCTATGTTCACCATGAATGACCAGCCCGCGGCGTCTATCACCAAGTATGACCAAGCACTGCTCTCATAACAAACCGGGATCATTCCGTCTGAAGAGAGCCTCGGGATAGAAGATAGAAACACGTGTAGCGGGATTAATATAATTTGTGGAGTAACAAACTAGTTAAATGTTTAATATTATAATATGAAGTTTCACAAAATTAAAACGAAAACTTTGATAAATTTTAAAAAAATGTTTGGGAAGCATTGCAATAAGAACAAATCGACTACTGTACAAAATCATTCACTCAGTAATCGATGCACCTCACTTACTCGCAAGCATTTCATTTCGTATTCCCACTAGATCCACAAGACAGCTCAATCCCTTTTATATCGAAAATTGGTATACTAATTACAAAATTAACTCCTCTATAATTCGTATGCAAAGACTTGGAAATGAGTTTTGCAACATATCACAAAAATATTTAGAAAAAGCTACTAGCTTTGTGTTATCTTTATTAATATAAATCACCTAGTATAAACGAAACATGAAGGACAACACTTTGTTTCTGGAGTTGAGTAACCCTGCATCAACATGTGAAAGGCTTCGATTCTTCAAAGCAACTTGCATCTCGTGCTACTAATGAGGCCATGTGTTTTCCATATCTCAAGATCTATCCATAAAATTCCCAAAAAATCCAATTTTTGTTCTATGTAAAAGTGTTGTTGCACTGAAAACAAATCTTAGTTCTTAAGCACTATAAAATAAGTTTTCGACAATTACGTAAGTTTGCTATGTGAAGTTTGGTAATATTTTGTGATATATGTACATACATATGTTAAACTTAAATATATATGTTAATATTAATAATTTTAAACAATGACTGTAATATTTTATTACTACTGCTTTTGTATCTCCATGTTAGTTTAAGATAAATTTTTGTATTTTTTGTCAATAATTTTAAGTACTTGTATAACTTGTCACATATTCATTTGCATATAAAAGACACTGTTGTGTCGTTAATAAAATAAAATTATAAAATAATAAAAATCAGGTTCAACCTCTTCATTCTTAATGTTAGTCAATATATCAAAACTATTTCTTATATGCTGAATTTTTTAAGATGTCCAAAAAAGTGTTTAAATACCGCTGAGACACGAAACTCATTAGAACTTATTTTTTTATTTACAAATAATTTAATGACAATCTGGCGAGCTTATTGCCAGGAGGTCATTTCATTAAACCAACCAGACAAAAGTAAATAAAGGAAGTTCTCACAGAGTCACAAATAATATTATTATTTTTAATTAAAAGTACGAAATTCAGGAACATTATAAATAATAATGATGTTAGTTAGAAATTATCGATCGATTAAAAAATAAGAGATCAGGAAAACTAAGGGTAAATTGAAAATGAAAACACGTTATATTACGGACTTGAAATTAATAGTTATCATATTTTCAATCGCTTTTTGAAACTTGAAAGTAACGGAGTAACATTAGTTGGTAACTGACAATAAAGGACGATATAAAAAAAGAGCGGTGAACGTTATTCCCTAGAAACCACAAAACCCGAAACTTTATTAGCAGATTTTCCTATATCTTCAATATGAGAAATAAATTTATATTTACTATTAAACATGAAGCCATGGTCTTTGATAGCATTGACACGAACGATGGGCTGATCATCGATAAAGAATTTTAAGTACAGCTTAGGCTCTTGAAAATGTCATGAACTTGGATGAAGATATATTGAAATGCAGCTTATTGCTCTCACTTGACTAATATACCCGAAAACTTGTAATATATACAGCAAAAGTTGTATATATTACATTACAAGTTTTCGGGTATATTAATACGACGACCTCCGTGGCCTGGTGGTAAGACACTTGTCGGCCGATCCGGAGGTTGCGGGTTCGATCCCCACTGGAACCCAGATTTTTTAAAATAGGATTCCAGTCTGGTTAACACTTAGGGCCTATTAAAACATCTTTCTGGTTGGTTGGAAAAGATTGCCACATGGCAATAAACTCGCCAGGTTAATAATAATAATAAGCTGGATTTACGTGTACGTGAAATACAATACAAAAGAACTGATTTAAAATATAAAAGAACACAAAGATTCAATAATCTGCATTAGTAAAGAAAAAGAAACGAGGGAAAGTGGTTTAAGTATAACAATATTTTTATATATTTTTCACAATAATTTAAAAAAATATATTTTAATCTTACCAATCGTCAGTGGAACAAGAGCAATTAAAAATAATAAGCCAAATTTCGCCATTTGTTATCAGTTAAATGTAAATTATAATTTTTTTAAAAGAAAAACATAAAAATATGACAAAAACGCTGTATGAAATGAATTATACTATTTAAAACTCTTCTATTTATAATATAATCATTTTTCGATAAGATTACTAATATCATTTTTGTGATAAGTAACGTATACCAACAGATGTTGGACCTTACATATGCGATCTGGTATAAAAGATAATTAAAGGGCCAAGAAGGTTGTTAGGTTTGCGGTCTGGTATAAAAGACAATGAATGAGCCAAGAAGGTTGTGAGAGCATTAATATCCGAGCGGTTGAGGAAATGCATCATATAGTATGAGTTTGTCAATCTACCATAAGAGTGACGAGAATCAGATTTAAAGAAGGCACAACGCGTAATCTACAAAATTATACTGACGGGTGACTTAAATGCACGAGTTGGCGTCAAAATTAATGGTTTTATATCGATGTTCCGTAAATTTAGTGGTAGGCGGACCAATGATAATGAAGATGGAATGCTGGATCTTCGCTTCAACAGTGATGTTTTGTAATCACATACGTTTTTTGACCACAAAATGAATCAAATGTACACGTGGAAAATGAGGAGATGAATATTATATTATACATTGCTAACCCATTTATTATACTCAATACACGCATTTTTGCAGCATTTATTCGGCTTCTCTCAATCTTTTCCTCCGTCGATGTTTCCACACTCCCATGTATCAAAGTTGGCACCAAAATACTGTTGTGGACTATCATCTAAGCAGATTTTGATATTGTCCGATTCGACTATATGTATTTTCGGGTTTAACTCTTACAGGCTTAGTGGTCCACGTTATGTCCCGCTTTTTTTTTGACGCAGTACTGCACAACGGTACACGCAATGTACCACTTATTAAACCTCTCTCTATTGCTGCACGAACGCTCAGATTATGTACCACTTCGTATAATATAATACTTATGACTCATGTCCGCACAGCTGCAGGTCTGGTCCTGTTCAAATTCATTTATCTTCTAATATTATTGACAGTTAGTTGTTCTTGGTGTGCCAACTTGTGCGTATAAAAGAAAACGTCATATATTTGTATTAAATTTTAATAAAAATTTGTTGTGTTGTGATAAAATTGACTTCAGTAATTGTGGTAAATTTATATTAAGGTAAAAAATTTATTTTACTTGGATTTATTTCGGCATTATTTGGTGGTACATTAGAAGTACCAAGTGGTATAATATAGACTAGTGGTAGATAAGTTGTACCACCTCACCAGGAGTTCCTTGACCTACCGAGAAAGTGGAAATATGTTAATTTAGCATTTGTATGTATCATTTTTCAATACATTAAAAAAAATTATGAGAAACTTGACTTTTTATTTTTTGTGCAGCCTGAGTAAAAATAAGTGAAGTTTACCTGTGCCTGTAAGGGTTAATTGGTTTTACCTTTTGTCATGTTCATAAATAAAAACGAAATAATTATGGTTAAAATCAATTTATTTCAACCTTCCAGCTACGTTCTATATATTTTTTATAATATTGACGTAACATTTTCATGAGTGATTCCCAGGATTCACGGTTTTTAGCCAGAAGAGATAGTGTTTCCCGTTTTGAACAATCAAACTGCTCACACCTGTAAACAAAATCATATGTATGTTATTACATGTTTTATTTTCAGAATTGGAAGAAAACATTTTTCATCGAATGAAAATTCTTCTATTGCCCAACTGATTGAGACTCGGATGAATCGTGTGTTGAGATTTTACATAGGTTTAACATTATTGATAAACTTTACGACTTTCGACATGACAAACCAAGTGATTGCCCAACTGCTTGAGACTGATGAAACGTGTGTTGAGATTCTACATAGGTTTAACATTATTGATAAACATCACGACTTTCGACATGACAAACCAAGTGATTGCCCAACTGCTTGAGACTGATGAAACGTGTGTTGAGATTCTACATAGGTTTAACATTATTGATAAACATCACGACTTTCGACATGGTAAACCAAGTGATTGCCCAACTGCTTGAGACTGATGAAACGTGTGTTGAGATTCAACATAGGTTTAACATTATTGATAAACATCACGACTTTCGACATGGTAAACCAAGTGATTGCCCAACTGCTTGAGACTGATGAATCGTGTGTTGAGATTCTACATAGGTTTAACATTATTGATAAACATCACGACTTTCGACATGGTAAACCAAGTGATTGCCCAACTGCTTGAGACTGATGAAACGTGTGTTGAGATTCTACATAAGTTTAACATTATTGATAAACATCACGACTTTCGACATGGTAAACCAAGTGATTGCCCAACTGCTTGAGACTGATGAAACGTGTGTTGAGATTCTACATAGGTTTAACATTATTGATAAACATCGCGACAGGAAGATCTTTTGAAAACAGATTTCATGAACACAAATCCGCCTTAACAAATCCTCTAATTTATTCTGAAATGGCTAATCATTGTCACGGTGAAAACCATACTTTTTCTATCGATGATACCAAATTCTTACATATCAGTAGTAACGAAAATAAATTGGACAGATTAGAGACCCTAGAAATTTCTAAGTCAGTACATCGATCCGAACATCTGGTGAACAGTTATGTCCCAAAAATTTATCCGCTCTTGGCCGAAATCGTCCATGCTTCCCTCACCCCTCAGCCTCCAACCGTTGAAACGTGTATATCGGTACCAGTTCGAATACAATTTAGTCTTGTTTGTGCTCCCCTGACGATGAGATTGAAACCGGTAGGGTTATACCGTTATAAAAAAGTGGAATAAACAGTGTTTGATAAAAATAAATTACAATCTCTTTTCCTTGTATTTTCTCACCCTTTCTATCAGAATTTTTCCGTACAGTTTACTTACTGCACTCAACAAACTAATGGCTCTGTAACTTCCACACTCCATCCTTGCACCCTTACCTTCATATATCGGAACAATCAATGCACTCCTATCTTTCAGTTCAGATTCATATTTGATGTTTATAATCAATATGCGATTATTTGTTTTTAAATCGCAAAAAAATCCATAGAATGCTTTTAATTTTTTAAACGTGGACGTAGTAGTTTATGGTATGTATATAAGTATCCATGACAATGTGTAGCTAAAAAAATATGCAATATTATACAAACCCAGCGGTGAAAGTTTATCAGGGCCAGGTCGCATGTTAGGATTGGGTGATCTGTCCAAGATGTACAGCATCCAGTACTTATTCTCGGCGGGCTCCTGAGA
Organism: Odontocerum albicorne; assembly: GCA_949825065.1. Classification (NCBI taxonomy): domain Eukaryota; kingdom Metazoa; phylum Arthropoda; class Insecta; order Trichoptera; family Odontoceridae; genus Odontocerum; species Odontocerum albicorne. The sequence goes on along the minus strand of OX463842.1, from coordinate 48,485,058 downwards.
GTATAGTCCTATTTTTTTAATGAACATTCCCAAAGATCCAAAATCCTGGCCTTCAAATTCAAATCGATCATCTTCGGATCCAACTAATCTCATCACATTGATAAATGTCGAATTTCTAAAATGTTTAAAAAAATGAAAGTGTCCACGTTAATAAAATCTAATAAATTAACAATCGACTTCCATCCCACCAGCAGCATTATAGAACACAAAAACTTAATCTAACTCCAAATTAATTTTATTTCTATGGTATATATTTTATTTATTTATACATTACAAAAAAATCAATAAATACACAAGTTGCGAAAAAACAACAAGTTATTTAATTCGGACACACAATTTTAATGGATGTGGGTTTATTACCTTTCATTTGTCGTGTCCCCAGTAAACTAGACGTTTGCCTGTATCTCATTGAGGACATATAGTATAGCATGAAAAAATAAATCGATATTTCTTTCCGATTTTTGATTATATAAAACACCGCCGCATACTCTCATCAATCTGACATACAGTGACACTCAATTATATATGTATATAACACACGAATCAAACCTCTCACACATCATCACTCCAGACAGACCAAAAAGTTCGTCCCGCAATGTACCGCACATAATATTCAAATCGAATCGTTTGATACACGTGTAGGTGTTCCACAAGGTTCAAATTTTAGGCCAACATTGTTTTTAATTTTTATCAATGATTCTCCAAGACTGCATGGAACTTCAGATCAATTTGAATAGTATCTGGAAGTGGAGTCAGATCCAGCTTATTGAACTGATCGTCAATACCTCTTTATATATGTTTTTCAAGATTTGAGACCTTACAGCACTTAGATAATTTATCAATGATCAGCCCATTGTATGTTTCGATACTACTATAGATACTGGGTTTCAGGTTGATTGCTCATTTATAAAAAACATTTGTTAAAATTGACCATTGAATTTTATTTATAAAAACGGATCAACTTGATATTCCGAATGATCTTAATAACACCTTACAAACTATTTATACGTCGAGTACCATTTTATTTCTTATAGTATATTCGAATCTAGATATTTTGCTTTAAAGTTAAGTGTTCTACGAGTACAAGGTTCAAATCTCGGGCAATATTACTCTTAATTTTTATCAATGATATCAGTTAAATCATCAGGTAGTCAACGCTCTTACTTTTTGCTCATGATTTAAAAATGTACAAAAAAATTATCACAAAAATCGTATACACCATCAGATCGATATCCGAAGCATTCCCATTTAAAAGAGTTAAGGCCCTTCCAACAGGCAGCTGGAAGCATAGCAGCAGGAAGACCCGTTCTTGCGTATGTTATTGAGAACAGTTCTTGCCGGCGCAGTCTAATGTTATTGTTAGGAACATTATTTAACGCTTATCTTTGTAGTAATGCTGGACAGCTCACAACTTCTCGAACGAGTTTGACAATGTATACCAGGAGACGCAGATCACTGTTTACGCTCAAGAAGTTATACCCGAGCATGCCCAGCGGAAACTGAGTAGGATAAAGCCATGGATAGACACCAAACTCACTCATATAGAGATATCGTAGTAATATAAAAAATTGGCCACAGATATGTACGTTCAATTAGAGTATTTTAGTTTTGCTTTCTCACCTTTGCACTCTGAAGTGGCGCATGGTATAGGAATCGACAATGTCATCATCAACCCAAACTGTGTAAGAAACTTGTATTCCACAATGTCGGCAACCAAGTCCTGCATCTAGATACAGAAAGATATTTGATGTACAATATATCATTGATGAGAAATGGATATTATCTGGTTCAAATTCTATGTTAAAAATTTAAACTCTATGTTATATATTTTCTTGATATACCAAACAAGTGGCTTGTACAGCGCTATTTCATAATACATTATCACCTCAAGAGTTTAGATCGTTAAGCCAGAAGAGACTTTTTGAAACAGTGTGAGTAACACTCTCTGTATTATACAACTTATGTAGTGGTATTGGTTTTAGAATGCCACACGATTGGTTCGCGCAGAGCGCACGTTTGTATTGTTGTTAAAATGCTCGGTGACTAGAAAAACACTATCATGTCGAAATTAGGAATGCGATTTTTATCTAATGTAATGTATATTTCATTTTTTTTTGAAAGCTTAAAATTTACTTTGTAATAACTTAAAGTTTCCTAGAATTTAGTATCACTCCATCCACTATTATTTTAAAACTTTATTATTTGGCATTGTTATTATGATACATTTATATGTTAAATAATCTTACATTCATTTTATTTTTATGTGCAATGTAATTAAAGCTGACGAACATTTTTACTTTATAATACTTGTACTTATATTTATTTTTCATCTGTGCATAAGAAGGTGAAAACTTCCCTGCATTTGCATATGTTTTTAAAAAACGTATGTAATAATAAAGCTTACTAAAAGGAAATGAACTAAAAAGAAACCTTTGTAGATCCTTGTATATATGCTATACTTGAGAAAATGTAGCATGGTCCCTGTGACAGTTCACAAATTTGTGTCAATACAACCTTGTAACGACGTTCAGTAATTTTAATTATTTTATCAACTTTAATATAATCCTCGATTCTAATAAATAGCAAGTTATTTAGGTAAATACATTACATAAAACTTACAATAATGACAAATTAATACATCTTGTTACAAATTAGCAAAAATATTGCAGTTTGTTAAAATCAAATAATATTTGATGACGTTTGTCAAAAGTAACTACGTTAGTCTGCATTGGCTAGGGATGGGGTATATGATAATTGAATTTTCGATTTTTTTATACCTAAAATTAAATGTTCGTAATTAGTATAAATTCATAGTGGATCTTGGCCTATTTAAATATATATAGATACAGATCATACAATACATAAGAAAGTCAGTATAATGAAAATTTGGAATTAAAACGTCAGTTAAGAGAAAAACCATTTTTCGATTTATAAAGAAACGATTCGATTTGTTAAAAAAACTATTATACCCATCCCTTTGAGACATGACATTTCATATGCCACAGGGACCATCTTACATTTTCTCAAGTATAGTAACACATTCGTCTTAAGGTGTAGTGTAGGATATGTGTACATCATAGTATTACTATATCAACAGCATATAAAAACCCACATACAAGTATATTTATATCACTCATCCTGACGCCTCTTCCTTCATCGTTTAAATCGCCCACACATAAAATAAAAAATTCGTGAATAAACTAAATGAATATTCTTACCTGTTGCTATTAAAAATAAAGATAATATTGATAAAAACAAATAATGGTATTTCATTTTTATTTTATTTCAAAACGAAAAAGTATGACAATTCGACGACAAGCCTTGATTAAATACTTGGTGTTTTGTTTTGTTTTTGTAATCGTTTAAATTTTATCTGTCCTAAATTTATTTGTTTTTCACGACTAAACGTGTCCATTTGCCACATTATTTTTTTAATATAAAACGATTAAAAATTATAAAAAAACACGTGAGAAATATTTAACCTTTTGTAGAATAATGCTAAAAAATATTTTCAGAAAAATATATATGATAAGAAAACCGCAGAAGACTTACCAAGGGAAGACGAACTAAAAAAAACCCTTATAGATCTTCCGATATGTGGTAGTAGCGCATTCGGTTGTAGGTTTGATATAGTAATGTATTATGTAGTGTTTATTTATTTATTTAAACATTTATTGCCATACAATCTGGCGGAATTATTGCCAGGTGGCAATCTCTTCCAACCAACCAGACAAAAGTAAATGAAGCAAGTTACGTGGTCGCATAAATCATTCAAATGACTATCCATCCCCACGAAATCCATTAACATATACCTACGAACCCCACAAAGACGGACAATCACCCGAACATTATTTTTCATATAAAGTGAGATATCATCAATCAAAAGGAAAGGAAGGGATGGTGGAGAGGAAAGGAAAAGAAAAATCAGGAATGAAACACGTTATTTTACTGACTAGAAATTAAGAGTTTCTTCAGTCGCTTCTTAAAGCATGCCAAGGACGGAGCGAGTCTTATATTGATTTGTAACTGATTCCTGAGTCTCACTGCATGGACAGTAAAGGACGACGTAAAGAAAGAGGAGCGGTGAACTGGAAAGGCCAATAAACAATCTCTGCTTGAGTTATTTATTGGCCTTTCCAGTTCCTTTAGTGTTCATATAACATAAAAAATTAAGATAAGACCTCCTAAAAAAGGTTCTCTTCTTAAAGGTGCACTAAACACCCATATCTCTAGCACTAAAATAAGACCATTCCATGCCACGGGACCTCCAATGGCAAAAGATTGATCATATTATTCCGTCTTATTGAATTGTTCAATCGATTTTTTGAAATGAAGAAGAAATCGAAATCAAAGTTTTATTCTTATTCAAAGGAACATCTCACAGACCAAAAAGGCTTTATCATACCATCACATTAAACTATTAAAAATCTAGGAGTGCTAATAGATAACACTCTCTCATGACTAGATCAAATAAATTAGGTAAGCCGAATGATCTTCTTCAGCGCTTATTCACTTAAAATTTTGCAAAAATTCCTACCAACTAAAACCAAAATTTTACTCGTACAGTCTCTGCTCTTTCCGATTCTGGACTGTGCGGACGTATGTTATTTGGATGTTACAGAGGAACAGCTGCACAAATTACAGCGTCTTCAAAATGTTTGTCTAAGATTTATTTTCAACCTACGAAAGTAATAACAAAAACATATAAAATTGCGAAATATTAAAAAAAGAAAATACTCGAACTAAAAAACAAAGAAAAAACAAATAAAAATTTAAGGAAATATTTCACTTCAAACGCAAATCAATCAATACAGGTAAATTTTAACGCATTTCTTGATATAACTATGGCGGATAAAAATTTAGTATAGCGTGTGTTGCTTTTACGTCCAAACAGATGGCGCTATTTTTCAATACACGTATTTGAAAATTTAATATTTACTATTCACTATGTATTATTTAATATTCAATTATTTAATATTTAAGAAAATTAAAAAAACAGTTAAAAAACGAAATGAAAGAATCCGAAACGTCGAAAATGCAATGTGACATAACTGTCAATGAGAATTGTTTAGTTTGCGTGTATCGCTGCAGGGGGTACTCCCATTATTTCGTCGGTTTTATATACTTTTTTATATACAACTGTATATAAAAAATATATATATATATATATATATATATATATATATATATATATATAAACATGCTTGTATACGAATGCAACGTTTTGAAAAAATTTCAAAGCAATCGGGGAAAAACTTTCGGAGATAAAAGATTTTCTATTAACGAACATTTACATTTTTATTTATATAGATATTTAATATTTATTATTCGAAATCAAATATTAATATTCGAAATCAAAATGAAAATAAATCGAAATCTATATTGCATATGTAGCCGTCACGTTCAACAGGGGCGCTCCCATTATTTGTCTGTTTTATATACTTTTTTATATTTATTATTTAATATTTAATATTCGAAATCAAACTGTCAATATTTCAAAGCAATCCGTGAAGAATTTTCGGAGATTGGAGATTTTTAATTAACGAACATTTACATTTTTATTTATATAGATATTCAATATTTATTATTTAATATTTAATTATTTAATATTAATTTCGAAACGTCGATAATGCAATGTGACATAACTGTCAATGAGAATTGTTTAGTTTGCGTGTGTCGCTGCAGGGGGCGCTCCCGTTATTTCATCTGTTTTATATACTTTTTTATATACAACCGTATATAAAAAAAAATATATACATGCTTGTATACAAATGCAACCTTTTATCAAAATTTTAAAGCAATCGGTGAAGAGCTTTCGGAGATTAGAGATTTCCTATTAACGAACATTTACATTTTTATTTACATATATTGTAGATAGAAGATAGATAGATAAAATGGCAATCCATACAGCGCTATTCAGCAAGTTAGCTCTTGTCAATGACGTTCTTACTTGAGATTCGAATTATGTATTATTAAAGGATTGAATTATATAAAAAAACAAGCAAGTTTATTATGTAAAAACAAACAAATTATATAAAAAAAACAAGCAAGGCATTAGGTATTTCTATGTATCTGTATACGTTTGTTCAGGAACCTTCTTTGGAAAAAAACCTTCACTAAAAATACTACCGTCATAGAACTTTAAAATTAAATCAAAAAATAAATTAAATTTACTTCCATATTTTTTTACAGGTCACAGTATTACTAGCAATGTTCACAATTTTTAATGTATTTTTGTACATAGAAATCGAAACTTGCCCTGAAATCAATTTTTCATAAGAGCTTGTAGATACAATTTTAGTTCACATTCGAATTGTTTTATGTATATATTTGAATCAAATCAATGATTAAATTTTAATTAAGATAATTTTTTTTACATAATAAGCAATCGACACAAACAAGGATGATTTGTGTCACCAATTTAAAGACATTATGCAATTAATAATGACAATTCTAGATACTTCAATTAATAATGACAATTCTAGATACTTCAAAGTTTCAACTGATTAAACTTCAAAATTTTAACAATCGATCTATATAGGAGTATTATAATATTATTTGAAGTTTTAATAAAAATATGTTTAACGAAATTTTCATAAATGGAATACTTCTATTTAGTACATCACCAAATGAAACACATTCTATTTAGCATGAGTAAATTACATACAAACACACCATCACGCCGTTTCCCTGTCAGGGTAGACAGAGAGGACAGAGGGACATTCTTTCCTATCTCGACACATCTTTAGCCTCTTCTACAACATTCTCATACAACTTCTACGGTTTCTCTGACTTTCTACGTTTCCTTATTTCAGAACATCATTCACCTGTTCCAAATATACTTTCATTGACCTTTCTGTCACACGGCTTTCAGTCACATTTGCGAGTTTATATCTGTTTTGTTAATATTTCTTCATTCGTTCGTCCCTCATGCCCAAACCATCTCAGCGTGCTCTTATAATTTTACTGAACATATCAGCCTTGAGCTAATTAATGTTGTGTGTTACTTTTTTCAGTTTTTAAGAACAAAATATTTAAATGTTTTTTTCTCTTTCTCGTAAATATTTATTTAATGTTATACACAGATTTTCCATGTCGGGGTAGGCAGAAAAGATAAAGTGCCAACTTTTATATCGCGATAATCATATTTTGCCTCCTCTAAATCCATACACCGTCTCAAACAACTACAGTTTCTGTAACTTGTTACCTTTACTTATTTCACTTGATCCAACCATACTTATCATAGTATTATTATACTATGCTTTTAACTCACATTTGTACTATTTATTTGTTTTGTTATTCTAACTGAATTCATTCATTCGTCCTCAGTGAGATACAGGCAAAAGCCTAGTTTTTATTTTTATGATTATGTGCGGTATATTGTGGGATGAATGTTTTTGGTCTGTCTGGAGTGATGAAGTGTGAGGAGTTTGATTTCGCGTGATGTATACATATGTAATTCAGTGTCACTGTTTGTCAGGTCGATGAGAATGTGCAACTGGGTTTTATAAAATAAAAAATCGGAAAGAAGTATCGATTTATTTGTTCATGCTACATATCCTCAGTGAGATACAGGTAAAAGCATAGTTTACCGGGGACACGAGAAATGAAAGGCAACAAACCCAGATCCATTAAAATTGTGTGTCTGAATTAAATTACCTGTTGTTTTTTCGCAAATTATGTATATTTCTTGTCATGTGTAAAATACAATAAATAAATAAATTTTAGATCTCAGAGCTGTCTTCTTCATCTTACTTAATACATCATCATTAAATCAATTTTTATTTTTAAGAACTTGGACAAGAAGTCGTTCAATTAACTTAAAAACTAAATTCTATTAACCCTTCCCTTACGGTTTTAAAATTGAAACGCGTGCTCCGGTGTTGGGTAGTGAGTACGCGATCAAAAATTAGCGATTTTAAATCGGAAAAATAAGAACATTCATAGATAATCCCCTTAATTAATTATAATTGAAGTTAAAAATTATAATAATTGAGATTTATTTGCTGAAAACATTAAAAAACCATCTGGCAACGCTCACGGAACGTGGCGTACGTCTAACCTATTTGCAAGCCTAGAAGCTACTGTGGCGCGGAACGTCAGTCGCATACCCCGGCGCTTACGCTTATGCTTGCGACGTTGAGACAATTCAGCTCCTCGCAATTCAGTGGAGTATGCAAGAGTGAGATGCGAATATAGTGTCGCGCTTCCCGCATACTATTCACCTATCGTCAAGACGAGGCACTCGCAGCGTTTAAATGCGAATTTGTTTTCGATCTTTACAAAACACCTACGATGTAGTCACTAAATTCTGATTATTATTAATATTATTTTTTAAATCAATGCGTAAATATATTATGGAGGAATACCTAAAATCTTAACCTTGTATTTATTATATTTATAGAGATATTGATGGTTATTAGAAGCAACGTGTAGCAGATACACAACACAGGGAAGGAAAGGTTAAATACGTTTAAACCCAATAACAATAATCGAAAACGATTTAACACTAAATTGAATATATATTTTTTTATGATCGTAAAAATAATCTCATAAGTTTTTTTCCTGAATATATAAACTAATATTTTGAAACACACTTGAAAAAAATATAAATTATCCCTGCTTTTTTGCTGTTTGCAAACACGTGTAGATATAAAATATTTCAGCAACATTGTTTGTACAAGTGCGAATATCTTTGAATACTTTTGATGGATCATCGATGTTTGGAAAGGCATACATATTGTTAGATAACATTTTGATGCAACATCAGGAATAATCTCAGTGTTAGGAAAGGCAAACATATTGTTAGATAACCTTTTCATGCAACATCGGGAATAATCTCTGTGTTTGGAAAGGCATACATATTGTAAGATAAACTTTTCATGCAACATCGGGAATAATCTCTGTGTTTGGAAAGGCATACATATTGTTAGATAACCTTTTCATGCAACATCGGGAATAATCTCTGTGTTTGGAAAGCCATACACATTGTTAGATAACATTTTGATGCAACATCGGGAATAATCTCTGTGTTTGGAAAGGCATACATATTGTAAGATAAACTTTTCATGCAACATCGGGAATAATCTCTGTGTTTGGAAAGGCATACATATTGTAAGATAAACTTTTCATGCAACATCGGGAATAATCTCTGTGTTTGGAAAGGCATACATATTGTTAGATAACATTTTGATGCAACATCGGGAATAATCTCTGTGTTTGGAAAGGCATACATATTGTAAGATAAACTTTTCATGCAACATCGGGAATAATCTCTGTGTTTGGAAAGGCAAACATATTGTTAGATAACCTTTTCATGCAACATCGGGAATAATCTCTGTGTTTGGAAAGCCATACATATTGTTAGATAACATTTTGATGCAACATTGGGAATAATCTCTGTGTTTGGAAAGGCATACATATTGTAAGATAAACTTTTCATGCAACATCGGGAATAATCTCTGTGTTTGGAAAGGCAAACATATTGTTAGATAACCTTTTCATGCAACATCGGGAATAATCTCTGTGTTTGGAAAGGCATACACATTGTAAGATAAACTTTTCATGCAACATCGGGAATAATCTCTGTGTTTGGAAAGGCATACATATTGTTAGATAACCTTTTCATGCAACATCGGGAATAATCTCTGTGTTTGGAAAGGCAAACATATTGTTAGATAACATTTTGATGCAACATCGGGAATAATCTCTGTGTTTGAAAAGGCAAACATATTGTTAGACAACATTTTGACGCAACATCGGGAATAATCTCTGTGTTTGGAAAGGCAAACATATTGTTAGATAACATGTTGACCCAACATCGGGAATAATCTCTGTATTAAGAAATGCAAACATATTGTTAGATAACATTTTTATTAAAATAAACTAAATACAACTTTTTTTGTGTTCCTCATTGTTTTATTTAGTAATCACTAAACGATACGATGTCTCTCGTGATTGAGTATAATTATCCGCTATCCTGTAAATGAAAGATACTTGAGCGTGTATCGGTTTATAATGTGCAAGTTGTTGCACTTCAACAAGCACAGAGTCATGACAGATCAAACCTAGAGGTTCGATGGCAAAGAGATCATAGTCAACCGACAGGTTTAATCTGCACAGCCTTTCATTAGGAAGAGTTCATTACCTCGAGTTTTGAAAAATTATTAAGTTAGGCTTGAATATGATATACATAATATTATACATACATACTCGTATATACCAGACGTGGGCAAATACGGCTCCAAGAGCCGCATGCGGTTCTTCATTGGGTTAAGTGCGGCTCCAAGTGTCTCATAATAATATAGATACTTTCTTTCCCCTTTATACTATATGTTACTTGTGTTTTCCTTTCTAAATGTTGTGACTACTAATTATTTTGTGTTTTCTTTCTCATTTTTATATTGGATGTTAACATAAGTTGTTTCCGTTTTTTTTTCCAAATTTAAAAATGAGCACCAAAAATAAAACAAAATGGTACAGGTTATACGTCATTCGAAAGAAAATTTTCTGCTCTACAAAAATCAACGTTCGACAATTGATTTGTGTTGTTTTCACTCAAAACATGTGGAACCTAAGCGCCGAACTTCTGGACTTTTCTCATTGATTTAAGATAGCGGTATACAGTCATGTGACTACAATTCATCTGCTCAGCCAGTTTTATGGTGGTTTGAAGGGGATCTTCATGAATAATATGGTTTAAGCGGTCCTCATCGAAGTCCACTGGTCGTCCTGAACGCTCCATGTATTTCAGGTCGAAATTACCGGCTTCGAAACGCAAAAACCATCGACGAGCTGTCCATTCACTCATAGCATCTCCACCGTATACTTTGCAAATATCGGTAAGAGAACGCACCACATCTGTCTCGCCAGTTCCGTAAATAAATTATCACCTACATACGACATTAATCGTTTTGCGGATGCACACACGCGGGAATAGTATAAATACCTACGTTACCAATAAAATTTCTCTTTCCGCATTGCGATCTAACGAGTTTTATTTATCAACAAATCATCATCATCTCTCCCTCTGCGGAACCACACCTAAAGTGGTGACCCCCGAACGCAAATTGAACGCAGATTTCGACTATGACGGATGTGGTCAACTCGATAACCACCGTACAGGTGCACCCCGACACCGGCATCAGCAGCAAGGCGATGAGCATCATGAACAGTTTCGTCAACGACATCTTCGAGCGCTCTAGGACACATATCCTAAAAATTTATTACAAACTAGCGTCTGAATGTTTAGTCTCGAGATTCTGTTACCTTTCCACATATATGCCTGAAAATATTCTAGTTCTTTCTACTTTGTTATCTCTATATTGATTATTGCAACCCACTTAAGATTTTCCATTGTTATCTCCAAGAATAACTCTTCTGTGTTCATGAATTTCTGCTAAATGATAGCCAATCGGTAACTTTAGACATCTGGATCTATTCGCCTGGTCCATCAATCAAAAAGGAAATCTTCCTCTACGTTTCTGACCTTCAATTTTACCAGTCTTCAAAAACTTCTACGTGTTTTCTCCCATTGCACAGTGCTATACAGCCAAATAATTGAAAAAATCATCTTAGACAAACAGTTGATCTGGCATACCCAATTCATCGATAACATATACATTATTTCTTCTCATAGTCCAGGAAATCCTTTTTATAGTCCAGGAAAGTCACCAGTAAGTCCAGGGAGAGTCAATCTTTTGACTCTCCCTGGACTTCGTCATCTGTGACTCTGATCGATTCAAGAATATACCAGAGATCTTTCTAGATGTATTTTTGTATATACGAGAATATATTTATCCTTGTTCTTTGAAATCTTTATCAGATATAATATCGCTTTCGTTACCATACAATTTATATTTACAATCCAAGCATCATATTCTTCAGTTATATAATACTTGGATTGAAATCAAAGGAGCATACGCTTGATCCTTTGACTATCTTAAGCTCTATTTTTTAGATAATAATGGAAGGTGTAAGACACTTCAGTACTTTCTTATTTTTTCGCAGTGATTCAAACATTCACAGTTATTCTATTGGTTTGCATAATTCATATATTGTTTTAAAACTTTAAAATTCTAAACCGTTCATTGGTTATTTGTTTTATGCAGAAGTGTACATATAATAAAGATTTGCACACTTCAAAAGTTGAAAGTAATCTTCCTCAGCTGTGTACATACAATTCATTACGTTGATAAATGATTTGTATCAATAAATTTACTTTATTCTATGTTAAGTATTATGTCAGCTGTGTATCAAAGTGCTTTGTGTTTTCACGTTATTTCGGATTACTACTATAGCCATGAAGCTGGTGGCGTGTTTTTTGCTCGTAAGCGGTCTCGTCCCGTTAATCAGTGCTGAAATTGGTGATTATTCCGTTTTTTTTTATTATACGTATGACAACTGTTTTTTTTTTTTCGAAATAATAATGAAAAAAACGTCAGATGTTATCTATCTAATCAAACCTGAAACTCTCTGGGACTATAAATAAAAATAACAATTTCGTTTAATATTATACCGAAAACTGCTATACTAATTATAAAATCAACTCCTCTATAATTCGTATGCCAAGACTTGGAAACGAGTTTTGCAACAATTTAGATATTTTTGATATATTGTAAGTACTCGTATGTATAGTATTCGCCAGAATATCACAACAATATTTAGAAATAGCTTCTAACTTTGTGCTCTCCTTTATTAATATAAATAACGTAATATAAATAAAACATTAAGGACAAAACTTTGCCTCTGGAGTTGAGTAACCCTGCATCAACATGTAGGAAGGTTTTAATTCTGCAAAGCAACTTGCATCTCGTTCTACTAATGAGGCAATGTGTTTTCTATATCTCAATATATATCCATAAAATTCCCACAAATTTCTCAAAGATTATTAATTAATTTTAAAACGATGACTGTAATTTATTATTACTACTGCTTTTTGTGTCTTCATGTTAGTTTAAGATAAAGTTTTGTATTATTTGTCAATAATTTTAAGTACGTGTATAACCTTTCACATGTTCATTTGCATATAAAGACCCTGTTGTGTCGTAATTCAATAAATAAATAAAATAAATAAATACATAAATACGGACTAGTAGACAAAAAAAATTGGTTTTATGCAATACTTTTCTATTTAGATACAAACCATCCCGCTATCTCTTCGTCAGGGTATGCAGAGAAGATAGAGCGTCAGACACTTATATTTTGCCTTTTCTTCGTTCATACACCTTTTTACGATTTCTCTAACATTTTACATTGCTTTATTACAAGCTATAATTTACTTGCTCTAACCATACTTTCTTTGGTAATTCTATAACACGTCTACCACTCACATTTGCACTGTTAGGAAGTTTTATCAAAATTCACTATGGTAAATCACTACAAATATACACTACACTAAACCTAAAGCCGAATATGTATCACTTATTGAAAGATCTACAAAGGATTTTTTGTAGTTCATAATCCTTACGTAAGTTTTTTGCTGTTTTCTAACTAAATATGTTTTTTATGAACATATGCAGATACGGGGAATTACCGAATCCAATAGACGTTGCTACCACCTTTTTATCCTTACAATCAACATATACACGGTGCGTTTTATGTTCCAGGCCGATTTCGTTTAGCCGCCATTTTGATTTGGCTGTTATTTGTCAGTTCATATTTAAAAATCGTAGAGAATGGTCAATAACAATTTATTATAAAGTATCTTACTCTGCAAGAACGTGTCGAAATCATTAAAATATTTTATATAAATAATTGTTCAATTGTAAATACGCGAAGAAAACTACGTGTTTTTTTTTTTGTTTAAATCATGTGCCAAGCAAGTCAATCATTCAGCGTGTAATGAATAATTTTGGAAAATTTGCATACGCTATGGGATAAAGCAAAGTCTGGGCGACAACGTAGCCAACGTACGTTAGAAACTATTGATGCAGTGAGGCAGAGTGTTGGTGAACATCCGTGCACCTCTCATCGACGCCGTGCACAAGAATTGGGAATATCTCCATCATGTTTGTTAAAAATTATCAAAAAAGATTTGCATTTTTATCCGTATAAAATTAAATTGACTAAAATTCAATAGCTACAGGAAAATGACCATAAACGGCGGAGAGATTGGAGTGCTCGGGTTTTACAGGTCGGTATAGACGACCACCATTTTTGGCAAAAAATCATCATGATCGACGAGGCACATTTCGACTTGGCTGGCTTTGTTAATAAACAGAATAGCCGCCATTGGGGTACTGAAAATTCTCAATTGATACACCAACGACCATTACACCCTCGTAGAGTGACTGTATGGTGCGCCATTTGGGCCGGCGTGGCGGCATCATTGGGCCATGTTTCTTTGAGGATGCCAGAGGCAATGCTGTAACAGTTACTGGTGATCGCTATCGTGAGATTTCGGTAAACTTTATTGTGCCCAAATTGCATCAATTGGGCCTACAGCGCATGTGGTTCTAACAGGACGGTGTCACATCATACACAGCTCGTGCTACAATGCAAATTTTGCGAGAAACTTTTCCCAGCCGAATAATGTCAAAAAGTGGTGATATCGACTGGCCCCCACAATCTCCTGATTTGACCATTCCCGATTATTTCCTATAGAGGTACTTGAAGGGAAAGGTATACACCAACAAACCAACTACAATTCCGATGCTTAAGGACAACATTCGAAGAGAAATTGCTGAAATAACACCAGAAGTCTGCGAGAATGTTATGAAAAATATGCTTGAAAGAGCTCGCGTTTGCACCACGGCCAGAGGCGGCCACTTGACCGACATCATACATAATGGTAAAGACCACATAATCAATCAATTAAACATAAATTATAAAATTGTGTTTCATTTAAAAGTTATTTAAAAACACATCGGCCTGGAACATAAAACGCATCCTGTATATATTTATTTTGTATTATAACATTTTTGATATGTCAATAACAGCGAGTTCGATTACCTAGCTAGAATACTCTTTTTTTTTTTTTTATCCACTTTGCACGGATTTCTCCTGTTACACAAAGAGGGTCTGCTTCTAGCGTTAGCTTATTAGTTAGGAAGAATATCAGCCAGGATTGTTCTCATACTGCTAGGCGGTACCGAAAATATATCAACAGTGTCATTCAGTTGGTTCAATATCTCCATACCACGCGTGACTGAGTGTTTTGCCATGATATTCGTCCTGTAAGTTGGTATGTAGAACAGAGGATGATTCCTTGCACGGCTATATTTATTGGGTACATATAAACTTAGTGCTTCTAGAATCGCGGGACAGTTAAAGGAACCTTAGAAAAGCTTTATTAGGAATATCGCAATGGATTCTTGCCTTCTTGTTTCGAGGCTTCTATAGTTACACACCGTGAGAAGTTCGGCATGGTGAGCATATTTTGGATAATCGCCCTTTGTTCTGTTCCATAGATATCTAATTAGATAATTATATAAGTTTCGGAGGATATCGGTGCTGTTAAATTCTCTTGATATTCTCATTATAAAACCGAGTAGTTTGTAACAGTCTGATATCAAACGTGAAACAAGGTGAACGTGAGTGAACGTGAGTCCGACATCGAAGGTTACGCCCAAATCCTTGAATTCAGAAACTCTGTTTAGTGCCACTCCCTGTATAGTATACTGATGGTGGATTGGTGAAAACGATCGACTATAAGATACACAGACACATTTATTAATGTTGAACAGAAGATGATTGTGCTCACTCCAGGAGACTAGGTAATCTAGGTCCTGTTGTAACTGTGCACAGTCGTGAGGTGAATTGATCTTTTTGAAAATTTTCAAGTTGTCAGCGAACAATAAACATGTCGAGTGACTTATGGAATTTTGAATGTCGTCTATTAATATGAGGAATAGTAGGGGACCTAAATTGGATCCTTGTGGTATACCAGATCTTGCGATAAATTCCACAGAAGACTTGTTACGGATTGTTACGTACTCTTGAGGAGAGTTGGTTCTCTAAAAGGTGCTACATTACATACAATTGTCATTTTAGAACTATTATTATTTATAATAATAATAGTACACAAATGACACTGTTGTGTCGTAAATTTAATACAAAAATAAATACATTGTAATTTGTTTTATAAAACACTATTTATTCCCCTTTTTGTAACGGTATCAGGGGCGCACAAAAAGACTTATTGTTTGTGCTCCCCTGATTATGAGGTGTTCATTTTTCTTTGTGCGTACATTATAAAGGTAATAAATCTTGGTACATAATTAATATTATAAAATTTATATGAGCACATGTTTGTCATTATAAAAAACGAGCATATCTGGATATAATGTTAACAATATGCCTATAGAATAAAGCTGCATATACACAAAACTTATAAATCTATTTTCTTCATTAATGATAGTTTGACATAATATGTAAAAAGGAACCATCGATCATACGTTTCGTTATGAAATATTTAAAGAGACATGAGCAATTGTTAGAACTTGTAAGGAATTATTTTTTAAGATTCTATTTAATATTTCGTTTGCGCATTCGATATTGACTACATTCGACTGACTTGTATACTCGCTTAGTCATTCTTTTGTCAATCGCTGCTTTCCATATGTCCAAGTCATCGTAATCCGACTTCATTTTATTTAAAACATACATTTACTCATCAATGTACTCATTTCTAGCGTTTTTATTCTGCTCTCTTCCATATTGACACTTAACAACTTTTCGTTGGTGGATGCCTCTCAGCATTATTTTACTTTTACCTTTCTTCTACCAAGTTCTAGCTTCATTTCCATAAGTGAAGAAAACCACCAATATACTATTATATATTGTTAATAGTTAAGGCATTAACATTGTGGAGGTTTAAATGCATTATAATTGGTTTTCATCAAACAATGTTTATTCCACTTTTCGTAACGGTACAACCCTACCGGTTTCAAGGCTTTCAACTCATTATCTGGGGATCACAATGTGTTGTTTGTGCTCCCCTGATGATGAGGTGAAAGCCTTGAAACCGGCAGGGTTATACAGGTGCTTGTTATTGCGACAGGAGTTTGAGTACTTGAGCTAGCAAGAGCAATGACTTGTTGAAAAGGTTTGTGTGACATCTTGAGTGTGATGTTTTTTGTTGTATTATATATAGTATATATTTATTTTTTATGATTATGTGCGGTATATTGTGAGTTGAATGTTTTGGTATGTCTGGAGTGATGAAGTGTGAGGAGTTTGATTTCGCGTGATATATACATATGTAATATCTACGATATCTCTATATGAGAGAGTTCGGTGTCTATCCGTGGCTTTATCCTACTCTGCTGGGGATGCTCGGGTATAACTCCTTGAGCGTAAGAAGAGATCTGCGTCTCCTGGTATACGTTGTCAAACTCGTTCGAGGAGTTGTGATCTGTCCAGCATTACTACAAAGAATAGCGTTAAATGTTCCTAACAATCACACTAGACTGCGCCGGCAAGAACTGATCTCAATAACATACGCAAGAACGGGTTTTCCAGCCGCTATGCCTGTTGGAAGGGCCTTAACTCTTTTGAACGGGACTGCTTCGGATATTGACATATTTCATATCACATTACCAAAAGCAAAAGTAAATTTACTTCCAAGATTGAGCGCATTAGAAAGCACTCATCAACATACTTAAGTGACTATGAATATATGTTTATCATATGTTTGTGTGTATATACTCGTATGTATGCATATGCATTATTTTTTGTTTTATATAATGTAATTTTTCTTCTTTTTTAATGTCGTACTTTTCAACGTAATTGGACTAAGCCTGTTTTGAAAAAATAAATAAATAATAAAAATTAATTGAGTGTCACTGTTTGTCAGGTTGATGAGAATGTGCAACTGGGTTTCATATAATCAAAAATCGGAAAGAAATATCTATTTATTTTTTCATGCTGTATGTCCTCAGTGAGATACAGGCAAAATCCTAGTTTACTGGGGACACGACAAATGAAAGGCAACAAACCCAGATCCATTAAAATTGTATGTTATACCTTTACAAAAAGTGGAATAAACAATGTTTGATAAAACAAATTACAATATCTTTAAACCTCCACAATGTTAATGCCTTAACTATAAATAATATATAAAATAAATATATTTTCTTTATTTTTTTATTACTAATCATTTCAAATTTAGTGTTTTATCTTTCAAGAATGTTTTAAAAATGTTGTGGAAGTATTTGTGGAAGTCATTAAGAACTGTGTAATTATCTTGAAATTAAACTTCAAACTGTCTTAACAGTTTCGGCACAACTTTTTGAAAATGCTGCGGTAACGGCGGAGGGTCAGCGTTTTGGGTAACGAGAAGTAGTTTTCACATTTGCGAGAAACGATCGTTTTGCGTGCTGCAAGTCACTGCGAGACACCTCACCAGAAGTTCCCCTAATAAAGCCGACGTAATGGACACTGTGACTTGAATATGAATGCCAAACCTACAAGCACGTGGCTCGTTCGCCAAGAGATTCATTACAAATCCTGCAATGGGGTCCTTACACCGAAGCATTATTGACTGCCATTTCGATTTCCCATTTTTTCTTAGTTTTTTTTTCTATTATTTTTAAATAAATAAAATAGAAAATTTTTACAGTACAAAATAAAAATAACAATATTAACATGTTGTTTATAATTAAGGCATTAACGTTGTGGAGGTTTAAAGACATTGTAATTTATTTTTATCAAACACTGTTTATTCCACTTTTTTGTAACGGTATAACCCTACCGGTTTCAAGGCTTTCATCTCATCTTCAGGGGAGCACAAACAAGACTCCGTTTGTGCTCCCCTGAAGATGAGGCGAAAGCCTTGAAACCGGTAGGGTTATACCGTTACAAAAAAGTGGAATAAACAGTGTTTGATAAAAATAAATTACAATAACAATATTAACCTAAAAATGTGACCTTACTAGCTCACAAGTGTAGAAAAAAATACAAATCACTGTTATAACTACCCTACTTGACACGGTAGTTATAACAGCGTATAACTAACCTATCAAGTAGGATAGTTATACGCTGGTACATATATTCTAGTGAATATCCAAACAATAATATAATTAGAATGGGCTGACGGACTAAATAAAATGTTGTTCATATTTATTTTTTTGCAGTAATATTTATTAAACTAAAAGCCTAATTAATTTGAAGTTCCATTTGACCTTCAACTTCCGCATTCCAAAGTCTTTATTTGTGTATTTCATATCCCTTAGTACGCAAAATTGTATCTTCCAATAAGTTTCTCATTTATTTTGTTAAAAGACTTATAAGACAATAATAGCAAAACTGAAAAAAAAAAGTAAATGAACAGAAAAATAAGTTGTTCACTAAGTGGGGACATATTAATTTATATGTGCATATGTAAACCATAACGTCGTTTTCTTGTCGGGATAGGCAGAAAGGAGAGAGTCTCTGACATCTATCGCCTTTTCTAGATCCATATACCTTCTCGTACAACTTCAACGATTTCTCTGACCTTCTTTCAAAATATCACGTACTTGATTCAACCGTAGATATCTTGGTATTTTTCAATCACGTCGTTCAATCACATTTACGATGTATATTTATGTTTTTTTTTATTCTGTCTTCATTCATTCGTTCTACATGTCCAAACTTGATCTCAAAGTCCTCTTCTTGATCTCAATTTATACATAAGTCTTAAATTAATATGTATCCTTGTTTACTTTATTCCGTATTCTGTCATACATTGTCACTCCATGTATACTTCTTGATGTATGCATTTTTACAGCATTTATTAAGCTTTATTCCGTATTTTCCGCATCCACGTTTCATTTCCATATATCAAAGTTATTGCATATTATAGATTTTTTATTCAAACATTAAAGTTATCGCATATTGATATATCATACATATTAATTGATGCCCAATAATAATAAACAGGAAGTGAATTAAATAAATCAAGCTAAATATAAATTATTTTTATTTAAAAATAAATCATTTTCTATTATTATAAATAAATCATTTTCTATTATTATAGGCAAATAGAGCAAGGAAGAATGACAATTTTATAGAGCATCTTTTACAGAGAAACCTCTCTTAAAGGGCGCTCTAACTCGAGAATTAAACCCACTATTAATAAACAAAACACGTCTGGAACTATAGCAGCGTCCAGGCAAATCATGTATAATACTTTATTTGCACACAACCTCGCGGGATCACTGCCATGCGGCAATCTCCTCCAACCTAAAATATGTTTCTGAGGGCGAAAGATAAAATCAAACTGATAACCGTAGACAGAAGTCGTACCGACTATGCCCAATAATAATAAACAGGAAGTGAATTAAATAAATCAAGCTAAATATAAATGATTTTTACTTAAAAAAAAAAATTAAATCAATACGCTTTATAAATAAATCATTTTCTATTATTATAGGCAAATAGAGAAAGGAAGAATGACAATTTTATAGAGCATCTTTTAGAGAGAAACCCCTCTTAAAGGGCGCTCTAACTCGAGAATTAAACCCACTATTATTAAACAAAACACGTCTGGAACTATAGCAGCGTCCAGGCAAATCATGTATAACACTTTATCTACACACAACACAACCTCGCGGGATCACTGCCACGCGGCAATCTCTTCCAACCTAAAAGATGTTTATAAGGGCGTAAGATAAAACCAAACTGATAACCGAAGACAGACGTCGTACCGACTAGGCCACGATATATGTGTGAGTATAACATTATATCGACAGTCATGTCTCAACATGATTAATCATTCGGACTGATTCAGAAAAACGTATATTTTAGCCCCGAAAATCCTTTCTGACTGTCCACAAGAATCAGGTAGATTTCGTCTGTTTATGGAAGGAAAGAATATTTCCTATTTAATAGTACCCTTTAGATACTGTATTATTTCTCTCGAAGTAATTGTTTATATTAATAGTACCCTTTAGATACTGTATTATTTCTCTCGAAGAAATTTTTTAATTCTATTAAGAGTACCCTTTAGATACTGTATTATTTCTCTCGAAGAAATTGTTTAATTCTATTAAGAGTACCCTTTAGATACTGTATTATTTCTCTCGAAGAAATTGTTTAATTCTATTAAGAGTACCCTTTAGAGACTGTATTATTTCTCTCGAAGAAATTGTTTAATTCAATTAAGAGTACCCTTTAGATACTGTATTATTTCTCTCGAAGAAATTGTTTAATTCTATTAAGAGTACCTTTTAGATACTGTATTATTTCTCTCGAAGAAATTGTTTAATTCTATTAATAGTACTCTTTAGATACTGTATTATTTCTTTCGAATAAATGACTTAATTCTATTTGAAACATTTAACACTATACGCCGGTATTTGAAACACTATACTCCTGTAGTTAATAAATAAATAACTAATTTGTAATTTCTTTTATCAAACACTGTTTGTTTCACTTTTTGTGACGGTATAACCCTAGGGGAACACAAACAAGACTGGAGTTAATACAAGAGTCTTGTTAGTGCTCCCCTGATGATGAAATGGAAGTCTTGAAACCGGTAGTTTTATACCGGTGATTGTTTTTCGACAGGAGTTTCAGTACTCTAGTTTGCAATAGGAATGACTTGTAAAAAAGGTTTATGTGAGCTCTTGAGCGTAGTGTTTTTTTGTTGTAGTACTATATACGAGTATATACATAAATATTTTTTGATTATGTGCGATGTATTGTGGGATGAATTTTTTGGTTTGTCTTGAGTGATGAAGCGTGAGGAATTTGATTTCGCGTTATATAATATATACTATACATGCGTAATTGAGTGTCACTGTTTGTCAGGTTGATGAGAATGTGCAACGGGGTTTTACAAAATCAAAAATCGGAAAGAAGTATCGATTTATTTTATCATGCCATATGTCCTCAGTGAGATACAGGCAAAAGCCTAGTATACTGGGGACATGACAAATACGAGTATAAAGCAACACACCCAGATCCATTAAAATTATTATAAATTACCTGTTGTTTTTTCCCAAATTATGTTTATTTCTTGTCATGTGGAAAATAAATAAATAAATAAAATTACCGTTACTTAAAGCGGAATAAACAATGTTTGATAAAACAAATGTCAATGTGTTTAAATCTCCACAATGTTAATGCCTTAACTATAAACAATAGATAATTTATACTTTATAAGTCTTAAGTCTCTAAATATACACGTACAGACTGATACAAAAAATAAACACAAACATAATAGCGACAGTAATTTACTACAATATGTGCAAATATATAAACAATGCGAATTATAATAATAACAAGGAAACAAATATTTATATTTTAAAACAACTTTTCACAATATTTAAGACGTTCGGGATTTTTTGTTGTTATTCTCTAGGATCTATATTAATGGAGTTACGATTTTTTTTAATTGTTTAAACAGCCACCATGTTGATACAAGATGGTGGATCAGGCTGGTTATCGAACTTAGTTATGAGATTGTGCATGACCGCGCGGTAACACACTGGGCGTCCGTGCGGAAGGTCGTCGGTTCGAACCCCGCGCTGTGATACTCCCCTCGAACGATACATGCACTTTTTCCGCCTGTGTTCGAGGGCATAAAAATACCTATGACTTCGGTCATATCTATTCTGTAAAAAAAAAATTAAAACTTTTTATTCATTTTTGAAAATGTTTTTATACACAGAGTAATATTTTGTTTATGTTGTTTATAGTTAAGGCATTAACGTTGTGGAGGTTTAAAGACATTGTAATTTATTTTTAACAAACACTGTTTATTCCACTTTTTTTGTGACGGTATAACCCTACCGGTTTCAAGGCTTTCACCTCATCTTCAGGGGAGCGCAAACTGTTGAACAGTTATTTCCCCAAAATCTCCCCGCTCTTGGCCGAAATTATCCCTAGCCTTCCTCACCCCCCCGCCTCCAACCGTTGAAGTGTCTATATCGGTACCAGTTCGAACAGCATTTAGTCTTGTTTGCGCTCCCCTGAAGATGAGGTGAAAGCCTTGAAACCGGTAGGGTTATACCGTCACAAAAAAAAAAGTGGAATAAACAGTGTTTGTTAAAAATAAATTACAAAGAGTAATATTTATTTAGTTCAAGAATTCCCAAACTTTCTTCGGCCGCAGACCCCTTTAACAAAAGCTTTTAAAACCGTTCGAGGGCATATGAATACCTATGACTTCGGTCATATCTATTCTTTTAAAAAAATATAACAAGATCCAATGGGAATTGTTCAGCAAAATTTATTTATCTTATCAATAAATTTTAATTAGTGTAATAATTATTGAAAGTCAAATAAAATCCGTAGAAATTTCAAAACATTAAAACTGATGAAGAAAAATGTCCGTTTCGTTTCAATTAATATTATAAATTTATCTGAAATTTAATAAGACGTATGAAAGCCCTTACCTATGCAGTAGCATGCTGCACCTCCACCGCTAGCCTTAGAGATGCTAGGGGAAACTTTTAAATTTCATTACAAACTTTCAACTGGATGGAGATTTGCTCATTTATCTTGCTGCGCCTACAATGAGCGCCGCTTAAGGACACGTTGAGACGTTGAGAAGCCTTAACTTGAAGGTTCCATGCTTAATGCGATCATACTATTACTTTGCTTAAGTATAATCCATGGGGATTCGAATCCAGGAAATGAATAATATTTATTAAACCGAGGTTTATGAATAACTCGCGATTCAAAACGTATTATTGGTGTATAGTTAAATATTGTATAATACTGAGTTATGTTAACAAACATTTTACAATCATTATGCTCCAAAACTTATTATTGGTGTATAGTTAAACATTGTATAATACTGAGTTATGTTTACAAACATTTTACAATCATTATACTCCAAAACATATTATTGGTGTATAGTTAAATGTTGTATAATACTGAGTTATGTTAACAAACATTTTACAATCATTATATTCCAAATCATATAATTGGTGTATAATTAAATATTGTGTAATATAATACTGAGTTATGTTAACAAACATTTTACAATCATTATGCTCAAAAACATATTATTGGTGTATAATTAAATATTGTATAATACTGAGTTATGTTTACAAACATTTTACAATCATTATACTCCAAAACATATTATTGATGTATAGTTAAATATTGTATAATACTGAGTTATGTTTACAATCATTATACTCCAAAACAAATTATTGGTGTATAGTTAAATATTGTGTAATACTGAGTTATATTAACAAACATTTTACAATCATTATACTCAAAAACATATTATTGGTGTATAGTTAAATATTGTATAATACTGAGTTATGTTTACAAACATTTTACAATCATTATACTCCAAATCATATAATTGGTGTATAGTTAAATTTTGTATAATATAATACTGAGTTATGTTAAAAAACATTTTACAATCATTATACTCAAAAACATATTATTGGTGTATAGTTAAATATTGTATAATACTGAGTTATGTTTACAAACATTTTACAATCATTGTACCCCAAATCAACAGGTTTAAGTTTTAGTTTGAAAAAAATAGTATAGGTACGAAGAAACAGTTATCTATCACATTAAACAAGTGTACTCTTTTACACTTTCGTTGAATTAAATACAACCTAATGAGTTTGTCATGTTGAAATCTCTGTCGACTAACCAGAAATATGTTATGGAGGCTTTAACTGAAAAGCAAACTACAATGTTTGTTTAAATGAAACGGGTAGAAAAGTGAAACACAATCGGACCCCTCTGCGTTGAAAGGCAGACGTTCTACTCGTACTTAGCCACGAAGGATATAATTGTTGAGTTAATACGTTATTGAAGAAAAATTTGAACTAACAAAAGGCAGAAAGTCAGAGAAATACTAGAAGTTATGTGAGAAGGTGTATGGATGTATCATAGAAGAGGCTAAGGCTATGTGTCGAGATAGAAAAACCTGGCGCTCTGTTCTATACGCCGACCTGGACAGGAAAATAGCGTATTATCATGAATGTATGTACATGTTTTTGAACAGCCAATATTTTTTTGAAATGCGTTAATAATGCGAACATAAGATTTAAATAGGCTTATGAACATAACATTTACATAGGTTTATAAACATAAGGTTTAATTTTTATAATTTATTTTATCAAACACTGTTTATGCCACTTTTTTGTAACGGTATAACCCTACCGGTTTCAAGGCTTTCAACTCATCCTCAGGGGATTACAAACAAGACTAAATTATGTTCGAACTGGAACCAAACAGTGTTTGATAAAATAAATTACAATATCTTTAAACATCCACAACGTTAATGCCTTAACTAAAAACAATATAAGGTTTAATTAGAAATAAATGAACAGTTTAAGTTATGAGTTCGTAATCTTTGTCATAATGAATAATTTCAAAAGAATTTTTTATTTTGAATTTTGTGGAAAGATCTCGAAAATATGTTGTTAATTAATTAAATGTTATGGAAATGCTTCTGTTTAATTTAGTCATTTCACAAAAGTCATATATAAGGTTTTATTTTCTGACAGTCAGTAACTAATATTTAATAATTAAATAGTAATATATGCGGGAACAGATCCCAGAAAAATAAATAAATTTAAAAAATGCCTTAATTGATATTTTTGTCAGTGATTCAATTATGATGAATCAGGATACACCAGAACTTAATAATATTTTTTATTCAAAAAAGATTCAAGCACTGTTTCATATAATCACATGACTTTAGAAGCAGAATGTTTGATTTTATTGAATAAACGCCATGAAATTATATTTTACAAATTAATTGTATATTTAACGGGAAAGGCAAAAATGGAATACTTAGCAATAGTGGTGTGTATAAACTTCTATGTGCTGACTGTGATAATTTCTTTATAGGAAAGATAGAAGGGTGATTTGAAAATAAATTTCGTGAAAACAAATCATCTAATTTAATCTGAAATGGTTAATCATTGTTACCGTGAAAATCATACGTTTTCTATCGATGATTCCAAATTCTTACATATCAATAGTAACGGAAATAAATTGGACAGATTAGAGGCCCTGGAAATATCGAAGTCAGTGACAAAAACATCTGTCAATCACATATATTCCCAAAATCTCGTCGCTGCTCGCTAAAGTTATCACCTGCCTCCCTCCACACACAATCCCCAACCTGAATTTTTACCTTAAGAAATGTGTCGGTACCAATTCGAACAGATTTCAGTATTGTTTGTACTCTCCTGATGATGAGGTGAAAACCTTGAAACAGGTAGGGGTATACCGTTACATTAAGTGGAATAAACAGTGTTTGATAAAACAAATTACAATGTCTTTAAACCTCCACAATATTGATGCCTTGACTATAAATAATCTAATTTGTAAAATGATGATTTATTATTTGTTAATTTAGACATAAATATGTTTATTTACTAACGGTGTATTGTATCTTATAACAATATTTAAACCCTCAAAACTGAGTAGTCTATTCATAAGAAAAATAACAGAGAAAAAACGTAATTAAATGAATTCCAACTGTCACAAACGTATATACGAGTAAATACAGAAAAAACAGTAGTATGTAAATTCCATTTATGTAAATAGTGGAATTCACAAAGTAAATGTTTTCATAATTATCGTAATGGAACTCCACAAAGTAAATAGTAAGGAATTCATTAAGATTTATAACTGGTAGAAATGCGATTGAAACCAATACTTGAATAGTGGGCAATAAGTCAACAGTTCCACTAGAAGGGAAATATATTTTAAATTATTATTTTTGTTTCAGTTAACTTTTCATACAACGTATGGATTGGTGATAATGTTTACCAGAGCAACGCCAAGTGCGTAGAAGTGTCAAGGTATGAATTAATAAATTATTAGAAATAAAATTTTATGAAATTAAACTCTATGGATGCAGCCCTGCTAAGCACGGGGGGGGGGCTACTGACGATTTTGGTAACATACTTTGATGAATTTGGATTTTTGCAGAAAATAAAGAAAAACATAATAAAGATAACATTCTGAAGGAACTAGAAATGTCAATGTGTGGCATACACATGTTGAATTTTAAATATTATGCATGCACTAAATAATAAAATATTATGCATGACGAGATGTATGAGTGTGAAGGAGGCAAAAATGGTGTGCTTGAATAGAAAATATCTGTCTTATTTGCTTACTCCGCAAGTGAAACAGCTGAGTAAGCAAAGAAGACAGATACTTCCGCAAGTGATGATATGTATGATAAATATCTTTAAATTCTATCGAAATTATGGAAATTTTGTATAATTGTTCCGCACAGCAGAGCTCCGGCGAAATTTGAATTTTTTTAATTATTCATGTACTCGTAAGTCACAGTCCCATTTCAAGGTCTCTTTTGTCCTGAACACTGTGTCTTTGGACCTATTATATGTGCCTCGTTCTGGTAGAAGGTCCCTTTTGTTCTGAACACTGTGTTTGTGCACCTATTGTTTGTGCCTAGTTCCAATACAAGGTTCCTTTTGTCCTGAACACTGTGTATGTGCACATATTGTATGTGCCTAGTTCCGATATAAGGTACCTTTTGTCCTGAACACTGTGTCTGTGCACCTATTGTATGTGCGTAGTCCCGGTACAAGGTACCTTTTGTCCTGAACACTGTGTCTGTGCACCTATTGTAAATGCCTAGTTCCGGTACAAGATAATTGATTTAACTAAAATGATGGAAGAGTTTGCTTGTTTTTAGGGGCACAAAGATATTCGATGGAATGCTACAGGTAGCCGAGCAAGACCCGACCAGCTGCGATGTGACATATGAGACGACCAAGCTTGGACATTATGTCACCGGCATCGGTAGCAACTTCGAAGATCCTGAAAACAACAAGTTCTGGATGCTGTATGAGCTCACTAGCCTCCCGTCGTGCTCGTCTCCACCCTCAGACAAATTCCTGACATCAGTCGGTAAGTTACATCAACATTATCTTCTACCCTAATTAAGTTTATGAACTATGCTTTAAAATTCAATAATTTGATTATTATTTAAAGAAAATTAGAAAGGAAAGTAAATGCTATATGCGGGTGATTAATGTAAGTAAATGATCTATATGGGTGATTGATGAAAGTATATGCTATATATGGGTGACTAATGAAAGTAAATAATATATATGGGTGATTAATGAAAGTAAATGCTATATATAGGTGAGTAATGAATGATCAGGGCAAGTTGAAGAATTCTGCTTTTTGGTAGTATTGTCTCAGATTATAGAATAGTCACAAGGGTTATCGAACGGCGTGTAGCGACAGCAAATAAAGTTAGTGACTCACTAAAACAAATATACTCATACTGTGTGCAGTTAAACAAATATACTAAAACAAATATACTCATACTGTGGTATTAAATTTGGCCAAGATTATAGTCCACAACAGTATTTAAGTATCAACTTTGGTATATGAAGTGAAACGGGATTGAAACAAGCCGAATAAATTCTGTAGAAATTCGTGCACATCGAAGAATACATGGGGTGACAATGTATGACAGAATACGGAATGATGTGATTAAGGATAACTGCAAGTTGAAGACTGATGGGTTGAGAAAGACGAAGAAGAACACTCTGAAATGATTTGGGCACGTGAAATAAATGAATGAAGAAAGACTAACAAAATAAATATGCAGTGCAAATGTGAGTGGAAGACGTGGTAGAGAATGACCAAGAAAAGTTTTGTTGGATTAGGTGTATATTTTTTAAGAAGCAAAAGTTAATAGTCGGAAAAGTCGTAGGAGCTGTATGGATGTGGAAGAGGCCAAAAATATGTATTACGATCGGAAAGTCAGGTTTATTTATTTATTTATTTTATTTTATTTATTTATTTATTTTTAAAAAACAGGCTTAGCCCAATTACTTTGAAAAATAAAAGACATTAAAAAAGAAAAAAAAATTACATAGAAAAAAAAAATTTAAAATTTTATAAAATAAAAAATAATGCATATGTATACAAACGAGTATATACACACAAACATATGTTACATATTTATTCAGTCACTTAAGTAAAAATTAACCTAGGGAAATCTAAGTATGAGCAACAAAAGAATATATATGACGAGATGTATGCATGTGGACGAGACGAGAGCTTTCGCAAATGGATAGGTGAGCCAATTTGTCTTCTCAGTTTACCCCAGAAGGGATATAGCGTGCTGGTATGTACCATATTTATAAAATAATGAAGGGTATATGAGTATGAAAGACAAATTATCAGTATGATCTAGTTAGTCTAAATGAAAAAAACCCACCCTGTAGTTTAATATTGGTGTTAACATAAGTTGTGTCCGTTTTTTTTCTAATTTAAAAATGAGCACCAAAAGTAAAATAAAATGGTAAAGGTTATACGTCATTCGAAAGAATTTTTTCAACTCTACAAGATATTGTGTTTGCTTTTACGTTACATATATTATTTTATTTGATTACAAACATTCAAAATGGAATGTCAAGTAGACGAATGGGAGCATTTTCGACACGTCCTTCTGTTCGCGTTCAATCGAGTGAATAAAGCTGCCAAAGCTGCTAGCGATATTTGCGAAGTGTACGGTGAAGATGCTATGAGTTCTAGGACAGCTCGTCGATGGTGTTTGATCTTCAAGAATATTATAGTTCAAGCGGTCGACATCGAAGTCCACTGGTCGTCCGGAACGCTCCATGTCTTTCAGGTCGAAATTACCGTCTTTGAAACGCAAAAGACATCGACGAGCTGTCCTTTAATTCGTAGCATCTTCACAGTACACTTTGCAAATATTGCGAGCAGCTTTGGCAGCTTTATTCCCTCGATTGAACGCGAACAGAAGGAGGTGTCGAAAATGCTCACTTTCGTCTACTTGACATTCCATTTTGAAGGCTTGTAATCAAATAAAATAATATATGTAACATAAAAGCAAACACAATATCTTGTAGAGCAGAAAATTTTCTTTCGAATGACTATACGTCACCTTTACCATTTTGTTATTACTTTTGGTGCTCATTTTTAAATTTGGAAAAAAACGGACACGACTTATGTTTTAACACTTAATATCATAATATTTTTGAACGATAATTTTTTTTTCAAGTCCATTAAAAAATATTTAAATGTTTATTTCTCAAAACGGTATGACTCTGAGGAGAGGACTTTTTCGTCAATTTTTTTTTTCACGTAAATTGATTTTCAGTTTTAAAATAAAAAATAATCTCTGGGAGCTAAGTCGGGACTATAGAGTGGAGCAATTCTTGACAACCAGTGTTGGATGACAGCCTTTGAAGCAACAAAAGTGTGCACACAATGATGTATTGTCATATAATAATATCATGCCTCATAACAGCTTTTCTTAGACCTCGGCCATACAGGTAGGAGCCTCGATTGGTGCTTAGAGCTACGCTGCGAGCTATGTGACTTATCCTAGCGAACCAACGCACCCCATACGATCACAATAGCCACACTGCAGGCTTCGCGCCACTGCTTTGACTATTGTAGTCACCTAGTCTATTAGTCACGTAGCACCTAGCTTAGCACTAAACGAAGCACTTCGGTGTGGCCTTAGCCTTGCGTTTTATTTTGATGTCATCATTCAATTTTTTAAATACTGCCACATAATACTCACCAGTAATCGTAGTGTTTCTTTCTGAACGTCCAATGAAGGAGTAAGGTGTTCCAAAGTCGGACTGGTACTCCAAGAAAAAAATATCAACAGTGTGTGTTTCTTTATTAGAAGTTAAATTATAGGATTTCCCGAAAGTCTTTAAACATTGTTGCCATAACCTTTTTTTAGACTTATGCCTCCTTGTTTTTTTTGGCCGTGTGAGCCTGGACGGTGCCACTCTATCAGATTGCTTTTCAACAGAAAATTATGGTTTAAAATAATTGTTTTACCTTACGTGACAATAAACTGAATTATTTTTTTTTTTTTTCAATCGCAAAGCATTTAAAAATTATTGCATAACATTCAAAGCATTAAAAAAAATCTTTTGATTTTACATTGTCTTCCATTATTTACATACTTAGTTTTTATTTTCATTACTCTGTATTAATAATCTTGAGATTATTATCTCAATTCTACTTTAAACATATTATGTGCGTCTCTAATAAACAGTTTTTCCTTATCATATCATTCCTAACACGGTCATATATTGTAATACCAGATTTTTAACCGTAATTATGCTGCACTCTTTATACTGTTTAGACTTTGCTATATTTATCAAACTTGGGTGCATTATCATTATTCACTATCATTTTCTTTAAATCAAGGAAAATTATTTGATCCTATTTTTTTAAGAATCAGTAAATACTAGTCAAGTCTTAATATTTCCAACCTGAACAAGTAAGAATGTAGAGATACGACACTCCAGAAACTGTTGCATTAGTGCGATAGCAAGTGTTACAATAAAGAAAATTAAAATCAAAAGAAAAAAGAGCAAGGTTCACGTCCAACTTTCACTTACATATCATACATAGGCGTCTATATATATTGTAGGGGGCTGGAAAAGGTTTTCATTTGGTAAAACATCCGTCAGGTTTACTGTGTAGAATGAAAATATTAAAAATATGGACAGGGTTAGTTAAAAAACAATACATCGAACAGGTAAACCTTTCATAGAATTCTAAGGCTCTACAGGAGTTATGCGGCCTACAAATAAATAAATGGTCAAATATCAATAAAATATAAATAAAGGTTCATAAAATGTATCAAGAAGACTTCCTTCAGTATAACAGAATCTAATATACACGAAGTCACTCAAAATTGTGGTTAATATTTAATCATTTTTTATTTAAACTATTTTTTTCCTTTCAGGTGTTGACAAATTAGTAATCAAAGATGGCCGTTACTATCTCCTGTGGCTCAAGACTGTCACATAAGGCATTATTTCTACCTTAAAAGCACGATTCCAAATACAGGCCTTTTTCTAAGGTTTCTCCAATCTACCAATGAATAAAAATAACCTCCTCAAATCATCCTCGGGTAGTTACAAATATGAAAAAAATAGCCTCGTAACCAAGTATCAATTCAATCACCCGAAAAAAAAAATTAATAAACTAAATTACATTTGATATAATAAAAAATATTCCATTGGTTAAATTTATATAAAAAAAATCAATATACAGAGACAATTATACCTCAAAATGTAAAAAAAATCCTCTCAATAAAATGCTTGATATGAAGCATTTTATTGGAACAAAAATATTTCTGTAAATATTTAAAAAATCTGTAAATAATAAAAAAGATTTATCGATCATTTAAATTTTATTTCAACCAACTGTAGTTTTTTTCTTTCATTGACCTAATATTTTTTTGAATATAGATATATATGATATAAATATAAATGTCAGCCAACGCATTTATGCTGAATAAACCGGCGACCGGAATTAGTCAAGAACTGGTTTTACGGTTAGACCATTTCACATCTAAATTTATGTTTTTTTTCTGTAGCGTATAATTTCCACTAACGTTACTAAGCGATTATAATACTAATAAAAGAACAATTGTTATTGTCTCGTAGAGAGAGCAGGTCTTCTCAAAAGCGCTCGGGAATTAAGTAATTATAATACTAACTAGTAAGCAATTATAATACTAACTACTAAGCAATTATAATACTAACAAAGAACAATTTATATTGTCTCGTTTAGAAAGCAGATCATATCATAAGCGCTCGAAAATTAAGCTATTACAATACTAACTACTAAGCAATTACAATACTAACAAAA
The DNA here is from genome assembly GCA_949825065.1 of Odontocerum albicorne. Classification (NCBI taxonomy): domain Eukaryota; kingdom Metazoa; phylum Arthropoda; class Insecta; order Trichoptera; family Odontoceridae; genus Odontocerum; species Odontocerum albicorne. The sequence continues at coordinate 48,452,496 of OX463842.1, read as the reverse complement.
GAACAATTTATATTGTCTCGTTTAGAGAGAAGATCATCTCATAAGCGCTTGAAAATATATATTATAATAGTAACTACTAAGCAATTATAATACTAACAAAGAACAATTTATATTGTCTCGTTTAGAGAGCAGATCATCTCATAAGCGCTCGAAAATTAAGCTATTACAATACTAACTACTAAGCAATTATAATACTAACAAAAAAACAATTTATATTTTCTCCTTTAAAGAGCAGATCTTCTCATAAGCGCTCGAAAATTAAGCTATTATAATACTAACTACTAAGCAATTATAATACTAACAAAACAACAATTTATATTGTTTCGTTTAGAGCAGATCTTCTCAAAAGCGCTCGGGAATTAAGCAATTATAATACTAACTAGTAAGCAATTATAATACTAACTACTAAGCAATTATAATACTAACAAAGAACAATTTATATTGTCTCGTTTAGAGCAGATCTTCTCAAAAGCGCTCGGGAATTAAGCAATTATAATACTAACTATTAAGCAATTATAATACTAACTACTAAGCAATTATAATACTAACAAAAGAACAATTTATATTGTCTCGTTTAGTGAGCAAATCTTCTCATAAGCCATCGAAAGTTAAGCTATTATTATACTAATTTCTAAGCAATTATAATACTAACAAAAGAACAATTTATATTGTCTCGTTTAGAGAGCAGATCTTCCCAAAAACCCTCAGGAATTATTGAATGATTATCACATTTCGGAAGATCTTCAAAAATTGCTTTACAGGCCGTCTTCCCTTGGAAAGTTTTATGCAAGTTTTCTAAAAAAATAGGTGCAGGTAAGATAGAACAAGAAGATGCAGGGAAGTATCTAATCGAATGGTTGCTACCAGTTTTAGAAATTTACGAAGAAGTTAGAGAAGTGTAACTTCTTCGTAAATTTCACGACAACCGCTTGAACGAGTACTACATGAGTGTCAAAAAATTATATTTAAATAATGTTTTTTTGAAAACATTATTTAGAATTTTTTTTTAAATTTAAGAAATGGTTGTCAAATATTATTGGAAAACCTCTAGCTAGAGGTTTTTTTACTTTAATCTTTCCCTTCCTGTGAAAAAAATCCGCGCATTCTGGTGCTCTGTATTCAATTCACATGTAAAAATGAGCGATTTGAAATCGTAAAAATAAGAATATTCATAGCCAATCGCTAAAATTAATTAAATTTGAAGTCAAAAGTGATAATAATTGAAATTTAATTGCTGATAACATGATAAAAATATTGGCCGACGTTCACAAAACGGGCAAAGCGACCACTTCAAATGGATGAAGTAGAATGAGAGTGAGACGTGAATAGCGTCGCTTCCTCATCCATAGCGGTTTTTAGAATGAATATACCTACGTCACACACTGGCACACGTTTGATTGTATTTGTGAAATTATTCCCGATTTTCACAAAATATCTCTGATGTGGCCGATAAGTGCTAATTATTATTAAGAATATTTTTTTCCATCAATGCGTAAATGTATTACGGAGGAACGCCTAAAATCTGAAACCAGTATTTATTATATTTATAGAGATATTAAAGTTTTTAGAAGCAATGTGTACTAGTTACACATCACAGAGAATTAAGGGCTAATAAATCGGCTATTGGAATAATTACGAGTATGTCATACTGCATCTTTATTTGGTCGAGATTACAAAGCAACACATATGCTTCGTCTCTGCGGGAGCAGTCTGAGAGTTCATGAATTGACTATTGATCGTAGAAAGATTTTACAAATATATACAATCTACAAATATATAAATACATACATAATTTCCTTTACACAACCCGATCCTTTTAAATATTCTCAGCAGAATGAATTGTCAAAAATAAAAGGAAGGATTTATTTTATTAAATGACTAATATAATGCATGATATTATTCGTTGTAATAATTTGTAAGTAACAAATCGTTATAAATAATAAAGTAAGTTATTTTTATCACTCCCCTCGATTCATTAATTGCCGTGTTTGGGGCGTTAATTGTTAACCATGACACGTGTTTCTTTGGCATTGGTTATGACGTTCAGGGATTGAAAGAGATGGCCATTAATGAATTTCCGATGTTATCAAAGGACGCTCGACTTGTCAATTGTCTAAAATAAGTTTATGTATCATTATATGTACATTTATATATATTGAGTATACTAAGTGTATGACATTCTCCAATGACCCACTAGAGTGCAGAATTTCAGTACGTCACGAGCCAATTGAACAAACAGCCCAGTTCAGATATCTTGGCAGTGAACTGATCAGCTCTCATGACCTCCCCAGAGAAGTAAAGCATCAGGTAGATATAGCTGCAGTTGTGACGGGCTGCCTGAGAGATGTCATATACAGGAATAAAGATGTGAAGACAGATAGCATTGTACGCATTTATAAGACCTGTGTGCGATCTATCCTCGCATATGGCATCGAAGCGAGGGCGGACACTGCCAGAACAAAAAGTATGCTAAGAACAACGGAAATGAGAACTCTACGTGATATTGCTGGGAAGACTTTGCGTGATCGCGTAAGGAACACCACAATCCGAGAGGTCTGTGAAGTCCAAGATGTGGTCAGATGGGGACGATACTGGTACCAACATGTACAGAGAATGAATTCCGCAAGAATCCTATATATACGAGTAGCTATGCATGACGTGCCGGATGGACGACGTCCACCAGGGAGAACGATGGAGAGATAGCTGGAGCTCACCATCACAGGAGGACAATCCTGTAGTAACATACTCTTGAGTCTACGGAAAGTTGAAAAAGAAAATATTTTGAGTAAATTCCTACTAACCAAAATAAATTAATCGTTATTTTAAAAACTTAAAGAATTGTACCACGTTGATATTAAAATAAATTTACCTTAAATTAAAAATATTTCATCACAACCGTCACATGGATCGAGTAACACATCGATCAATAAGTCCCGGGACTAACCAACAGATGGCGCCTCTAATAACAAATCCATACCATTCTCAGTTATTACCAGCCTTTAGAAGTTACGTGTCAAACTTTCATGACATTCCTACATTGAGTTACAGTGGTTTTAGTGACGCTACTTTAGCTATTTAGAAAACAATGAAAAAACCTGAATTTCGTGTGTTGATAAAACATTGCTTTTTAATGGGAAAAAATACCGTTCAAACTCAGCGATTGCCAAATAGCATGAGTTCAACTTCGAATTGCTTCCGCACCCACCGTATTCTCTAGATTTGCCCCCCAGCGACTATTGGCTCTTCGCAGACCTCAAAAAGATGCTCAAGGGAAAGAGATTTGGCTCCAATTAAGAAGCGAGGGCCGAAACTAACGCCTATTTTGAAACCGAAGATAAATCGTTCTACACGGCTGTCATAGAAAAGTTAGGAAAGCGTTGGAATGAATATATCGCTCTTGAAGGAAACTTTATTGATTAATAAAGAAGAATTTTGGCAAACAAATGTTGTTTCAGTAGTTAGTCCCGGGACTTATTGATCGATGTGTTATATTGCTTACTTAGGTGTTTTAATGTTTGATATTGCAAAGTTTTGTTCTCAAATACCTGCTGTTTTGACTATTTATATTTGCATTGTTGTATTGACTACGTGATTTTAACTGGTAACAAGTTGTACAGAATGAACCATGTTTATACAGATTGAACCAAAAGTCACTTTATGGGTTGAAATTGAAACTGTAGAAATTGATTTCATGAATATGCCTTATAAGGTGTGTACTTATCGTGAAATTTTACTAAAGAGGCAACAGCTTATGAAGTGAATTTCCATAATTTGACCTTTGGCCCAAAACAGTAAGAAATTAAAACAATCAAAAGAAATAAGATGATTTCTCAAATTGAGCAGGCGTGTATTAAAGATAATATTTAATTTAATTTATTGTGTTTTAAGGTTTAATCAAATAGAAATTTATTGTGTTTTAAGGTTTAATCAAATAGAAATTTATTGTGTTTTAAGGTTTAATCAAATAGAAATTTATTGTGTTTTAAGGTTTAATCAAATAGAAATTTATTGTGTTTTAAGGTTTAATCAAATAAAAATTTATTATGTTTTAAGGTTTAATCTAGTGCTCCGCAACCGGTGTGCCGTGGCACACTGGTGTGCCGTGAGCCGGATACAGGTGTGCCGCGGTCAAATTCAATGTACGAGTATTTGACATTTTACAATTTTTCATTATGTATTTAATACACAATAACTGGTGCCAACTGTTGAAAACTGCGTAGTGTGCTTTGTACACACCATGGCCGCACCAAATTAGTCATAGACAAAGAAAAATGACCCTTATGCGCGTCGCTGAAGACTCATGCCTAATTTAATACCTATATATTTTAGCTTTTGGTGTGCCGCGGAATTCTAGGAAGAATTTTGGTGTGTCGTAGGTGAGAAAAGGTTGCAGAGCACTGGTTTAATCAAATAGAAATTTATTGTGTTTTAAGGTCTAATCAAATAGAAATTTATTGTGTTTTAAGGTTTAATCAAACAGAAATTTATTGTGTTTTAAGGTTTAATCAAATAGAAATTTATTATGTTTTAAGGTTTAATCAAATATAAATTATTGTGTTTTAAGGTTTAATCAAATAGAAATTTATTGTGTTTTAAGGTTTAATCGAACAGAAATTTATTGTGTTTTAAGGTTTAATCAAATAGAAATTTATTGTGTTTTAAGGTTTAATCAAATAGAAATTTATTATCTTTTAAGGTTTTATCAAATAGAAATTTATTGTGTTTTAAGGTTTAATCAAATAGAAATTTATTGTGTTTTAAAGTTTAATCAAACAGAAATTTATTGTGTTTTAAGAATTAATCAAATAGAAATTTATTATGTTTTAAGGTTTAATCAAATATAAATTATTGTGTTTTAAGGTTTAATCAAATAGAAATTTATTGTGTTTTAAGGTTTAATCAAATAGAAATTTATTATGTTTTAAGGTTTAATCAAATAGAAATTTATTGTGTTTTAAGGTTTAATCAAACAGAAATTTATTGTGTTTTAAGGTGTAATCAAATAGAAATTGTTATAAAAAAATAATAAACATGAATTAATAAAAATTCGTTCACCAAGATTAACTTTCATTGTGAACGTGTAGTGACGCTTTAAGTACATTTGTTATGTTTATGAATGCAAAACAAAACATAATCTAAATTCACGATGGCTTAAAAAAAATTCAGAAAACAAAAATTTGGCAATCAACAAAGTGTTATCTATTCCTGTTGGTAATTGGTATCTGTTTAAACAGGTGAGTAGATATGTAGGGATATGTAACCAAGTATGTTTATCTGAAAAAAAACTGTGATAGAGCGAATAGGTCGAATCTATTTTCTCTGGAATGAAGAAGTAGAAATAAAACTATTTATTTGTTTAACACTTTTATTGCAAATACAATTAGGCGGGCGTATTGCAAGGCGGCAATCTCTTCTAACCAATCAGACAAAAGTAAATTAAGCAAGTTACATAGTCGCATAAATCATTCAAATGACTATCCATCCCCACGAAATTCGTAAACACATACGTGAGAATATGCTCAAAACCCCACAAAGACGGACAATCACCCGAACATTATTTTTCATATAAAGTGAGATATCATGAATCAAAAGAAAAGGAAGGGATGGTGGAGAGGAAAGGAAAAGAAAGATCAGGAATGAAACACGTTATTTTACTGAGTAGAAATTAAGAGTTTTTTCAGTCGCTTCTTAAAGCATGCCAAGGGCGGAGCGAGTCTAATATTGGTTTGTAACAGATTCCAGAGTCTCACTGAATGGGCAGTAAAGGACGACGTAAAAAAACTACCAGCGAGCTTCGAATTAATCTTGGGTTACATATGATTGAGCAGCAATCTAATCTACTATGAACGAGTACATTATGAAGAGATGTAATAAAAGTGTCACCACTAAATGCTCTAGACTTTTATTAAACATCCCAGAAATTCATTGGCAGATAGACTTAAACATGATGCCAAGTTATTTGATAGTGTCGAAACGCACGATGGGCTGATCATCTAGTAAATAATTAAAGTTCTTATGTGTACCAACCAGCTCTTGAAAATATAATGAGCATACATAAGGAGATGTTGAAAGCCAGCGTATTGGTTTGACTCCTCTTTAAGACACAATTAATCTAGTACTCCGTAGAATCTTTGTGAGAATTAGTTTTTAAATACAATTTGAAATCATCGACAAACAGTAAGCACATGGGAAACTTCATGATTCGACATATATCATTAATGAAAATTAAGAAGAATGCTGGATCAAGATTTTAACCTTGAGGAACACCGTATTTTATAGCAATATGTTCAGATTTAAAAACACCAAAAGAAGCAAAATTTTATTTCTCAGACATATAGTTTGTTATAAAAGACCAAATGGAATACGAAAATGATCTTTTAGTCTACAATCGTGATATGAGCAACCAACCCGAAAACCAGTATCTTAAGTCGACACATTTGTTCAATCAATCATCAATTAAGTACTTTTGAGTCTCAGTTCTTGAAAAAATCATTTGAAGATGTTAAAGCTTATTTTTGAAGATGTTCAAATCCTGCTTGTTGGTTTCACTCCGCTTCCAGATACCATTCAAATCGATCGGAAGTTCGATACATTCTTGTAGAGAGTTAATTATTTGTACAGTTTTAAATCATCAGCAAACAGTAAATACTTTGAATGCCTGATGACTCAACCCACATTATTAATGAAAATTAAAAAGCATATCGGACCGAGATTTGATCCTAGCGGGACACCTGATTTCGTTAATAAAGTTGAACGATTTAATCTATCAAATGCAGAGATATAATAAAAAGAAGTTAAAGAAACTGTTTTTATTACAAATATTCAATATATGTATGTATATCACAAAATATTAACAAATTTTACCAAGTAGACTTACGTAATTGCTGATGCACAGTTTAAAAAAAAATGGGAGGTACGTTATCAGAACCCGCAGACTTAAATAAGTCAGTTTTTTTTAAACTACTTCGTCCGAGGTAACGAAGCATGAAGAAAGGTTAACAGTGTTGGAATATGAAGGTATGGGATTAGATGCTGTATCAGACGTATGTGTCACCTAAAATATATGATTTTATTTGTGTAATTGCTGTATAAATATTGTAGAATTTATATCTGTACCTATTGTAATGAAATGTTCCTTATGCGAGGATTTCGCAATAATCACTTAAAATAAACGAACAGCTCCTGCATGTAGAGAGCGCGTGGTATACATAGTATCTAGCAAATATCTAGAAATCGGCGACGGCATACACGGGGGAATAAAGGAGCTTACGATGAGCAATGAGCTGCATATAAGAAACGAAAAATGAGAAAAATATATTCTCAGTTTCTGGAACGTCTACTGTATTTTATTTACGACTAACTTCTACCTGCGAAAGAGGAATCTCTTCACCCTGCTACTTTTCACCGAAAACGCAAGAAGTAAACCGGAATCTACGAGTATTCAATGGCAGCCATCCACCTATTTTACAGTTTTTGTACCAGAGCTGTACAGATGCAATGGGTGAATCCTATTTATATACATTTTTAAAGAAGTCCGCAAATAAATTAATAATCCCATCATTAGTATCACCAGATTTCTGGTCATAAAGCATGCACCTTGGGCTGTTTGAGTCATTTTTTCTCAATGAATTTACGTAACTCCAGAAACTTTTCAAGTTGTTATTGATGTTATTCTCGTTTGGTTTTACAAATTCAGAAAAACGCTTTTTATAGAGATTTTTACATTGATTGCGTAGTTCATTAAATTGTGTGTAGTTGGAGGTATTACTAGATGTTTTGTGTGCCGTCTTTTTCTTTATTATGAGGTTTATCAGCTCTCTGTTGAACCATTTTGGATACTTAGATTGGATTATCATGTTATAAGGAATATTTTTTTAATAGTTGTGTTAATGTAATGAAAAAATAAATTAATATTATCGTCCAGGCTTCTAGAGTTATGAGCATCCTTGGAGTTGTGAGCATATCGTGCACGCAGTAAAAATGTATTTTGAATAACAAAAGCTTAGAGAAATGGTTCTTAATTACAAAAAAAATTAAAACTGTTATATTACACAGCGTAAACATAATAAAAATGTAAAATAGATGATAAAAAGATAGACAGCTTGCTTTTAATTGCTAACCTAATTGAAAATTTTCACAATTTTAAAGTGGCCATAATAAATTATAATCAAAACAGTCATAAACAGAGTTAATCAGTTGTTTGCACTTTTTATTTTCCTTTAAAACATCCAGCACATATCTAGAACGACTCAGTTTGAGTATCAAGACAGTTCTAACAGCAACAATGAGGAATATTTACGTGCTATGTTTTGTTACACTTATAAGTATTTTATTTGGATCATCTGGTGAGGGATTTTCAAGTTAATCTAATATTAAAATTAACTAGTTAAAATGAAACAAAATATTATGTTACAGTGATGTAAAAATGAAACAAAAAGCATATATACAGAACATTGTTTGTATTTTCAAATACATTACGGTGTCAAAGTAAACAGTTTTACGGAACAAATGAAAATTGATTTTCTGTCATTGTTGAAATTGGCCTTTACCGTTACAATTAACGCTTTTAAATAAAATGGCTGGGTTCATATTGGAAGAGTGGATTGACGTTTTTATTGGAGCTTTGAAACTTCTTTTTTTCCGTATTGGGGGATTGTTTTGTATGTCTGTGATGGGAGAAAAATACGAACCTGGCAATAAGGATTATACAGGGTAGGGCACTAATGTTACTACAAAAACCAATGTGAATATTTCTGTTATTTTTATTTTTTTTATTTGTTTACTGTTTTAAAACAAGATCAAATTTTTAAGATAGGAATTATTTTTTTTGATAATTTGTTTTAGATGTCCTCCACCTTCGTTAATGCAAACCCTGCATCTGACCAAAACGTTGTTCATTGCCGCTGTTAATGTTGCCCGGGGTATTGCTTCAATAACAGCCCTTAAGGATTTTTTAAACTCGTTTTTATTGCGTGGCTTAGTTGTATACACCTCATGTTTACAATATCCCCATAACAAAAAATCTGGAACAGTGAGGTCAGGCGACCTTGGAGGCCGTCATTACTGGTCTTGTTATATGACAACTGGTTCCATCTTGTTGAAACCATACATTTCGGAAAGGTATTCGTCTTCGGCGCATTTCTGAAAAAAATAATTGTTCCAGCATGTTTAGATAGCGCTCTCCATTCACAGTAACATTGGCATCGTTTTCTTCAAAAAAGTAAGGGCCGAAAATACAGTTGACAGATACTGCACACCACGCAGTCACACGTTCTGCATGCAACCTCACTGGGTGGATGTTTTGAGGTTTTTCATTGACCCGTATACGACAATTTTGCTTGTTTACATTTCCGTTTAAATCAAAGTGCGCCTCGTCAGACATAAATAAGCAATTTATGAAGTTTGCATCGCTCTCAACAAAACGAAACAACTTTTGGCAGAACTCGAGTCGAATCGGTGGATCTTCTGAATTCAAGTAGCTTGTTATTTGAATTTTATATGGAAACAAATTCAAATATTTGTGCAAAATACGCAAAAAACTCCTTCGACTGACAGGCTGTATTCAACGCTAATTGTCTTGTTGAAATGCTAGGATTATTATCAATAGCTGTGGCGTTTTTGATGTTCGAACTGTTGGATTTCGATGGTAGGGCGTCCTCTGAACAGTACCATCTGTATTTAATTTTTCTACAATTCGCACAATGGTCCACTGACTTGTTTGAGACCTAAATGCTCCTTGTACCAAAATTGGAGACTTTAATTCATAATACAGTTGCACCACTCGTATTCTACCTGCGTCTTCAATTATGTTTATTTAAAAAAAAAAATTATATACCGCCATTAATTCTGAAAATATATTTTTTTTTGAAATATTCACATTTGTTTTTGTAGCAACATTCGTGCCCCACCCTGTATTTTCATGACATAAACTTGTTATTTACAAAATAATAATTACAATTAAACAAGTCTCAAGAACAGATTTTTGATAAAGTTGATATTCAAAAATTTGTCAACAGCTTTTCCATAAATACATTTTTTTTTCTCTTTTCTTGTTTTAACCCTACAATGCGCGATTTTTTTTATTTCAAAAATAAAAATATATTTATGCATTAAATATGTACTGGAACATGAAAAATACAATAAAACTTTTTTTTTTGGTTTTATATATTTATAAAATATATAATTCACGACAATCTTTATTTTCATTTTCACATCGTAAATATTTTATTGGGTGAAATCGACGGACAAAATCGATGCGCATAATCGATGGCTAAAATGATGGGTAAAATCGATGGGTATAATCGATGGGTATAATCGATGGGTAAAATCGATGGGTATAATCGATGGGTAAAATCGATGGGTAAAATTGACGGATGAAATCAAAACACTGTTCAGATAAATCAAGATTTTCCAGGATTCACCTGTTGTATTGATAAAAAGAGGTTTTCTTATATCTGCTTTTCTGTCAAAAATATGACCATGTCATAATTTATTATAATATTAACTCTGGAGGAATTGTTTTATCTGTTGTATTTTTTTATATTTTTGGGATCTCCACTGTGCTTTGTCCATTATTCGAAAATTTAAGTAAATAATTATCAGTGAGTCACTTTAATTTAATTGAATGCACAACTATACTTGAGAAAATGTAGGATGGTTCCTGTGATATTTTAAAATGACAAGTCTCAAAGGGATGGGTAAAATGTTTTTTTTTTACGAATAGTTTTTTTTATAAATCGAAAAATTGTTTTTTCTCCAAACTAACGTTTTAATTCCTAATTTTCATTATACTGACTTTCTAATGTATTGTATGATTTGTATATTTCTTTAAATAGACCAAGATCCACTATGAATTAATTCTAATTACGAACATTTAATTTTAGGTATAAACAATCGAAAATCCAATTATCGAATACCCCATCCCTAGCCAATGCAGACTATCGTAGTGACTTTTGACAAACGTCACCAAATATTATTTGATTTTTGTTAACTGCCACATTTTTGCTAATTTGTAACAAGATGTATTAATTTGTCATTATTGTTAGTTTTATGTAATGTATTTACATAAATTACTTGCTATTTATTAGAATCGAGGCTTATATTAAAGTTGATAAAATAATTAAAATTACTGAACGTGGTTACAAGGTTCTATTGGGGCAAATTTGTGAACTGTCACAGGGACCATGCTACAATTTCTCAAGTATAACTGTATTATCGAGTAGACACGAAAGATATATACACTCACGAAATTGTGCATATCACTCGAAAACGTTCTTACGTCTCATAGCTTTACTACCATAAATAGTTTGAACTATTTCAAAAGTGTATGTGTAATTCATTCAATCTACAAGTAGCAATCTTAACATGCGTCGCTTAACAGAAAATGTCTACATTAACGATAACAATAAATGACCAAATGCCATAAAACCCCCCACATCATTTACGCAGATACAAATATTCCAGAAGATATTTCTAAATAATAAATCGGTAGTTGACATTTCTATATTAACTCCGCTTAAGTAAATAAAGCTGAACATCGCGGTTTTGGTCGTTAGACATATTTTGCTATCAGCTTTATGTGGCACTTTTAAACAAAATTTAATGTTGGCACCGTTCCTTTTCCGATCGAGACTTAGAAGGTGCTGTCGATTATAACGTCATTACGAATGAACAACGATGCCAGCGCTTTTTACGAAAGAAAGTCAAAATCTGTCGCTAGTTAGCTAATTTATTCACCCACAGATGACGCTGGTGGTTACGTGGAAATAAAATCACCTTTCCCATTGAACAGACCATGTATGTGGCGATTGGTGGTAAACAAGGTTTTATAATCGAAACCACGTATTGAAGCATTAGAAGACAGGCAATGAGCTATAGAGGCAAAAAAGTCCCGAGTGATTGGCTGATTTGGATACAAAAGATCAATTAGGGGTGTATAGTAACTCTCAACAGAGAGTGAATAAAAGCAACTTCAATAAAGTTTACAAATTTTTTAATTCTCCTTAAATTGTATTTTTTTAATATTCATATTTATGTTGTAGAGGCCAAACCAAATGACTTGAAGGTGTCATACACTATTTGGGTTAATGATAACGTTGATGTCTCTTATACGCTTCATAACTTGAAAGTTCCGACGTAAGAATCCTTAATTATATTACGCTAATCGAAATAAGTGGTAAACACTATATTGCAAATAAGAAAAAAAAAAAAAAAAAAAACGAAGTAGTGTTTCTATTGAATTTAATTCAACATTATTTTTGGCATATTATCTTTGTGAAAAAATAAATAACATTTATACAGATGCACAATAATTTTCAGCGTTTGACACATAATTTATTATTGTAACTTCATTTACAAACATTCTTGAGGTCTGACTGAAGGTTTAAGCAGTCAGCAACAAATCTCCTTGAAAATTTTCATGTCATCAGCGAAGAAAAGGGACATGTTTTTTGAAATAACTTTACCTATATCATTAATGAAAATGATAAATACGATAGATCCAAGATTAGACCCCTGGGAAACACCTGAGTAGGCAGTGAAATAATCGGATTGTAGATTCCATGTGAAACAAATTGCTTTCTTTCAGTAAGATATTCTGATAACAGCCTTGGTAAGTTATCTGGGATCCCAAATTCGCTCATTTTTTATTATATATTTTTTTAATAACTTTACCTATATCATTAATGAAAATGATAAATACGATAGGTCCAAGATTAGACCACTGGGAAATACCTGAGTAGGCAGTGACATAATCGGATTGTAGATTCCATGCGAAACAAATTGCTTTCTTTCAGTAAGATACTCCGATAACAGCCTTGGTAAGTTACCTGGGATCCCAAATTCGCTCATTTTTTCCTATATATTATTTTAATAACTTTACCTATATCATTAATGAAAATGATAAATACGATAGGTCCAAGATTAGACCCCTGGGAAACACCTGAGTAGGCAGTGACATAATCGGATTGTAGATTCCATGTGAAACAAATTGCTTTATTTCAGTAAGATACTCTTATAACAGCCTTGGTAAGTTACCTGAGATCCCAAATTCGCTCATTTTTTCCTATATATTTTTTTTAATAACTTTACCTATATCATTAACGAAAATGAGAAATACGATAGGTCCAAGATTAGACCCCTGGGAAACACCTGAGTAGGTAGTGACATAATCGGATTGTAGATTCCATGCGAAACAAATTGCTTTCTTTCAGTAAAATACTCCGATAACAGCCTTGGTAAGTTACCCAAATTCGCTCATTTTTTCATATATATTTTTTGTGATTGACGTGATGAAAAGCTTCGGAGAAATTATGGTACGAACAATCATTCTGATTACAGTATTTACAGCCCTTCAGATCGGTATAGACTATTTGATTGAATTCAGTAGAACTGCCTCTTCTAAAGTCATGCTGCTCACAAATGACATATGGGTCCACAAATGATCTTAGTATGACGACCTCTTTGGCTTGATAAGATAAGATTGATTCTACTTCAGAGTTTTGGGTTCGATCCCCGATGATATACGCAAAAAAAGAAGGGTACTAATATAGCAAAAAAGTTCGCCTGGTAACAATACTCGCACATGCTAGACGTGTACGGGTGTTGTTATCTTTTCACGAACAGTAGTTTTGATAGCAAGTGAGTTCTTATCACGAATGCTCGATTAAAAGGGGCGAAAACCGATTCGGGTATATTGAAAAGTACCATTCGAATTAATAAATAATTATATTTAAATAGTTCATATACATACGTGCCATCTCGCCGTTTCCCTGATGGGGTAATCAAAAAGTACAGAGCGCCAGACTTTCCTACCTTGACATACATATTACGCCTCTTTCACATACATGCAGCTTCTCATATAATCCCTACGATTTCTCTTACTCCTGACATTTCCTTACTTCAAGATATCATTCACTTAATCCAACCATGTTTTTTCTTGGTATTTCTCTACCACGTCTCTTTCACTCACATTTGCGTTGTATACCTATTTGTTTTGTTAGTATTTCTTTAATCATTTGAATGGTAGAATTAAAATAGGCACTAAGTACCAAAAAAAAAACAAAAAAAACTAAGTATGCAGTTTCGTTCTATATGTCATATAGAATGAAACTGCATACTTAGTTTTTTTTTTTGGTACTTAGTGCCTATTTTAATTCAACCATTCATTTGTTCCACATGCTCAAACAATTCATGAGTGCTACTTTGGATGTCACGTTGTAAAATCCTACATGATTTTTTTTAAATATTTGTATTGTTAAATTATTTTGTAGAGGCGCAACATTTTTCGAAGTGATGAATATAGCCGCTGGAAAAGATGCACGATTTCAATTTGTATCCCAAAGTTTTACATTTGGTGAATTCATAACAAGTATTGGAGGGTACGCCCAACAGCCACAAGATAACAAGTTTTGGATGATCTACATTTTGGATAAGAATCCAAACCCTAACCCTGCACATAGACCTGAATCTGACGAGCTGTCACCACTTGGTAATTAACCAATACAAATTTTATTTAACCTGAAATCGTGATACTAAGTGATTTTTGTTTATAATTATCATCGTTAACAACTCCGTAATGCGTTGTAGAAATATTTACCAACTGATTTTATTTTCATCCAGTCTCTACTGATTTTGATACTTAACACTTGCCACCCTATGATGGATAGTGAGTGACCAGGACTTATATAATAAAATAATTTTATAGCTAATTACAAAAAATAACCTAGCGGATTTTGCATAATTTTTATTTAAAACATACATTTTTCACTGGATGCTGAGCGTCCAGCACAGTGGCTGGCGGAATTGTTTAGCACAGTAAGGCAAGTGTTAACAGCATACGTATAATAATAATAATAAAAAATAAATTTACATAGCGCCGTTCAGAGAGCTGAGCCACTCAAGAACACTATAACTCAGAACTCGAAGCGACTATTATTGACAGATAAAAAATATTTAAATAAATGTATATAAATTAGTGTAAGAATAGAAAGGTGTAGGCTGCGTCCATTTGATCTAGATGCTTCTCTGCACCTGCATATGTTTTAAAAACCATTTGTGGTAAGGAACCAACAGAATACTTTATAAGGAAAGACGAACTACAAAATATTAATTGTGAATCTTTCGATATGTAATAGTGACTCATTCGACTTGAGGTGTAGTGCGATGTATCTGTGTTATGTTCACATATATTTAATTTTGATAAAACCTCCCAAAAAGGGGCTTCGAATGTTATCTGTATGTTATTACAGAACAAATTTACAAACTACACTAATTGCAAAATGTCTTCTATAGTTCGGAAATTTTAGGATGAGTCCTGTGACAGCTCACAAATTTACCCCAATACAACCTTATGTATTATATTTACCTAAATAACTTGCTATTTATTAGAATTGAGGCTTATATTAAAGTTTATAAAATAATATAAAGTTACTGAACATCGTTACAAGGTTATATTGGGGCAAATTTGTGAGCTGTCACAGGACTCATCCTAGAATTTCCGAACTACAGCATTAAATACTCTCAGCCTTACGACTCCCGATGATAGGCGAAAAAAGGGCCCAGTTCGGTGCGCTAGATGTATGCTAGTGTTGTTACCTCTTTACTTAGGTCTCAGCCACACAGGTCTGCCTTGCTTGGTGCTTAGAGCTACGCTGCGAGCTAGGTGACATATCCTAGCGAACCAATGCCCCCCATACTATCGCAATAGCTACACTGCACGCTTCGCGCCACGTTACGTGACTCTTATAGTCACCTAGTCTATTAATCACGTAGCACCTAGCTTAGCACTAAACAAAGCTGTTTGGTGTAGCCTTAGCCTTACGGTTATGAACCACAAGTTCCATGCCTTCTTAAGTGGTTCTTAGCCCAAAGACTCATGGGGCAAAAGACAATGTTATCTCCCGATCACGTTCTTCTAGATCTCCGATCATTAATTTACATTTGTTGAGGGAGTAACATCCCCAAAAAATCTGTTTTGATATTGATAGTATCACATCACATTATGCCGCAAAAAAATTGGTTAAATGTAAGAAATTATCAATATGTGCATGCATTGTTGCTTTGACATAACATCCCCAAATGCTCTGCTACACCTACATATCTTGCTGAAAATGTTTAGCGTCTCTCCAATCATGAACTTGCGCTCCGTTCAAGAAGAGATTGGTTCTAGGCATTTCCATTTCATCACCCTTCCAGCTTCACGTCGTCCGTTTCTTCCTATGCCGTTAGACTTTGAGACTAATTGCCAACTTGTAAGTCCATCCTCGTTGACTTTATTAAAAATTGTCTCCTCGTCTTCAATGTCATTTCTCCACTCAATTTTTTCCCATCGTTCCCATCTACTGGCATTATTTTTATTGAAAAGTCTAAGTTCAGCAGTTCATGTATTCGTATGATACCCTTCAACAGGTCTGAATAAACTATGTGAATTTTTCATTTTATCTAAAAAGGCCTAAGTTCATAATTTCATACATTCGAGTGCCATTGAACAGGTCTGAATTAGCGATACGGATTGTTGACTTCTAAGCTCAACAGTTCATACACTCGTATGATATCCTTCAACAGGTCCGAATTAGCAATGTGGTTGTTGACATAAAAAAAATTAAGTTCCTATATTCATATCATACCCATCAACCAGTCTAAATAAGCGATGTACTCGTAGTATTAAAAAATCATAGTTCAGCAGTTCATATATAACTATGGTACCCTTCAACAGGTCTGAATAAACTATGTGAATTATTTATATTTAAAAGTCAAAGTTTGATCTTCGGCCTTGTTAATCATACTTTCGGGTTTAAAATAACTGGAATAGGCACAAAACACTTACTTTATTATGTCACATAAAGTCAATTTTACCGCTTACATACTTCTAGACAAATTTTACCAGACAAGGATTCATTTTTTTATTTTTTTTTCAACGAAAACCCCTGGTAGAAATCAAATGATAAAATAACAGATAAGTAAACAGGTAAATGGAGCAATAAATAGTCTTAAAAGTGATAATGTATACCTCCATTTTTATAATTGTTTTTAAAACTGCAGACTATATGATTCTGTTTGATTATTTCAGGTGTGAGCAGTCTAATAGTGGAAGACAAAAAACACTACCTCTTTTGGCTCAAGACAGTTGTATTTTAGGGACAAACCTAATTATGTTGACCAAATAATTGCAAAGAAAATAATCCAGTTTTTTTAACACCTATGATATCATGCTGGATTCATGCTACGAATCTTATTTTTAACACCTATGATATCATGCTGGATTCATGCTACGAATCTTATTTTTAACACCTATGATATCATGCTGGATTCATGCTACGAATCTTATTTTTAACACCTATGATATAATGCTGGATTCATGCTACGAATCTTATTTTTAAAACTTATGATATCATGCTGGATTCATGCTACGAATCTTATTTTTATTTTTAAGAAAAAATTTATCACAATAAAAAAAACTTTTTAATACTTTTTCTGTAAACAATTACTAACTTTTTGAACATATTTGTATAATTTTAAGATGTGTGTATTAAAATAATAATTAAACATGTTGTTTTCTTACAAAAATACACAATTTAGAAAGTGTTGGGTTTATTGCCATGTGGTAATCTCTTCCAACTAGCTAGAAAGGTGTGTAAACAAGCCTTAAGTGAAAATCCGACTCCCTCATTTTTGAAAAAATCTGGGTACCAACGAGAATTCAGCCCCTACGCTCAGGTTGGAAACAAGCGTCTTCAACTAGACCACGGAGGTTGTCACACAGTCTTACCACCTAGGCAAAAATATGTCACTCGAGGTAGAACTACTTTTAGTCCCTATAAAGATAACTTGCAGATTATTTAGCCTAAATGTGCACTATGAAATGTGAATTGATGACCACATACACCGCATTGACAGCTGACATTATAGTTAAAATTTGATCCGTAGTATGACAACTATAGTCGACAGAAGACGTGTTGTTTCATTATATTAAAAATTGAATATCGCGTGATTATCAATTTTTTTCTATCTAACTACATTGGCAAGATCGAGATTGTAATATTTGTCGTAGAGGAATGTTTTTTTTAATTTAAGATTAAAAACCAATATAAAATTTTCCCTTTTTTTACTATAGCGTTATTTACAAAAAAAATCTAAATTGAAAGTGCCAAAGAAAGGGGGAAAGAAACGCTTTAATTCATATACTTTTCCACCCACATGAACTAGGTTTCGAGATCGATACTCGTCACTTACGTGTCTGTTGCAGGCATTTTCCCTATTTTCAAATTTCCTTCATTTTCTTTGGAAAATAATTTTACTTTTTGGATTCCATAAGGAAGGGATGTCAGGCCATTTTCCACTTCAATGGATTCTGATTCCCAAAGCTTACAGCCGGCTTATGTGTGTGTAAATATTTACCTTAAAAAATATATATTTATCTCTCAATATCTTCACCATCTACCGTGTATCTATTCTCAACATGTAAGTTATTTACTAAATACTCTTTTCTTACATTGATATAAAATATGAACATTGATACGTGGAAGTGAATCTTGAACGTGTAAAAAGACTAAAAGGAGACGAATAAATGCCGTAGAATTGCGTGCATTGAGAAGAAAACATGATGTGACAATATATAAGAGAATACGGAATGAAGTGGTTAGGAATGAATGTGAACTAAAGGCTAATGTGTTGAGTTATATCACGAAGAGCACACTGAGAGGATTTGGGTGTGTGAAACAAAGGAATGAAAAAAAGAATACAAAACAAATATATAATGCAAATGTGAGTGAAATTTATGTGAGAGAAAGACCAATTAAAAAATGGTTGAATCCAGTGAATGATAGTCTAAACCTTTCCCTTCCTGCGATAAAAAAATCCGCGCCTTCTGGTGCTGTGTAGTCAATACACATCAATACTCATATAAAAATGTGCGATTTAAAATCGGAAAAATAAGAATATTCATAGCCAATCGCTTAAATTAATTAAATTTGAAGTCAAAAGTGATTCAAGTTGAAATTTAATTGCTGAAAACATGAAAAAAAAAACATCGGCCGACGTTCACAAAACGGGCGAAAAGACCACCTCAAATGGATGTCCGAGAGCTACTGAGACCTGAGACGGGACTACTAACACTGTGTATGTTATACCTCGAAGGAAGAAACAACTGCGAACTGAGATTGTATTTCTTGCATTCCCATATAGCGAAATAGAGTGAGACGTGAATAGCGTCGCTTCCTCACCCAAAGCAGTTTTTAAGAATTAATATACCTACGTCACACACTGGCACACGTTTGATTGTTTTGGTGAATTTATTCCCGATTTTCACAAAATATCTCTGATGTGGCCGAAAAGTCCTAATTATTATTATTAATATTTTTTTAATTCAATGTGTAAATATATTACGGAGGAATACCTAAAATTGGAACCCAGTATTTATTATATTTATAGAGATATTAAAGTTTTTAGAAGCAATGTGTACTAGTTACACATCACAGGGACGTAAGGATTAAAGGAGACGTAGAAAGCCAGGTAAATTGTAGAAGTCCTATTAGAATGTATGTGGGTGGGTCTGGTTATTATTTATCTGCCCCGACAGGGAAATGGCGTGTAGGTTTATATGGATATGTAAAATATTAAATTTTGATTATATTTAACGAAACAGTATTTCCATAGAAGAATTGCGTTTCATTATTTAAATGATTAACAAAACATTGATTTTATGATCAATATTTTGATTTGTTTACTGTTTGAATGATCACTATGGCTTGTTAGACTATTATACAAATTAAATGAAATTATTTCTTGGTATACGTTCAACGGAAAACATGTACAATCTTACATGCTAGTGTCAAAAAATTTATGACAGAAATCCCTTTAGAAAAACAGGTACTACAATCTTACATGTTAGTGTCAAAAAATTTATGTCTTAGAAATTCCAATGGAAAACCAGGTACAAATCTTACATATAAGCAGCGGTGGCCGGTCCCGAGGTGCGCTGGTGCGCTGGTGCGCTGAGCACCAACGCACCTCGAGACGCTGAGCGAATATGAAATATCGCTGTCTCACGGTTTACTCTACTCTGTCTGCCCTATGTAAATTTGCGTCTTTAAAATTTTATTTAAATTTTTTTTTTAATTTTCACTTAAATAAAAATACTCGTACTATAGTATTTGTTAGTATTCTTATACATATTTAATCCATACAAATATTTAACATTTTTGGAAGTCGTGTTTGCGAATAAATAATTTCATTATTGCGAATTAAATTCTCCGGTTCAGCGCACCATCGCACCTCTAGACCGGCCGCCGCTGCATGTAAGTGTCAGAAAATTTATGACTGCAGAAATTTCACAAAACCATTTTTGAGATTATTATAATTTTAGTGGAACGTATTTATAATTTCACAACTTTGTCGTAAATAATTCAGTGACTAATAAAAAAATGTTGGTGTAACGGTTAGCTATCATGATAAAAGCAAAGATCAGAATTTATGTTTTATTTAGCTTATGCGCTTGATAACTAGATGACGCTTTTCTTAGCAACATTGACATATAGTGTCCCTCAACTTCCCTTATTTTCTATTGAGTTAATTAGGAAGCGATCTTAACGTAATCGTTATAATCAGGAAACAACCCTATACCAAATTATCTATAAAAACGTAAATAATAAAACCAAAACAAGGTTGAGAATTAAATACAAATTTTTCAACATAACCAACACAAAGACACAATTCTATGCATATTTTTTTAATAACTACTTCACAAACCGAAATGATGATCCATGTCGAGAAAATTAATATATAGAACTTAAAATCGGTGTTTGAAGCAGTGTTGTGAAGTTGGAAAAAAAACCGACTTTGACTAAATAAATTTTGATTATTTGAATCCGACTTCAATCATTGTACATACACATGTTTATTGCTTACCATATGATATGCCTATTTACGTAACGTAACTACTTATTAACATAATGTTACTACTTAACCCTTGGGCGGGCACATCTAATCTGTGAGACGAGGTACCTAGTTTTTTTTGTGCCAATGGGCGAGGTTTGCCGACAAAGAGGTAAGGCTTATAGTAGCTTCCTGACTCCCTACTCCTCACACAAGGGTATCTTTGTTATTTCGCCAGTACACCATTGGGCTCCGTAATAAACGCTTTAATCTGCTGGATGAGTTGCGCCCGATTATGTAAGTATTTTTGATTTCCGAAATTTCAATTTTTTTCTCTATATTTATTTTTATATACCTGCAATAGTTCGTATATCTATGTTCTAGACCCTAATTCAATGATATTGATCGTTATTTACTATATAAATACAAACATGCACGCATGGTATGTGAAAATTGTTATAAGAATGTTTTCGAAAATGTTCAGCGTGAGCCTGATCAGGAATAACTTTCTAATCATATTTTGATTACTCCCTTTTGTTTTTGTGAAGTCGTTTTATGATCACAAGTGAATTTAAATTTTATATTCTAAATAATGTTTGAAAAAGTGCTAGCATAGTGTTCTCTAATGTTAAGTTATTGGTTTTATTTTCGTCATATAAACACCTACGTTATGAAGATGTGACAGTTAATTCCACATAATTTTTATTGTGCTAAATCTTTTTTACAAACCTATTATGAGTGTTAAATGACTGAAAAATAAAAGTGATGTTACTGAATTGCATTAGTTATGTTGATAAGCTGCCAACAAAAGACTGAGAATGTTGTAAACTAGTTATCTTCTATTTTAAGAAAAACAATACGAGAAAATTTAAAATGTAGTTATTGAAAAGTGCAAAGAAATGTACAAGTGTTATATAATCATGTTTGAGTGAATAGTTTACTTTGATAAAATTTCCCTTTAGCCTAAACAGAAATTTTATTTTTAATCTCACAGATGAGTTGCGCCCAAATGTGTTAGGATTTATATTGCGCCCGACCGAGGGTTAAAGGAAGTTTTTTTGGAAATAATGTCTGCTGGATTTCCTCATCATATTACACGCTATTTGTACTAGATGGTACATAGGTATATTCATAATTGGTGTATGATGGTATATTCATAATTTCATAAAGTAATTTATGTAGCCAATAAGTTTTAAAAAATGTAAAAAACTTGAAGCATCCCCTGACTCCGAATCCACAAATAACCAACCGACTCCACGATCTCCATTCCTGACTTCAGCCCGACTCTACAGCCCTAGTTTTAAGTCTTATTTAAACAATAAAACATGAAGTCTGATTATTATATTGTACTTATCGAGACGATGGACTATGTATCATGATAATTAAAAATGGAAAAATAATTGTAGATATTAAGACTAAATTTAAACTAAAACCTGATATAAAATAATTAA
The DNA here is from genome assembly GCA_949825065.1 of Odontocerum albicorne. Classification (NCBI taxonomy): domain Eukaryota; kingdom Metazoa; phylum Arthropoda; class Insecta; order Trichoptera; family Odontoceridae; genus Odontocerum; species Odontocerum albicorne. The sequence continues at coordinate 48,430,174 of OX463842.1, read as the reverse complement.
AACCAAAAAGAGCTATCTTAAGACAAATACAAATGAATCACAGAAGAGGAATCCGGCAGCGGTCTAACAGTTAGCATTCAGCCAAGCAAGCGGGCACCCCAAATTCGATTCTTAGCGGATTCACTTCAGGACTGGTTTTACTCTTAGATCCTTTACATCTGTATAAATATTTGTTTGTGACTTATATGCTACGTTCCTTATTCTTCTTATTCAACTTTCTGTAGACTCAAGAGTCTGTTACTACAGGATTGTCCTCCTGTGATGCTGAGCTCCAGCTATATCTCCATCGTTTCGGGGGTCTCCCTGGTGGACGCCGTCCATCCGGCACCCCATGCAGAGCTATGTATGGAATTTATTCTCTGTTCATGTTGGTACCAGTATCGTCGACGCTGTCATCCCCATCTGACCAGATCTTAGACCTCACAGACCTTTCGGATTGTGGTGTTCCTTACACGATCACGCAAAGTCTTCCTAGCTATGTACCATAAATTCTTATATTACATTTAAAACACAACACAAGAAGGTCGTTACATATATAAAAATCTGCCTAGTGAAAGATGCTGTAGATTAAATCTTTTGATCTGAAATTTAATCTCCTTGGTATTGGAGCATTGGGTAAGATCTTTCAAGATTGTGTGCTTGCGGAGGCGCATTAACTTGGTAAACCAATACACACAGGTGTCTCTTATCCGAAAGAGGGACCTCAATCATTTTCGATTACGAGGGATAGCTTATCGTACTGTACATAATTTTACCATCACAAGATTTTTTATTATCTGCCTTTTATCACAATGTTCCTGAACTAGCACGGTTCTTTCTATAGATGTTATGTAAATAATTGGAAATGTCTATCTTGGAAGCAAGATCACATGGGATGGCTGTACAAAAAGAGAGGTTGACAGTCGCATCCACCAAGAAAGAGTCGCCTTTATTAAGAAATCAAAGCTTTTCGAATACAATAACATGGACCTAAAGCTCCGCAAGTCATTGGTCAAAACATGTGTATGGAGTATTTTGATGTATGGTTGCGAGACGTGGTGCATAGGCGAAAGGGATCGAATAAGATTAGATGCCTTTGAGATGTGGACCTATAGACGAATCCTAAGGATTTCCTGAAGAAACCACATTAAAAATGACGAGGTTCTCAGCAGGATCGAATAAACCAGGCACCTGTCATACAGATATCGGAAAGGCGTGCAGAATGGATGAGTCATATGCTGCGACATGAAAATCTTCTGCACAATATACTGGAGGGAATGATTGAGGGATCGATTAGCAGAGGGCATCCTCGCCGAGAATATCTGGAGCAAATATGTCATGATATGGACTGCACCTCCTATACAGAGCTCAAAAGGATCGCTGAAGACCGAGCGGAGTGGAGGAGGAGATGCAGGGCTTTGCTGCTAACCAATCCCCAGGATTGGAACTGAAGAATAATTGGAAATACATTTTTTTGCTACATATTTTGTTGAATAGATCTTTAAATTATGAAATAAAAAGTTGTGGTAAAAGTACGGGTATATTTAACCCTAAAATATTTCTCAGATAATGTTTAAAAATATATAGCACAGTTTAAAAAGCGTTCATTGCATTAATTCATTTTCCGAAAGAAGCCACTTCCGTACCCGATCATTTGATTTCCAACCCAATTTAATTTCAATATTGCCCTATGGCAATATTAGAAAATATTTCGTAATTTTAATAAATTCCCCTATTTCTTGGCAATTCCTTGTTGGACTGTTGGAGGGAGTACAAAGGACTGACTTTTCAATAGTTGCGTGAATCTCGCTTCAATTACTTGATTATGGTGACGTATGTTATTTGGATGCGTTGAGATATTGGATAAGTTAGAGAGACTCCAAAATACTTACATCCTATTCAAATTTAAGTCATGGAAGTATGACCATATGTAAGAGCTACGAAACAGTTTTCAAAGGCTTAAGATCAGGCAATTAAGGAACGTTTTCATTATGTTATCGTTATTTGCTTGATAATTCCAGTTTTCCTTTATAGCTTCGCGAAAAATTCCAAATTCTTTCAGAACACGGATGTTCTCTTTAGAGACTCCTTTGCATCTCAATACACCATATTTTACACATCTTCATTTGCGGTTCATTCGGCGTGACTGTGAAATGAACTTCCAATATGTATCAGATGTAATTATTACTTATTTACGTATATAAAAGAATTTTTAAAAAAAATTTATCACTCAAAATATCCTTTTATCCCAAATTGTCATTTGCTTTCATTCCTTATCCTTGAAAAAAAATTGCGTGTGACTCTCGCGCCGTAGAGTGAAACTTCTTAGCTCTTAGGAAAAATTTCAATTCAATGCTGCAGCGGATGTCTGGAGGAGATATTGTAGCATTTTTTTAAACATCTTCCATCAGGGATAGTCTTAGAGATCTACTTATAAGGCGGCATGTTTCGTTAAACGTGATTGCTTTGTATAGGTAGACATACTCCATAATGGAATGGAATAATCACCAACTGAGTAACCCAGAGCCAACTCTGAGAGTTGCAGACCGTTTGGTTACGCACCCCAAGTTGATTGAATTAGTTTACGCATAAAGTTGATTCTGGGGAAGATTTTATTTGGTTTCTATATTGAAGGTATTGGTCAGAGTGGCATTTTGGAGTGGGTAGTGATTAAGTACGTATTCATAATATTAAAGCACGATACTTACTCAGGCACCAATAAAGATATTAGAAGCTTTTGATGAACGCTGAGTAAAATGGATTAAAAAAGTTCGTATTGATGACATCTTGAAACGGATGAATAAAAATATAGAAGTTTTATCCTCCATCAAAAGGAGGAAGCTAGAGTGAAGTGAACATATACTCGTAATACGAAGGAAAAAAAAATTATTTTTCAAATTGATATTGCAGGATAAAATTGAAAGGAGTGGAGCAGAAAAACGCATCTCCTTTTTGAAGAACTAACAGAAAAGATATGTTTGGGAAACCATATATTTGGTCAGAATTGCTGCCTAAAGGGTAAAGATATTCATGAAGATCGCCAACCTTTGAAAAGAAGAGGAAGAGTACTCCAGAGGAAGAGCATTCCAGAAGAAATTGATTAAACTACGTCCCTTATATACGATCCGATAACGTAGTATGGAATAAGTCGATTTCAGAATTACACCATTAGACACAGATTTGATTCCATATTCTTAAGACACTTCAACCAGTAAAGTTCCTTTATTTTGAATTACATTTTAGTGATAAGACCAGGTGATTAACCAACCAGAAATATGCTAAAAAGGCTTTAAGTGAAAACAAGACAAGATTTATTTTACAATCTTGGTTCCAATAGGAATCAAACCCATAACCCCTGCGCTAGAAGACTGAGTTAAAAATTATCTGATAGAATGTAATGATACTCTAAAAATGCCATCTTGCACCTGAAAACTACAGTATAACATTTCCATTACAAAAATAGAAGACACCTTATTCCATATTATGTCATGCATGGTCATCCCTTGCATTAATTTTAGTGCACGTATTTCTACAGCAATTATTCGACTCCATTCAGACATTTGGTAGTTCTCGTACAACCAACCAGATAAATAGAGTTGTAGTACCTAATCGAATTACCGGTGCCACCATCTTCCTATTCTTACACTCAACTTATAAATATTTATTTGGTAATATATTTAATCTGTCAACTAAATAGTGGGTTCCAATCCTGAATAAGAGCGCCCTTGAAGGGAGTTTGCTATCTGAACGACGATTTATAAATTGTCATTTTATTATTATTTTTCCACGTCCACGTTTAACTAAGAAAGGGTCTTTCAAATTGAGTGTTTTTTTTTTATTCTTAGATATAACACAGATAGCGTCGAGAACTTGCTTGGGTTTTGTGACATTTGAGAAGTGTAATGTATGACATTTATAAAAATGTAGTCCTATACAATACAACGCGTTCAAATTGTTGAATTATTTTATGTAATGTAATCTCCGGAAACGGTGATGTTAATTTGCCACCAAGATCATGTGATCTGACACCGTTGGACTATTTTCTCTGGGGTTACGTGAAAAGCCAGGTTTATAAGAATGACCCCCAATCAATTACTGACCTGAAGGACTTAATTATTCGCGTTATTGGTGAGTTAGAGCCGTAATTATGCCAAAATGTCATCGAAAATTTTGATAAAAGAGTGGACATCTGTGGAGCTGCAAGAGGTGGACATTTGGCGGATATTGTTTTTTGTGTTTAAATTTCATACATTATGCTTCAATGGCCAATAAAAAGTTTTTTGAAATCAAAGCAAATTGTGTGTTAAAAAAGAATTTAAAAAATGCTCAATATCGTGAAATCTTAGCAACTTTTAAGACAACATAGATTTTTTTTTTGCATTTTGAACACATTTTGTATGAGTATGCTGAAAAAAATCGTAAGGTAAAATGTTATTCTCCTTAATGTTAATAACAGTCTACTCTAAAAAACCCGATCAAACTAATATACCGTCCCTTTAAATATTTTAAAACAGGTTAAATATTTAGATTTTAGTCTCTTTGTATATCTTAATTAACTACTTTAATTCGACTTCTCAAAAATCGTCGTGTTCAATTTCCAGCTTAGTTTTTTTCCGTTGCTATTTAATTATATTTTTCTAAAAATATTCCACTCTGCTAAAAACTGAAGGTCTCTTAAAGAATTTTCTGGTTGGTTTAACGAAATTGCTACTTGCCAATAATTTTTGTAAGATCAAATGGTCAAACGCCGTCGTTATTTACTTGTAGTTACAAGCTTTCATTCAAAATCCAAATTTAATTTTAAGATGACTTTATACTGTCGACCAGTTATTCGCTCAGTTTCAAGTACGTTTGATGTTTAATTGAAAAAAATAATTAAAACTTATTCTCCATGTATATTTAATAAAATCCGTGAAATTTTAAATTTTGTAGGTTACTCCAATTTTATAATAAACACTTCGTATGACAGAATTAACATATTTGAATTGTTAAATATTTCTATTTGTAAAAAAAATATTCATCCAAAATTGTGTTTTTGTAATGTTTCATGTTTTCATGTGATATTTTTTTATTATTTTTTACTTTTTATTGGTTTTGACAATCTATTAATATTTAGAAAGAGATTGTTTACTATTTGGCAGTTTTGAACCATAAGAGATAATAATGACCATCCTTTATCACCATCTTGTCAATACCTGAAAAAAAAAGAAAGAGTTTTTCATTAGATGAGAATATAAAGGAGGCTTTACAAAAAAAAGAAAGGGTTTTTCATTAGATGAGAATATAAAGGAGGCTTTACAAAAAAAAAGAAAGGGTTTTCATTAGATGAGAATATAAAGGAGGCTTTACAAAAAAAAGAAAGGGGTTTTCATTAGATGAGAATATAAAGGAGGCTTTACAAAAAAAAAGAAAGGGTTTTCATTAGATGAGAACATAAAGGAGGCTTTACAAAAAAAGAAAGGGTTTTTCATTAGATGAGAATATAAAGGAGGCTTTACAAAAAAAAGAAAGGGTTTTTCATTAGATGAGAATATAAAGGAGGCTTTACAAAAAAAAGAAAGGGTTTTTCATTAGATGAGAATATAAAGGAGGCTTTACAAAAAAAGAAAGGGTTTTTCATTAGATGAGAATATAAAGGAGGCTTTACAAAAAAATGAACTTGAATAACGCAGGCTACTACGGCAATGTACATATATCCATATTTTTTTCAATTCTGCGTCGATACAGGTTTACCCAATTATATATAAAAAAAAACAAGATTTGTTTTATCTAAATATAACATAATGACAACAGAAACCATGTGACTCATGCTTCTTTGTGAGGGGACTTAGTTATACTTAAACATTTACAGAGGAGTTTTATCTTCAATTCATCCACCAATATGTGGAATGTACTCGTATGTATGCAAGTAATGTTGCTCTTAACAGATCAATTCGTGTATACGGTACCGAAAACAACCTTAATTTGAGGGAGGCATGGGACGATTTCGGCCAAGAGTGGAGAGATTTTTGGGATATAACTATTCACCAGATGTTCGGATCGATGTACTGACTTGGAAATTTCTAGGGCCTCTAATCTGTCCAATTTATTTCCGTTACTACTGATATGTAAGAATTTAGCATCATCGATAGAAAAAGTATGGTTTTCACGGTGACAAAATGTTTGCTATTTTTCCTATAAGTAATTTTGTATATTTATAAATAGATACGTCGATCTCTTGTAACACTTAAAAAGTGAAATTTAAAAATACCCATTAATGAAATGTGGGATAGTCATGGGTAAAATTCATACTCGACGTAATAAAGGTATCGCAGATATCTCTTTTATACTCGCTCAAGTATCAGAAAATTTTCGGACTCCTCTTGGATCCCAAATGATTGAGGCGCACTCTTATCTACTGCGAACCAGTGAATTATAAAGAGATATCATAACAGCGTCATCATCAAATGCCCTAGAGACTGTTATTACAAATCCCAAATATCATCACGCTATGTCCATAATGGGGTTGGCAGAAAGGAATGATCTATTTTTCTATACATGCTACAACTCTCGCCTCATCCACATTTATTCAATGCATTCTAGTTATAAAATTAGGTAAAAAATGTATCTTTGTTTTTACAAGAATGTTGTAATTTTGATTTTCCTTATTGTGTATAATATTTTTTTGTATTTAAATGTTGTTATATACACGTACAATACACCCTGGTGGGTTTAGTGCGATGTAACAATTTCTCTTAGACAACCAGAAGGATGTCAAAGAGACCTAAAGTTAAAGCCACACTGGAACCGTTTATGTAAAATGGATACCTACAGGTATCGAACCTGTGACTTCTAAGTTGGAAGACAAACGTTTTATTAACTACGTGATGGAGGGTATTATTTAAATAAACATGTAAAAAAAAATTTTTTTTGTTCAAATTATGTGTCTGTAAAACTAGGAAGTTTTGAAAACAACCTGCTTTACTAATCAATGTATTAAACCTAATACCTGCACATTGTTTGTTGTCTAAATAATATTTTATTAAAATATATAAGAAGCCAATTGAATGACAGTTCTGATTTGTTCAAACTGCATTCAAGTTTTGTAGCGTTGGCAACAGTGGCTTAAAATGTTTGTGTTTTTTTTTTTCAGGAATTCGTAGTACTGAAAACAGCCGATTATCAGCCATGAATGTATGGGTGTTTTAGTGTATTTTAGTTTCGATATATATATAGTATAATCTGACGGTTTTTTTGTCATAAGACAATCTTTCTCAACCAACCAGAAAAATGTTAACGAACCCTTAAGGAAAATCATAACTGGATTTTTTTTTAAACTGAGTTCTATCGATGATGTAACCCGCAACCGTCTAGCTTGAAGACTTATCAATGAAACCATAGAAATTGTATTTATAATAATACTGAAATACACATTTATATAGCGCCATTTAAGAAGCGAACACTCCCCAAAGATGCTTTAATTCGAATCAAAACAATATTTTAATAGAGTTAATATTAAAATTTTAAAAAAAACTGCATTATTTATAGTTAAGGCATTAATATTGTGAAAGCTGAAATACATTGTAATTTGTTTTCAACAAACACTGTTTATTCAACTTTATGTTACAGTATAACCTCACCGGTTTCAAGGTTTTCACCTCATCATCATGAGAGCACAAACAAGACTCTTGTTTGTGCTCCAATGATGTTGAGAGGAAAACCTTGAAATCGGTAGGGTTATACCGTTATATAAAGTGGAATAAACAGTGTTTCTTCTTCTTCCCAGTGTCATGTCAGGTCTCCCCAACGTTAAATATCACTTGAGAGAAGTTTGTTCTTTGTCTCCGGTAGCCCGAAAAAGATCTCCAGCGCCCCTTATGCCAGTTCAATCACGTATATTGCGGAGCCAGGAGATTTGCCTCCTGCCAACATCTCTTCGGCTTTCTATTTTGCCTTGGATGATCAGGTGCAGTAATTTGTACAGTGTTTGATAAAACAAAATGCAAAAAAATATTGTAAGGGTAGGAAGGTTGAAACTTCCTCGCATGTGCCTATACTCACCAGATTTAGCAAGTTGCTTGTCGGAAGGTGGACTTGTGTTATCTGGATGATCCTTCAGATCGTAGAACATCCAGAACTGTGACTTGTTCACAACCTCCCGGATGCCGCCGATGGCGGTAATGTAGTGTCCTTCCTCCGTGTTTTCGATCTCCACGGTAAAAGTGGGGTCGTTTTTGCTGGCTATTAACATACCCTCATAGACTGACGATCCTCTGCAAAATCGTTGAGAAAAATATTAAAATATTAGTACGTCAACTAAATTCCCAAAGTGATCTGAGTGTCTCCACTAATATCTTTAGATTGTTCACGGAAGCAATATGAAATTTATATTAAAAATAATATGGTATAGTCAATACAAACAACAATTTACATCTCAAATCCATTCTCTGGCACTACCATCGAGAGGAAGGGAATATGCAGACTCAGCAGAGACACATGACACGCATGGCAACTAATGAAATGTTCACCATCCCTAGAGTTAAAACGTCTTTTGCCCAAAGGCAATATGCTTATTTGGCTCCCATTACATACAATGACGTGCCGACTTCAATAAAGGTAAAGGTAGGAAAACCATTTCGACAGTCGATCGGAGCGTGGTTGTTATTGCGACAGGATTTTGAGTACTTGGGCTTTCAGGATGAATGACGAGTGGAAAGGATTTGTGTGAGTTCGTGAGTGTGGGTTTCTTCTTGTTGTTTTAATTTTGGTTGTTTTTTAATTTGTGTTTCTGTGTATTTTTTGTTTTAATTTTTATTTTTATTCTTATGATTGTGTGCGGTATATTGTGGAATGAATATGTTTGGTCTTTCTGGAGTGAGGATGTGTGAGGAGTTGAGTTTCGCAAGATGTTTCCAGTTTTAGTTGAGTGTCAATGTTTGTCAGGTTGGTGAGAGCGTGCAACGGGGGTTTGTTTTTGTGTAATCAAAAATCGGAAAAAAGTATCGATTTATTTTTTCATGCTAAATATCCTCAGTGAGATACAGGCAAAAGCCTAGTTTACCGGGGATACGACAAATGAAAGGCAACAAACCCAGATTCATTAAAATTATATGTCCAATTCTGTTGTTTTTTCGCAAATTGTGTATATTTCTTGCCATGTGTAATAATAAATAAATAAATAGATAAATTAAATACACCCACACTAGGATGATAAATACAAGACGCGGGTAAATGCGGCTCTTCGTTGGGTTAAGTGCGGCTCCCAATGTCTCTTATAAAAATATAGATATGTATTTTATTTCCCCATTTTACTTTTCCTTTCTAAATGTTGTAAGTGACAAGATGCGCACGTATGAATGCAACTGTCAAAGACGCAAGTATTGGTATATACGTGTGTGGTGTGATTTCAATGTGCAGGGTGCGCGCATCTCCTGCCTCTTTATGTGCGCCAACCGGCTGTTACAAATTTTACACCAAATTTAGCTAAAAGTGATAAATATTTTTTTTAATATATGTATTATAGTTTTATTTTTATTAAATAAATTTTGAAATAATTATTTTGTATTTTCTTTCTCGTTTTTATATTTTCTTATATGAGTATTTTTTGTTCTTTAAATAGCAATTGAGATTTGTGTAGAATATGTAATAAATTAAAATTAGTGTATTTAATACTAAGTGAGAAGGTGACTATGGTGTGGCTCTTTATATTATATATATGAAAATCCAGAATGTGGCTCTCGTTGACCTCATGTATGCCCACCCCTGATTTATACCATCGCTCTTCAATCAAAGTACTATCATAAAATATTCAATTCATCAAAGAAAATATTATAAATAATAAACATATTCTAGACGATTTAAAGCTTTTTTAAAAGCAGTCTATTTATATGTTTAAAAGTTCTTCGTTGAAAGAAAAAACGCTACATTCATTTGACGGGACAAAAAAAATTCAATAAATTTGATATTTATGTATAGGACAACCGAAAAACACATAGCCTATTGTATCATCATTCAGTCCACACTCGAACCGGGAATGGAACCTCGATTATTGAACGTCTTTCATCTCGAAAAATTCGGTTCTCGAACATACGTTTTAAATAACAATTCCATATCTCACTTCAGTTCATTTTTAAAATGCAGGCGAAAAAAAACCTCATTGACCTGGTTTTAGGGAGACGACCCCAAAAGGACAGTCATCAAACATTTTCATGCAAAGTGACTTCGTTTCCAAAGAAAATATCTCTCTCATTTTCTCCACCTACCTCACAACTTTTCAGTTTCGCTATCAGATATCCTCAATTATTGAGAAACATCTTATATTATACATTACTAAATACGCGAAAATGTTTTTATTTTTCGAACAAATCGATTTTGAAACAATCTTCTGGAACGGATTAAACTAGAAAAACGAGGTTCTACCACATTTGTTTTGTTCGTTTTCTTCATTAATTCTTTCAGCATGTCCAAACCATCTCCGAGTGCTCTTCTTCATCTTACTCAACACACCAGTCTTAAGTTCATTTCGTCTTAAATCAATTCATTCTTTATTCTGTCATATACGACTATTATTATTTCCAATGCACGAATTTCTACACTATTTATTTGACTCCTTTTTATCGTAATGCCCACGTTTCCCTCCCATACATCAAACCTAAAGTTCTGGTGTAATTATGGATTAAAAAAACTAGGCCATCTGAATTGATTTACAACATTAATATTCATTTTGTGCCTTTTACAAATTCAAAACGAAGTACTCTTGATGTTTTGAATTTATTAGAAATACTTCATTGTGAATTATCACGTCATATATTTTCCGACCAGAAAGATTTTAAATGACTTTATATGGAAACTGCGACTTTGACTCCTTTAGAGTATCGCCGAAAAATTAATGTCAAACTCTCATTTAGAAGACAAACATTCTAATAACTAGATCAGAGTTGTCATCGATCAATGTGGTATTGAATCACAAAATAACAATGTACAAGTTGTTTATTTTACTGTGAAAAAATATTTCTTGAATTAACTATAAAATCTACATAAAAATCCAATATATCTTTCCATAACCCATTTCGATCTCTGTTACCCAAATTGATCCACTTTTCTTTATTTAGAAACCGCTGTCTAAATGTTGCAAGGTCCAATTTTTCTTTCCCGTTTCATCCCTTACCTCATGGGAGGGAATAGCCTGTATTCTGGAGAACGATTTTCTCATTTCTGTCTTTCAGAATATCACCATATAATGGCCTATTTTTTTTAAATTCCTCCAACAATTTATTTCATTTTCAAATAACGGTCCTTCAATTTCCAATTATTTTTTGAAACAAAGTTCACAAAATACAAACTGTGCGTATATTTTTAATATACGCATCAAAATTGTTTTTTTTTTTATAAGTGATATAAAAGTAAATATTTCTAAAGGATGCCAAATAAATATTTTATTAATTTTGAAGTATGCTGACACGTTCTTCCTTATGTCAAGGATTGAAAATATCAGATTAATTTCAATAAATAAATCAAATAATCAATTAACTAGACTAAAAAACTAGGAAATTATCTAATATACAGAAGTCCTCCCTTATCTACGGTTTCGCTTTATTCTGTATCAATAAACCGCGCGCGGTCAACAGCGGTTTGAAAATATTAAAGGGAAAATTTCAAGGTATTATTGTCATAAGGGCAATAATAACTTGACACCACGTTGCCTATTACATTCGTCTCACTTCACAAATCATAAGAAGTGTAAGATATGTGGATGTTGTTTGCAGCTTTAGGAAACACATAAAGACAATCCTTTTTAGGAGGTCTTATTGTTCATACTATGAAACACTACACGCATTCACTACAACTTAAGTCGAATGTATTACTATTGCTGATTTTCTTACCAACTATGTTATGTTACCCCATGATTTCGGGCATCCACTGAAAATCTTGGAACGTATTCCCTGCGGATCAGTGTAAACTACTATACTTCAAACAGGGGTCTCATTTCTACTGTATTTATTTTTCATTTATAGTCAACTCATATTCATTGAAAATAATTATGACTTCGATTATTATTATATTTTCTAAACGTCAAATATTTTAGATCATACTTCACCTTACCGTGGTACGTGAACCGATTTGGAGTTGCTGTGGGTCATTTTATCTCCAACCCATGTCACATAGGAGAAAGTCACTGAAATTCAAAAGAAAAAGGTCATTTGTCGGATAGTTTCATAGGCACAGAACACAAATCTGAAAAAACTTTATTGTTTCGGAAAAAAGTGAATTAACACGTTCACTGCAAATTCTATGATATCGCGTGGGGTAAGATGTATGCTATGGGTCACCCAGAAAGGTCAGTTACCGGTTGTGGATTCTTCTTCAAGTTGTTGAATTGTTTAAACGTTGCTGACCTCATTGGAACAGTGCACATTTATTTTCTAAATGCTAGAAAATATTTTCTGAAAAAAAACAGTAAAAAATGTCTACGAAAAGAGCAGCCATTACAAGTCTGAAATGAATATAAGTTAACTAGTCTATACTCAGAAGAACCAAAATTCGTCTGGTGTATCTCGAGTATGTTCTATTGCATTGCATGTAGTGTAACTGTGGATAATATAAAGGATGGAAAAAAAAATGACAGACATTTTCGAAATGTAATCTAAAAGGTGGATGCTCTATACCCCACGAGCCGCAAGAACCACCAACATATTTATCATCCAAGAATTAGAGATTACCGAAAGACTTTCGAAAACATGCAGAAAAAGAATCCTGACATACTTTGGGCATATTGTTAGAAAAAAAATATGGAAGTCTGGATAAACTGGATATCCCGGGGACAGGTGTGGGAAGGGGAGCAAAATGAAAGTGTCCTATGAGATCTTCTTCTTCTCCCTGACTCCATCCCAACTCACTGTCTGCGAAGACTGTTGGAGTCAGCTCTCCTCGTCCTCAGGTTGTATGCTCTTCTGTCCCGGACTACGCCACTCAGGCCGTGCCTCTGCATCAGGTTATCTTTTTGCACCACCCATGAATTATTTGGTCTTCCTCTGGTTGTTATTCGAGGAAGATCCATGGAGATTGCCTGTTTCACAATGTGATGGTGCTTTGCGTCCAACGTACCTACACCATCTCAATCACCTCTCCTCCATCTTACTGTTGATGTATGTAACACCGAGGCTGCCAAGAATGCGTGAGCTTTTTATTTTGTCTCTTAGGGACACACCAGCTGACCATCTAAGCATGCGCATTTCAGCACTTTCTAATTGCCTGGAGTAAGAGTTATACATCGTCCAGCATTCGGAGCTATAGAGGACTGCGGGTCTGACAATCGTTTGGTATACTTTTCCTTTCAACTTTACTGGCATTTTCGGATCACATAGAACTCCCGTCATTGATCTAAACTTCATCCATCCCACACTAATTATATGTGTTACATCTGCTGCACATCCTCCATCACTATGGATGAGTGACCCGAGATACTTAAAGGAGTCACAATTTGGTAGTGTTTCTCCATCCATTCGCATTACGAGAGTGAAAGCATTTATGTTCCCGAATGGTAGGTACAGATACTCTGTTTTCTTTCTCAAAGTGTCCTATGAGATGGACAGATTTAATAGAGGAGATAACAGGATCTATTTTAAACGCTGCATTCAGCTAGATCAGTCTCGAGATGGATGGAGACAGGAGTTCAAGGTATAGTAAAGGACCACAACGCTCAATATTGAACAAGTGATAAAGAAGATAATATTGATGCTCTATCGTAATATAGTCTAATCACACACTATCTTTATTAGCTAAGATGATAGTTCATAACACTATTGTGTACGAAAACGTGAAAAAAAAACGGAATTAATTCGCTTTAAGCGATGAAGAAGATAATATTGATGCTCTATTGTAATAAAGTCTAATCAAACACTATCTTAATTAGCTAAGATGATAGTTCATAACACTATTGAGTACGAAAACGTAAAAAACTAAATAAATTCGCTTTAAGCGATGAAGAAGATAAAATTAATGCTCTATTGTAATATAGTTGAATCAAACACTATCTTAATTAGCTAAGATGATAGTTCATAACACTATTGTGTACGAAACCTTAAAAAAAAACTAAATAAATTCGCTTTAAGCGATGAAGAAGATAATATTGATGCTCCATTGTAATATAGTTGAATCAAACGCTATCTTAATTAGCTAAGATGATAGTTCATAACACTATTGAGTACGAAAACGTAAAAAACTAAATAAATTCGCTTTAAGCGATGAAGAAGATAAAATTGATGCTCTATTGTAATATAGTTGAATCAAACACTATCTTAATTAGCTAAGATGATAGTTCATAACACTATTGTGTACGAAAATGTAAAAAAAACTAAATAAATTCGCTTTAAGCGATGAAGAAGATAATATTGATGCTCCATTGTAATATAGTTGAATCAAACGCTATCTTAATTAGCTAAGATGATAGTTCATAACACTATTGAGTACGAAAACGTAAAAAACTAAATAAATTCGCTTTAAGCGATGAAGAAGATAAAATTGATGCTCTATTGTAATATAGTTGAATCAAACACTATCTTAATTAGCTAAGATGATAGTTCATAACACTATTGTGTACGAAAACGTAAAAAACTAAATGAATTCGCTTTAAGCGATGAAGAAGATAATATTGATGCTCTATTGTAATATAGTTGAATCAAACACTATCTTAATTAGCTAAGATGATAGTTCATAATACTATTGTGTACGAAAACGTAAAAAACTAAATAAATTCGCTTTAAGCGATGAAGAAGATAATATTGATGCTCTATTGTAATATAGGCTAATCAAACACTATCTTAATTAGCTAAGATGATAGTTTATAACACTATTGTGTACGAAAACGTAAAAAAACTAAATAAATTCGCTTTAAGCGATGAAGACGATAATATTGATGCTCTACCGTAATATAATCTAATCAAACACTATCTTAATTAGCTAAGATGATAGTTCATAACACTATTGTGTACGAAAACGTGAAAAAAACGAAATCAAGTCGCTTTAAGCGATGAAGACGATAATATTGATGCTCTATTTTAATATAGTTTAATCAAACATTATCTTAATTAGCTAAAATGATAGTTCATAATACTATTGTTCATAATAAAACGCGAAAAAACGGAATGAATTCGCTTTAAATGTACGCACTGAGAAATATATATGGAGTGGCAAATCATCAAAAAATGCGAAATAATGACGTGAAGACCGATAAAGAAAAATATTCAGATTTAGTTTGGAGATTTAAAACGACTGAATAAAGAAAGACTGACAACATAACAAATAGAGTGAAAGGAGTGGTAGATGAAAATCATTGAAAGTGTGGATGCACCAAATGAATAATATTTTGAGTAAAAGTAACTTAAAATGTCAGAGAAATCGTAGAAACTATACGGATGTAGAGAAGATGAAAGATATGTGTCACAATTGAAAAGTTTATCTTAGTTCTTTCTTCCTACGCTAACAGTGAGACGACATGAAGTAAAAACGTTTTCAGAGAGTATCAGGTCCTGAACATAGCCAATTTACATCTCAAATCCATTCTCTGGCACTACCATCGAGAGGAAAGGAAAATGCAGACTCAGCAGACATATATGACATGCATGGCAACTAATGAAATGTTAACTATCCCTAGAATAAAAACCTCTTTTGCCCAAAGGCAATATGCTTATTTGGCTCCCATTACATACAATGGCGTGCCGACTTCAATAAAGGTAAAGGTAGGAAAACCATTTAGACAGTCGATCGGAGTGGTTGTTATTGCGACAGGATTTTGAGTACTTGTACTTTCAGGATGAATGACGAGTGGAAGGGATTTATGTGATATTTGTGATTGTGTGCGGTATAGTGTGGGATGAATATTTTTGGTCTTTCTGGAGTGATGATGTATGAGGAGTTGAATTTCGCAAGATGTTTCTAGTTGTAGTTGAGTGTCACTGTCAGGTTGATGAGAGCGTGCAACGGGGTTTTATTTCTGTGTAATCAAAAATCGGAAAGAAGTATCGATTTATTTTTTTCATGCTAAATAACCTAGTTTACTGGGGATACGACAAATGAAAGGCAACAAACCCAGATCCATTAAAATTGTATGTCCAAATCAAATTATCTGTTGTTTTTCTCAAATTGTGTATATTTCTTGTCATGTGTAATAATAATAATAATAATAAACTTTTTTTCTGCATCGTGTATCGTATTGTTTAAAACGTCGCAATCAGTACCATTCGTAGACTTAATAAAAATAAAATCTTTGAATTCTCCATATTTACCAATATCGCCGGATATGAAAGGGAATACAGCAATCAAGACCACAACACACGTCACCAACTTCATGATGATAATAAGAAAGGTCAGGATAGCAGTTACGTATACCTCTTCACTAGTTCCACTTATTAAGCAAAGACTAAGAACAATTGCAAGTATTTTTAGTAATCAAGTAAGTATGACACTTGCATGGATACCACATCTAGACATAAGTGTATTGACTCAGGTGGAAAAAGTGATTTATATAAATGTAATTATTGTTATTATAAATCTTCAACGTTGTTTGCAGTTAATACGTCACGCTGGTCAGGTGGATATAGTCTATATAGTAGATATTTTTTTATTTATTATTACACATGACAAGAAATATACATAATTTGCGAAAAAACAACAGGTAATTTAATTTAGACATACGTTATTTTAATGGATTTAATGTTTGTCGCCTTTCATTTGTCGTATCCCCAGTAAACTAGGCTTTTGCCTGTATCTCACTGAGGATATTTAGCATGAAAAAATAAATTGATACTTCTTTCCGATTTTTGATTACACAAAAACAAAACCCCATTGCACGTTCTCATCAACCTGACAAACAGTGACACTCAATTACAACTGGAACCATCATGCGAAATCAAACTATTCACACATCATCACTCCAGAAAGACCAAACTTGTTCATCCCATAATATACCGCACACAATCATAAGAATAAAAATTAACACAAAAATATACAGAAACACAAATACAAAACAACAAAAAAAAAACCACAAGAAGAAACCCACACTCAAGAGCCCACACAAATCTTTTCCACAAGTCATTCATCCTGAAAGCCCAAGTACTCAAAATTCTACCGCAATAACAACCACGCTCCGATCGACTGTCTAAATGGTTTTCAATCCTTTATCTTTATTGAATTTGGCATGCCATTGTACGTCATGGGAGCCAAATAAGCATATTGCCTTTGGGCAAAATAGGTTTTGACTCTAGGGATGATGAACATTTTATTAGATATACCGTTTAAACAATGGTTGCCTTAAACCAACCGCACTTATTAACCCTTCCTTCCCTGTGATATGTAACTAGTACACATTGCTTCTAAAAACGTTAATATCTCTATAAATATAATAAATAGTGGGTTCAGATTTTAGGCATTTCTCCGTAATACATTTACGCATTGACTTATTGGCCACATCAGAAATATTTTGTGAAAATCGGGAATAAATTCACCAATACAATCAAACGTGTGCTAGTGTGTGACGTAAGTATTTTCATTCTAAAAAAACACAATGGGTGAGGAAGCGACGCTATTCACGTCTCACTCTACTTCGGTATATGGGAACGCAAGAAATAGAATCTCAGTTTGCTCGCTTCTCTCGCTTCAGTAGCTTTCAGGCATTCGTTTACGGTGGTCGCTTCGCCCGTTTTGTGAACGTCGGCCGATGTTTTTTTCATGTTTTCAGCAATTAAATTTCAATCATTATCACTTTTGACTTCAAATTTAATTAATTTTAGCGATTGGCTATGAATATTCTTATTTTTCCGATTTTAAATTGCTAATTTTTACATGTGTATTGAATACACAGCATCGGAACGTGCGGATTTTTTAACACAGGAAGGGAAAGGTTAAAGTTAACGTCCTCAGAGAGATTACTTCTCCAAAAACCAGCAAAGAAATAGGACGCAGTGCTAAGAGATCCAACTAAGATTGGAATTGGAAGAACCAAAGACAACATGGCCAATTAGGAAATGTTGCATGATGGGTCAACTCACTGTATATGTAGTGAAGAGCAGCATATGTGGCGATTGCTGCATTGCCAATAAGTCCGGTGTCTTGAACCAAAGACGATTCGATTCGTTGAACGCCCACTGCTGTTCAGGTGGAACAATTCTGAACAGAAGTTGTTAAGTACCTTGGACACTTTGAAGTACGAATGAAAATGTTTTTAATTTATTATGAAGTGTTTTACTAACTATGCCTTCAGGTTACAAAAAAGGGTGCATTTTTTTGCAGAAAAATTAATGTGCATTAGGTTGTACGAGGGACGCTGGAAAATTCGTAGCCTTGAAAATAATATAAATCCGTCGGTATCAGTTTATTATTGTTATCAATTTATTTATTTATTTTATTTATTTATTTATTTACACATGACAAGAAATATACATAATTTGTGAAAAAACCATAGGTAATTTCATTCGGACACACAATTTTAATGGATCTGGGTTTGTTGCCTTTCATTTGTCGTGTCCCCCGTATACTAGGCTTTTGCCTGTATCTCACTGAGGACATAAAGCATGAAAAAATAAATCGATACTTCTTTCCGATTTTGGATTATATAAAACCCCGTTGCACATTATCATCAACCTGACAAACAGTGACACTCAATTACATATGTATACATCGCGCGAAATCAAACTCCTCACACTTCATCACTCCAGACAGATTAAAACATTCATCCCATAATATACCGCACACAATCATTAAGTGAAAAAAAATGTATATCTTATTACTTTTTATTATTACTGGCAACATCTGATATCACCCGGAATTTTCGTTCATTTACAATAGTTGTTTAACATTTTTGTGCAAAACGAATAATATTCAGCTGCGTTCTGTTATTAAGTATTTATACCGAAACAAATCTTTGAACAGATGTCGGAAACATTATTTTAGCCTATTTCGTCATATGTAATGATTAAAAAATATGCAGTGTAATTTAAACACAGACGATAGGATGTTGGAGACGACCCTCGCAATAGAAGATCATCAACTACAGTAAATTCAAAAAGTATCAAGGAAGTCATACTTCGTTTGGCAAGATAACCAAATAACTTTTCAGCCGATAGCAGATATCTTCAAGATCTCACGTGAATAATAAACTTCTACTTAACTTTTCGTGGAATTTCAGCTGGTGACAGAATGAAAACGCGTTCAGGTCCAAACTTCAAGGAAGTGTTCGGATGTATTTGACGCTAATCTCAACCATTTTTGGCACTATTTATGACTATGGATGACACCGGGACCCAATACTTCTAATTAGACTCCAAGCAATAATCAAAACAGTGGCGACATTGTGTTTCAAAGCGAAATCAGTTTTGTTAGCTGGCAAGGAGATGATCAATTTTCTAGGATTCTAAAGGCAATATCATGATTGAATTCTTGTTAGTAGCAAAATAATTAACGGATAATACTTTCATCTTATCTATTGTACTCTTATGATAGCCCTTGATAACTCCTCTTCATTCATTTTTGCGCTCACTAGTTTGAAGAGTGTTTATTGAGGGCAGTTCTGTTGCGTCTCTCACTTAGTCAATTCAACAAACAACTAGAGTTCTTCCTCTTGTGCGTCATCTTTCCATACTTCCAGTGACCATGATCACATCCAAAGTGTCTCCCAGGCCATGAACAACGTATCCAAATAGTTAGAAAACTTTCTATTGTAAATAAAGTACTCGTACTTATGAGTATCAACAAAATATCTTTAATATAGAATGCATCTTGAGATATCAATTTGCTGATATAGCCTATATATTTTATAGTATTTATAAAATGAGGAATTTGTACTATTCTATTCTTTCCGCATAAATGTCAAGAATAACGCTCGGTGTGGTAGGGTGCGGGCAGCTGACTCGGAACGGTCCCGTATATAAATCAACTGCTTATATTTAAATTTATTTTTCAATAATTTTCACTCCTGTTCTTACTCTCTTGTACGTTATTTTATTGTGTTGTTGATCACGCAGGAGCACGTCTTACATTGAACGGTGTTGATATAGAGACAGTGAAAAAATTTAAATACCTCCGAAGTATCCTAGTGGAAGACCTCGACCCAGAAACCGAAGTCAAGTGCAGAATTGAATCATCTCGAGCGGCTTTTAAGAAAATGAGAAGCGTATTCTGCGATGATAATCTAAACTTGAAACTTCGACAACGGTTAGTCAAATGCTACGTTTGGTCAGTGTTATTATATGGAGTGGAATCATGGACCCTCAAAGTTGGTAGTATGAACCGACTGGAAGCATTCGAAATGGGGATGCACCGGAGAATGGTACGGATACCCTGGACGGATATGGTCAGCAACACAAGGGTTCTTCAAAGAGCCAAAGTTGATAGAGAGTTGCTGACAAATATTAAAATCCGAAAGGTGTCCTATTTGGATCATGTATGTACATAGAGGAGCAAAGTACAAATTACTGCACCTGATCATCCAAGGCAAAATAGAGGGTCGAAGAGGTGTTGGCAGGAGGAAAATCTCCTGGCTCAGCAATATACGTGATTGGACTGGTATATGTTAAGTAGCATTAGGGATCTTTTTCGGTCTGCCGGGGACAAAGATACCTACTCTCAGGTGATATTCAACGTTGGAGAGGACCTGACATGACACTGAGAAGAAGAATATTTAACATTGGAAAAAATATATTTTAAGAGATACATGCTTGAGAGAATGAGTTGCGAAAAACTTACGAAACGAATATCTAAAATCAACAAAGATCGAGAAAAAAGTAGACAGGGGATAGACTGGAGGGAGAAAGTCGGAGAAATTTTAAATGAAGGAAAGATATGAATTATGAGAAATAGAAGAGCATGTAAGGAAAGATTTATGGATATAGACGAGACGAGAGCTGTTTGTATGGATATAAATATGTTAAGATCTCTGTTCTCTGTCTACCTCAAAAGGGTCATGGCTTGTTGGTGTATATGTATATACACGTGTGATTTTTTTTGGGATTAAAAAATCATAAATAATATAAAAATACGAAAAACAACCATAAGCTAAACATACGCGATAAATGAAATACTTTTTTTTTAATAATTATAATAATTTTATTGATTTCAATTGTAAATACTCGTATATAGATTGTATATAGAGATTGCAAATATATGTCAAGGCAATGGAAAAGAAAACTTATTTAGAAGAGAAACTATCAAAAGCTCTGGGCTCATCTCATAGCATCTTTCCAGTGGGAGATACATCCACCCAATACAAGGGCGAGCCCAGACATGAGAACGTCGGATGTTTTTTTCAGTACACACCCTTGTTCAAGTCATGTATAAAAAATAGGCAGTTAATGCAATGAATTGTATTTCAATAAGCCTGCCAGATGTATCACGATTAACAATGTGCACAAAACAATGAAAATGAATAATAAATACAATTATGTATAAACACAATAAACATGTACAAACATTGTTAACAATATAAACGCACATATACATATAACCCCAGATTAACTTCTAATGTAAAGAGATAAAAAAAAATCAGGGTCGAAATTTTGAGAAAGAAGAAAAATAAATTAGAAGACAATTTTTTGCTGTGAGATTTTTTTTCTGTGAGTTTTTTTTGCTGTGAGTTCTCAAATTACACGAGAGGCAGCTCGAATCTGTTAGAGTATTACACGAGAGGCAGCTCGACTCTGTTAGAATATTACACGAGAGGCAGCTCGAATCTGTTAGAGTATTACACGAGAGGCAGCTCGAATCTGTTAGAGTATTACACAAGAGGCAGCTCGAATCTGTTAGATTATTACACGAGAGGCAGCTCGAATCTGTTAGAGTATTACACGAGAGGCAGCTCGAATCTGTTAGAGTATTACACGAGAGGCAGCTCGAATCTGTTAGAGTATTACACAAGAGGCAGCTCGAATCTGTTGAAATATTACACGAGAGGCAGCTCGACTCTGTTGGAATATTACACGAGAGGCAGCTCGAACCTGTTGGAATATTTGTGTCAATTTTAACCTAAACATTGATTTTGTAACAAACCAAAGATCTTGAAATTTATGAGGCTTACGACTTTGTCAGATAGAAGAAAGATGTTTGACCTGGCAACATTGTTTAAAATTGTCAATTTGTATTTCAATAGTCCGGTTATGATACACGTTCCTTGTAGGCCCACTCGGCAAAATCTTTTCTTCTGTAATGAAATAGTTGCAACTATTTGTTCAACTCTTGCATAATAAGACTGCACAGATTAAGTAATAAATATGGAGATTGTACGGATTTTCATATGACATTGACTACTTACAGGAGTCAAGAAGTAGAGCCGTTGTTCTAGACGGGATGAATTGATTTAATTATACGTATGAATTTGCTTAGTGATGTTTTTGGACTTGTTTTTTCTTATTTATTATATGCCAATGTTTATAAACACATACGTTATTTTTTTCTGATCTTCGTGTCAAAAAGGTCATCTAATAAAATATCAGTCCACCTGAGGAACACCTCAATAAAGGAGATTAAAACACACATTAGGATGATTAAATTTTAATCATTTCGAAGAATAACAAAATGATAATTATTTTTCACTGACATGTTCGTAGATTTTCATGACCGTTTTTCAGGAGTTTTAAATATTTTTCAGTTCTTGCCATATTAAGTGGGCTTAAATGATGGTCAACATTTATAAGGCTTTGAAAACTTAATTCTCAAAGAAATCAAACATCACGGCAGGAACTTTACCGTTGCTGCACTTGCAGACAAGTTTTGGAGAGATTTTATCAATATGTATTATTGCATATGAACATTACACTCCATCTAAAGCCGAATGCTTGACTATCACAAATCAGAAGATTTAAAAAGATTTCTTTATAGTTAGTCTTCCTTCAGGAAGTTTTGTGCGGTTTTCTTAGTAAATATGTTTTCCTTAACATATGCAGATATGGGGTAGTGTTCAATCTAAAGACCGTAGTAATCATTTTGTTGTTTTTTACACTAAAAATATTTAAATGTTTATACCTTTATCTAACTAGGTAATTAGTTAAATTACTGAGTAACCTTTAGAAAAGTCTATTATGTAAAAGTGCACGACGTTATATATTATGTTATCCGAAAAGTAATATTAAATTGTTAAGTCCAATTTAAAAAAAATGCACCAAATGCTTGTAGTCGATAGTTTTTGATACTTTCCGTACTTCACTTTTTATGTCGTAAATTAATGGTAATAATCGATAAAAGCCTTATTAGTTTGCATCCATGAAGACACCATTTTCTAGTGTGGTATCACCTTTATAAAAAATTCTTAACTACATTGGTTACACATGATCGCTTTACTACTTGGTTGCCATACACTATACATATATTTTTTTGACACATTTTTTTCGTAGCGTTAGTGAAAAATCATCAAGGACTGAAAAAACAACTTAGTAGACAAAAAAAAAATCGCTAAGCTTTTCATAAAAAGTTTAGTTCGTTTGAAATAAAATTAGCAAAGAATTTTTTTTCTAACAACATCTATCCGAGATTTATAAAACTTCTTTCCGGAGAACGTGTTAAAATATAATATATTTTTATTTTTATTTTAAAATTCAGTATCAGCAACTCCAAAAACATTTTAAACTATTTTATTCCTAGAGTATTAACTTTGGTTTTCTACTAATTAATTTAGTTCTTGCTACACGCATTTCCACCTCCTATCTCGAGGTTCACTCGCATAAAATGAAATCTGAACCTTTGATAAATTATTAGTCGCTGTTGTATAGAGGAATAACAAGGTATTAGTTGCTGTTGTATAGTGGAATAACAAGGTATTGGTCGCTGTTGTATAGTGGAATAACAAGGTATTAGTCGCTGTTGTATAGTGGAATAACAAGGTATTTTATTGGTAAATATATTAATATGGAGTTCCAAATAGTTAGAGCCGATACCTTTGACACATTACTGATCGCTAGTGTATATAACGAAGTAATTTATATATTATTTATAGTTAAGGCGTTTACATTGTGAAGGTTTAAAGACACTGTAATTTGTTAACCCAAACCCTGTTTATTTCACTTTATATAAAGTTCAATAAACAGGGTTTGGGTTAACAAAATTTCTTGTTAAATATTCTGATAAAGAGATCCACCTAGTTAAAGCCGAAACCTTCGAGATTTTATAACTGTTCAAAAAATATCCCTAAAAACGCGTTTAATTAAAATATGGAATTGAAGGAAATAGCACAGCCGGCGCAAGACAATGCAAGTGCACGGAGGAAGAGGAAATGCGTGAGAATTAATTATATCCCGGCTCAATCACGCGACCGGGCGACATGTCGTGATTTTTCCGCATCAAAGGGGAGCTTGAGATATTAAAAAAATCGCTACAGGCACCCTCCGGAGACGCCAAACAATGAGCCCTGCCTCTGCACTGAGATCGGGACAGAGCCGAAACGCAACCCTTATTTCATTTTCTTTCATTGTAATTTATTTTAATAAATTTTCATTTGTCATTTTCTTTCTTTGCGCTAACTTCATGGGTAAACAGTAAACGATTGGAGCAAGTTGAGGAACTCTGCTAGTTGAATTGTTAAGATGGATATTGAACGATGTGTATCGATAAAAAACAAAGTCAATGTGACGCTAAAACATATGTACTCGAACGATAGTATTAAAATCTCCTAAGATTATAGTCCACTATAATATTTTAGTGCCAACTTTGATGTATGGGGGTGAAACGTGAACGTGGAAAAGACAGCTAGTAGCCGAATTAATGTTGTAGAAATGCACGCGCTGTGGTTACAATGTACGAGTGTGCCAGAATACGGAAAGAAGTGATCAGAAATGAATGTGAACTTAAGACTGTTGGGATGAGTATGATGAAAAGGGTTTGAGCATGTTGAACGAATGAATTAACTACGACCAACAAAACGTGAGTGAAAGACGTGAGAGAAGAAGACAAAGAGAAGTATGGTTGAATCAAGTGAAAGATATTTTAAAAGAGGAAACATTAAAAGTCAGAAAAATCGTAGGAGTTTTATAATAAGGTGTACGGATATAAAATAGGCGAAGAATGTATGTCGATTAAGGAAAATCTGACGATTTTCTTCTCTGCCTATTTCTTCAGGGAGATCGCGTGATGGTATTATGTATGTCTTTGCGCTGACAGTAAATTTAGGCTTATGTATGACATTTTTTAAATTAAATTAACTTGTTATTTATTATTTACGTATACAAAGGATGTCGGCTGGAAAACATCTAACGTCCTGGCGTCCGAGCTCGCTCTCTTTTGGTGGGATGTATCTTGATTGGAAGGCTATTATTAGGTGAGGCCAGACCGCTATATAGTTTTTTTCTCAAACGTATTTTAACAACCCGGCGGATTTATTGCCATGTGGATTTTTTCCAGCCAAACAAAAATATGTTCGAGTGGCGTTAAAGGAAAACCAATCTGGAACAATTTATAAAATACATTTGGTTCCAGCGCGAATTGCTCCCTTAACCCCCGGGATATAATACAGGGGTCTTACGAACTTGGCCGCAGAGGTCTTTAAATTAATGGGTAGCACAGGTTGGAGATTTTCATAAAATAATTCTTATGGATTTAAGGTTTGATTTTTAATCGAGTTGAGCCTTGCATAAAGCAACATTGTAACATAGTTAGATATGATTGTTGCTGAAATTACATATACCAGACGAAAAAACTGTCCATCTCAAAGCGAGGGGCATGAACCGCTGACCTTCTGCACTGAATTTTAGTGCATAACCGCGCGATTGTGCATCTCAAATTCTATATTGAAGCATTATTGCGTCGTATTTATGGTCTTGCTTTAGAGCAGGGGTCTCCAAACTATGGACCGCGAGCACCACCAATCGGGCCCGAATTGGTATTGCTCGGTATTATGACGGGCCGGATATGCCCGGTATCCGGCCCGTCATAGTTTATTTTGATTACATTGCAAAATTTACAATATAATTTGCACGTAATTCAAAACCACAGTATGTTGGTATGATGAACTAGCTAGGTCTTGGCCCTTGGGAGTTAGTGGAGGAGTCAGTGTGGCCCTTAGGTTAAAAAGTTTGGAGACCTCTGCTTTAGAGCAATGAATTTCTAACTGAAAGAAACCTTGAAATATTTTATAAAACTTCGAGAAACTCCTACGTATGTCGACTAGAGCCGGTCGAAGACGTGTTGTTTCGTTATGTTCTAAAATTTAAAATATTCAATTATGTGTAGTTATCAAGTTTCTAACAAAAGAAGGTAAAGTTAAGTGAAAAACGTTATAAAATAACACTCTTATACGATAAAATTATTTAGGTCATGTACTTAGAGGAGCAAAGTACAAATTACTGCACCTGATCATCTAAGGCAAAATAGAGGGTCGAAGAGGTGTTGGCAGGAGGCAAATCTCCTGGCTTCGCAATATACGTGATTGGACTGATATAAGGAGCTTTGGGGATCTTTTTCGGACTACCGGGGACAAAGATACCTACTCTCAGGTGATATTCGACGTTGGGGGAGACATGACATGACACTGAGAAAAACTTCACAGATGTTTTTCCAAGTGGCATTTTTTTTCTAACTAGCGATAAAGTTGTTGAAGATACTCGTACCTTAATTGAATACCAGACTAGAACCCTTTTCAATAAAATTGGGTTCCAACGGGAATATAACTCGTGACCCCCGATTCGGGAGACAAACATCTTATCAACTAAGCCACGTACGTCTTCAAAGTTTTTGTGTTTCTCATTATTTATTAGCTAAATCAAATACTCAAACCAAAAGACAAATATGATATGAGTATTTTGTGTGATCAAACGTCTTATAAGAATGTCACTTGAGAATACTTTTTAGTGTCTCCGTCTCTCAGAAGATGGCACCTAGATACCAGTTACCTTTACCTACTTGAAGAACACAGTGCATCCCAAGGGGTGAGATTAGATGCAAGACGAATACGCAGATACGGGGTTTCTTGAACGAAAGAAGCACTAAATGTCTCTGGATATACGGGACTTACAGGACTCACAACACATGCTAATTTATCTGAATATCCGGACAATATGCTATGGTTAGGAGACAATTGATGCGAATGACTGGGAGATCTCTATAGTTTCCTACTGGAAGCAAGTAGCATAATTGATGGTTCTGGAATGAAAATTAATGGTTGTCTAAATTCTTGCTGGTCATTGATTTAATATTTTAAAAAAAGTTATATTTTTATCGAAATAAAAATACATAAAATCTGAAAAATTCGGTTCTGTTTTTTCCTCTCTACTCTTCATTCTCTCAGGGTGGTTTCCATCTACCTTCCTACTCTCCTCCCCCAAAACCCTTGTACAACCACCCTTTACAGACGTGACAATAGTATTGTGCCTTCTCAGACATGTTCCGCGCAACCAGAATCCAAAAACGAGTAGAAAGTAACTCGACATTTCCTCGCATTTCAACCCAAAAAGGGAAAAACACAATGGCGCTTTTAACTTTATTTCTTCCACTCTCACCTTAATAGAGAAAAAGAGGAAAATGTACACTGAGATACTCTTGAAATTAGAAACAGAATGACAACAGAGAGAACTACAAAAGTTGAAAGATCAGGTGCACTTAAATCAACTCTAATCAATTCGGAGAGCATAAAATGTTGCGATGCAAAGAAAAGATACGGTCTGGAGGGTGGAGGTATTTCGCTTTTCGGGAACTCTTTAGAAGAGATATTCTCTATTATTTGAGACTTGAGCTGAGATTGTGTACTATCTTTAAAAAGGATGCTTCTTTATCTTGAGAAACTCACGAGATGCAATCAAATTAATTCTCTTCTTGAATTGAACGTTTTCAAGTTAATTTCACTTAATAGTTTCTTTATAAATCAACTTTAGTTAAAATATGAAATTTTGCAGCCTAAAAAAAGTTAATGTTTTTTTTAGATAATGTAACACTGTATCAATTGAACTTTAAGAGATGAGTGAATTTTGAGAGAACAAGATGGAACAAAATTACAAGTTGTTTTTCGGAGCTCAGGGAAAAAAGACACAAAAAAATATATACCATATATGATATAACGTTATGGTATATACAGCGTATGACGACGGAAGAAGGAAAATGACTTGTAATTTATTTATTTATTTAATTAACGACACAACAGTGTCTTTATATACTCGTACAAATGAACATGTGACAGGTTATACAAGTACTTAAAATTATTGACAAATAATACAAAACTTTATCTTAAACTAACATGAAGATACATAAAGCAGTAGTAATAATAAATTACAGTCATTGTTTTAAAATTATTTAATAATTATATGTATATTTAAGTTCAATATATGTTATGTATGTACACCACAAAATATTACCAAACTTCACCAAGCAGACTTACGTAGTTGTCGAAGACTTATTTTATAGAGGTAAAGAACTCAGATTTGTTTTTAGTGGAATAACGCATACATAGAACAAATATTGGATTTTTTGAGAATTTTTTGGGAATTTTATAGATAGATATTGAGATATAGAAAACACATGGCCTCATTAGTAGAACGAGTCGCACGTTGCTTTGCAGAATTAAAACCTTTCTACATGTTGATGCAGGGTAACTTAACTCCAGAGGCAAAGTATTGTCCTTAATGTTTCGTTTATATTACGTTATATATATTAATTAAGGAGAGCACAAAGTTAGTAGCTATTTCTAAATATTGTTGTGATATTCTGGCGAATACTATATATACATATATAAAAAATATCTAAATTGTTGCAAAACTCGTTTCCAAGTATACGAATTACAGAGGAGTTTATTTTATAATTAGTATAGCAATTTTCGGTATAAAAGGGATTGAGCTGTCTTGTGGATCTAGTGGGAATACGAAATGAAATGCTTGCGAGTAAGTGAGGTGCATCAATCACTGAGTGAATGATTTTGTATAGCAGTACTATATCGGTTGTAATGCAGTAAATATACTTAAAAGTGGCTTTACGCTTGGAGTTCTAACAACCCAACAAATTGCCAGTATTTTTGAAAAGAACTCCAAATGTAGTAAAACTGACATTTTACATCACTATATTGGAGTAACATAGCTAATCGTTCTAAGGCTGAATCTTTCCTTCAGAAATTATAGTCGTTACCATAACAAAATAAGTTTGAATTGCACAATCAGCTCTACATATCGTTTTACCAAAGACAACAGTATTTTAAACTGTCATAGGTTTAACCCTTTCATAATGTAAAGTTCGAGAATTTTTCTCTTTTCTTTTTCCGCATGTCATGCACAATTATCCAGAAAAACAGGTAAATTATTCCGTAACTGGACATGAGGTGGAATAGTTTCCGTTATTACAATGACTTGAAAATTCTTTTCTGTGGCAAAATTGCTTCATCTACATCAGGGGAACCCAACCAGTCGATCGCGACCTATCAATCGATTGCAGCATACTTTTAGTAGATCTCTATTTTTTTATTCCGTTGCATATTCACAAATATCTAGACTTCAATGTATTTTCAATGCAGCTGTTTAGTTAATATATGGGGTAAACATAAATATTGTCATATTAAGTGTCGCGAACGGAACGGAACGCGAAATAAATAAATTAATTAATTAATTAAATAAATAAATTATTTGTAATCTTTAGATTATATGTTATCAGCTGTTATATCTTGTCGTAAAAAAAAGGGGGTGAGCTGGTCGACATGATTGGGACCCTTTCGTAAATCCGAAACAAAAATCATACACAGTTTCTTAATAAAAAAAATAATGTTATAGTTGGTACCAAAAAAAAAATCGTAAAATGGCGGCTATCTGAAAAAAATTTCAATTATTTTACCCTTTTTTTTCTTTTTTTAAAAATAGTAAAAAAATAGTTTAGATTTTTTCAAGGTAGGAACTATATAATAACATATATTAAAGTTTTATACCAAATTTGAGGGCAATAGGTTGAATAAAACTTGAGATTTTATGTCGACTAGGTTGAAGAAGGTAGTTTCGAGAAACACGCGTTTAAAATTTTGAGATTATTGTCTTGAGTCATTCCGGTGCGACGTAATTTATGGCTATAACTTCGTAAATATTGAGAATTTTTAAATTTCCTTTTGAAAACATATTCTTAAAGGTCTAAAATTTAAGAATATGCAAAAAACAAAAAAACGTTTTTTTTTTTTCAGATTTAGTAGAATATACCCTTAATAAATTACATGTTAATTAATAAATTACATGTTGAATATAAAAAAAAGTAATTGTGCATTACGTTCCACAGTTAACGTTTCTTAGTATAGTGACAAACCGGAATAAAATTTCTAGCTATTATTTTCATTTAATTTCATTAAAAATAGGCATGAAACATAACACAATGTCAACAAACCGCGAGTTATCAACTTATGTAATATAACACTTTAAATATTTTTATAAATAAAAATGTCAAAAAATTCTGACCTACGGGTCCATACCATCTACTCCATACAAAGCAGGGAAAATGTTAAATTTTATGGAGATGTTTTTACTCAAATATTAAAAATACTGACAATTAAATCAATTCAATATCAATGAGCTGCTTAGAAGGAACATTCGACAAGAACAGGACGCGCCAAGGCAGGACCGGCCCGCTGCGCTAATTGCTGCCGCTTCCCCGAGGAAGAACTTGAAATGTCTGAGTGACGTTTGAATATTCATGAGTGGCCGTCCCGGACTGTTGGAGTCCTGGACCTCCTCCCTCTATCCTGCACGCTTGCTCAACCCACCATTTCTCACTCTACCTAACCCCTACTCCTTATTCTTACCCAAAATCCCCTTTTCCTACCAACCCGCAGAAAAGGGGTTTCAATCTTAAAATATATGTATATATTTTACAATGGAAACAGATGATCATTGAACGTTATCTATTACTATGTACACCTACACTAAAGTAATCAGTTAATGTGTACTACAGTGTTATCTGTACACGTAATCTAGTGGAATTGAACCTTCACTGTTCATCGTTAGTGAACTTTTTAGAATATGGATAATACATGCATTGCTGCAATTCTTGCTTGTTCTTTGATATGAGAGACTATGATGTGGCCTAGTTTATAAGATGTATGTCTCCCAAATCGGGGGTTGCGGACTCGATTCCCGTTAGAAACCTTAGAAAGTGTTGTGTAAAAATATTCACTTGAGATTTATTTTTAAGACTTTGCTATATTTATGCGATTTCCAGAAAGAATTTAAAACTTCTCGAAATATAATTATTCTTGAAAACATATTTTCTCCCAAAGACTACAGATATCTCTCGTTAATTTATTTTTTTATCCAGTATGAACTATTCAATTATTTTTTTATCCAGTATGAACTATTCAAGTCATTACCGATGGGACACCGAAGTGAGATAAACTTGTTTTTATCTTTTTTTTTATGAATAAATATGACCGAAGTCATAGGTATTTTTATACCCTCGAATATAAGGCGGTACAATGTAATGTGTAATTTGAGGTGAGTAGCATAGCGCAGAGCTCAAACACAAGTCCAGTACGTTACCGCGTGACCATGCAACTCATGAGAAGGCGATATAGATACTCGTATTACATTGATTACCATACGATATTAAACTGTCCAGGTTTAATTACAAATAGCAATTTCTGATATTTTGTATATATATAAATTATATACATATACTCGGTCACTATCACGACGTTTCCTTGCTGGAGTAAGCAGAGAGGACAGAGTGCCAGACTTTCCTTTCTCGATACACATTTTGTTTATTCCACATCTACACGCCTTTCCTTAAGCTCATACGATTTATATTACTACTGACATTTCTTTCTTTCAAAATATAATTAATTATACCAAAGAAAATGTAGCATGGTCCCTGTGACGTTGCACAAATTTGCCCCAATACAACCTTGTAACGACGTTCAGTAATTTTAATTATTTTATCAACTTTAATATAAGCCTCGATTCTAATAAATAACAAGTTATTTAGGTAAATACATTACATAAAACTAACAATAATGACAAATTAATACATCTTGTTACAAATTAGCAAAAATACGCCAGTTTGTTAAAATCAAATAATATTTGGCGACGTTCGTCAAAAGTCACTACGTTATTCCGCATTGGCTAGGAATGGGGTTATACGATAATTGGATTTTCGATTTTTTTATACTCGTACATAAAATTAAATGTTCGTAATTGGTATTACTCATAGTGGGTCTTGGCCCATTTATCATAAAGATAGATACAAATCATACAATACATAAGAAAGTCAGTATAATGAAAATTTGGAATTAAAACGTCAGTTTAGAGAAAAACAATTGTTTTATGAAAAAACGATTCGATTTGTAAAAACAAACTATTTTACCCCATCCCTTTGAGACATGACATTTCAAACGTCACAGGGACCATGCTACGTTTTCTTGGGTTAATCCAACCATTATTTATTTTCATTTTTCTCTACCGTTCTATACGTTCCGCTGACATTTGCACTGTATATCATATTTGTTTTGTTAGTATTTCTTCGTTCATTCGTTCCACAAGCTCAAACCATTTCAGAGTGATTTAAATTGATACACTTTTTTTGTTTTTATTTGGTATATGGTAACAAAATATAAAAGGAGTATAAAGCTTTATTTATTTTTCTAAATAGATTCTTAATACATATTCTTTTTTAATTTATCAACACACTATTACGTATTGTCATTTTTTGATACTGTTAATATTTTGCAGGTGTTGCATATTATATCAAATGCTTCGTTTGTCTTATTCAACGTCGCTTCCCTTCTTTCAATGTCCCTTTCAACTTGCCCATCATACGAATACGTAACCATACTACCTAGATAACAGAACTCAAGTTTTTCCAAGTCAAAACAGTGCTGGTGCCCCACCTTGATGTATGAAAATAAAAGTCGAGCTTGGCAGAAGACGGATAAAAGTAAGATTAATGCTGTGAGGATGCTTGCACTGAAGAACATTTGTGGAGTGTCAATGTATGAAAGAAGACGGAATGAAGACGTCAGAAATGAAAGCTTGGATGAAATGATTCTTCGGTTCTTTTTGATGGTTTAGACACATTGAGATAAGGAATGACGATATAATGACTAAGCTAATATATAAATTATAAGAGCATAGTGTGCATGTGAGAGGTAGACCGTAAATAACATGACTGGATCAAACGAACCAGATTTGTAGAGAATTTAAAGTGAGAATTATGTAGAATAAAGGGTCTGTCAAATTGGGCGGGTTTTTTTAATTCAATTTTTTTAAATACTTAAATAAAACACACACTTTGCTTTGATTACAAAAAACTTTTTATTGGTCATTGAAGTATAATATGACATTAAAACCAGGGCTGTGGAGTCGGAGTCGGAGTCGTGGAGTCGGAACATTTTAGGCGGAGTCGGAGTCGGAAAAAATCGACCGACTTCGACTCCGTTTAAGTTTCGGTAGAGCGGTTATTTTCCGCGCTTAAAATTATTAAATCAGATTTAAGAGCTTCCATAAATCCTGACTTAATAGAAGCAATTCTTTTTTTGAGATCTAATTCCATTTAGACCACGAATAGGAAATAAGATTTATATAAAGTATATTTACTTTAAAAAATCTTGTGTTCTATTCAATATTGAAAAAAAAAATTAATAAACAATATAAATAAGATTTAGTTAACGTATGAAAACAAATTAAGCAACCTTTTTATTTTTAAGTGTTTTCTTATTTTTTTTAATACCTACCTGTGTTGTTTTTCTAATTATTTTAAAAGTTTTATTTAATTCTTTTTTTAAATATTAATATATATTTTTAATATTATTTTCGTGTGAAGATATTGCTTAATGCGTATTGTTTATATATTTTTTTATTAAATTGTTTCATTTGTGTACGAATATAATTTTTTTTTATTTATACCTGTATCCATTATTAATAAGTCAATATAAATACATTAGGTAGACGCAGTAAATTATAAAATGAAATAAAAATTGAAGTCAGAGTCAAGAGTTGGAGTCGGAGTCGGAGTATAAAAATAAAATAAAGCCG
This sequence comes from Odontocerum albicorne, assembly GCA_949825065.1. Classification (NCBI taxonomy): domain Eukaryota; kingdom Metazoa; phylum Arthropoda; class Insecta; order Trichoptera; family Odontoceridae; genus Odontocerum; species Odontocerum albicorne. The sequence goes on along the minus strand of OX463842.1, from coordinate 48,396,269 downwards.
GAGTCGGAGTCGGTAAATTTTCATCCGACTCCACAGCCCTGATTTAAACACAAAAAAATAATATCTTCCAAATATCCACCTCTTGCGGCTCCACAGATGTCCACTCTTTTGTCAAAATTTTCGATAACATTTTGGCATAATTGCAATTCTAACTCACCAACAACGCGAATAATTTCGTCCTTCAGCTCAGGAATTAATTGAGGGTCATTCGTGTAAACCTGGCTTTTGGCGTTATCTCAGAGAAAATAGTCTAACAATGTCAGATACCATGATCTTGGTGGCCAATTAACATCACCGTTTCCGGAGATTATAATACATAAAATACTTCAACAATTTGAACGCGTTGTTGTATTGTATACGACTCCATTTTTATAAATTTCATACATCACACTTCTCAAACGTCTCAAACGCCAGTCAAGTTCGCGACGCCATCTGTGTTTTATCCAAGAATTAAAAAACCCCGCTCAATTTGAAAGACTCTTTATTAGATTTCACATGACGAGACGTATGAGGCCAAAATTGTATACTTGGAGAGAAGAGTATGGAAATCTACTACGTCTACCTACACAACAAGATACATGGCGCGATGATATGTACGTATGTTTTTTTAAGATCGCTTTTATGCTCACTATACGGCCATGGGGCCTCTGAGCCCTGGCCTGTGGTATGCAGTAGTACTCGTATGCGCATACTTCTTTCTAACTATAACTTCTTATGAATCATATTGTTGTTTCAATATATATTTTGTTCACGCGCACTCTAAATTGTAATTAAACGATGGTATATAAATTATACTTATAATATTATTATCAAACATAAATAAATAAACAAAAATATTAAATATAATATTATCTAGAAACTTGAAATACAAATAAATATTAACGGATGTGTTATATAAAACAAAGCATATTTTTGTCTAACTTTTTGGTGACTTTACCCAATCTCAAGAAAATACTCAAGTATATTCCTAATTGCATTAGACACTACACCAAATTCACCCTAAACGATCTGATATTTCCATCTTGATATCCTATTCCTGTTTTTTTCCTCTCGCAAATGATCTCCGCAGACAGCCTCCGCCATCTCCCTCGCAGTTGGCAGTCAGTTCTCCCTGCCTACCCCCGCCTACAACGGCTGAAAGTTGTTGCAACATAACTGAAAGGGTCCGCTTCCTTGAATAAAGTGTGTGCGAAGAACATGAGCGCCCGATCTAAGGGTTCGTGATACAGATGCATTCAAACAGATAAATTGCTTTTTTTTTTAATAAAACTACTGACATATTAAAAAAAAATAAACTTCTTTTAATAGTGCTACTTTAACCGTTACAATGCCATAGACGGCATTATCCGCATAATTAATGCGTAGAGTTGGTTTCACGAGAGTTTGCACTGCTGGTCTAGGATGACCATATTTTGTTTTATTTTGTTATATATTATTATATATTTTTAAATATTGTCTAACTAATACTTTATATTCCAATAAAATACTTACCACAATAATACCATAATATCAGATTATGGTATGTACCTAATGGAAATTATGAAATCAATGGTCAATATGAAATCTAATTATTTATTCAATAGGCAAAGAAATTACAATTAACACTAATAAATTCTAAGACCAATTAAAAATTACTTATAACTAGGTATGTATAGTATGTATTGTAAAAATAAATAAATGACTAACACTGATTCAAAAAAAAAAATATTATTATTATATTCTTCCTCACTAAGTGTATACATACAATAGATGTGCAATGCAAAAGTGGATAGCTTACCCTTCTTTAGTTTGTCCAAACAATACTCTTCCTTTTCCTAACTTCAGACATTATGGTCACCGTATTTTTTGTCAAATAAACGGATCGCATCAACCAATCACGGCAAAGTTGAATACTAACGGATCACATCAACCAATCACGGCAAAGATACTTACTAATACATTTTGTATATTACGCACTAAGCGTCTCAATGTATTAAAAAGTGCAAACTCTTATGAAACCCACTCTACCACTAGTGCTGTTATATCGCGTTCATATTGCAAAGCTTACTTGACCAACGTGATATATGTTTTTACTCTGTATTATCCTTCCGTGGTTGCAGTCCTAAGACTGGTTTGCAGCAATTTGAACTCTTCTCCTCCATTCCCCCCTGTCCTGTGCGGCTCTTTTTAAGTCTGTGTATGTTGAGCAGCGCACGTCCACCAACAGGTCCTCCAGGTACTCTCGGCGTGGGCGTCCCCTAGAGTCCCCGGCGTGGGCGTCCACTGGTAATGAATATGTTGATTCCTTGGCAAAGGAAGCATGTTTTACCGGTTGTCCCCTATCTGATTTTTCACTGCCAGTAACTGATCTTTTAAATAAAATTAAGCATGATACCTGGCACAGATGGGCATTGGATTGGGATATAACTGGTATAAATAAAGGCTCTAGATATAAATCAATTCAACAATTTATCCCTTTCAAGCCACGGTTTTAAATTACTAGTTGCAACCCGTGAAATATTCACGGAAGTAAAAAAAATTCTACGCTTTTGAAATACCAAATGGAACAAGATCAGCCTAAAGTTTTTAGGGTTCTATAATGTTTAAAATTAAAAAAGGTACATCTTGATTGATGAATTATTTAATTCTCAAAAATCTCTTTATACACTATGTTTTGTGTATACATATAAACATTACTGTTGTTCAATTTAAATCGTTGATAAAATTTTCCTTGAAGACTTGTTTCAGATATATTGACTTTAATGTTTTCGCGTTTCCGACGTCGTGAAAAAGCCACATATAATTGTCTGCATTAAAAAAAACAGCATAAGATAAATAAACACAAGTAATTATAAGGTTTAATATAATAGGAAATAAATTAATTATTTAATTAATTACAATTCAAAATAAATTAGCATCGTCCCCTTTTACACCGGTTCAAAAACTACGGACCCACCGAGATTCAAATTTCGAAGTATTCCTCTCTCGCTCTCTTGTATTTAAAATTCAATTCTCGTATTCTTTCTTTGACGACAACAGCCGTGCGGGTTTTGGCCTATTTATATTATGATGGGAATGAATAAGATGGAAGTGTCTGTCATTTGTCGACTTCGGACGGGCCACTGCGTGAGGGCCAGTCAGTCAACTTTACAGAATAGGTATTGTAGAGAATGCCAGCTGCGAGTATGGTTTGGATGATGAAACTATAGACCATGTATTTTTTGGTTTTCCTTTTGCGAGACATACTCGTATTTGATTTACTTAAAGTCATATTTTTACTGCTTCCAATTAATGTTGCGTTTCTTCTTTCTTCAAGCAACTTTTCCATTTAAAGATGGATTGTTACATTTTTTAAGCTTATTCGGTTGAAACTTGTCTAGATTTTAATTTTTTTTATATTCGTTATATTATATTAACTCGTATAATTTCATAATATGAGTAAATATAATAAAAACTTAAATTTGGTGGTACAAATCATCCTAGTTTGGGTAGAATGCATATGTAAAAAAAAAAGTACAGATACTGCCATCTCTGAAGATTGTCACTTATTAAAATGATTTTTTATCGAGACATGGTAATTTTTTTCAAATAATCCATTTGATAGATGTCGTGTGTCGCAAGGTGGCGAGTTAGTAGTGTGCTTTTTTTAATTTCAAATCATTCAACAATTTTAAGTGAATGTCTCCTAATTTATCAATTATTTTAACGCGATATTTTTTAACATTATTTATCTCGTGTATCTTGAAAGTTTCTTTAAAATTGTGAATTTAAACGCTTATTAATTTTTTTGGTTATTTATATTTAAAACATTTGTTGATAGGAAATTCACAGCATAAACATGTATTGTATAAATGAAATTTGCTTTATATTGGGTGTTAACATAAGTTGTGTCCGTTTTTTTTTTTTCAATTTAAAAATGAGCACCAAAAGTAAAACAAAATGGTAAAGGTTATAGGTCATTCGAAAGAAAACTTTCCCAGAAAGAGGTGTCGAAAATGCTCACTTTCGTCTTTCACATGACTGTACACCGTCATCTTAAATCAATGGGAAAAGTCCAGAAATTCGGCGCTTGGGTTCCACATGTTTTGAGTGAAAACAACAAAAATCAACGTTCGACAATTGATTTTTGTTGTTTATTCCCTTGATTGAACGCCAACAGAAGGAGGTGTCGAAAATGCTCACTTTCATCTACTTGACATTCCATTTTGAAGGCTTGTAATCAAATAAAATAATATATGTAACGTGAAAGCAAACACAATATCTTGTAGAGCAGAAAATTTTCTTTCGAATGAAGTATAATTTTAACCATTTTGTGTTACTTTTGGTGCTCATTTTTTAATTGAAAAAAACGGACACAAGTTATGTTAACACCTAATATATAGACAATGTTATGAATTTGTGCATTGCGTTATATAGTTTATATTGACAACCCTAAATTTAATTTTGATATAATAAAAAAAACATTGAATTTTATCAAAAAAGGCATAAAATGTAACAAACCGTGATTTTTAAGTTTTAAATATTTTGTTAATTAAAATGCTTAAAAAAACCTAGCCTACAGGTACACACCACATACTCCATGCCTGACAGGAAAAAGGTTAAAATCTCAAATAGCATGCTACTTTAGTATTTAATATAAAAAAATATTAACTGCGCTTCTTTACAGCTACCCTCAGGATGAAATGAACTACTTTTACAAGCTACTTAACAATGCTATATATTTTGTACAGAAGAGTGAGATCAATTATCACTTCTGGGATTCATCAGTAACAAAAACCCTTAAAACATTTTTGAGTTATCCGATGTACCACCTTTAACTTTAAATTTTCTGGTCCAAAATTATTTTTTACCATTTTAGCTTACAGTGGCATTGATAAGGAGAGCAATCTCGAAACCGGTCGGGCAATAATATTGTACAAATCATGAGTGAAAATAAAAAATACAGTTATTTTATTATAGTAATCGCATTTACCGTACATTTCCAAAATGTTCTAGCCGAAAAATTTTAAGGACATGTTTCAGAATTCGGGTTTTTTTTTTAAATATCATAATATAAATAGGCCAAAACCGGTACGTTGGTTGCCGTCGAAGAAATAATACGAGAATTGAATTTTGAATACAAGAGAGCGAGAAAGGAATACTTAGATTATCTGCGAAAGTAATTTGAAATTTGAATCTCGGTGGGTCCGTGATAACTGAACGAATTTTTAATACCTAGCTAACAATTTTTAACCGGTGTAAAAGGGGACGATGTATAAATTATGTATATAAACAAATTCTATATTTATAAATACATATTTTCATAAATATAGAATTTGTTTTACTTCCGTGAATATTTCACGGGTTGCAACTAGTGTGTAAAAAATCATTGATATATTGAACAGGTGTGTAAGGTCTGACTGACCTTTTACACTGAAGGCTTAATCTTAACTGTTTATTTTATGAATAAGTTGAAAATTAAATGTCATTCAAACTTTTAGCTTCCTTAAAAAGGGGAATCAAGTGGTTACCTCATTTTATTGCTCAGAACATATAAGATCTAGCTCTGAATACAAATTACGAAACTTTACGATAAAAAAGTAGTAATATATTTAGAATTTATGCTGCACTACGCGTTGAGGCTTTTGTGTTGGTGTGTAAAAAACGAGAAGTGCTATATTTTAATATTGGATTGTCCGAAAAGTACTTTAGTATTTCTCGAATAGATGTCGTTAGTATCAAATTTTCGTTGATAACTTCGTTCAAAACGTGCTAAATATAGTCGTATATCATTTTGAAAGACAGAATTCGAGCGCATCATTTTGAAAATAATTTACGTAAATTGTTCGAGGAACAAAATTGATTGTTTTTTTGGAGCTTGATGCTTTTTTACTATTGCAAAGGAAAATCGCGTAAATTAAAAAATTCACAATACATAAATAATTACTATGCATTAAACGGTCGTATGTATAAAATAGGGTTAAAACAATTATGTAATTGTGATACGACATTCCAAGATGGTGTCCCTGGAAGGCCGATTACCACTTATGTCGAGCAAGTCAAGGCATTGATCCAGAATTAACAGCGTTCTACAACACGACAGATTGTTGAAATACTGAAAATATTGAAAACCATCGTCCATTGGTATTTGGTACAATTTTAAGTTTAAATATAACCTAAAAGTATGAAATTACATTCCAAACAACCAATAATATATTTCCGCTTTGGCTTGTGTCACTGCGTCGGTCCTGAACCTTGAAAGGAAGAAATTAACGCCTTCTATCTCGCTACATCCCTCTCGTGCTGAAAAAATACCGTATTAAATAATGCACGTAGCCATTAACGCACGCACAAAAACACGGAATCCTTGCCGACGTCACGCGCCGCTGATGTATGGGGATTTGCACAATGTACAGAATAAAAAAAACACAAGGAAATTAATCCTTCAGACAGCTTAAGTAGTGAAACTTTCATTTTTGGCTGCTGCCTACTTCTACTAAATATCTTAGATTATTTTAGTTTATTCATTTCAACTGGTAATTTTATGGTGACTGATTTTATAAAGTTTTTAGTTTGTTTCTGGTTGAGTTTCATAATTGATACTTTAGGGCATGGGTGACCAATCTTTTGCATACCATGCGCTATTTTTTTCACAGACGAATTCAGATGCGCCATACAACTCAAGAACTTTTTTTACCTTCTTGCGTTCACGTTTGGGGTTGTAAAATAGGGATAGGTGTAGGATCTGCTTCACTTAGGGGAGGAAAAGAAATAACTCAATCACGCAATTCAATTAATTAATTTACGCCATTTCAAAAGACACACGTTTATTGGAGCACCAATCTACAATAGTCAGAAATGATTTCTTGGACGAGAGGGTGATCGCTGTCGTGGACTTCACTGATGGTGCTACAGCTGCCGGAGAGTCTCGTTTGGTGAAGATAACTCCTTCGCCTAAAGTGACAGCTCACAAGTTCCATTCTAGGTGTCAGACACCGTAAAGTTGAACATTACCGAAGGCTGTATGAATTGAACTGAGAGCACTTGGGTGTTGAAAATATGAAGATGGATTCAGTTATGACGCCTATTTTAAAAGAATAAGTAGACGCAAGGATGCAATGCGCCACTTGTAATCATCCAATGCGCCACGATTTGGCCACCCCTGCTTTAGGGCGTATTATTATAAATTGAATTTCGATACATGTAATTTAAACAGAGTTTAAGATTCGACATATTTTTATAGGATTTTTTTTAATGTTTTTTTATTATTATTATTATCAAGCTTTCTTTTATATATTATATAATTCGATTATGTTCATGAAACAGGAAAACCCCAAAGAAACCGTTTTTATACAAAAAATTATTCATGAAAAAATTAATACATTTAAACTAACTATCAAGAAGAAAATTAAGGTAAAGGAAATCTGGGTTATGATTTTATTTTTCGATTGTTTTCCTTTACGTGAAAGATTTAGAGGACTTTGCCACGTTCAATGAATATCACATGTCTTATTTCTACAAAGAACTTTTCCACTTATAGATCGATTGTGAAATTTCAATCAACTTTTAGCGAAATGCGTCCTAATGGGACGTGATGATTTTGATTGTTGGTAAATAAATAAAATACATCAATTAGCAATGTGGAAGGAGAGAGTGAATGAATGTTTTATTTATCGGTATGTGGGTATTTATACATTTCAGAATGGGCGCGGGTGTGCGCCCGCGATATATTTTTATCTCGCTTCTGTGCGTGCAGAAATGGTTAATTGAAGTATTGCAGACATCGCAAATAGTATTGTGGGTAAACAATTTGTTTACGGAACCGGCGAGACAGCGTGATGCGTTCTCTTTCTACTGTGGAATGTATCGTAAATAGTATTGTGGGTAAACAATTTGTTTACGGAACCGGCGCGATGTCCGGCCGCGTCAATGTTTTGGTATGTGACCTTTGGACATATCCAAAGGTCGTTTCGTCGGTCGTTGACGGTATGTGTTGACAATATTCAGCGACGACCGTGGTTTCCACATGGTTCCCTTCCTAGTGGAGCGTAAGGTGCGTGCCCTACGCGAAACGTACGGGTCTCTTCACTATTCTCCCACTACGTGTAGTGTAGCAGGGTGTAGTGGTTGGTTGATGGATTCTCTCCGTTGTTGGTTGATGGATTCTCTCCGTTGAATAATAGTTAAAGGACTATTTATATACTCGTAGTATCGTTAACCTTTCCCTTCCTGTGCTAAAAAAAAATCCACGCGTTCTGGTGCTCTGTATTCAATACATATGTAAAAATGAGCGAATTAAAATCTGAAAAATAAGAATATTCATAGCCAATCACCTAAATTAATTAAATTTGAAGTCAAAAGAGCGAAGAGATCACCTCAAATAAATGCCCAGAGCTACAGAGAACTGAGACGAGACTCAGTCTCGGACTGTTATACCTCGAAAAAATAAACGCAATTGCGAACTGAGATTCTATTTCTTGCATTTCCATATAACTTAGTAAAGTGAGAGTGAGACAAGAATAGCGTCGCTTCCTCACCCATGGCGGTTTTTTTTAGAATGAATATACCTACGTCACACACTGGCACACGTTTGATTATATTGGTGAATTTATTCCCGATTTTCACAAAATATCTCTGATGTGGCCGATAAGTGCTTATTATTACTAATTATTATTTTTTCATTCGATGCGTAAATGTATTACGAAGGAATACATAAAATCTGAACACAGTATTCATTATATTTATAGAGATATTAAAGTTTTTTTAGAAGCAATGTGTACTAGTTACACATCACAGGGAAGGAAGGTTTAATATAGTACATCGGCTATTGGAATAATTATGTCATACTGCATCTTTATTTGGTCGGGATCACAAAGCAACACAAATGTTTCGTCTCTGTGGGAGCATCCTCAGAGCTTATCAAATGACTGTTGATCGTAGAAAGATTTTACAAATATATACCCAGAATTTGTCAGTATTTATTATATTTATAGAGATATTAAAGTTTTTTAGAAGCAATGTGTACTAGTTACACATCACAGGGAGGGAAGGGTTAATAGAGCAAATTATTCTCAAGGGTGAAAGTGAAATTTTAAATAATCTCAAAAGTGTTGGTTTTTCTTATTTTTAACTATATTTATTATATTTATTCTCTCAGTAAGTAAGACGCACTCCGACTACAGGATTGCCAGTTCGGTCCCCATTGATACTATTTTTTAAATGGTTGCAGTCTGGTTTTCCCCTCAGACATCATTAATATTTGTTTTCCACTGCAAAGAAGGAAAATACAACTCGATGCGATAACAAATATAACGTTGACTGTAAATGCAGTTGATCAAACACAAGATACTTTTGTTACCTGATGACATTATGTTTAACCTTATGAGATTATGTTTAACCTAATGAAATTATGTTTAACCTAATGACATTATGTTTAACCTAATAACATTATGTTTAACCTAATAACATAATGATAACATATAATTAATTAACATAAGTCTGCTTATATTTCAATAATCCAGAATTTACTCAACCTATCAATCTTCATGTATGAACCGACTGGAAGCATTCGAAATGTAGATGCACCGGAGAATGCTGCGGACACCATGGACGTATATGGTCAACAACACAAGGGTTCTTCAAAGAACCAAAATTGATAGAGCGTTGTTGAATAATATTAAAATACGAAAGGGGTCCTACTTGGGTCATGTACTTAGAGGAGCAAAGTACAAATTATTGCACCTGATCATCCAAGGTAAAATAGAAGATCGAAGAGGTGTTGGCAGGAGGCTAATCTCTTGACTCCGCCATATACGTGATTGGACTGGGATAAGGGGCGTTGAAGATCTTTTTTGGGTTGCCGAGGAGAATGATGTCTACTCTCAGGTGATATTCAACGTTGGGGAGACCTGACACTGGGAAGAAGAAGAAGACCAGTCTTCACGTTTTCTTTAGACCTATCAAGGGAAATAATTTGTTTCGTTATGATACAGTCATTATGAACTTTCTGTATAACCCGTGTATGATGATAGACAATCCCTCGTGGTCAAGTATTATTGTCAGTCATCCTGCAGATGGAAGGCACCTGCGCGTGTATTTTCTACAGTATGCAAGTTCTTGCATTTCAGTAAGCACACAATCTTGACATAACAAACCTCAAGTTCTTATGGTAAGGTGATCACAATTCCAAAATGATCGGTTGATTTAAAGTGCTGCAGTATTTTATTAAGCAAAAAAAAATATATAGCGCTTTTTGCGTTACTTTAGAGCGCTATGAGAATTTATAATAAGCTGCATATAAGCAACAGAACTCCATAAATTCAGATGAAAAAACTGTACCTTATAAGAATAAAATCAGTACGAAATTAAATCCACCAGGAATCGAATCTGGGGCACCCGCTTGTTTAGAGTGAATGCTAACCATTAGATCACTGACGCCGATATCAGTATAGTAAGTGATGTGATTCTTCTTCCTGGCACTGTCCCAACTCATTGCCTATGTAGGCTGTTGGGGTCGGTTCTTCTCGTTCACAGGCTGTATATTCTTCGGTTCTGGGTGTCGCTTTCATCTATGGTAGGCCATTTCTCTGCAGGATTTTGGAGCATTGAGTCATCCAGGAGTTCTTTGGTCTTCCTCTGGATGACTGTCGAGGAAGATCCACAGTAAGTGACATGCGTATAATAAGATCAAATAGGTTAATGATTATCTACTGAGGACAAAGTATTTCATTTGAGGATTGCACTCTTAATGAAATAAATAAAAGAGCAACACTAGTTTGAAGTTCCCTTGGACGACTGAACCACATTTTCAAGAGCGATCTTCCAGCCTGTCTCAAACGGAAGGCATTTAACTAATGCATCTTACCAGTACTAACATATGGATGCTAAACATAGAAAAAAAACTCAAGACAACACAACACAGCATGGAGAGGTGCGAACGCGACGAGTGGATACGCACCCAAACAACAGTTGACGATGTTATAGAGGTCGCAAAAAGATTGAAGAGGAAATGAGCTAAACACATCGCCCGAACAACGGGCCATCATTGAACATATGAAGTAATCGACTGGTACCCAATAGAAAGAACTAGGCCTGTAAGAAGACCGAAGGCACGCTGGGCGGACGAAATGTGTAAGCAAACAGCAATTACGTGGCAGCAATGCGCAAAGGACCGGATTTCATGGAAACAACTTGGAGAGGTCTATATCCTGCAGTAAATTAATGTAAGGTGATGATGATGATGATAGATGAGTGAATCAATATTGACAATATAGGTCACTTTTAATTTTTTTAACTTTTAATATCTAGTTATATAAAAGTTTAAAAGAGTGAAAGGTTAAAAATGGTTCTTGCCAGATTTATTCAATTATATATTTGTTTTTTTTTTGTGTTATGTATCAAATGATATTTTCATTATATACAATACAACGTTGCTTTTAAATTTACATTATATACAACACAACGATGCTTTTAAATTTTCATTATGTATTGTACAATACAACGTTGCTTTTAAATTTTCATTATATACAATACAACGTTGCTTTTAAATTTTCATTATGTATTGTACAATACAACGTTGCTTTTAAATTTTCATTATATACAATACAACGTTGCTTTTAAATTTTCATTATGTATTGTACAATACAACGTTGCTTTTAAATTTTTATTATATACAATACAACGTTCCTTTTAAATCTTCATTATATACAATACAACGTTGCTTTTAAATTTTCATTATGTATTGTACAATACAACGTTGCTTTTAAATTTTCATTATATACAATACAACGTTGCTTTTAAATTTTCATTATGTATTGTACAATACAACGTTGCTTTTAAATTTTCATTTTATACAACACAACGTTGCTTTTAAATTTTCATTATATACAATACAACGTTGCTTTTAAATTTTCATTATGTATTGTACAATACAACGTTGCTTTTAAATTTTCATTATATACAATACAACGTTGCTTTTAAATTTTCATTATATACAATACAACGTTGCTTTTAAATTTTCATTATATATTGTACAATAGAACGTTGCTTTTAAATTTTCATTATTTACAATACAACGTTGCTTTTAAATTTTCATTATATATTGTACAATAGAACGTTGCTTTTAAATTTTCATTATTTACAATACAACGCTGCTTTTAAATTTCAAATTTTCGTGATATTCTTTAAACAAAGATTTCCAGGAATTGATTAATTCATTAATTCATATGGTACCCCTCAACATGTCTGAATTGAATATGTGAACATGTTGAAAAGAGTGGTTGGGAGACATTAGTGTATTCAGCTCCAGTGACCGAAATTTCAGATTAAAAATCACTGGAATTAACAAGTAACTCTCAGTTAGTTATCGTACGTGTTAGAAATATTACCACACTTGGACACAATACATTTGAACACATCTAATGTGAATATTGTTACCAGACGAACTCTGTACAGAGACTGGGACCAAGTTTTTTTATAATTGCAGGTACTATTAAAAATTGAACCTGAATGATGAATGCAAGATTCTAGTTTTCCTCTCCCGACTTCATGCCAAATTGTGTGACCCTCCAAAACCACGACCTCGCTTGGACCATGAAGTCCTATAAAATCCAACAGAAACACAGCAATCGTCTAATCGTTGCCCTGGAGGCATAATAGAGTAAGTTCGGCCAACCTTTTCGTTATAAGCACAGGCTTTCGAAGCATCATCTGTTACCTGAATAGTCCATCTACAGTATTAACAGGGAGGACCAAGGTCTGAGTAAATGTGATGAAATGCAAGACATGTACATACTATTAAAATAATTATTTGTAAGAATTGTTATCTAGTTATTAGCAGTATGTAGGTGTTAACTATTTCTAAGATATTAAATATTAAGATTATTAAAAATAAAATGACACATGAGAAATGAAAATTAAGTTAGTTCATGGTTATAATATACTAATTAGATTAATTCTTAAGATATAATGTTTGTTTGTTTATAGATATGACCTTTGGCCAGTTTCTGTGTTATAAATTACTTTATTAAATAAAAAATAAATAAAAAAACAAGTAAAAAAGGTTCACATTTTCATCCCTGCATGAAAAACTAGCATCTTATCAACTATGCTGCGGAGTTTTGTTAAATTTGATTGTTAATCATTAGGTATAATTTTGTATCAGAAGGTTGTTTCAGCTTTAAAAATATTAAAAATAATATATGCAACGAAACGACACCATAGTGTATTTATTCATTTCGCGAATTCGCGAAAGTTTACAGCCTCAGAATAGGCAATAAGCCTTGTGAGAAGGCAGAATAGGCAATAAGCCTTGTAAGAAGGCAGAATAGGCAATAAGCCTTGTGAGAAAGCCCATACATCGTCGGCTTATACAAAAATATCATCATTATATGATTATTTTAACGCAATAAAATAAAACAGTAATAAATTAGCGTAATAGCCTTCTTCGTTTCAAAATTTTACATTTTTCGAGTTAATGACACGTGCTAAACTCATTTTTTAAAAAAAGAAATGTGTCTCTCTCAAATATTACATTTAAAATTATTTCATCTGATTCGTTTTTTTTTCTTTTCAGCCAACCACCCCTCCTTGCTTTGCATTCATCTAAAATGACATTTTTTTCTGAGCCAACCCCTTGGCTTCTGAGACGTCGCGCTGTCACGAACCCTCAGTAGGCCGACTGGGGTGCAAACTACCCGCTACCCGTTGCGATTTGGATCTACTCAATCATAATCAATTTGTTATCTGCTGCTAACGCCGTCATACTGAGTTCAATTTCGTGTTCTTTAAGACTTGTCATTTTAAGTTGTGATTCTTTATAATATACGAAGGGGAAAATACACTTACAATATGAAATCTTTATTAAATGAAATACATTTATTCTTAATACTAGTTTTACTGTTGTTTCATTAATTTAAAGGAAAAAAATGCATTATTATGCCTTTACTATACAAACGCTCGAATCATATTTATGCTTTTACTGTACAAACGCTCGAATCATATTCAAAAACCTCTGGGTTTCAACAAGAATCGAACTTGCAACCTCTGGGTTGTAAAAGAGGCGTCTTGCCAACTGTTGTTGTTTGGTAGTCGAGGATCCCCTCGCCACTTCAATATCGATTAAGCTGGAAAGTGAAGCTGTGCCGTGGAGTTTTGTTCTTTAATTTCTCATATTTATCCATCGAAGTGAGACGATCGGAGGACACCGGTGTATTTTATTAAAGTTTTATAACATATAATTACACATTAATGTAAGTTTTAATTAATGTTAGTTTAAAATAATGTAAGTTTTATAACATATATAATTAAATTAATGTAAGTTTTATAACATATATAATTTAAATTAATGTAAGTTTTATAACATATAATTACACACCAGCAAGTTCACCGGCCTCTTCGTTGTACTAAATTCGATGGCCCACCGAAGTGAGACGATCGGAGCATATCGGTGTATTTTTCCTTTTTTTTTTTTTTAAAGAATAGATACGACCAACAACATAGGTGCCCTTATACCACCGAATACTTGACGGAAAAAATCTTTTGTCATTTGAGGGGAGTAGCACAACGCGGGTCTCGAACTGGCGACCTTCCGCACAGAAGTCGAGAGCGTTACCGCGCGACCATGCGCCTCGGTTACGCATGCCAACTAGGCCACAGAGTTCGAATTTGTAATTATTTAATCCACTTTTTTTGTGACTTGTTTATGCTTCAACACCACTTATGATATTATAGTGACATTTCAACATTACTAATATAAAAAAATATATATATTTCATAAATCTGACGGCATCAATTAAAAACATTAATAATGAATCGACTGTTTTTAGAATTTCGGATACATAAATTTAAAAAATACTCAAAATTTGAAATGTATTTTCTTTACCCAGTGTACACCCCTTTTAGACAAAAAAGTTAAGCAGTAAGGGTAAATGTTCTGGAGGGTGGATTTTTAAGGTTCTTCTATTGAATAACTTATTTTAATTTGTCATCGACACTCTTACGTTTCCAGTAGGGTGATTGTCAGCCTTTCAGTTTAATTGTGTACAGTGCAGGGGTAAATGTAACAACGTTTAATTATTATACAAAAAAAAGTACTTGGTAGAATATGAAAAAATAACGTATGTATTTTTACTTAGGTAATATAAATATTTTGTCTTGTCTTATTTTTTTCATAAATATTAATAACATTTGTGAAAGAAAAGAGTGAAATGTATAACATACTACAGATTGAAGTGATTAGGGATGAATGTAATCTTAAGGCTGGTGAGTAAGATATAAGGTGTTGAGTAAGATGTAAGGTGTTGAGTAAGATGTAAGGTGTTGAGTAAGATGAAGAAGAATATTGTGAGATGATTAGGCATGTAGAACGAATGAATGAGTAAAATACTAACGAAACAAATATACGAGTATAATGTATTGTAAGTGGAAGGTTTGGGAGATGAAGACCAAGGTAAACATGGTAAGATCAAGTTAATGATGTTTTGAAATAAGGAAACTTAGAAAGTCAGAGAAATCACGGGAATCGTATTAGAAGATATGAAAGAGGTGATGAATGTGGATGAGGAAAAAAAGTCCTGACGATCTGTCCTTTCTGTTTATTTTGACAAGGAAATGGTGTGTTGTGTTCCTATGTACGTGCGTTTATTTGTTAAAAAGATATATACAGGCAATGTTGCCTGACCGGGAGTTCGGCTCGGCGTACTTAGCCCGAATTTTTTGTTTGATCTGTTAACTGGGTCCTTGAGTTGATTCATGCGTCGGGTGATATATGCTGCTTGTACTGCAATCGACAATAAATTTTGACAGCAATGCGACTTGCACCTCCGTTGTGGCAATACTCGCGCTCGGTACATAGCGTATCTTACATTTTTGATGGCGGGAACAAATGTCAGACTCAAACTATTCATTGTTTTTGATTTTTTTTTTTATTATTAATTTTGTTTGTTTTTTTTTACCCACTGTACTATTGAGCTGTGTTCCTGCCGCTGTACATTGCCTTTAAACTGTCTTTTTTTTATCCTATTATTTTGACTTGCCTTTATTTACATTCTGTTTTCTTTTTTTTTTTGGGAATCTATTGCTATTTTTTTTTTCTTTTCATGATTGACAGCTTCCATTTTACAACTTGAGGCAATCCACACTCAATGTAGATATTCTCTTACTGATTACATTATAGCTGTGGAAATATATTCATATTTTCTTTTTTCTCTCTTCCACTTGCCTGAACTACGTTAAGTGTTACTTTTACATTTGTTTCTTGTTTCCTTTTCTCTCTCTGTATTTGTATGTATTTTTAATGACTTGCATTGTAAGTCTCTAAAGGTTTTGTAATTTTTTCGAATTATTATTATTTTTTTTTTGCTTGTTTTTATTTCTTGTTTGTGACCTTCAATCAACTAGACAGGGGTACGACGCGTGACAGTAGAATAAATTCGCTGTTTCTTGGCTTTGTGTTTCTGAGCTTGTTTTTTTTCGTTGATTTAGTTTATTTTGTGTTTTTTTTTTTTTTGAACAAATATTTAATGTCATCGCCCCCCTTATCTCCCGGTGATTCCATGACTCTACCTACTTCGCATACCCTTCTATCTACTCCCTCACCCTTTCCTGAATTCCTATCTACATTGGACACGTCATCTTCAGACTCTTCAGATTTCGCTGATACAAACCCGCCATTACTTTTGAATAATCATCTCCGCTCTGCTTTCTCTACAGCTAACAATGACTTTCACGCATGCCATATAAATGCCCAAAGCATACCCGCCCATTATTCTGAGCTGCTCACCTCATTTCATGACCAGCCTGTCCATGCCCTGCTGGTTAGCGAATCCTGGATGAAACCATCACTATCAAACTCACTTTTTTCTCTTCCAGGATTCCATCTAGTTCGGCGAGACAGGGTGGGGAGAATGGGAGGAGGAGTCTGCATATATTTGAGGAATAATATAAATTTTTCTATCATCTGTCAATCCCAAGCTCCTTACTCTGGAGGCCCAGAATATTTATTTATATCCCTTCACTACAACTTCATTAAATATCTCATCGGAGTAATATACTGTCCTCCTAATAATAATTATTTTGACGAGCTGGAAAAACTTCTTGAAGATCATACTCCTAATTTCAATACCACTCTCATAATGGGAGATTTCAATACGTGCCTTAAAAAAAATGACGGCCGATCTGATAAACTCCTGAGAATCGTACAGTCAATGAACCTCTCAATAATGCCCCTAAACTGTACACATGTAACAAGAAATTCCCAAAGCCTTCTAGATTTAATTATTACCTCAAATCCCTCTGCAGTTCGAACTCATGGACAAATTGATGCTCCAGGCTTCTCGCATCATGATTTGATATATATCTCACTGATCAACCACGCTCCGAAACTCTCAAAAGAGAGAAAATTCCTGAGAAGCTTTGGACGCATTGATAGGGACGCCTTATTTTCCGACGCAAGCGAAGTTGACTGGGCGGCCATCGAACGATTGGATAATATAGATAGTAAAGTAAATCTATTCAACACGTTTTTACTAGAGCTCTGCGACAAACACGCTCCACTTAAACTTACTCACTTAAAGCGTGGACCTGCCCCGTGGCTGACTGACGACATTAAAAAAAACATGGCTAGACGTGACAAAGCGAAAAAAAACTTCAAATCTAATCCCAATGATCAACTATGGGAGATTTTTCGACGACTTCGCAATAAATGTACACAATTATGTCGGAATGCAAAAAGAAAATACTATTTTGACACCCTTCAAAACTGTCAGCCTGCAAAAAGATGGAAGGTTCTGAACTCGATGGGTGTCAAATCCTCGGACACCTCAGGTAACTTCACATTAGATGTTAATAACCTTAATAGACATTTTGCAACACCATCACTCAGTTTAGACATTACCACAAAGGAGAACACTCTCCGAAAAATTCATGTAATGCCTCGACCCAATGTTCCTGAGCTCCACTTTTCGGAGGTTGATGTAGGTGAGGTTCGTCGTATTCTTTTGACTATATCCTCAAAAGCGATGGGTGACGACAATATTTCGATTGTATTCATCTCCTTCATTATCGATGCTATTCTTCCTATCATAACACATATTATAAATTTTTCTTTGTCTACTAGCAGCTTTCCTAGTGTATGGAAGAGGGCTCTAATTATTCCGATCCCGAAAGTTGACTCACCCACGTCATATAAAGATTTTAGGCCCATATCTATTCTGCCCACACTATCCAAAATTATTGAAAAAATTGTTCATATACAAATTGACTCCCACCTTAATCAATTTGAATTGTTTAATCCATTGCAGTCAGGATTTCGTCCGGGACATAGTACCACTACCGCACTGGTCAAGATCACGGATGACGTGAGACGTGGAATGAGCTTTAGGCAGTTGACATTGTTATGTCTACTAGATTTCAGCAATGCATTCAATACTGTAGACTTTGATCTGCTTATGGCTCGAATGCGTTCATTACGATTCTCTGAATCGGTCATAGTCTGGTTTTCGAACTATTTAAAGGGAAGACAACAATCCTGTAAATACCAAGAGCGTATATCTGAATGGACTGATCTCTCTGCAGGCGTCCCCCAAGGTGGAATTCTCTCCCCACTCCTTTTTTCTATATTCATCAACCCAATAACATCGTATCTTAAATGTTCTTATCATCTGTATGCAGATGACCTGCAGATATATATTCATTTTGATCCAAATTTCTTTCACGCGGCTTTGAACAATTTAAATACGGACCTTCAATCGATCTCGGAGTGGACTGCGGAGCATGGCTTACTCATCAATCCTAAGAAGTCTCAAGCGATCCTCATTGGCAGCCCTCAGCTTCTCGGTAAATTCAACACTGACTTACTTCCTCCAATATTATTTGATGGCTCTATTATACCATTACATAAAACTGTTAAAAACCTAGGAGTGCTAATAGATAACACTCTCTCATGGCGAGATCAAATAAATGAGGTAAGCCGAAGGATCTTCTTCAGCCTTCATTCCCTTAAAGTGTTGCAAAGATTTCTACCAACTAAAACCAAAATTTTACTCGTACAATCTCTGCTCTTTCCGATTCTGGACTATGCGGACGTATGTTACTTGGATGTTACAGAGGAACAGCTGGACAAATTACAGCGTCTTCAAAATGTGTGCCTAAGATTTATTTTCAACCTACGAAAGTACGATCATATAACTTCATACCAGAAGGCATTGAACTGGTTGAATGTTAGAAATAGACGCCAAATTCACATACTGTCTCTATTGTATAATATCCTTAACTGTCCCGCCGCACCCTCTTATCTCGCCGAAAATTTTCAGCGTCTTTCCAATCATGGATTAGCGCTACGCTCAAACAGAGATTGTTTATTGGCCTTTCCAGTTCACCGCTCTTCTTTTTTCACGTCGTCCTTTACTGTCCATGCAGTGAGACTCTGGAATCAGTTACAAACCAATATAAGACTCGCTCCGTCCTTGGCATGCTTTAAGAAGCGACTGAAAAAACTCTTAATTTCTAGTCAGTAAAATAACGTGTTTCATTCCTGATTTTTCTTTTCCTTTCCTCTCCACCATCCTTTCCTTTCCTTTTGATTGATGATATCTCACTTTATATGAAAAATAGTGTTCGGGTGATTGTCCGTCTTTGTGGGGTTTGTGGGCATGTTCTCACGTATATGTTTATGGATTTCGTGGGGATGGATAGTCATTTGAATGATTTATGCGACCACGTAACTTGCTTCATTTACTTTTGTCTGGTTGGTTGGAAGAGATTGCCGCCTGGCAATAAGCCCGCCAGATTGTATTGCAATGAAAGTGTTAAATAAATAAATAAATATATCTTCTTCATCTTCTTAAACTTTCTGTAGACTTTCAAGAGTCTGTTACTGCAGGATTGTCCTGTGATGCTAAGCTCCAGCTATCTCTCCATCGTTTCGGGGGTCTCCCTGGCGGACGCCGTCCATCCGGCACCCCATGCAGAGCTATGTATGGAATTCTTGTGGAATTAATTCTCTGTACATTTTGGTACCAGTATCGTCGACGCTGTCGTCTCCATCTGACCACATCTTGGACCTCACAGACCTCTCGGATTGTGGTGTTCCTTACACGATCACGCAAAGTCTTCCCAGCAATAGCGCGCAGAGTTCTCATTTCCGTTGTCCTTAGCATACTTTTTGTCCTGACAGTGTCCACCCTCGCTTCGATGCCATATGTGAGGATAGGTCGCACACAGGTCTTATAAATGCGTACCTTGCTATCCGTTCTCATATCTTTATTCCTCCATATTACATCTCTCAGGCAGCCCGCCACAACTGCAGTTTTGTCTACCCGAGGCCTTACTTCTCTGGGGAGGTCATGAGAGCTGAGCAGTTCACTGCCAAGATATCTGAACTGGGCTGCTTGTTCAATTGGCTCGTCACGTACTGAAATTCTGATTGGCTCGTCACGTACTGAAATTCTGTATATACTCGTACAATAATAAAAAAGATATATAATAATAAAAAAGTGAAGGATATAAGTTATGAACAGAATAAGAATCAAAATGGAAGGTAAACTCTGAATAATCTGGCAATGCAGTATAGAACGGAGTTGTACATCAAGAATAAGCCCTCTGGGAGACGTGCTACACTTAGATTGTCTAGGTCTCAGAGAGTTAAGCATGTAGTTTTAGTAGATTAGGCAAATAGACTGAACTAACTCGTTCGGTCTTTTAGAGTAGATGATATTTTCGTATAGAATAGACTTTCTCTGGAGTGATTCATACGTTGTATTCAAAACTCTTAAAATCAAGTTATTAGAGAGATATTACTTTGAAACAAAGACACATTTGGAATGATCTTTGGTAAGTAAATGGTATCAGAAAAATATTTTTCAACCAAGGTTGATATATTGTATGTTAAAATAGTAGTTCATTAGTATTCAAGGTTGATATATGTTAAAATAGTAGTTCATTAGTATTCAAGGTTGATATATGTTAAAATAGTAGTTCATTAGTATTCAAGGTTGATATATGTTAAAATAGTAGTTAATTAGTATTCAAGGTTGATATATGTTAAAATAGTAGTTCATTAGTATTCAAGGTTGATATATGTTAAAATAGTAGTTCATTAGTATTCAAGGTTGATATATGTTAAAATAGTAGTTCATTAGTATTCCAGGTTGATATATGTTAAAATAGTAGTTCATCTGGATAACAGCGCATTCAGAATTTATTTATTGTAATAATTAAAGCTAAGAAATATTACTTAAGAGCACTGGAGCTTTATTTGTTCAACGCAACCAATGACGAACTCCGTGGCCTGGTGGTAAGACGCTTGTCTGCCGATCCAGAGGTTGCGGGTTTGATCCCCGCTGGAATACAGATTGTTTTTTTTTAATGGGACTCCAGTGATTCATACGAGTGTTTCATACATTGTATTCAAAATTCTTAAAATCAAGTTATTAGAGAGATATTACTTTGAAACGAAGACACCTTTGAAATGTACCAGAAAAATATTTTTCAACCAAGGTTGATATATGTTCAAATAGTAGTTCATCTGGATAACAGCGCATTCAGAATTTATTTATTGTAATAATCAAAGCTAAGAAACGTTACTTAAGAGCACTGGTGCTTTATTTGTTCAACGCAACCAATGACGACGTCCGTGGCCTGGTGGTAAGATGCTTGTCTGCCGATCCAGAGGTTGCGGGTTTGATCCCCGCTGGAATCCAGATTGTTTTTTTTTAAATGGGACTCCAGTCTGGTTTTCACTTAGGGTCCATTAAAAAATCTTTCTGGTTAATTGGAAGAGATTACCACATAGCTCGCCAGGTTAAAAAAAAGTTTAATTTATGGAAATGAAACGTGAACTTTGTAAAATAATAATAAAAGTAAGATTAATGCTGTGGAGATGTGTGCATTTAAAAAATGTAGTGTGTCAATATGTTATATAAAAGAAGGCAGAATTAAGAAATCTAAAATGGATGTTTTAAATAAGTTAAGGAAAGAAGCTTTGTGATGATTCGGACATTTAAAGAAACTGAATGATGAAGGAATGACTAAAATAGGCAAAAATTGTATGATTGTGGAGAAAAGCATGTACATCTGTTCTCTCTTCCTACCCCTTAAGTAAAACGGCGTAATGATACGAATTTCGTATGTGTAACAAAAGGTTACGTCAAAACAGCTGTTTCAGCTCACACCTTATCCTGACTTAGTTTTAGATTTAATTATTAAAAAATTGCAAGACCTTTAAAAAATAGAAGATAAATTTACCATTTTTTTTAATTTGTTGAATTAACATTAATGTAGTAAAATTCCATTTTTGCGGCATAGCGATTTTTTAGAATTAATATACCTACGTCACACACTGGGACACGTTTGATTCTATTTGTGAATTTTTTCCCGATTTTCACAAAATATCTCTGATGTGGCCGATAAGTCCTAATTATTATGAATATGATTTTTTCATTCAATGCGTAAATGTGTTACGGAGGAATACCTCAAATCTGAACCCAGTATTTATTATATTTATAGAGATATTAAAGTTTTAAGAAGCAATGTGTACTAGTTACACATCACAGGGAGGGAAGGGTTTAAAAATGTGAATGCCTTTATTACGTGCTTAAACTCTTCTTAAAGATTTTGTGTTATTTTTTCTTAAGGTTTTTATACATCACGTTAAACTATAATGAAAAAAGTTTATTTAAAGAAAAAGGTTTAATGGAAGAAATTACTTACAAGTAATAAATTCAGCTTTTATATTTAGATGAAATAGTTAAATAAATAAATATAAACTAATTTGGGATAACGTTTTCTTCACTTTTAAAGGAATAGTCAAAATCAAGCTGCTTGCATTAAATTTTCAGGCCTTTTCACTTAAATATGCAAGACCCATTTCCTTGCATCTCCTGAAAAGTTGACTCCTGAACTTTGCAACTGAAACGAAAGTAAATTAGATACAAAACTAGAATGAAAGTATCGTGCAGAGAAGTGAGAGTGGTAGAAATGTGGAAATTCTAGAGCAGGGGCTTTAAACATTAGGTCCGCTGTGCTATTTGAAACAAATAAATAGTAATTTAAATGTGTTTATGATAAAACAGTAGAAAAGTTAATGTTAAAAAAAATATATATTTGAGTTAAAAAATCATGTATGTTATTAAGTAGAGTGAAAAAAGAACGTTGAGGCGGTTTGGACACGTTGAACAATTGGACAAAGAGAGACTGATTTTACAAACAAATTTACAAATCAGGCATGTTTGGGGTGGTAGAAAAAGGCCGAAAACAACTATGGTTGCAGCAAGTGAATGAAATTTTCAAAGAAGAAAAGATACGAGGTAAGTAAAACAGAAGAAATTATTAGAAGAAATGCATAGATGTGAAGGAACAGAAAGAAATATCAATTATGTTGCATCATTTTCCACTCTCTTTGTATACCTATATATAACAATCTGGCACGATTATTACAATGTGGCAATCGCTTTCAACCAAGCGGACATTGTTAAAGAGATCTTAAGTAGAAACCAATCTGGAGTATTTTTATAACTAAGTTCCAACGGAAATCAAACAAGTAAACTCCAGGCTAGAAGACAGACGTCTAACCGTCTATACCATGGAGACCTTCTTGTCTTACCAGCCCCCTAGCATCTGTGCCTACCCTAACAGGGAAATGATGTAATTGTATGTATTTTTCTTTGTTTATTTTATTAAAACTTTTACAATATAGTGAAATTCTTATTGTTAATCCTCGAAACTTCAAACGGATACTTCACGGAACACTAGTTAAGAAACACTGATATAGGGTTTGAAGGGGGACACTGATTTATCACTTGGAGAAAGTTCCTAGGGGCTGGGGATGAAATGAGGACCTAGCAGCGGGTGCCAGCTCCTGCAGGATTAGAGGAAGGGTGCTCAGGTTGTAGAGCTGCAGTAAAAAATTCAATAAAAACTTTCTTTTCTTAGAAATAATCCAAATGACTTAAGATATTACAGTTGCTGAAACCGTTTCGATCGTTTTTGTAATTCTGGATAAATTCTAGCTTTTTCCTTCAGAATACTTGTTTTAAAACGTTTTTTTTTTTTTAATTATATAATATAATATCTATATAATAATCTTAGCTATATAATATCTACAAAGCTCCCAGGCTATCTTTACATGTCAGACTGAGCAGATTGAGATGGGCCGGACATGTGCAGAGAATGCCGTCATCACGAGCACCGAAAAGAATCCTGAAAGGACACCTGGGTGGGAGAAGGAGAGTGGGTAGGCCAAGGCTGCGATGGGAGGACGAAGTTGAGAGGGACGCAACCCGGCTG
This sequence comes from Odontocerum albicorne, assembly GCA_949825065.1. Taxonomy (NCBI): domain Eukaryota; kingdom Metazoa; phylum Arthropoda; class Insecta; order Trichoptera; family Odontoceridae; genus Odontocerum; species Odontocerum albicorne. Next base: position 48,372,029 of record OX463842.1, on the reverse strand, counting down.
CTACAGGTGCAGAATCGGAGGGCTGAGGCGGAAGACAGGAGGAGCTGGAGGCCAAGATTTACGGAGGCCAAAGCTCGATATGGGCTGTAAGTATTTTATTCATCAACTTTCTTATATTCCTGGCAATAGACAAGTAGAAAAATATTAATCTTGTTCGCTGTCATTAAAACAATAACTGATTGATTTTATAAACGTTTTGTATTTAGTGAATGAGGTGCATGGCCGCGCGGTAACGCAGTGGACTTCCGTGCGGAAGGTTGTCGGTTCGAACCCCGCGCTGTGCTATCCCTCCCCATCTCCCACCCCCCCCCACACTAATGACACAAGCACTTTTTCCGCCGCCTAGTGTTCGAGGGTATAAGGATACCTATGACATCGGTCATATATTTTCTTAAAAAAAAAGGTGAATAGTTGGATATTCTACGCATATAAGACGTCATTCAACTCAAACTTTTTCGTTTCTTTTATCACAGAATAATGTATTCGAGCTCCGAGAGCTATGGCACTAAGCACACCTTCTCGTTGCGAAATAGCAGTCAAGACTCAATATCTAAACGGTGGGAAATTCATTATTTTACCAACACCGTATAAGACCCCATAGAACTGATAATTTGAATACCCAGATATTTTCTTGAGGGAGACAAATAGCTAGCAAACACAAAAGTTAGTGAATAACATTCAAATAGTGAGCAGCATGTGTGACAACCTTCAGCCCATAACTATTAATTAGTGAGCAGCATGTGTGGCAACCTTCAGCCCATAACTATTAATTAGTGAGCAGCATGTGTGGCAACCTTCAGCCCATAACTATTAATTAGTGAGCAGCATGTGTGGCAACCTTCAGCCCATAACTTTTAATTAGTGAGCAGCATGTGTGGCAACCTTCAGCCCATAACTATTAATTAGTGAGCAGCATGTGTGGCAACCTTCAGCCCATAACTATTAATTAGTGAGCAGCATGTGTGGCAACCTTCAGCCCATAACTATTAATTAGTGAGCAGCATGTGTGGCAACCTTCAGCCCATAACTATTAATTAGTGAGCAGCATGTGTGGTAACCTTCAGCCCATAGCTATTAATTAGTGAGCACCATGTGTGGCAACCTTCAGCCCATAACTATTAATTAACATTTTTTGTATATAATTGCAGATAGTTGATCTTCAAAATAGTTGTCCGATCCCAAAGAAGTGCTGCGCAGAACGGGTTTGCAGATTAACTGAGCTTGCCAAGAAAAACCAGGACGAAATTAGGCGCCTGGTTGACATCCAAATGGCCTACTATGCGAGCCCTCCAGTCTATCATATCAATTGCACTCAGTGTGATTAGATACACGTATAAACTCATACAGATGCATTCCTACAAAATATAAATACACGCAAACAAATTAATATAAGGTAACTCCATAAATTCGTGTGTATTTTTGTAAATTTTGAAAAAAAATGCAAACAAAACACATTTCAATCAATAGCATATTTTTTTAACTATCAAAAACTTGTTGCCATCTTCCAGGAAATGATTTAATTCCATTAATGTAAAAAGAATCCTATTTATGTGTATTAAACTCGAAATGATTTAATTCCATTTATGTAAAAAGAATCCTGTTTTGATGTATAAAACTGGAAACTTCTTTATCGACTTCATCTTTATTGTTACGAGTAGATCGAAGATAGATAAATTACTTTATTGAGAAGAGCCAGAAATAAATGAAAATAACTTGGGACAATATCTGGAAAGTAGGGGAAGGAGGCAAGAGCTTCGAATTTAAGTCTTTATTTTTTTTGTAATCTGGTTCGTGTCATGTGCAGTCTAGCATTGTCATGATGGGACAAAACCTTTTAGATATCCACTAATCGTGTCATGTGCAGTCTAGCATTATCATGATGGGACAAAACCTTTTAGATATCCACTAATCGTGTCATGTGCAGTCTAGCATTGTCATGATGGGACAAAACCTTTTAGATATCCACTAATCGTGTCATGTGCAGTCTAGCATTGTCATGATGGGACAAAACCTTTTAGATATCCACTAATCGTGGGTGTTTTTTTAATAAATGCTGAGTTCAAACGTGAAAGCTGTTGACAGTATATGTCTGCCTTACTCGTTTGATAAGGTTCTAACAGTTTTTTTTTTTTTTTTTTTTTATCCACTTTGCACGGATTTCTCCTGTTACACAAAGAGGGTTTGCTTCTAGCGTTAGCTTATTCGTTAGGAATAATATCAGCCAGGATTCTTCTCATACTACTAGACGGTACCGAGAATATATCAACCGTGTCATTCAGTTGGTTCAATATCTCTATACCACGCGTGACTGAGTGTTTAGCCATGATATTCGTCCTGTAAGTTGGTATGTAGAACAGAGGGTGATTCCTTGCACGGATATATTTATTGGGTACATATAAACTTAGTGCTTCTAGAATCGCGGGACAGTTAAAGTTCAAAGTGAATGACACCGAGCATATCCCACCAAATAGAGAAAAGTATTGTTTATGGTGAAATTTCTCTTTTGCTGTTATTAAGGACTTCTTATCCTTATCTGTCGTCTGTATTTTTCTTGACATATAATATAATGCAGTATCCACTTAACATTATCTTTAACAATGCGGTCAGAAATAGCTAGTGCTCAAAGCGGAATAAGAGAGAAGTAGATATGTTTATTGCAATTGGCTTCCGATAGCTCGTGTGGTACTTACTTTCCAGGCTTAGATACCTTTTATATATCCTCGATAGTAACTTTCTAAGGGCCCTTATTAACGTCAGATGTTTACAAAAATCGATAAAAAAACTGACCACTTAAGTGTACATTTCAAAACAGGATAAAAATTGTTTGAAAGTGTTTTGTGCTACGAAATGAATCATGGTAAATCATGCATATAACATCAATACGCACAAATGTATTGGCTTGCCTGATATAATAACATATACGGATATAATAACATATGGTGATATAATAACATATACTGATATAATAACATATACTGATACGAGTATAATAACATATACTCGTACTAACATAAAATACATAATGTGTATAAAAAACTACAAAAAAATAAGAAAATCGTTTATGCCTACAAAAAAATGCAAAAAAATATTTGTTATTCTAATTAACCATGTTAGATCACATGATTCTAATTAACCATGTTAGATCACAAGGTCAATAACCATGTTAGATCACATGATTCTAATTAACCATGTTAGATCACAAGGTCAATAACCATGTTAGATCACAGGATTCTAATTAACCATGTTAGATCACATGGTCAATAACCATGTTAGATCACATGATTCGTCACGATTCGAAGTATTTTAACAGGAGACTTCAATAAAAAAGGTGTTTGTGGAAACTGATAATCATATAAACAGCTTAAATGATAGTAGATGTAAAGTCAAGGAAAAGAAAGGGACACATGAAAATATTAATAAAATTAAAAAAATGAACAGTGTGATTTTTATTTCCAGGCCGATTTTGTTTGGCCACCATTTTGATTTGGCTGTCATTTGTCAGTTTATGTTTGACAGTCGTGGAGAGTGGTCGATAACAATTAATTATGGAGTATCTTACTCCGTAACGACGTATTGAAGTTATGCAAACATTTTATTTAAATAATTGTTCAATTATGAATACGCGAAAAAAACTGCGTGTTTTTTTTTTGTTTAAATCATGTGCCAGGCAAGTCAACCATTCAGCGTGTAATGAATAATTTTGAAAATTTGCATACACTGGAAGACAAAGCAATGTCTGGGCGACAACGTAGCCAACGTACGCCAGAAAAGATTGATGCAGTGAGGCAGAGTGTTGATGAACGTCCGTGCATCTCTCATCGATGCCGTGCACAAGAATTGGGAATGTCTCCATCATGTTTGTTAAAAAATATCAAAAAAGATTGCATTTTGATCCGTATAAAATTTAATTGATACAAAAGCTACAGGAAAATGACCATAAACGGCGGTGAAATTGGAGTGCTCGGGTTTTACAGGTCGGTATAGACAACCACCCTTTTTGGCAAAAAATCATCATGAGCGACGAAGCACATTTCGATTTGGTTGGCTTTGTTAATAAACAGAATAGCCGCTATTGGGACACTGAAGATCCTAAATTGATACACCAACGACCATTACACCCTCGTAGAGTGACTGTATGGTGCACTATTTGGGCTGGTGAGGCGGCATCATTGGATTATGTTTCTTTGAGGATGCTAGAGGCAATGATGTAACTGTTTCTGGTGATCGCTATCGTGACATGTTGGTAAACTTTCTTGTGCCCGAATTGGATCAATTGGACTTACAGCACATGTGGTTCCAACAGGACGGTGCCACATCACACACAGCTCGTGCTACGATGCAAATTTTGCGAGAAACTTTTCCCGGCCGAATAATGTCAAAAAGTGGTGATATCGACTGGCCCCCACGATCCCCTGATTTTACCACTCCCGATTATTTTCTATGAAGGTACTTAAAGGGAAAGGTGTACACCAACAAAATAACCACAATCCCAATGCTTAAGGACAACATTCGATAAGAAATTGCTGAAATAACACCAGAAGTCCGCCAGAATGTAATGAAAAATATACTTGAAAGAGCTTGCGTTGGCGCCACGGCCAGAGGTGGTCACTTGATCGACATATTATTCCATACATACTAGGTTAGTCAAAAAGTTTTGAAAGCGGAAATGAAAATACATTTTTTTGGGGGGAAATCACTTTTATTGCTCAGTATAGTCTCCCATAAGATCAATACACTTGGTCCAACGATCTTCCAACTTTGTTGTCCCATCACGGAAGTGATTTTCTGGAAGGCCTGCAAAATACTCCTCTACGACGGCTATAACCTCTTCGTTTGATGAAAAATGCTTTCCACGAAGGAATTTTTTGAAGACGTGGTAGAGGAAGACCAAGGAAAATATGGTTGAATCAGGTGAATGATATTTTTAAAGAAGGAAATGTAGAAAATCAGAGAAATTGTAGGAGTCGTATGAGAAAGTGTATGAATGTAGAAGAGGTGCAGTATGTATGTACCAAAAAAAGTATCATGCATAAATATATTATTTTGTAATTTATTTTTATCAAACACTGCTTATTCCACTTTTTTGTGACGGTATAATCTTACGGGTTTCAAGGCTTTCACCTCATCTTCAGGGGAGCGCAAACAAGTCTTGTTTGCGATCCCCTGAAGCTGAGGTGAAAGCCTTGAAACCGGTAGGGTTATACCATCACAAAAAAGTGGAATAAACAGTGTTTGATAAAAATAAATTACAATGTCTTTAAACCTCCACAACGTTAATGCCTTAACTATAAACAACATATAGTATATGTACAATACTCATTCAATCCTCCATACCTTCATTTTAATGAAGTTAAGCATATATCCTACTATTTTCTCCATTATAATGCATCATAAATATTCCTGTAACGTAAGGATTATTCGTTTAGCACCTACCTGATCAATAAAAGCGGAACCATAAATAATTTGATGGCAGAGAATCCTGCCATCCCCCCTAGTGCAGAAGAACGGGCTCGGAACCTCCCCTTTCGTGTCACGCTACCCTGGAAGCTAATGAGGTGGGGTCTGTATGCGTCCAGATATGATCTTTTCAATCTCACATTTCATTTCACTCTTTTTATTGTTCTCTAATATGCATTTACAGTATTTTGTTTTAATAATATCCTATTTAATTTTAAGAGCTTGTCGGGAGATGATAATATCCTCGACCTGAGTTAGCAAACCTTCGGGTTTAGAACCTCTGGTGTTGTAAATACTACCATACCTTAAGATGCATTTACACGCACAAACTAACTCTTTCATTAGACTAAGACCCTTTTTTTGGGTACCATCAGTATCCCGGAACCCCTGTGTGGAAGTCAAGTGTCTTACCAACATAGACGTGAAGGTTGTCTTTTCAATTTTGTAGTATTATGTAATATTATTGATTTTCATTCAATGACTAGAGAATTTTGATATTTAAACACACGTTGAAGTAAATTTAAATCTGATTCCTCGCGCGCTCAACACTGAACGCTGTGGTTCTCCGCTATCTCTGGAACTTGGTGCACAACCTGTCCATCCTTTTCGGTCCTGCACAATGTTGAATGCACCGCTTAAAGAAGACCCATTATTTGGGCCGTTCATCTTATAACAGACCTTCCTCTTGCTCGTTTTCCCTCAACTACTTTAGTGGTCACCACCTTCTCAAAATTAAAAATAACAGAAATATTCACATTTGTTTTTGTAGCAATATTCGTGCCCTACCTGTATAAAGAGATCGTGTCAGGGTACGCTTGATAATTGTTACTTCTTCGAAAGTAAGTAAACAGTACTTGTTTGTTGTGTATTTATATTAGACACCTGTGTGCATAGTATACATGTGTTTATAGTAAGATCACAAATAGAACTTTGGTTTATAATGTTTTTTTATGTAAATTTATGTAAAAGTAAAAGCAAATGTGATATATGGCCATGTGTTTTCTATAGCTCAATATCTATCCATAAAATTCCCACAAAATTCTCAAAAAATTCAATATTTGTTCTATGTATGCGTTATTCCACTAAAAACAAATCTGAGTTATTTACCTCTATAAAGTAAGTACAATTTCTGCTCTTTCCGATTCTGGACTATGCGGACGTATGTTACTTAGATGTTACAGAGGAACAGCTGGACAAATTACAGCGTCTTCAAAATGTGTGTCTAAGATTCATTTTCAACCTACGTAAGTACGATCATATAACTTCATACCAGAAGGCATTGAACTGGTTGAATGTTACAAATAGACGCCAAATTCACATACCGTATCTATTGTATAATATCCTTAACTGTCCCGCCGCACCCTCTTATCTCACCGAGAATTTTCAGCATTTTTCCAATCATGGAGTAGCGCTACGCTCAAACAGAGATTGTTTATTGGCCTTTCCAGTTCACCGCTCCTCTTTCTTTACGTCGTCCTTTACTGTCCATGCAGTAAGACTATGGAATCAGTTACAAACCAATATAAGACTCGCTCCGTCCTTGGCATGCTTTAAGAAGCAACTGAAAAACCTCTTAATTTCTAGTCAGTAAAATAACGTTTTTCATTCCTGATTTTTCTTTTCCTTTCCTCTCCACCATCCCTTCCTTTCCTTTTGATTGATGATATCTGACTTTGTATGAAAAAAAATGTTTGGGTGATTGTCCGTCTTTGTGAGGTTCGTGGGCATGTCTCACGTAAATGTTTATGGATTTCGTGGGGATCGATAGTCATTTGAATGATTTATGCGACCACGTAACTTGCTTCATTTACTTTTATCTGATTGGTTGGAAGAGATTTCCGCCTGGCAATAAGCCCTCTCGATTGTATTTGCAATAAAAGTGTTAAATAAATATATTATTTTTGATATTTTTGAAAATGGCTTTCCGATGTCTGAATTATAAATACTTGCTGAAAGAGGAGCTGCGGAATTAGTCATCAGAATTGAAAGAATATCAGGCATTACTAACGCAACACAAGTCAAATACCATAATTTAATTTTGGAAACTTGTGCCAGAGTTCATATCCTAATTTAAAGAAAGCTGTTTGCCGATTATTTTCCATTTTCGGTACAACATATAGTTGTGAATCCTTGTACTCCTCTATGAAGTTTGTGAAATCAAAACATCGTTTGCAGCTAACAAACGAGCATTTGACAGAATTGCTGCGAACGACTGTAACAAATTTTACACCAAATTTGAGAGATTTGTCTAAACATGATAAATAAACTTTTTGTTATATTAGGTGTTAACATAAGTTGTGTCCGTTTTTTTCCAATTTAAAAATGAGCACCAAAAGTAAAACAAAATGGTAAATGTTATACGTCATTCGAAAGAAAATTTTCTGCTCTACGAAGATATTGTGTTTGCTTTTATGTTACATATATTATTTTATTTGATTACAAGCCTTCAAAATGGAATGGCAAGTAGACGAAAGTGAGCATTTTCGACACCTCCTTCTGTTCGCGTTCAATCGAGGGAATAAAGCTGCCAAAGCTGCTCGTGATATTTGCGAAGTGTACGGTGAAGGCGCTATGAATTAAAGGACAGCTCATCGATGGTTTTTGAGTTTGTAAGACGGTAATTTCGACCTGAAAGACATAAAGTGTTCCGGACGACCAGTGGACTTCGATAAGGACCGTTTAAACTTATGTTAACACCTTATATATTATTTTTATTGAATAAATTTTTAACTAATTATTGTGAGTTTTCTTTCTCATTTTTATATTTTCTTACATGTGTACTTTATATAGCAATTAAGCTTTGTGTAGATTATGTAATAAATTAGAATTAGTGTATTTAATACTACGTGAGAACGTGACTATGGTGTGGCTCTTTATATATGTTATATGAAAATCCAGAATGTGGCTCTCGTTGACCTTACGTATGCCCACCCCTGCTCTAGTATATTCAACAACTTCTCACTAACATCGAGATAACCAACATACCCATAGTCAATTAAGGACAAAATGAGGTTTTTGACTAGGTACATTCTGGCTTGCTTATTGTCATATTGCAATATCTTACAACCAACCAAAAAGTTTTTCAAGAGCCCTTAAGTGAAAACAAGACGAACCCCTTTTTTATGGCATACCGAAGAGAGACGATCGGAGCACACCTACATCAAAGTCAAACGTATTCTTATACCCCCGAATACGAAGCGGAAAAAATGGCTGTGTTATTCGAAGAGCGCGGTGCTGGAACTGGAGACCTTGCGCACGGAAGTCCAATGCGTTACCGCGTGACCATGAACCTCGAAATTATGTAGTGCTAAGTATATGCCCTTATATATTACATCATATTCATCATCATCATTGTCAACCAGGGTCGATCAACTTCTGGATGAAGGTCTCCCCAAGTTGATTCCAAGTAGTTCGGTGTTTGCTCGTTGATGCCATGTGATGCTGCCATGCTTCCTGATTTCATCTTTCCAGCGTACCTTCGGTCTTCTTCTAGGCCTCTTTATGCCTCTTGGGTACCATTGGATTATTTCGGATGTCCATCGGGAGTCTGACAATCTGGCTACGTGTCCGGCCCATTGCCACTTCATTCTTTTCCACACCTTTATAACGTCTTCTACCTTTGTTATATTGCGAATCCAGGTGTTTCGTTTACGGTCTCTTTTAGTATATCCCAACATGCATCTCTCCATGCCCCTTTGTGCGGTCTGGAGTTTTTGTGTGTTCTTTAATGTAAGCGTCCATGTCTCGCAGCCATACGTAAGTACTGGACATCATATTACGTACTCATATATGTTATATAATTTAATATTAACTAAATACGCAGATATTATTATTTAATTTGTACTCAAAATATATTTCTCAAAAACAATGTACAATATTTCATCCCTTCCAAATAAGCGCACAGGATACAGTTTTTCACATAATTGAGCTATCTAACGGAAATTAATCAAAAACCTTTTGAATATACTTGTAATATGAATAGAATTAAACCCCTCATGAAATCGTATCCTTACCAGGGTAAAAATAATTTCAATTCGCGCCCCTCTTTCGCTTATTTTTCTTCTTCCTGATAAATCTACCACCAGGGCCGCTGCTTCCGTAAGTTTCATCTACAGTGTGCATAAGCAGCCTTTTTGATGAGTTTCGCAAACTGGTTCGCTGTGTAAACTGTTATTTTTCTCCATAAATAAATGTAGATAAAATTTCAAACCAAATATTTCAATAATGTTTATTATACTTGGGAAAATGTAGGATGGTTCCTGTGACGTTTGAAACGTCATGTCTCAAAGGGATGGGGTAAAATCGTTTGTTTTTACAAATCGAATAGTTTTTTTTATAAATCGAAAAAATTGTTTTTATCTAAACTAACGTTTTAATTCCTAATTATCATTATACTGACTTTCTAATGTATTGTACGATTTGCATCTATCTTTAAATAGGCCAAGATCCACCATGAATTAATACTAATATAATTACGAACATTTAATTTTAGGTATAAAAAAATCGAAAATCCAATTATCGTATACCCCATCCCTAGCCAATGCAGACTAACTATAGGTCAAGACAGTTTTATTTTCTGGTGCAATATTTTCTGAGAGCTCTATTCAGCCGTCAGTTGTTCTAACAGTCGATATTGTTTATGGATAGAAAAATATTTGTTTATTTTAATAAAAACGCTTACAGGACATATTTTATTGATTTATTTTAATAAAAACGCTTGCAGACAATTACTCACAGATCCACTTAATAATACAAATTAGACGAATTTTAAACGTTCAAACTATCTGTGTCCATCTCAAGTGCCGTATAAATATTAAATTGCTTGAGTTACTTCCAACTTAGGAAACTTAAAAGTTTGGTTTGTATTCGGGCTAGCCTGTGACACAACAAAACAAACTATAAGTACCCGGCGGTAAGTAATACACATCGTTTGTAGAGTGTCGTCTCTGTCGCATGATGCGCTAACCGCATCGTGACTGCGATACCGAACTATTAGCGCATCGTGTGACAGAGACGACGCTCTACGAACGATGTGTATTACTTACTGCCGGGTATTGTACAATCAATTTGAAACGCAGCTACACGTTTCCTTTTGGGTGGTACGAGGGACTTAACTCCAATACTAAAAAAATTGGATAGTTAAACATGGAGGAGAGAGGTTCAAAATAAAGTTGGAATGATGGTGTTCAAGGCGGTCAACAATCAGGTTCTTCGATATTTCCAGGATTGTTTTAGACTGGAGGAGATTTTCGAATCTCGTCTCAGATTCAAATTGAGAGCTACAAATAATTTGACTCTTTAAATTCTCATTCAAGTTGGTGAACTCAAATATTTCAACAGAACATTTAAGGTAACTGAATCTATTTTATGAGACAGTCTTCTATCTTCCCTGAAGCAAAATGTTGAAGTTCTCAGTAGACTTTAAAAGCTACCCATCCTTCTCAGTACATCTTCTGTCAATTAATATGTTGAAATAGTTAGAAAGCGTTCTTAAGGTGATCTTAAAAGTCGGAAAATAGCGATATATCATTTATAATATAATATATACAATATGTTAAAAAAAATTGCGTTTTTAACCCTTCCGTCCCTGTGATGTGTAACTAGTACACATTGCTTCTAAAAACTTTAATATCTCTATAAATATAATAAATACTGGGTTCAGATTTTAGGTATTCCTTCGTAATACATTAACGCATTGAATGAAAAAAATATTAATAATAATAATTAGGAATTTTCGGCCACATCAGAGATATTTTGTGAAATTCGGGAATAAATTCACCAATACAATCAAACGTGTGCCAATGTGTGACGTAGATATATTCATTCTAAAAAACCGCTATCTGTGAGGAAGCGACGCTATTCACGTCTCACTCTCACTCTACTTCAGTATAAGGGAACGCAAGAAATATAATATCAGTTCGCAAATGTGTTTCTTCCTTCGAGGTATAACATACACAGTGTTAGTCCATCCCAAGTCTCAGTAGCTCTGGGGCATCCATGTGAGGTGGTCTCTTCGCCCGTTTTGTGAATGTTGACCGATGTTTTTTTCATTTTTTCAGCTATTAAATTTAAGTTCATATCACTTTTGACTTCAAATTTAATTAATTTAAGCGATTGGCTATGAATATTTTTATTTTTCAGATTTTAAATCGCTCTTTTATACATGTGTATTGATGTGTATTGAATACACAGCACCGGAACGCGCGGATTTTTTTAGCACAGGAAGGGAAAGGTTAATAACATTTTGTTTAAAAGATTTTTATCACTTGGTTTTGAGACTATTTGACAACTACGACCTGCTTATTTCTCTCTATGGCTTTGAGGTAACGAGAAGAAACTTTTAAATTTTGGGAACAGATTCCTTAGGAGGGTGGTGATAGGAAAGCAGTACACCCAGGTAATAAAACTGATCATCTTCGAAAGCAACAGTAGCCTATAACCAATACAATTCTGGAAGGTCATATATTGAGAATTCCACCTAGTAACTGGTCAAGAGTCACGCTGTTTTATCGAGGTAATGCTGTGAACCGTTCCAAATAGAAGAGATTTATGGCATTTTATCCCTTTGAATTTGGCGGAATGAAGAAGGCGTTAAATAGTTGGATAGATAGAGATTTTATAATTCAACATTTCCTCTAGTAACAGCCCTGGTCATCTACCGTGCATCGACAAATAAGCCAAATTATGAACAGTCTCCGAGCGAAGGTTCTGTAATGAAGTTAATTTTATTCTCAGCTCGACATTGAAATCAGACAAAGAGCGGGATATACTTAAACTTTCACATTGAAAACATTCAGGCTGGAGGCATAGCGGATTGAAATCCTCATAAATGAATCCTTTAAAGGTATGATTAATCCTTTGGCTTTTGGGAGTTTAAGGATGGCATTTGCCCTTTTGTAGCTTCGTTAAAAAGGTTAACGTTTTCAAAAAGTTTTTAAAGGGGCAGTAAGCTCCTTACACTTACAGTTGAGTACCGTTTTCGTTTTTCAGGATGTGAAGAAAGTCAATTCAATCATTTCAGCTTAGCAGAACAATTACTTACCAAGTGGTCAAGAATACAAAATATTAAAGTTTCATTCTATAATGTCGTAAATAATAAGAAACTAAACTCATTGTGGCAGCGTTGTCCTATGATTGGTATTGTATGGGACGTATGCGTCACCCTAAAATATGATGTATAATATTTATATGTGTATAGATTCTTGTTTATAATTTGATATTTGTTTGGTTTTTGTTTGTATATTTATGTTTGTTTGGGTCCGTGCTGCATAGCGACCGCAATGGAAATGAGACTTATGGACGGTCGTCGCGAGACTATATCGCTGGCCATCCGGCTTCTGCTTGCGCAAAAATCCCCAAAATTGTTGTATTTTGCGAGGTGTGATCATCTAGTATCTGCCTAAGAGGAATCTCTTCACCCTGCAACCTTTCACCACTACGCCTTTGAACGTGGCCTGAATTCTCCGAGCATTGCGCAGCAGCCATCCACCTATGATACAGTTCTTTGTACCGGTGCCGAACAGGTATTCTTGTTTAGCGCTCGAGTGTCTCCAAGTTCGATTCCCTTCGACTTTATTTGTAGATCTTTTGTCATTTGAATTCATTGTTGTCTTGTAACTGCTTTTTATAATTTTTTAGTGATATCTCAAGGAAAACAATGTTACAAAGTAGGACTATTTATTTCCTATTATTTTTTTACAATCTTTTAAATTAATATACTTTAATAACGTTTCATTAATTCGATGATAATCAATGAAATAAATTTAGTGTTTATAAATATTGATTTCCGAGGCCTAGTTGGCAATACGCGTTAGAACCTCTCGGGGGGTGCAGATTTCATTCCCAGTCTGATAAAAGAGTTTGTTTGATAATAATGCTCACAGGCGCTAGACTTAACACATGTGTTAATACTGTTGCCTTTTTACTCTTCAATAAATGGGGCCGAAAACCCCCTTATCTCCTGGCCGCGCTATTAAATATTTTGAAAATACCAAGCAAATGAAAAAATACTTGATAATATAAACTCGACAAATGTAAACTAGAAACAAAAGTATTTTATTGACCACTTTTTTGTGAATAACTATCTGTTTTCTGAGGTTTTCGGTTAGACTTAACCATGTTAATTACTAAATAAAACTTTTGTAATAGCTCCAGTTTTTGTTTTACATTTTTGGAAATTTGTAGATTTTTTTTGTATTTAAAAGTTACTTTAAAACCTAAAAGTTTGACAGGAAATTACATAACAATGTACGACAGAAGGAATGAGGACATTAGCAAAGAATGCGGATTTCGATTTAAGATGAAGATAGAAGCATTGAGATAACTCAGCCACGTTAAAAGAATGAATGATGAAAGATTAACAAAAATAATATTTACTTATTTATTTAACACTTTTATTGGAAATACAATCTGGCGAGCTTATTGCCAGGCGGCAATCTCTTCCAACCAACCAGACAAACGTAAATAAAGCAAGTTACTTGGTCCCATAAATCATTCTAATGACTATCCATCCCCACGAAATCCATAAACACATACGTGAGCATATGACCATAAACCCCACAAAGACGGACAATCACCCGAACATTATTTTTCATGTGAAGTGAGATATCATCAATCAAAAGGAAAGGAAGGGATGTTGGAGTGGAAAGGAAAAGAAAAATCAGGAATGAAACACGTTAATTTACTGACTAGAAATTAAGAGTTTTTTCAGTCGCTTCTTAAAGCATGCCAATGACGGAGCGGTCTTATATTGGTTTATAACTGATTCCAGAGAATCACTGCATGGGCAGTAAAGGACGGCGTAAAAAAAGAGGAACAGTGAACTATAAAGGTCAATAGACAATCTCTGTTTGAGCGTAGCGCTAATCCATGATTGGAAAGACGCTGAAAATTTTCGGCGAGATAATAGGGGTTGGCGGGACAGTTAAGGATACTATACAATAGAGACAGTATGTTTACTAGAAGTATACTCGTAGAAAGTAAATTATCTATAAAGATATTTCTAAAAATATTTTTTTAGACTATCAATCAAATGCCAGAATATATTCGTGCATACATAAATTCGTAGTCATTATAATAGGAGAGAACGTATCCTTCCCCTTTTTTATAATGAATCGGAGATCTGTTTCTCCACCTACTGCAAGCGGAACGATGATGAAATCTTATTAAGAGGTTAATTGGTGGTTATCTCACTTTAAAACATAGTTCACTGTCGAATAATTCTAAATGTGAAGAGAAAACTAAAATAAAGAAAATTGATAAAACTTCTTCCTCAGATCAAAATCGGTTTCTAGTAAACTATAAAAGGAAGACATACAATTTTATCCGTGCCCGGAATTTTCAAGAACAGTTTCTGAGAAGTTGGAATCGAAAAATCAGGTGATTTCACCTAGGAACTGTAACTTCGTAACGTGTTAGGAAAACACCCGCAGAATACATTTGGTGTCTGCGAAGTTTGGAGTTGATTCTGTAATGCTCTCAGAAAGCGCCTGCTCTGTGACCACCGACTCCGCGCAGTTTTGAAGACATCGATATTTAGTAAACTTATTCTTACTCGGTTCTTGCCAACTTACTGCCTCCTTATCTGATATTTGAATCAATAATTGATTATATTTGAGTCAATAATTTTCAAAGAGATACTTACATTGATATGACATATCTTCAAACCGATGGGCTACTACGATTTAGTGGCGTCAAAGGGTAGTTTTACTGCATTTGAAGTTATCTGCAAAAGTGTGGACTTCTTTCTGGGTTGTTTAAACTCAAAGATTTAAGTCATTTTAGAAGTATTTAAGTATTTTTCCTACTCCCGTGACATCGGACCTTAAGTCCGACGTGATTGCAATTCTTTTTCACTGTCAGGTATGTGGCGCCGGATAAGGAGTCCCTTTGAGGAGCTGTTTCTTCGTTACTAATAAACGCTGGACCCATAATAAACAAAGAAAATTTCAATATTTTCGTGTAGATCACTCTGGATAGATATTTATTTTAACCACCATGATAGAGGGGATGGAGGTGGGGTTTAACTACACTGCCTCCTAATCTACGATGGAAACTCGCCTTAATGAGGAGATATCAGAAGATGTGTCTTAATGGTACGCTAACATCAAATCATGTGGGTGTTTAATGCCTTCTTCCGACTAACATTAGATCTCGACATCGTTTCTATATCAAGGGACAAGATTTAGCTTAGAATTATGAAAGCTCACTAAATAACTAGCAGCAGTAATGAAATCAGAACAGCCGAATGCTAATAGCCACGTGAAGTTCCCCGCTACTTGTGCGAACTGTAACGGAGCACACGCGGCCAACTACAAAGGCTGTCCCGCCTTTCCAAAATCACGGTTCTTGGTCGGAAATCTCCTTCTTGTAAGTAATCCTTACGTTTTTCTCCAAGGATTTGACCAGCCACAGAGATTGTGATGTCCCCTGAATCGTCTTAGGTGTGGCCATGGTTGCAGTGCACAATCCTTGTATCGGTGACGTTACTTTTGTTGGTCATGTCGTGGTGGATTGTCGAATATATTCAATAATTTCCGAAGAGATCTCCACTCAGCCTTACATCGGTTCATCTTCAAACCGATTGACTACTCCGATGTTGTGGCGTCTATGGATAGTCTTGTTTTAATCGAAATTTTCTGTAAAAGTACTGGCAACTTGTTGAACTATTTGAATAATTTTACATCTCCTGTGACACCGGACCTTAAGTCCGCCGTTGCTTCTGTTCTTTTTACACTCATATATTTCACCCCTTTGGGCAGTTCCTTCTGCATCACCACTCATTTCGTCATTCCCTGGAAGATCCATCTGACTACTCCTGAAACTGTAACATGGATGAAAAGCCTGAACATCCGAATATGGGAAAGAAACCACACGAGAGAAGATGAACTCTTTATATAGTATTTATATATAGGGCCACGTATGGAAAGATTTTAATACCATAGAATGATACTTTACTTTAAAATTCATCACGTAGTTGTTCCCCATATTCAGAGAAGTACAAAGCTATAATTGATAGAGATAGATAGAGCCATTGCAATGCCCCTGGTATGTGTGTCATCGTGCAATTTGTAAAGTATATAATCTCAGTTAAAAAAACTTTACAGAAGAGTGGTTGTAAGAATTTCTGTAATTTAAACAACCGTCATAAATTATCAAGTTATGTTGATTTATTTGACATCTTCAATACCAAAATATTTTTAATAATGTATGTCGGCTGCAGTGGTCAAGCGAACGTCACAGGTTAAATCCCTGACGAATTTATTTCCAGACTGGCTTACCTTTTAGACCATTTAACATCATAATTTATTATTTTCTTTAACTTATACGTTGTTAATTAAAGAAATAGAGTTTTTTTAAAACATTGGATTCAAGCTCTACCAAACATATTTATATCGAAATATGTATGCAACAATGATGGTTTACAGAGGTTTATTAGTGGCAACGTGAATAATTTATGGGATTGAAACGTGGACGTGAAAAATAAATTAAAGGATTCGAATAAATGCGCTGGAAATGTATGCACTGAGAAGAAAGAATACGTGTTCCGTTTAAGCTGGGTAGTACTCGTATTACCAACTGTGCGATAATCAACCGGCAGTTTCGTGCCTTCTCGAAAAGTTATTGTATTGTACTACAGGTTCGTTTATGTAGAATTTGCTACGTGGTAATCTCTTCAAACCAAACAGAAAGGTGTTAAAGAGGCCTTAAGTGAAAACCCTATTTGAAAAAAATGGTTACCAATGGGACTCGAACCCACCATGCCCGTTTTAGGGAACAGGCGGCTTATCAACTTAGCGATAGAGCTCGTCTCTGTGGCCTTCTTGGAAAGAGAGCTTCTTAACGATAATAATAGGAATATTAATCTCATTTATTGATAGCAAAACAAAGCATTACAAGAAAAAAATTAACTTCAATCCTATAGGTTTCGCAATAATTCACGAGAAAAAAATAAATCGGATGCTATCAGAAAGTGTGGGTTCATCTTGTTCACACGAAGGCTCGATAAATCAAGCCAATGATAATATTTTTAAATATGTCCGAATCACCAATTCGGGTATGTTGAAGGGTATCATTTGAAAAAAAAAATATTCAAATTTTATTATTCTCTTGTACAATTTGTTGCAGCTGCAACATCTCCAGGTCTGGGCCAAAGTGCAGAGAAACTTTTAATTCCCCTCAACCTCCCCAATATTATCCTGCTGGAAGTTTCCCCTCTGGCAGCTGAATAGATAAAAATACCAGAAAGCAGATGCGAATAGTCAAGAGACAGTATCTTGCTTTCTGAAAAATGAATTATGTACTGCAATCATAAAGCAATTTGAGAGATATTATAACTTGGCAACTTTCAGACGAAATTAGTTTTGAGAATTACGTAAAGCCCTTCACTTTGAGGCATTATTTCAATTAAAAATATATTTATAATATTTTTCGTTTTAATATAATGTGAACAGATGTAGTTTACACATATACTAATCCCTCTATATACGCGGATAATTTGTTTTCGAAAAAAAAAAGCGTGTAAATAGAACCATTGATCGATATGTAAAATATATCATCGTTGTTCTGCGAAAAGCATTTATTATAAGTCCGACTTGGAAAAAAAACACGTGGAAAAAATACTTATGTCCAAAAGTTATATGGTTTCGCTGTTATGACAATATTAAAAAAACATATCATCCCGAAGCAATTCCGTAGTAGGTATTCATCCCTGCCAACCAGCACAAGAGTTAATGACTTAATAAACCACGACATATCAAGTCATTCGGAATAAATAATAAAATAATTTAGAAAAAACAGTATTTTAGAAGCGTTTCAGTCACCTTTTTACAGTTGTTTTCACCAAGAAAGGATTAAGTCCATAACAGGTGTCCGTATTTTTAATTTTTAGGTAATATGTTTTTAAATTGATTTTTTTTTTGTAGTAATTCTTATAAATAAATAAACTGTCTTTAAATAACATCTGTATGCATTTTATTTTATTAAAAACTTGATTTTACATAGCCTTCCGAAACTTAAATTGCATTTATCTCAAAAATAAATATTTGGACTTAAATCCTTTTCGCAGAACAACGACGATATGATACTTTACAAACATACATATATACCATCACACCGTTTCCCTGTCAAGGTAGCGAGAGAGGACAGATCACCAGACTTGCTTATCTCGACACACATCCTTCGTCTCTTCTACATTCATACATCTCATAAAACTTCTACGATTTCTTTGACTCTCTACATTTCCTTCTTTTAAAATATCACTCACTTGATTCACCCATACCTTTTTTGTGCTTCTTCTACCACGCCTTATATTGACATTAGCACTATATATTTGGTTTGTTTGTCTTTCTTCATTCATGCGGTAAAGGAACCTTTGCTTGTGGCCATGCGTAGCTCGATGACGTGCGAGCAAACCAGCAGAAATTGTTGAACGTTGATTTTTGTTGTTTTCACTCAAAACGTGTGGAACCCAAGCGTCGAACTTCTGGACTTTTCCCATTGATTTAAGATGACGGTATACAGTCATGTGACTACAATTCATCTGCTCAGCCAATTCTCCAGTGGTTTGAAGGGGATCTTCATGAATAATATGGTTTAAGCGATCCTCATCGAAGTACACTGGTCATCCGGAACGCTCCATGTCTTTCAGGTCGAAATTGCCGTCTTTGAAACGCAAAAACCATCGACGAGCTGTCCTTTCATTCATAGCATCTTCACCGTACACTTCGCAAATATCGCGAGCAGCTTTATTCCCTCGACTGAACGCGAACAGGATGTGTCGAAAATGCTCACTTTCGTCTACTTGACATTCCACTTTGAAGGCTTGTAATCAAATAAAATAATATATATAACGTAAAAGCAAACACAATATCTTGTAGAGCAGAAAATTTCCTTTCGAATAACGTATAACCTTTACCATTTTGTTTTACTTTTGGTGCTCATTTTAAAATTTGGAAAAAAACGGACACAACTTATGTTAACACCTAATAGATTTTTTTCATCCCTCCTCTCGCTTATAATATCCCAACATGCGTAAAATAACATTTTTTTGAATAGTCACGGGTAGTAAACGCACACTCACAGATCGAGATATTTCAGAACTAAATGTTTTCAATTTAAAAAAATACACCGTTTTGTTAGAGCTTCAAAATATTTGGATTTTTTTTTTCGAAAATATAATTTAATAGTTCAAATAAAATCATGGTTTTAATAGGCAATCCACCCACAAGAGTATGATTTGTGACACCATTTCAAAAACAAAAATGATATAATAATAAATTCAATAAAAAAAACTTTTTTTGACAATTTAAAGCATAAACAAATTAAATTTAACTATCGATCTAAAAATTAAAAAGTTTTTCAATGAAAGAAGAAAATCAACGTGTGTTAGACGCAGCAAAGATGTAGTATATGAATGGTTGAATTAAAATAGGTACTAAGTACCAAAAAAAAAAAAAAACTAAGTATGCAGTTTCATTATATATGACATATAGAACGAAACTGCATACTTAGTGTTTTTTTTGGTACTTAGTGCCTATTTTAATTCAACCATTCATGTGGTAATCATGACGTAATTTACTCGCAACCGGTATCTTCCAAAATATCCATTCTGTATAGATGACAACCGATACGCTTCCGTCTTATTTATTTTCAATATCAACGATTTCAAATTGATATATTGATTTATATCTTGAGCCCTTATTAACACCAGTTACATCGAAAGTATTAAAATGATGTCAGAAAGTTTAAAAATTACTTCCGGAAAATACTGCTCATTTTTTCATGAAATCTTTCCCCTATATATGTACGTATAACATAGTAATCTTTCTTGACACCTGTATTGGTTGTATATAAAGATACTTCCAACCCTCATATAAATGAGCTCATATTCCTCCGATGCAGTCTACCCCAACCCTCGTGCAGCAATGATAAAAGAATCAGACCTTGGCAGCAAAGTTAGCTCGAGTGGGGGCTGCGAAGGAAGGGAGGGTACTCAAGTGGTGGGGGAAAGTTGAAGATCAAAATGAAAGTGCATTTGGTTATGATCAGGGCTATACTAAATATAGGGATGAACCCAAAGAATCGAATTTTGATAATCTAAATAATATAAAGATCTTATCAAAGGGTTCGGCTTTAACTTTGTGAAAATCTGTATTAGAGTATTTAATAATAAATGACTTTGTCATTGCACTAATTATATTAATCCCCTGATCTTAGGGGATTATTCCACCTGAAAAGAGCCTCGGGATAGGAGGTAGAAAGACGTGGTGTGATGATTAATGTCATTAGTGGAATAACAAAGTAATTTATTGCTAGATATTTTAATTAAATGAAGATTCTTTAATGAGGCTTTCTGTGTTTTTTTCAGTATTGATTCTAACGCGATATGTTATTCTCTGTTTAAATGTTTTAAGAAAATTGTGATTTTCTCGATATTTTGCTTTCTGTGTGTTCTTTGCATTGCATAATATGCATATTCCATTTTATTTATAGTATATTTCTTGATTGGTTGCAGTATATACGTCACAGGTAATGGGTATTTGTTCATTCAGAGGAGAGAAAATTTTGGAAAACTCTTGCTAACGGGCAATGTGAAGAGACGACGAGGCAAAGGTAAACCACCAATCCTATGGACTGACCAAGTCAGAGATGCGACAGTGTTCTTTGTGACGTCAACATTTCGAAATACCCATAGAAGGAAGAGATGAAGAATTGTCATGGTCAGATTTGGGCACATAGACCGGAGAGATCACGACCCTCAAACATTAGGAATCAACCAAGAAGAAAAAGTCTATACTTTTTTAAAGCTACTATAATGTAACAGAAACATTCCTACGGTGACTTCGGTCACTTAACGGCACAATAGAAATAAAATATGTTTAATTTTGTGAAACCCTGGTCAGGCCCGGTCCCAGGTAGCGCCGAACCACCCCCTGCAGTCCCCGAGAAGGCCGAGGGGCGCCACGAGTTGATGAAGGCTTACGCGGGATTATTATCATTGTTTTTGTAGTGGCGAGGTTAAGTGTTCTCTCATCTGCCGGGGTATGGGGAAGAACACTCGATCAATACTGAAATTTACTATTTAGCGTGCAAAGGGGGCGTATTCAGCTTTTATATTAAAATAATCATTTTAATTTTTATCTTTTCGTTTTAATGTTTAAGTCATTTTCAGAAAGACATTGGATGAAGAAAATGATGCAATAGTCATCAACGCTCATATAATTCATAACATTCGTTATGCTGGTGACCATATCATTCTTGCGAATAATGTTTAAGTCATTTTCAGAAAGACATTGGATGAAATAAATGATGCAATAGTCATCAACACTCATATAATTAATAACATTCGTTATGCTGGTGGCCATATCATTCTTGCGGATAATGTTTAAGTCATTTTCAGAAAGACATTGGATGAAGTAAATGATGCAATAGTCATCAACGCTCATATAATTAATAATATTCGTTATGCTGGTGACCATATCATTCTTGCGGATGATGTTTAAGTCATTTTCAGAAAGACATTGGATGAAGTAAATGATGCAATAGTCATCAACGCTCATATAATTAATAATATTCGTTATGCTGGTGACCATATCATTCTTGCAGATAATTTAGGCAGTCTGTAAGTGTTGCTGGAGAATATTAATAAGAAATGGGTATACAGTACAATCTGATGGGTTTATTGCCATAAGGCAACTTTTCCCAACCAACCAGAAAGATGTTAAGAAAAACAGAACGAAAGTATATTTATTAAAAAATCTGGGTTCCAACAGCAATCGAACCCGTGATCCCCGTTTCGGAAGACAGGCGTCACATGGGTCGTAATATTTTTTTTGATTATGTACGAGTATAATATAGTATATTTAACTACATTTTGATTATGTATAATACGTCTAACTACATTTTGAATTAAAATAAAATATGTACTTTTATAATAACTTCAGAGCTTGTTATTTCCACAGGTATATTTAAAAAAATAATCACTTTGATTATTTTAAAGTTTATTCTAAAAACTGTATAACTCAAATAGAGGTACATGGCCGTGCGGATCGTCACCAGTTCGAACCCCGTGCTATGTTACTCCTCTCGAATGACACAGGCATTTTTTCCGCCTGGTATTTGGGGGTACAAGGATACCCATGACTTCGGTCATATCTATTCTTTAAAAAAAAAAAAAAAGTAAGAACATATTGGTGTCCTACGATCGTTTTACTTCGATAAGCCATCGGATCCAGTACAGTGGTGTGGTCGGTGAATTTGCTGGTGTGCAGCGGATCATTCTCTCGAAAAAGACTCCTTTGAACTGAATTGACGTTGGAATGGCAAAGAACCTCAACTATAAGGCCCAGCAACTACAATATATCAAATCCAAAAAAAAAAAATCAATAGAAAAGTAGCTTAGAAAACTCTGCGAGAGTAATGCACACAAAAGCCCAATTTGGCTCTGCTCGTCTGATGGAAAAATGTTTAAGGGGGAAGGTGAGAGCAAGTTATGAGATGACATAACTCCTGAAAGGATTACCTGAGCTGCATCTCCTGCTCTTCCCTTCTCACTGCATCATGCAGTTCCCGCCTGCGCTCTCGAACCCTAATCCTTTGAAGTTATCAAAACTTTTTATAAGTCCTCGAATAAAATTTCGAGATTTAAGGAACGGATTCTGCCGATACTTCTTATCACGAAAAAAATTCTATAACATTTTATGAACTACTTGCACAGGTGTTTATTTCATTTCAATTGCGTCGTTAACCACTTTAAAACACACTTTTAAAATTGTCTTATGTTTTTTTAGTAACTAACATCATTGGATGTAGAATATATGTAATGTTACGTAATTACCAATTTTATTTACTTACTATTTACTTTTATTTAATTTATTTGGTTTTAGCAGGGCTGTAGAGTTGGAGTCAGAGCCAGGAGTCGAAGTCAGGATTCGAAGTCAGGAGCCGGAGTTAGAAGTCGGAATCAGGAGTCGGAGTTGGTTGATTTTTTTAGGAGTCGGAATCATATTTGGAGTCGAGATGTGTTTTTCTAAAATCGACTCCCTCTTCAAATATGTTACCGTTTTTTTTAATTTATCGTCTAAATAAATTACATTATGAACTATGTGCCATATAGTACATATAGCGTGTACTATGAAGAGGAATTCCCGTAGACATTATTCTCAAAACCCTACAGTTAAGTAGTTACGCCACGTAATTAAGTATAACATGTGGTTAGCAATAGATGTTTAGGATATGTGTCCTAGAGGGAGAGATGATGATGATGTTTTGATAAATAAAACACGTTTTCGATCGCAATGCGGAAAGAGGAATTTTATTGGTAACGTAGGTATTTATACTATTCCCGCGTGTGTGCGGGAATGCGAGCAAGATATCTCGCCGTCTCGTTTCTACATCCACAAAACGATTAATGTCGTATGTAGGTGATAATTTATTTACGGAACTGGTGAGACAGATGTGGTGCGTTCTCGCTCTAGTATGGAATGCGCTCCGCGTCGGCTATGAGTTGAATGACCGGACTTTGTACTTGTTTGTTTTGCATTGCTAAGGAATGCAAAGGTAATTTCATCGGTCATTGACCGCGTGTGCGACCGCCACAGATGTACTAGTACTATAATTGAATCATAATATGACTGGATCAAATTGACCAAATTTTAAAATAAGGCAAAATGAGAAATATGAATAATTGAAAAATGTGAATGACGAAATGTATGAATGTGGAGGAGGCGGAGTTGTGCGGTTGGGTAAAAAAGTTTGAAGATATGTTATCTCTGCCTACTCTCCAAGGGGCACGGCATGATGGTATGTATTATATGTGTTATATGCGCATGTACGTAAAACCAATAACAAGATCAATGAATATACGGAATCAGATTAAATAATACCTGCGATTAAAATCCTAACTGCCTATGTTCATCTCATGCATAGTTCTGAAATGTTATACCTAGCCTATAGTTCAGAAATTCTAGGATGAGTCCTGTGATACCTCACAAATTTGCCCCAATACAACCTTGTAACGATGTTAAGTAATTTTAATTATTTTATCAACTTTAATATAAGCCTCAATTCTAATAAATAGCAAGTTATTTAGGTAAATACATTACATAAGGTTGTATTGGGGCAAATTTGTAAGCTGTCACAGGACTCATCCTAGAACTTCCGAACTATACCAATGTTAAAGATTAAATAATACCTACGATTAAAATCCCAATTGCCTATGTTCATCTCATGTATAGTTCAGCATAGCCAACCAATGTTCATGTTCTCGTGCATAGTTCAGCCATGTTATAGCCAGCCAATGTTCAGCTCATGCATATTTCAGTCATGTTATAACCAGCCAATGTTCATCTAATCCATAGTTCCGCAATGCTATAACCAGCCAATGTTCACCTCATGCATAGTTCAGCGATGTTGTAGCCAGCCAACCGAGGTGCATTGATAGTGCGTATTTATATTTTTGTTATTATTCGCTTAGATTGTTGTTAAGAAGACCTTTGATTACCTGAGCCTTGACCTGTTTCAAATTTGTATTTTATGTGCGATGGATGGTATACATGTGTTAACTGCTTTTCGATATTTTTTTGTACACGATTCATGTAAATGTTTATAATTTTTGTGACTAGTTACATTTATATTCATATGCACTCAAAATCCTAATTAACATTTTTTAATAGTCGATAAAATAAATATTAAAAACAATTTTGTGAGGTGCATGGCCGCGCGGTAACGAACTGGACTTCCATGTGGAAGTTCGTCAGTTCGAACCCCGCGCCGTGCCTTGGAATGATGACACAGGATTTTTTTCCGCCTAGTATAATAACTATACTCAAGAAAATGTAGGATGGTCCCTGTGACGTTTGAAATGTCATGTCTCAAAGGGATGGGATAAAATAGTTTTAGTTTACAAATCGATTTTTTTTTTGTAAATCGAAAAATTGTTTTTCTCTAAACTAACGTTTTAATTCTTAATTTTCATTATACTAACGTTCTAACGTATTGTATGATTTGTATCTATCTTTAAATAGGCCAAGATCCACTGTGAATTAATACTAATTACGAACATTTAATTTTAGGTATAAAAAAATCGAGAATCCAATTATTGTATACCCCATCCCTAGCCAATGCAGACTAACGTAGTGACTTTTAACAAACGTCACCAAATATTATTTGATTTTTGTTAACTGCCACAGTTTTGCTAATTTGTAACAAAATGTAGGTATTCATTTGTCATTACGAGTATTGTTAGTTTTATGTAATGTATTTACCTAAATAACTTGCTATTTATAAGAATCGAGACTTATATTAAAGTTGATAAAATAATTAAAATTAATGAACGTCGTTACAAGGTTGTATTGGGGCAAATTTGTGAAGTGTCACAGAGACCATGCTACATTTTCTCTAGTATAAACACAACATATTCTATTCTAAACATTGTAATCGTATCAAATGTAAAAATCAGACCTAAAAACAAACATAACTTTACTTAGTATCGTTCGCTGGCGTTTTTTTTTTTTAATATTTAACAACTTTATAAGGTACACTCCCCTCCATTTTAATACCTTGCAGTTTCGTTGCGGATTAAAATCGCAAAACGAAATTAAATTTCCACCTTGTCTCACCTCAAATATCCCCCCAACCCTAAGTCCTGCTTGTCTTTTTATCGTAGTCTCTCACCCCCTAACTTGTCGGTATATAACAGACAATGAATAAACTCTTAAATTTGAAATTCAATACGTATATACTACCTGAATTCCATTCTTTTCTAACATAATTTCTCTGTCCCAGTCGAATGTTCAGGTTTTTCATCCATGATTCAACCTCAGGAGCAAAGCCGTATGAAGACCTTTGGAACCCCTAAGCACTTAAAAGATTTTAGTGCCCCCAGGATGTTTGGTGCCCGGATGACTGAACGGAACAGCTGACATGACCAAGATAAGAACGACCCCGTGAGCCTCGGTGGACCATGTGACAGTTGACCAGTTACCAGAATCTAATTTTGTAGTATTCCCAAGATTAATATATATCATTAACATGTTAATTTAGTCTTGTTTGTGCTCCCCTGAAGGTGAGGTGAAAGCCTTGAAACCGGTAGGGTTATACCGTTACAAAAAAGTGGAACAAACAGTGTTTGATAAAAATAAATTACAATTGATAAAAATAAATTACTATATCATTAACCTCTATTAAGACTATTTTATTATATATTTTTTATTGAATATATATCTACGAGTATATGTACATAATGTATTTATTTGTTGTGGGAGCCTTCTTTTAGTGGAACCTGGATCGGCTGTACCATTTGCAGCTTTGCACCATATGGAACACTCAAAATAACACTGAAATAAGCTCCTGATAAACACTGAATTTGAGGTTATGTTTTTGGCGCAAAATAACTATCAAAATCAACATAACAGTGTTGTAATATGTTAAAAGTTAAATAATTGTCTGTGATCCATTAATTCGCACAACTGCCTCATTGAGTTGAATATCAATCAGGTTTGTACAGGCGCTTCTAAGTCAAATAAGGGTACAATATCCTGTTGGGGTAGGCAGAGATAACACAACGACAAACTTTCCTACCGTGACACACATCTTTTGCCTCATCTACAATCATACATACTCTTATTCAGGTCTTACAATTTCCCTGACGTTTTACTTTTCCTTAGGCTAAGGCCACACCGAAGTGCTTCGCTTAGTGCTAAGCTAGGTTCTACGTGACTAATAGACTAGGTGACTATAATAGTCACGTAGCGTGGCGCGAAGCGTGCAGTGTGGTCATTGCGATAGTATGGGATGCGTTGTTTCGCTAGGATGTCACCTAGCTCGCAGCGTAGCTCTAAGCACCAAGCGAGGCTCCTACCTGTGTGGCCGAGGCTTTAGGCTTTAAAATATAATTCACTTGATCTAACAATGCCTTCCTTGATCTTCCTCTATTCACTCACATTTTCACTGGACAGTAGTTTTTTTTTTCGTTTATTCATTCGTTCTACATGCCCAAACAATCTCAAAGTGCTCTTTTTCATCCTGATTAAACCATAAGTCCCAAGTTCAAATTCATTCCGGACCACTTCATACCGTGTTCTGCCATACATTGTCACTCCATATATTATTCTCAGTGCATGCATTTCTTTGACTCCTTTCAGTATCTTCCATGTCCATGTTTCACTCAAGTTGATAATAAAATACTATTGTGGACTGAAAGGAAAAATTTAATTTAAAAAACAATCACAAGAAAAAAAACTAACGACAAACAAGCACAAATGTCAACACTCCCACAAAAATGCAATTATCTTTTCTAGTGTCATTTCCAAAATACGGGATATGATCAACATAAAACCGGAATAGCTTTAAAAAACATCTTTATTATTATTAAATAATTACATTTTGGACAGCATCGCCTTGAAAATAGTCTCCTACATTAATACAGCAAATTCAGCTTTTCTGCCACACTGAAAATGCCCCTTAAGGCCCAGTCTTCTTTGTTAAGGTAGTCAAACACCACCTGTGATTCAGCTTCAACCTCTTCTACCATCGCAAAATGTCCCCTCTTGAGCTTCAGTTTCAGGGTCATACCCATAAACCCAAGTCCCATCACCTATGATTATCCTTGAAATGAAAATTAGGTCATCATTGGCCTGCTGATGAAGATCTTGGCAGATGTTTACCTGATACTCCTATGCGATATTCAAATTGTCCATTAAAATTGATTGAACTGTGCCAACAACATTCCAACCACGTCAAAAAACTTCTCTGATTCTTAATCATCGATTTGCACTAATAATTATCTGAATTTCAGCGACATTTTCGGTTGTTCCGATACAGGTGTCCTCAAGTAACATTCAGCAATTTTTAAAATAAATGCAAATACCACTCATAACATTGGGTTTAACTCTTGGTTTCATCACCGTAAACCTGATGAAACATTGACGGAGTCTCAGACTGTCTTTTTCACAAAGCTTAACTCAACTGACTACTAGAAGTATTAGCCTATACTACCCATCATCTCGGCGGCATAACTTCTGTCCAGTTTTATATTGATCATTCCTCGTATAACAGTACTTTGCCTTTCTTTGACCTGGTGATCCCGGGGGATGGGCACATTGGTGCATCTTGCAGATCATGAGATGCGAAACCTTCAGCGCCAACACCACATCTTGTAAACATCTAGCATATCTCTATACTTCTCCTCATCATCTAAGTATCCACTCCACACTAGTGCTATCGAGAAAAGCAGAATTATCACCAATTGATTTTTGGTATTGAGAATTATAAACCGGTTTTGTCATATCAATTTGTCTTCAAATTTCAATTCACCCTTTAAAGCTCCACAAGGGAGCATAGGGAGGCCACCAGTCTCCATTCAGAGCGGTTTTGGGCAATGTTCGTAATCTCCCTTCATGACATTCTTAACGCTCTGACTTCCTTGTCATAGTAACGGTACACCTTGAGAGATGGTCTTCCAGGCCGTCGGGACCCCAATGGACAGAAAAACAGCGCTCTCCTCAGCCCACTATCATCGGGCATTCTCAGAACATGTCCCAGCCAGGACCATCGTCTCTCCCGAATTACAGAGACAACAGACCCCTGCCGGGTGCGCCTTCGTTTGTTACGTGGTCATACCACCTGATTCCCAATATCCTCCTGTGACACCTGTTTTCAAAACTAAGTATCTTGCGCTCCTGAGCCTTGGTGTGATGCCAAGACTCACAGCCGTACAGGAGGATCGGGATGACACATGCGTTCAACAGGCGGCATTTTAGTTGCGACGCTGAATCCTTCTTCAAAGGTTCAAATCTAATCAATGTACGAGTATATTTAATCAGATGGTTCTTTATTTATTTAAAACAAACCTACTTTGAATATTTGCCTTAAATAGCACCTATATTAATTAATGACTTGATGTAACATATTTACTTTTTTATTTATCATATTATTATTGACCAATATAAAATAGTTATTTAAGAATCTTAAATATACTTAGATGGGCATAAAATTCCAATTCCTCGTGTATGATAAAACAGCACACTTCTTAGCCATCTACCAGACACTATTCTAAATACATGTCCTAACCACCTCCTAAGCCTTGTTCATTTACTGGATCCAAAAATAAATCATCTCTCACATGGTCTTACACTGTCCACTGATGTTATAAAAAGGAGATTCGAAGTCTTGGCCTAACATAGGAGAAAGTAAAACTTTCGAATTTATCCAAGTATTGGTATAATCATACGGTAGGTATAATCATACTGTAGGTATAATCATACCGTAGAAATATTTTTTTTACCTGATGGACATAGCCCTCTTCAATACCTGCACTTTATTTTATAAAATTACTGGCAAAAACCAAGTCTATTATTCGGAATTTCGCCTGGACCTTGCAGAATTGTTATTGAAACATATCTGACCTAGACATTATGTGCGAGGAAGGCCATCCATGGGTGAAACACCAATATGGCTCTATGCAAAAGATTGGGCACATTTTCTGAGGCACACCCCACCTACTAACAAGAAATTGCACCCAACAAAGGCATGTAGTGTACAAAATATAAAAAAAGGAGTGAAACAACATGGGAAATTGTCTTGTTGTTCTATATGTGCCTAAATATTTTAAAATATATCACACCATTGTAAACCATTAGAATTAAATTTTTTCATCTCTTGAAATAAAGGGGGGTGATTATTCTCAATTCATCCTCATTTTATAGTGTTACAAATGTAATCGATTTTGTTTTATCATTATTTTTATTTATATACTTCTATACTTCAAAAATAGTATAAGTTTTGTATATCTATCTCTAATAAATACTGAAATATTTAATTTAGAAATAATAAAAAAATACCATCTTAATGGGTTAATAAACTGATAGCTCTGAAATTATTGCACTTCATTATATAATGAACCTTATACAATGATACAACAGTTGCCTTCCTCTCATGTGAAAATAAATCATTTCTTCATCTTGAAAAATTCCGACTATATTTTATTATCAAATGGGGTGAAAAAAAAAAACAAAAAATTGTGAAAATAAAACAAATTGTTATAAATATTTTTTTTATTTAAAAAAACTGTTTTACATGTTTTATACACATCTAAAATAGTTAAAAACAAATTGAACACAATATTTTCTGCCTCGTTAGTGTCTCAAGTATATATCATATGGAATCAGTTCTATGGGTGCACTCAGAACACACTTAACTAAAATAATTGGACTATTTCACTTACCACGCCTGCCATCGCTCGCTAAGTGATTAATTGCCATTATTTGGTGACTGTTGATATGTCAGCAACTAGAAACACATTGGAAAATAATACATTGTCACAAACCATTATAATTTTGACAAAATAAAAAAAATATATTTATAAAAAGATTGTGTAAAATATTATAGGTACAGACTTTTTCCCTTATTTTTTTCTTATGAACTTATCAAAACTATTAATACAGAACATAATAACCTATGAATTTATTAAGTATTATTTCATAACACCAATTACCCAAAGAGCACTCTCGAGATTTTTTTTTACAGTTACTAAGCTCCAGGACAATAATAAATTCAGATGAAAAAAGAACTAATAAAACTAATCAGGGAAACTGTCAGAAGTCAAACCCAGTGAAAAATGAGTGCTAAGTAAGCATACTAACCACTGAGCCACACTGCTAATAATTAAAAGCTCGAGATTTTCGTCAACTGTCTGATTTGTTTAGTTCGAACACAAATCTATATGAAAAAGCCTAAAGGTTCAATTGTCTTTCTAATTACAAACATACCATCACATAATTTCCCTTTTGAGGTAAATAGATAAATAAATATCCAAATTTTTCACTACCTCCACATTCATACAGCTCTTTCAATTTCTATGACTGTATTATTGTATTACTTTCGTTGCGCACAGTAGAACCCTTATTGTCAATCTGCATTAATCTCTTCCAACCAATCAGGAAAAATGTTAAAAAGGCCTTCTTTGAAAATTTTTTTAGTCACCTTGACTTTATATATTTTCTTCTTCAAAATACTTGATCCCACCTTTTTTTTCTCGCCCTTCCTTTACCACAATCCACTCGCATTTAAATTGTAAATTTGTTTTGGCAGCCTTTCTTTATTCATTCATTCAACACACTCAAACCATCTCAGAGTACTCTATATCATCCTGCTTTTTACATCAGTTCTAAACTCAACACTCAAGTCCTCATTCTGTTATAACACACCAATATTACTAATCTCAGTGCACACATTTCTACAGCATTTATTATATTCTACCCAGTCTTTTTCCTCATTCACGTTTCACTCTGAAAAATCAAAATTGGATCTAAAATATTGTTGTGAGTATATTTTAATTCCTAATGAAAAATATAATAATTTAAGTCAGTCACTTAAGATTTTCCTCACAATTAAAATTAAAACATTTTAACTGTGAAGTACATGTTCTAATCAAGATTTTTTTCATAGCAAAAAATAACTAAAGGTGAAAAATTTCTCTGTACTCAAGTTTTTTAGGGATAAATTTCTTATTAACTTAAAGTGAAATTTATTTCAATTAGAATTATTTGTATTGAGTATTCTTAATAAAACACGAATAGGGTATTTAACACGTTGCAAGGTTCTTAATAGGGTCATGAACAAACCTAGCAGATACCAGGTCAACTTGACATTTTAAAGTTGTATTTTTTGTATACAAATTAATCTGGTAGTCTTATCATGTGGCAAATTCTCCCAACCAAAATAGGATTTTAGTTTGGTTTATTAGGTACCTTAGGGAATTGAACCCAAAGCCCCCGACTGGAAGTCAAGCTTTCTTCCAACTAGACCACATAAGTTTTCTCGTTCATCATTTTTATCCTATCAGTCATTTCAAAGTTATGTTTTTGTTGATTATTCTATACAATATAAATTGATAGATTAATTAATTAGGAATGGAAATTTAAAATGCTTATAAAATTGACCTGGCATTAATTCCTTGCTTATTTTTCATTGAGGTAGCGATGAGTCAGATCAACTTCAATATTTGTCAAAACCATTCACACATTTTAGATATTAAAAATTGCAGTTATAATAAGAGCAAATATTTGATACTATAGTTCAAAAAATGTAGGATGAGCCCTGTGACAGCTCACAAATTTGCCCCAATACAACCTTGTAACGATGTTCAGTAATTTTAATTATTTTATAAACTTTAATATAAGCCTCAATTATAATAAATAGCAAGTTATTTAGGTAAATACATAACATAAGGTTGTATTGGGGCAAATTTGTGAGCTGTCAGAAGACTCATCCTAGAATTTCCGAACTATAGGCCAAGATTTGTTCATAAAGCAAAGTCGATCAAATCAATCAAAAGGTAAAACAAAAATTTGTATCAAACATTTATAAAAGTCTAATTATCTGGAAAAAAATAGTTCGTTAAACGATACATATTAAATATTTGGGAAAAATATCATAACATAAGAATTTGACAAATATTCACGATAAAACTTACATCATACACATTTATTTTAAACAAGCTGCATGTCACAGGAAATAAAATTTTAATTAGTTGCATGGTCACAGGAAATGCATTTTATGTAGTCAAAAATCAAACTAAAATGATTCCACCCTTTCTTTGTACCATTGTTTCTCAACCTTTTTAACCTTGCAACCCCCGAAAGATTAAGACCTCTCAAACCCCCTGCAAAAACTTAATATCTTATTGACGCATGTGCACAAAAATAATAAGTCTCATCAGGGTTAATTTCTATTGTTTTGCGTCACTAACACGGCAGCTAAACAGACTGTTTTTTTTATTTTTTAAATAAATATATTAGCTTTTCTCAGAAAACGCATTATTTTCCCTTCGTACACGTAAGCTACTTTATTTTTGTGATTCAGGTTGAGAAACGATGCTTTATACCACGAGCAGCTGTAAAATTATTTATATTTTGCAAAAAAGAAAGAAATATTTTACCGACAAGCGCTACTTTAGAGCTACATACAGAAAAATGTTAAAATGGTAACAAAAACTTACATTAAAAAAATAAACATAAATTAAATCTACCAAAATTAATAAAGATTTTTATATATATATAGATTCATATAAAAGACAAACTTTCTAGCAATTACTGCACATTACTGACTTTAATTCCCTTGATAAGAAAAGTATTTGTACCATCTCAACCATTAATAGATATTTTCATACTGTATTTTTTTTATACAGAAATTATTTAAAAAATATTTATAATGCGAAATATAAAAAAAATACAATCTTGTATCCAGTAATGGAAAAAAATATTCAACATCATACTCCGACTCTTTTAATTACTAAGTACTTTGTCTACTGATTTTTATAATCAATAAAATAAATATTGCAATAAAAAAATTGAAAGTAGAGTAAATTTTATCAAAACTTGGGCTATTTAAACTGACAGATAAAAATATACTATTTTGTCTAATCAAGGGGAAAAAACAGAATAAAAAATATACAGAAAAATAATCCAAACCACTAAACATATTACAATACCCGGCGGTAAGTAATACACATCGGGCTTAAGAAAGAGACTACCGGTTTGTAGAGCGTCGTCTCTATCGCACGATGCGACTGACAAATCGCGACGGAACACGTGTATGAATGACAGAGACGACGCTCTACAAATCTACAGTCTCTTTTTTAAGCCCAATGTGTATTACTTACCGCCGGGTACATTAATAATGTTTTGTGAAATAAGCATAACTCAATTAGAAATGTGCTAAAATATCCAACCAATAATATGTCTATTTATTATTACAACCAATTTAATTCCACACAAGCCCATACAAAATTATATTGTTTCCTCAAATACCGTATTTTACGGACTATAAGACGCACTTTTTTCTTCAAAAAATTGCCTCCAAAATTCAGGTGCGTCTTATACTCGAAATTAATATGAAAATGTCCGGTGTTTGATTTAAAATTCCCGCCAGTCTTAAAAATAATGCGACGAACATGAGTTGCGGAGATTCACAAGCTTGCTAACACTGTCTCCCTCCCGTCCTGCCATCACAAACCCAGAACATTGTCTAGCCGATGATGCGTCATTGCAGTCTACGGTGCCAGTGAACTTGAATTGAAAGTGATTTGTGTTATCGGTAACAGTACAATATTTTTGTTAGTAGCTAGTTTCGCAATGGGAAAAAATAAAAGGTATTCATTTGATGTGGGCTATAAATTGAAAGTAATAGCATATACAGAAGAACATGGAAACAGAGCAGCTGAGCGGCATTTCGGCCCTCCACCAACAGAAAAAACTATTCGCGATTGGCGGGAATATAAACTAAGTATATTAAGGTGCGTCTTTTAAAATTGCTTAAAAATTAAGGTGCGTCTTATAGTCCGTAGCATCTTAAAATACGGTACTTCTAAACAAGTAAAACGTGGGTTGGGTCTTTTTTGCAATCATACTTCCATATGATTCACAATTTAGTAAAAAAAAATACTGTTCATTCTAACATAATGAGTCGCAAATTTGTACAAAAAATGATAATATTATTGGTTGAACATAATAAAATAATTTTACACATTAGAATATATTTAGTCTCCAGGATAATCCACTTAAAGATAAGAATTTTATCACAGGATATAGAACACATTTATTGTATTTGTTTTTGATTTCAGAGCATTATTATAAAAATAATATGACATTTAATAAGACACATAAAACATTTAATGAGATCAAAGTGTTATATACGTTACACTCATTAGAATTGGTCCAAAGCTGAACACAGCGCTCGTAACGTGTTCCTCCACCCATCTATGTCCATTTTTGTGTAAAGATTATAGGTAAAGTGATCAAGGAAGAGAAAAGAGACAGAGAGGAGAAAATGAGTATTGTCCATGGGATAAAATAGGTATAAAAGAAAATAAGAGGAATTAATTTGATAAGGAGAAATAAGAGGTGTTTGCGTGTTATGATTTAGGGTGAAAATATTTGCATTGAGGATCCTTGCAACTGCCGCCGACTTCAAATGGACAGAATATGGCTTGAGAATCATCCGACAAACTGAAACAACATTTTCTCACAATTTTAATTATAAAAGTTCACAATAATGAAAATACAAGTCGATATATAAAAAGATTCCTCAAACTATTTCACAAATAACATTTTTAATTTTGAATTAAACTTCTCAGTTATATGCGAGTATGTGAAACGTTATTTTCCTTAAAAATAACAAAGTTACCAATTCATTTTCACCATTACAATTTGGTAGGTGCAGTCTAAGAGAAATTTTCTTTATCCATAGAAAAAAATATAGTCTATCCATAGACATCATGGAAATCAAAGAAATAATACATAGCTTAATGCTATATCATAATGCATATGTCATTCCCCTCACTTCATCTATCTGAACATCAATCACTGGAGTTTATAAGCCAACAATTCTACCCTGATTGTGTGCATTAAAATTGACAAAAAAAGAAATAAAAATAACTGGTTCCACTAAATAAAGATATATGTAAAATTAGCATAAATTACATAAAAAAAATATCTAGAATATGCATATTGCATATTTGTTATTTTTCTAATTATATTTTATTTTGCCAAAAATATATAAATATTTTTATCAAAATCATATCACAAATAATTTAATTCCCATACATTACTTTCCATTTAGAAGTTCAATCTAAAGTCCAATTCATAGTCCAGTTTTCACACTAAATACTACATGTTAACTACTTTTTACTAAATAAATTAGCATTTAAAGTTAAACTTAGTACAAATTTATCATAGCTTTCTTAAATAGGTTTCATGAGCTCGCCTTAAAAGTTTAAAGCATCTAACTCTACCAGGTCTGTAAATATGAAACCGGAATTTGCTCATAGATAGCTCTAGTTGTCAATGTAGTGACTGTCAAACCACATAATTGGCGCCTTTTTCTTGAGTTTACATTTGTCAAAGACTTTTAACTTACAACAATACAAGTTTAATACAACTACATATGTTTTCATAGCGTTGAACATGTCCATTTTTGTGCCTGAAAACTACGATTTGCGGACAGCATTGATTTTCTGTTACCATTTGAAGAAAACTGCTGCAGAATCGCATTGAATGCTTATCGAAGCTTACGGTGAGAATGCTCTTGGTAAATCACAGTGTTTTGAGTGGTTTAAAAAATTTAAAAGTGGCGATTTTGACGTGAGAAACGAAGAACGTGGAAGACCACCGAGAAAGTTTGAAGACGCCGAATTGCAAGCATTGTTGGATGAGGATGACGCTCAAACACAAAAACTCGCAGATCAATTAAATGTGACACGAGACGCCGTCTCCATACGTTTGAAAGCAATGGGAAAGATCCAGAAGGTGGGAAAATGGGTTCCACATGAACTGAATGAAAGACAGCAGGAAAACCGAAAAACCTCTTGCGAAATGCTGCTCGCCAGGTACAAAAGAAAATCATTTCTCCATCGAATTGTGACTGGCGATGAAAAATGGATATATTTCGAGAATCCTTAGCGTAAAAGATCATGGGTAACTCCAAGCAAACCAGCGACATCGACTGCAAGGCCAAAATCGCTATGGACGGAAGACAATGCTCTGTGTTTGGTGGGATCAGAAAGGTGTTATCTATTATGAGCTGCTAAAACCTAGCGAAACCGTTAATAATGAACGCTACCGACAACAAATGATGGATTTGAACCAAGAATTGCATGAAAAACGACCAGAATATCAAAAGAGGCAACACAAAGTGATTTTGCTTCATGATAATGCACCATCACCACCACAGCAAAACCGGTCAAGGAAACGATTGAGGCGTTTAGTTGGCAAATACTTTCGCATGCCGCTTACTCACCAGATTTGGCTTCATCCGATTACTATTTATTTGCATCGATGGGACACGCACTTGCTGAGCAGCGCTTCACTTCTTACGAAAATGGCTCGATGATTGGTTTGCCTCAAAAGAGCAACAGTTTTTTTGGCGTGGCATCCACAAATTTCCCGAGATGGGAAAAATGTGTACCTAGCGATGGGCAATACTTTGAATAAAATATTTTTTACCATTTTCATACAATAAATGTGTATTTTCTATAAAAAAAATCCGGTTACATATTTACAGACCTGATATATTATAATTATATCAGTGCTTGAGTGCTTGTTATAACAAAGTTCAACTGTATAAGGGTTAAAATGTAATCAACGACGAAAATATTTTTAAAATAATTAAAAACTTACCAGGTTTTCATTTTTAAAATATGTAAAGGTGATTCATATTCTTGGTTGACATCAAGCTCTGCACTCTTGTTATCCCTAGTGGAATGATCTGGATCGATATCACTATCAACTAACTCACTAATTACAGCCGTACAATCTAATAAGGTAGGTTTTATCACATCGAGACATTTATCATCTATGGCACCGACAGAGACATCTTCAGTTCCAGCGCCAGAACTGTTGTCTCCCCCGACTTCATTCAAACTTAACACTTTAGTCGACAAATCTTTGGTCTTTTTTAACCTCACTGGACAATTTTCTACTGTAGTATTACAATCATCACTATTTTCTAAATTTGCATCATTACATTCAATATTACTTTGTAATATTATAGCTACAGTTTGAATATCATTTTCCTCATTTAAAATAGATTCATTTTCTACATTTGTTAATCTAAATTCATCTTTTATTTCTAATATTTTTGACGTGACATCATTACTTATGTCATTATTTAATTGTGATGACATACTTTCTGAATCACACTCTAGAGGAATACATTCTTGGATTTGTTGAATATCATCAGTTGTGATTAATTGTTCGTCAGTCTTATTTTTGTTTACTTCTTCGGAATCAACATTCTTCTCGTATAGTTTGATTTCTTTGGACAAATGGGTTTCATCTTTCACAATACAAATATCAAAAAGAGATGAACTGTTTTCTTCGAATGGTGGATTATCTTTCTCTTTTTCTTTCGAAGCACTCAGATCGAAGATAGCATTTTTTTTCTCTTCTATTAAAGGATTCTTGTTTTCTTTTTCAGATATATTCAATAATGAATCTTCCTCCTTTGTATCTGTCGAAATAGCATTGGAAACATCTAAATTACAATTCAAAAGTTTAGAATGATTTCCTATTGTGATTTGAGTATCGTTCACCTCTTGTTTAACAATCATAGGTAACTCTTTTACATCTATTATTTCTTTTTCAGCTGTAACGACACATGAATCATTTGAAAATAGATTTTGGATACTGGCGATATCTTTCCCATAAACAATAGTTGAACTTTGGTCATTATTTTGTACTTTTAATTCAGATGCATTTTTAATATCGGATGATACACCAGTTTTAGTCGAGATCAAAGTTGTGGCTGAATGTTTTTTAATAGAACTGTTAACATTTGTGATCACAGTTTTCTCAGATGTATTCTTTGTGAATTCTACCTTATGAGGAAGTACAATGGGAGGTACATCTTTTGTTAGAATATCGTTTGTGATGGTTTTGGTAATGTTTAAGTTTTTGTTTTCATTTTGTTGCACAGTAATCAAGATATTATTGTTTTTCAATGGTGACTTTTTAACTCTGAAAGAAAGTAAAAATGACCAAATGTTAAAAATAAATTTAAAATATTTCACAATTGTCTTTTTTCATTTAAAGTACAGTTCTAAATAAATGTGTTACTTTAAGAATGAGATTTTTGTGCATTTTAGAGGAGGATAAATTTAAACTTTATATTAGAATCAACTAATAGGTTAGTCAAAAAGTTTTGAACGCGACATCTATGGAGCAGTAGAAAACCAAAATTTCTACGCCATTTTAATATTTCATCTTTCATAAGAACGTACTCAAAATTTCATTTTGATCTGTCAATTCATTCTTTGTTTACAAGCCATTTGAAGTTGACGTGTCAGTGTATTTTTTAACAATGGAAAAATCCGGATATCGTGCAGTAATTAAATTCTTTGTTTTGGAAGGTTTATCGGCTACTGAGATCCATGCAAAGATGGTGAAAGTATTAAAGGAGTCTTCTCCTTCATTTCCAACCGTTCACCGATGGGTTTTGGAGTTTAAGCGTGGCCGTACGAGCGTTGAAAACGATCCACGCTCAGGACGTCCAAAAAGTGCATCAACACCAGAAATCATAGCGAAAATACAGGATATGGTTTTGGAAGATCATCGATCGACTGTGGATGTGATAGCTGACACCATAGGCATCTCACATGGAACAACATGGAATATTTTGGCTGAAGTTTTGGGTTTCAAAAAACTGTGTGCACAATGGGTGCCGCATTTGCTAACAATGCAAAAAAAAACACGTTCGAATGCGACTTTCTGAGCAGCATTTGGAGCAATTTCGAAAGGATATAAAGGATTTTCTGCGTCGATTCATCACTATGGATGAGACTTGGGTCTACCACCATGATCCTGAATCAAAACAAGAGGCTAAGGAGTGGTGTGAACCAGGCACTTTGGCTCCGAAGCGAGTTCGTGTCCAGAAATCGGCCAAGGTGTTAGCGTCAGTTTTTTGGGATGCAAAAGGAATTTTATTGATAGATTATCTCCAAACTGGTAAGACAATCAACTCTGATTATTATTGTGACCTTTTGGACCAGTTGGATGAAAAAAATTGTGAAAAAGACCCGGTTTGCAGAAGAAAAAAAAATCATTTTTCATCAAGACAATGCACCTGCTCACACAGCTCAAAAAACCATCGCGAAAATCAATGAATTGGGGTACGAATTATTGCAGCATCCACCCTTTTCGCCAGATTTAGCTCCCTCTGACTTCTGGCTGTTCTCACACTTCAAAAAATTCCTTCGTGGAAAGCATCTTTCATCAAACGAAGAGGTTATAGCCGTCGTAGAGGAGTATTTTGCAGGCCTTCCAGAAAGTCACTTCCGTGATGGGACAACAAAGTTGGAAGATCGTTGGACCAAGTGTATTGATCTTATGGGAGACTATACTGAGCAATAAAAGTGATTTCCCCCCAAAAAAAATGTATTTTCATTTCCGCTTTCAAAACTTTTTGACTAACCTAGTATTAATTGGAAATTCGACAAACAAAAACAATATAACAATTGATAATTTGTTTCTTTAATTTTATTTTACTGGTACAAACAACTGTTTATTTCTCAGTTAATTGATAAAAAATTTCATGTTATCCAAAATGAAAGTATGTCTGAAAAAAGAATTTCTCCAAAACTCAAATACTACAGAAATTATCTCTACATGGAAAAAAAGACACAGAGGTGCAAGAACAACTCCACACCATGATAAGATCAAATTTACCCCCTGTAGCAGAGATTATTAATGTCGAAAGCTTCTGGACAAAAATCAGCGATACAATTCATTACTCTTGCCTGTCAGTGATTGGAATTACTGAAGGAAAGTGCCAGATATTTATTTAAACTTTGAGAATAATTCACTTTTAAAAGAATGCATTTAAAACTAAATATTAACTGAGATAAAAAATAAAATATAAACAGCTGTTTTTTTGCCAAAATATGCTGGGATTAAAAGGGTTAAAGATTTTTTTAATCCTCTCTTTTTTATTTGCTGCAATTTTTATTAATTTTCATTATTTTTGTGACATATAATCCAAACTGTACCTATACAGTATATATTCACAGCATTTTAATCAAAATGATTTTTTTTAGTATTTTCCTTTTTTATACACAATCATATTTAATAGTTTCCTCTTTATAATAATAATAATAATA
The DNA here is from genome assembly GCA_949825065.1 of Odontocerum albicorne. NCBI lineage: Eukaryota > Metazoa > Arthropoda > Insecta > Trichoptera > Odontoceridae > Odontocerum > Odontocerum albicorne. Next base: position 48,330,922 of record OX463842.1, on the reverse strand, counting down.
AAAATAGATTTCACATGACGGTGTTTAGAGAGCAAACTCTCCTTCAAGAGCACTCTAACTTGGGATTTGAACCCACTATTATTGACAGATTAAAAATATTACAAAACCAATATATACATATTACATATAAGTTGAGGTTAAGATAGAAAGATGGTGACTGAGGCGATTAGATTAGGTACTTCCCCATATCTGCATATGTTTAAAAAACATATTTAGGTACTTACGTACTTCCCCATATCTGCGTATGTTTAAAAAACATATTTAGGTACTTCCCCATATCTGCGTATGTTTAAAAAACATATTTAGGTACTTCCCCATATCTGCATGTGTTTAAAAAACATATTTAGGTACTTCCCCATATCTGCATATGTTTAAAAAACATATTAAGGTATTTAGGTACTTCCCCATATCTGCAAATGCTTAAAAAACATATTTAGGTACTTAGGTACTTCCCCATATCTGCATATGTTTAAAAAACATATTTAGGTACTTAGGTACTTCCCCATATTTGCTTATGTTTAAAAAACATATTTAGGTATTTAGGTACTTCCCCATATCTGCATATGTTTAAAAAACATATTTAGGTACTTAGGTACTTCCCCATATTTGCATATGTTTAAAAAACATATTTAGGTACTTCCCCATATCTGCATATGTTTAAAAAACATATTTAGGTATTTAGGTACTTCCCCATATCTGCATGTTTAAAAAACATATTTAGGTACTTCCCCATATCTGCAAATGCTTAAAAAACATATTTAGGTACTTAGGTACTTCCCCATATCTGCATATGTTTAAAAAACATATTTAGGTACTTACGTACTTCCCCATATCTGCGTATGTTTAAAAAACATATTTAGGTACTTCCCCATATCTGCGTATGTTTAAAAAACATATTTAGGTACTTCCCCATATCTGCATGTGTTTAAAAAACATATTTAGGTACTTCCCCATATCTGCATATGTTTAAAAAACATATTAAGGTATTTAGGTACTTCCCCATATCTGCAAATGCTTAAAAAACATATTTAGGTACTTAGGTACTTCCCCATATCTGCATATGTTTAAAAAACATATTTAGGTACTTAGGTACTTCCCCATATTTGCTTATGTTTAAAAAACATATTTAGGTATTTAGGTACTTCCCCATATCTGCATATGTTTAAAAAACATATTTAGGTACTTAGGTACTTCCCCATATTTGCATATGTTTAAAAAACATATTTAGGTATTTAGGTACTTCCCCATATCTGCATATGTTTAAAAAACATATTTAGGTATTTAGGTACTTCCCCATATCTGCATGTTTAAAAAACATATTTAGGTACTTCCCCATATCTGCAAATGCTTAAAAAACATATTTAGGTACTTCCCCATATCTGCATATGTTTAAAAAACATATTAAGGTATTTAGGTACTTCCCCATATCTGCAAATGCTTAAAAAACATATTTAGGTACTTAGGGACTTCCCCATATCTGCATATGTTTAAAAAACATATTTAGGTATTTAGGTACTTCCCCATATCTGCATATGTTTAAAAAACATATTTAGGTATTTAGGTACTTCCCCATATCTGCATGTTTAAAAAACATATTTAGGTATTTAGGTACTTCCCCATATCTGCATATGTTTAAAAAACATATTTAGTAAGAAAACCACAAAAAACTTAATTCAAATACAGAGTTCTGAAAAATTCTTCAATTATTAATAAGGGGTTTAATCTTTAAGTTCTAGATATTAAAAATTCAAATAGACAACTATGTTGATAACATACGGTAAAATGTACATATTGGAGACTGCCATTTGCTTAATTCTGTTATTTTATAAATATATTTCATTAACCAATTGAAAGTTTTGCCCGAGCGGGACTCGGACACGAAGTTCATTTTTATACTGACGAGCCCGAGCCTCGTTCGGGCTAATCTTGTTTCAACTTGTTGGGAGTGTTTCTCCCGAGCGTCGTTTAGGCAGATCTTGTTGTTTCAACTTGTTTTCTCCGAACGGAATATATTTTCGTATAGAATTTATTCGTTCACAGTTCGTCATTGTGTTTTACGTCACATGTTAAAAATCTAATAAAAAATATTATAATTCAATTTGATTATTCCAACTAATCTTTACAATAAGTTTATCTAACATTTTTAAATGAATCATATCACATCAATAATGAAGACAAGATAACAAAACCACATCCTTTTGCTGATAAAGATCGGTTGAACAATATAATCTCACAATAAAAGCAGGAATAAAATATTTAAGTGCTAGCGGTGCATTTTCAATTTGTTCTATTTAAATAAAATCATTAATCAAAACAGTCAATAATGTGTTTGTTACCTGATGTGTCTAATTTTTTTTTAAATATATTAAAAATGTTAAGGTGAAAAGAACTGGAATGGCGAAGAATGATATAAAAGAATATAATCATCACGATGAAAATGCGTTTACAATATGCATGGCAAAAAGAAATGGATTCTGAGAGAAGCCGCGAGAAATGTAAAAAAGATGCATTTGAAATGTGGTGCTGCAAAAGGCTGCTACGAATTCCATAGATGGTAAGATGTACTAATGCCTCCATTCTCGAAGAACTGTATCACCGACACCGAGAAATTGTCGACAACATGCTTACAACAGATCCTTAAATTCTTTGCCAAGGAGACAATTTGGAGAGGCTTGTAGTCAATGGAAGCATGCAAGGATGACGCGTAAGAGGAAAAGTCTCAATGAGTTGGACTGACCAAGTGAGGGATGCAACAGGACTACCCTTAACTGCTGCTCTTCAAAAGACCTTTTTAAGTCAATTGGGAACCAAATTACATTAAACATGCAACCCCCAAGTTGGGAGACAGGCATCTTACCAACTAGATTACATAGATTATCGTGGATCATAACCATATTTATTTGATAAATAATGAGAAACATCCTTCACATACATAACTCGAGAATACCTGAACATAGAAGAAACGCACTACAATTCCAAACACATTTTCTGTCGATCATTTTCAAAAGTTAAATGCACTCAATAATAAAGTTTAAAATCTTAAGAACAAAAAACTAAAGGCAGTATATTCTCAATTACCATCAAACTTTCAGAAGCTTTGGTTCGGAGTGTTTATTCCATAGTGAAGAACAACCGTCATCGCTGACCAATGAAGTTACGCATTACATTGTGCCACTCTTTGGCACAATTTAATGTGTGATTTAGTTAATCATTCATTATGTATATTTGTGTAATCACTAAATTCTTAAATAAAGAATATGTTAAAACAAATTGATTGAATCCAGTTGCCACAAAATAAAAAAAATAATAATTACTTGTTGATCAAAATGTGATACTGCTTCCGTAATTTAACTAGGTTTCTCTGTGCAGTGCGAAACGTTCTTTGATTGTTGTTTAAGGCGATCTGTGACGTCCTATAAGCAACAGCCAAAGCATTCATCTGCTCCGTAAAAGACTGCATCTTCTGCCTTAGTTCTGTCCCTTCAGTCTTCAGCTGCTCAACAATTTTCACATGACTCGATATCTTTAATCTGCAAAAATTTTGAAAGTCATAAGTTAAAAAAGGCAGAAAATTGAGTATAAATGTAATGCGAGGAAAAAATTATACAGATGGTATGAATTGAATCAAAGATAAGAATGGAAGAGTACTGTAAGAAGGGTTTGTTCAAGGTGAAAGTAAAATTTTGAACAACTGTACGAGAGTGGTGACAGTAGTAGAAACAACGGTGAGTCTGGTACAGCTGAAAATGACGACCGTTTGGAAAATGTAAAGATTAGTTTAGAAGTATGAATTGTTATAAGACACGAAAAAAGGAAGTGCCAGGATGTGATGAAGTGAACACAACAGAACTAATAGTGCGTGGGGGTAAATGAACGATCGAATGGCTGACAGTTTTTCAATAAATGTTGGAAATCACACTACACAATGAAAGACGGAAGGAGTGCAGTGACAGTTCCATTATACAGATGACCCTCGACTTTCGCACAATTCCCTATTTCGCACATTTAAAAAATTTTTTTTTTAAGATTTTTGTCGATAATGCCAAAAGTGTTCACTTCCATGCAGTCGCTCCCACTTTTTTGGAAGAACTATAATATATGGAATGCAATAAACAATATTGGAGACTCGTGGGCTGAAATAAAAGAGTAAACAATGAAAGGTTCCTGGAAACAATTATGCCCACAAATGATCGAGTGATTTTATTAATTCTGAAGAAACTCTGGGGATACCTAATGGCTGAAGGGATACCTAATGGCACGTAGCCAGGAAACACTCTATGGGGCACTAAAACAATACTACTTCAACTGGAGAGTATCAAAATTTGCTAAGATGATAATCCACAACAGTATTTTGGTGCCAACTCTAATGTATATGAGTGAAACGTAGTAGTGGAAAAAGAGTGATAGGAGCAGAATAAATGATGTACAAATGCATGCACTAACAATACATGGGGTGACAATTTATGACAGAATACTAAACAAAGTGATTAGGAATGAAGGGGAACTTAATACCAATGTGTTGAATAAAATAAAAAGCACTCAGAGATGGTTTGGGCATGTAAAATGAATTAATGAAGAAAGACTAACAAAACAAGTATATAGTGCAAATGTGAGTGAATGGCAGGGTAGAGAAAGACCAAGAAAAGCATGGTGGGATCAAGTGAATATTTTGAAAGAAAGCCAGATAATTCGCAGTTATGTGAGGTGTATGGAAGGATGTGTCAACATAGGAAAATTTGGCCCTTTGTCCTCTCTGCCTACCCCGATAGGATAATGGAATGATGGTATGTATGCATAAGTAGAAAATAATGTATAACTGACATACATAACATGTGTTGAAGTATATTATATTTTTATTTATTTTTCTTAACAGATTTTATTTCTTACGTATATTGTTTTTAAGAACACTTTCATGCCAAAGGATACAGCCCTGACCTGTTGCCTGCAGTAGTATGTAGGTACTTCTTTCTAGCTGGAATTACGTTTGATTAATAATAACAATAAAAGGACAATTTATATAGCGCCTTTATAACTTCTTGTCCTTTTAATAGTTTACACTCTGAGTTAATATTTTGTAAAATTGTAAATAGTCAAAATTGACAGAAAACCAATCATGAACAATGATATTAATTCAGCAGATACAATTATGGGTATGAGGCATACAACCAGTCGATCGCGATCTACCAATAGATTGCAGCATGCTTTGTAGATCTTTACTTTTTTTTCCATTGCATATACCACAAATTATTATTTTAGTCAATTCTAATAAGAAATACGACTAATTGAAATTAATTGTGTTTTAAACGTGTATTGTAAGGATATCCAACTTGCCGACTGACAGATTTTAGTTCCTTAATTTGTCAAAAGATGAATCACAAATAGGAAAGTTGCTTTTGTAAGCTCCATATATCTTGATGTAGCTTGGCTCTTGCCCATGTACACTTAAAATTGTGATCCCAGTTTTGTTTTTCATATGATTAATTTGTATATTTAAAAGTGTATAATTTTTGTTCATAAATAATATTAAATTATTATATCTAATTATAATTTTGTATTTTTTCCTGTACATTGGTAGATCGTGATGTCGCTCTTTAACCCTTCCCTTACGGTGATAAAAATAATACGCGTGCTCCAGTGTTGGGTAGTGAGTACGCAATCAAAAATTTGCGATTTTAAATCGGAAAAATAAGAACATTCATAGATAATCCTCTTAATTAATTATAATTGAAGATAAAAATTAAAATAATTGAGATTTATTTGCTGAAAACATTAAAAAACCATCTGAAAACATTAAAAAACGCTCACGGAACGGGCGTACGTCTAACCTATTTGCAAGCCTAGAAGCTACTAGTGGCGCGGAACGTCAGTCGCATACCCCGGCGCTTACGCCTTTGCTTGCGACATTGAGACAATTCAGCTCCTCGCAATTCAGTCTAGTATGCAAGAGTGAGATGCGAATATAGTGTCGCGCTTCCCGCATACTATTCACCTATGGTCAAAACGAGGCACTCGCAGCGTTTAAATGCGAATTTGTTTTCGATCTTTACAAAACACCTCGATGTAGTCGATAAATTCTGATTATTATTAATATTATTTTTTAAATCAATGCGTAAATATATTATGGAGGAATACCTAAAATCTTAACCTTGTATTTATTATATTTATAGAGATATTGATGGTTATTAGAAGCAACGTGTAGAAGATACCCAACACAGGAAAGGAAAGGTTAACCTTTCCCTTCCTGTGCTAAAAAAATCCGCATGTTCTGGTGCTGTGTATTCAATACACATGTAAAAATGAGCGATTTAAAATCGGAAAAATAAGAATATTCATAGCCAATCGCTTAAATTAATTAAATTTAAAGTCAAAAGTGATAATAATTGAAATTTAATTGCTGAAAACATGGGCAGACGTTCACAAAACGGGCAAAGTGACCACCTCAAACGAAAGCCCACGAGCTACTGAACTGAGATTCTATTATATTTCTTGCGTTCCCATATACCGAAGTAGAGTGAGAGTGAGACGTGAATAGCGTCGCTTCCTCACCCATAATGGTTTTTAGAATGAATATACCTACGTCACATACTGGCACACATTCGTTTGATTGTATTGGTGAATTTATGCCCGATTTTCACAAAATATCTCTGATGTGACCGATAAGTACTAATCATTATTAATATTATTTTTTCATTCAATGAGTAAATGTATTACGGAGGAATACCTAAAATCTGAACCCAGTATTTATTATATTTATAGAGATATTAAAGTTTTTAGAAGCAATGTGTACTAGTTACACATCACAGGGAAGGAAGGGTCAATAAAAGTAGCTCACATATACAAAACGGTTGAACAGCCCCGGTATAGAGAATAAACTAAATCTCTGTAGAAAAAAAATTGAGAAAAGAAAGCCTTTGAATAATTATTACTCGATTAAATGAGTTTCAATTAAAAATTTATATTAGGTCCTTACATATGAAATTGACGTTTTGCCGTACTGGCAACTTTGATCTCAAATATCTTCTCTTTGGTTAGGAATATCAAATTCAAATTTATACAGCTATATACTCAAGTATTTGTGTTTCGAAAATTATAATTCATTTGTTTTTTCCTCAATTGTTTTTTTTCTTTGTGTCACTCAGTTTACAAAATGGAAAACTTGAAATATCGCGTTATTTACGAGTACGAGTTCCACCATGGCACCAGTGCTGCAGAAACGGCTCGAAGGATTGATGATGTGTATGGCGACGGTGCCGCAAAAGAAAACACAGTGCGTTTTTGGTTCCAACGTTTTCGTTCTGGAAATTTCGACCTGCAAAACAAGCCCCGTGGACGGCCGGAGACCAAAGTTGATAATGAAGAATTGAAGGCTATTGTGGAAGCGGATCCATCGCAAACCACGTCCGAGTTAGCTGCAGGCTGCGGTGTTAGTGATAAAACTGTTTTAATCCACTTGAAGCAAATTGGGAAGGTGAAAAAGCTTGAAAGGTGGGTACCTCACGAATTGAGTGAAGCAAATCAACAAACGCGCGTTGACTGCTGCGTTGCATTACTCAACCGGCACAATAATGAAGGGATTTTGAATCGAATCATTACCTGTGATGAAAAGTGGATCCTGTATGATAATCGGAAGCGCTCATCGCAATGGCTGAACCCTGCCGAACCAGCCAAACCATGCCCCAAGCGAAAATTGACTCCAAAAAAGTTACTTGTGAGCGTTTGGTGGACTAGTGCTGGTGTCGTTCACTACAGCTTTCTTAAATCTGGTCAGACGATTACGGCAGATGTCTATTGTCAGCAACTGCAAACCATGATGGAAAAGCTAGCTGCTAAACAACCGAGGCTGGTTAATCGCTCTAGGCCACTGCTGCTTCATGATAACGCTAGACCACACACTGCACAACAGACGGCTACCAAATTAGAAGAGCTTCAATTGGAATGTCTAAGACATCCACCGTACTCTCCGGACCTTGCCCCAACATATTACTATTTTTTTCGAAATTTGGATAACTTCTTGCAAGGGAAAAAATTCAACTCCGATGGGGCAGTCCAAACTGACTTCAAAGATTTTATTGATTCCCGTCCGAATGGTTTTTTTAGTAAAGGGATCGATGAACTACCTATGAGATGGCAAAAGTGCATAGATAGCAATGGTACATACTTTGATTAAATAAATATATTATATTAAAAAAAAATCAACTTTATGTTCCTCCCAAACAAAACGCTAATTTCATATGTAAGGACCTAATATTACTTTTCCTAACAAAAAAAAACTCAAATACAAACTAAATCCAACAGTCGGATTGCAAAACTTTAAGGTTGTAAATTTAATGGAAAACACAAAAAAAAGGTGCAGGTTGTATACTAAAAGAACTTATAAACAAAACATATATAAATAAAAAAACCTTGTTAAATTTAGTTGAATTTCCATGACACTCGGTTGACTGTTGACCACTTGAAGACTATTAGCAGTAACTTGCTCTTGAACTTTTACTCTCTGTACAGCAGGACTCTCCACGATTCTCCCACAATCATTATCTGACAAAGATTTATTCAATAAAGAAGATTCCCCTTGCGTTATAGTCACTTTGAAGTTGTTTCTCCGAGAATCGAAACTGTTTTGTTGAATTTGTTGACGTGCCAACTTGACTTTCTCCAGTTCGGACATACGTTTCACAAGCCTTCTATACTCTTGCTGGTCAGCTTTTGGTAAATGTCGAACGGCCTAAAAATTAAATATACAAATAAATAATATATAGAAAATGCGAAAAATTTAATAATTATATATTTAAGATATCTTTAAAAAATACCTTTATCAATGACATGTATATAAATTTATTTTAATTGAAACAAACAAGGTGTAGAGTGTCCAGATAAAGTGCATTTTCTGAAGTGAAAAGAAAACATCTGATAAGCAACGTTCCCTCTAAGGTGTGCGGCCACACATCTGTTAAAAATTGTCCGCACACACGTTTCCATCTTCCGCAAACATCTCAAAGAAAGGAACTTGTAACCATATTTTGTTTTGCGCAATTATGTATTTTGTTTGATATTTTATGATGGGTTCTCAGGTTCCTTTCTTTGAGATGTGTGCGGAACATGGAAACACCATATAGAGTCCATGCGCCGTAAGGAAAGAATAGTGTAGAAGGGTTATTATTATGTAACAGTAGCTACACAAAATAAATAACCGCTGTTAATTAGTACCAAAAATATCACCAATTATTAACCTACTGGACTCCAGCAGGAAGGAACATTATCAGGTAAGAAAATATATGTTTTTATATATAACCTACATATTTGAAAAATGTAATTTATGATATCGTGGTACATTATGTTGACTACTTAGTTTTATCTACGCGTGAATATGCATATTTGCGCACTTCCCTCTTTTTTTCTTGCACATATAAGTTGATGGGCCACACACAATGAAAAAATTAGGGGGAATGTTTCTGATAAGTCGATGGAGCTCTCCAAAAAGAAGGCATCTGGAGACCAACTACCTTGGCCTACTTGAAGAACATTAAATAGGCTCCGAGCAGGAGTGGCTAGATGAAAATGCCGAACTGGGGCTTCTTAAGCGAAAGAAGCACTAAATGTGATTTTGAGGACATATATGACTCACAAGACATGCCAGTTTGTCCAAACATTGGGACTACATGCTCTGGACAGGACCTGATTAACGCGAATAATTGGGTGATCTCTGTTGCTTCCTATTGGAAACATGTGACATAAATCAATTCCGGACACGGAAATGAATGAATGAATATGGAAAAAAGGTTTTTACCAGTAGCGGCTGGCTCATAAGTGCTTTCGTGCGCCGAACTACTGAATTTATATAACAATAAACACCTAAAGAAGTATAGCGAAAATGTATATTATCATAACAATATTTATGAAAAATAATATATATTTATGTCGACATGTCTCTCTACAATATGCAACTCTATTTGTTAGAGCACATTTTTTGTATACATGTGTTTTGCATCCGGACGCATTCTGCGAGCAGGTAGAAAGATACCCGCTGTCCGTGCGTATTTCAAATCGTCCGAAATATTCCGAAAAATGGACGATTTAATCCCAATTAGAAGAGAACAGAAAATCTTGAGACAGCTCTATTTGTATAGGAATTTCTATAAATTCTTAGTCTTTGTAGTTCGTGCACGAAATTTCCGAGTGATCCCGGAAACATCCGAGTGGCGCGTATGACAAGTCGCTGGGATAGTAATACATCAACTTAAAGTTTTTTTTTAAATATGACCACCGCAGAGAAGGGATGATTTGTTCCTAGCGTTCAAACTGGGGCGTCTTTTTAGTACATGTATCTTTGCGAGTATATGTCTCCAAATTAACAAACGTTTTTGCTTACCTAATTAGGTACCGACTTTCTTTCTTTATTGTTTTATTTAGTTAACTTGTAATAAATTCCGTTTTCGATTTCAATAATATTTTTGCTGTTTCGTCACGTGGCTAAACGCTTTTCTAACTATCTATATAATATTACGAGCCATTTGGAGGATAAACATAACTATTTCGATTATTTATTGTGTTTGTTTGCATAAATTTTTCCAAAAAATTCTGCCACACCGTGATATTTTATTCAAACAATTGCAATTTAAGAATTTAGACCCCGTTATAATTCGTAACAATATCAGTGAGTTTGAAAAATGTGTAAATCCACGGACAATTTTCTTGGACCACCGACTAAACTAATAAAAACCTCGAAGTCAAGTTATTTGTAAAGAAGTCTGCTATACAATTTTGTGTGAAATGAAACAACGTTTTGTATTCAGAAATCACTTAACTGCAGCAAAATTATTCTATAGCGAAAAATTTACTGAGTATAGGTAAAAATTTCCCGAACATGATTTTATTTTGACGGTAAAAACATACGTCTTTTTAAATAAAGTTCAATTCAAAGGTGAACTCAGTGCAATTCATGCTCGCGATGATTTTGCCAATGCTGAGGGCTCTTGTCTATTTTAGAACTTTTTTATAATACTGGTTTACTAGAAGATTTTTCTCAGACTGAAAAGTTACTTAAACTCGTATGCACTATTCCAATGACTTATATTGAGAGTGAAAGGTGTTTCTCTACGTTAAAAAGGATAAAATCATTTTTGAGAAATACGATGAGCCAGGACAGGACAGGACAGGGCAGACTGAACGCTTTACTAGTATCAATATTAAGCTACGGAAAAGAGCTAATTCAGTCTGTACCTGATTTTAATAAGATTCATTGGGTCTTCGCTAAACAAAAAGAGCGGAGAATAGAACTTCTTTATAAATAGGTATATAATTTTTTTTTTCTTTATATTATTTGGTATTTGGATACCTACTCTGGTGAACCCCCAATTATTTGGTCCACCAGCCGCCACTGGTTTTTACTATACTTCAGAAAATGTAGGATGGGTTCTGCGACGTTTTAAACGTCATATCTCAAAGGGGTGGGATAAAATTGTTTTTTTTTTTACAAATCGAAAAATTGTTTTTCTCTAAACTGACGTTTTAATTCCTAATTTTCATTATACTGACTTTCTAATGTATTGTATGATTTGTATCTATATTTAAATAGGCCAAGATCCACTATGAATTAATACTAATTACAAACATTTAATTTTAGGTATAAAAAAATCGAAAATCCAATTATAGTATACCCCATCCCTAGCCAATGCAGACTGACTTTTGACAAACGTCACCAAATATTATTTGATTTTAACAAACTGCCACATCTTTGCTAATTTGTAACAAGATGTATTAATTTGTCATTATTGTTAGTTTCATGTAATGTATTTACCTAAATAACTTGCTATTTATTAGAATTGAGGCTTATATTAAAGTTAATAAAATAATTAAAATTACTGAACGTCGTTACAAGCTTGTATTGGGGCAAATTTGTGAACTGTATCAGAACCCGTGTTACAATTTCTGAAGTATAGTATGAAACATATAATCAAAGCAATTTTTTACCTTCTATCATAGTAACTATCTATATTTAATAATAAAACTGCAAAAGTCAACGAATATTATATATTTTTTAAAAACCTTAGTTATGTTCGTACTACAGATAAATATTGGAACTTGCGTGTTTTACCAAGCACGAGTCCATTACAATCATAGTTACATTATAGACTATATTGATATGCTAAATTGAAGCACAGCAAAATATTCAAAAACAGAAAATGTCATATTGCAAAACAGTAAAAATTAAAAAAAAAGAGCTGTGATTGTGACTGAACTTAATGATAATATTTGACATTTGAATCATAATATTGATAAAGGTCTTAGATTTATTCTCATTTCAATCTCCTCTCAATCATTATCTAAATTGAGGAAAAACCACATTTTAAAATAATGTAACTTCTTTGTCTTATTTTTTGGATTAAATTATTTCAACAAAATATAATCTAGTATTCAATTGATAACAGTATCATTGACGTCAATGAAATAGAGAAAAAGTATAGAGAAAAAGTATAAATAAAAAGCTAAGAAAGACAGGTTGATTTTTAAAAGAACTTACAATTGGAGTGTGCTTCTTAAATACTGGGGGTTGCTCTAGATGTGTGGGGTGTTTAGTTGAATTCTCAACATTCGATCGCATACTTTTCAAATACTCTTCAAGGTTCCTCTGGAAGTTTGTTGATTTGACCAGCTTTTGATGCATTATAGTCAGATTTTTAGTAGTTTCACATTCGCTACCCGAAGACTCTCCTAATCTTATAATTAACCCGGAATCAGACTGTTCATCAGGTTTTGAATCTTCTACTCTGGCAGAAATTTTAGTATCAGGTTCACCTTCAATAGGAGGTTCTCGAGGAATGCTTTTAGAATTCAGACTCATAGAATTTAATAATTTAGCTCTCAATATGTCTTCATCTTCCTCCAAATCCTCTTCAGACTTATTTTTTTCATCTTTATCTTGTACACTAATGGAAAATGTTTCGCTATGTTTCATGGGTAGCATAAAATTATTTGAATCGTAATATTGATAATCATTATAAAGATATTGATATGGTTGGTTTTCGGTCAAGTTTTGTGGGGAATTTTGGTATGCATTTGGATCCACGTTTGGTGAATAATTTAAATGATCATTATAAATATTGTTATCATAGATATTACAAGAATTAGCAATTTCATTATCAGCAGTGATTTCCATATCTATTGCTTCTATATCTGTATTATCATTATTGGATTGACAAGATAAATAGCGTTCAATTTCATCATCTGAAAATATACTCGTTAAAGATCTTCTTTTTCTTTTTAAATGTCTTCTTTTCCTGTTTTCTTTTATTTGCTGTCGCATCTCCATAGCTTTCTTTAACATAGCAGATTTCAAGGCAATCAGTCTTAACTCTGCTGTGTCACTGTCCATGCTATCGTCAGCTTTAGATTCATTGACTTGGGGTTCGAGTTTATATTCCTCGTTGTTAACTTGTTGCGCAATGTTGTTATTCTTTCGTTTAGCTTTGGAATTCAAAGCAAGTTGCCGCAACAACTCGGCTTCTTCATCAGATGAGCAATTACTGGCAACAGGCAGAGTTGAAACTGTCTCTTTAATCTTAAGACCTTCATCTACTACATCAGAAGTTGGAACATCTTCAACAACGATACACTTCTGTTCTTCCAAATCATCAACTTCTACCTGTTTATCAGTCTCTTCTAATGGAATAACTTGATTCTCAGTAGTAACATCTGCATTGTCACTACTATCTAAATTTATCACCGAATCTTCGACATTAGCTTTGAAACATTCAATAACCTTTACATTATTTATATCAGAATTTCTCTGAATATGATTATCTGTATGACTTATTTCAATAATTTTACCCTGAGAAACCTCTTTGACAGAATCAGACTTATCCTTTAATTCTCTTTGAGGACCTTTAATCATATGTAATAATCTCTTTTTGAGGGAAGACTGGTCAGTTTTTTTGGTAGGAATAGCAATAGCTTCTCGTAAAATTTTCTTCTGATGTTTATTCTCATGATCTGACTCACTTGAAGAGGCATTATCTTTATAATGTGATCTCCGACGATGCAAAGGAATATTTTTAATCGGATACTTTTTGTGATGAAGGTGTTTTTTCTTCTTCAATTTCTTTGTTTTAACACGTTTACTAGGAACTGGTTTATTTTTATCAACGACGATTTCATTATTCCGGGAGGAAGAAATATGTTTACGGTGATCTATTTGAGCAGTTTTAATTTCACCTTTACCTAAAATAATGTGTTAAGAATTGAAAAACTTTTTAGTGTTCCATATTGAAAAATATCAGGATGCTACCGGAATTTTCGACTCTTCATGACTGTGACAATTTTAATCTCATAATTTTTAGATATAACTAGTTTATAAATTTACACAACATAATTCAATATTTTACCTTGAAATTTATTTTGAAGTCTTTATTTGATAAGATAGTATAACCCTATGATTCTGCAGGGCTGAACCTGTCCCCATAAATAAAATAATTTACAGTACATTTATTTAAAACATACGAAAAGCACTAAAATTTCTTACGTAAACTGTAAAACCTTACAAATGTGAAACAGTATTTTCGAATTGAACTAGATTTACAAATGTGAAACAGTATTTTCGAATTGAACTAGATTTGTAAATCAAATTAATATATTTTTCCACTAATAAAAAAAACTATTAACGGAAATCAGCATCACTCTACTTCTGGAATAAATAGTTCCCCAAATACAAAATAGTTCTTTTTTACACTGAGAATACTGTTATTTATACACATACACATCTATACTTGAGAAAATGTAGCATGGTCTCTGTTACATTTGAAATGTCATGTCTCAAAGGGGTTTTCTCTAAACTGACGTTTTAATTCCTAATTTTCATTATACTGACTTTCTAATGTATTGTATGATTTGTATATATCTTTAAATAGGCCAAGATCCACTATGAATTAATAGTAATTACGAACATTTAATTTTAGGTATAAAAAAATCGAAAATCCAATTATCGTATACCGCATCCCTAGCCAATACAGAGACTAACGTAGTGACTTTTGACAAACGTCACCAAATATTATTTGATTTTTGTTAACTGCCACATTTTTTTAAATTTGTAACAAGATGTATTAATTTGTCATTATTGTTAGTTTTATGTAATGTATTTACCTAAATAACTTGCTATTTGAAATATATAATCAAAGCAATTTTTTACCTTCTATCATAGTGACTCTATATTTAATAATAAAACTGCAAAAGTCAACGAAATATAAATATAAATAAATAACTTGCTATTTATTAGAATCGAGGCTTATATTAAAGTTGATAAAATAATTAAAATTACTGAATATTGATAAAATAATTAAAATTACAAGGTTGTATTGGGGCAAATTTGTGAACTGTCACAGGAACCATGCTACATTTTCTCAAGTATAATTAATATATTCTATCACGTCTGGATCATTCAAATTTTTATTAATTTTAGTCTGATTTGCAAATTTCTAGACTTGTCTGTTTTCAGTGCAGTTGCTATATACATACATACCATCTCACTATCACCCTGTTGGGGTAGGCAGAAGCCAGAGTGCCATACTTTCCTAACTTGACACACATCCTTAGCCTCTCCCACATTCATACAGCTTCTCATACAATCTCTACGAATTCTCAGATTTTCTACATTTCGTTCTTTCAGAATATCATTCACTTGACCCAACCATACTTTCCTTGGTCTTCCTCTCACACGCCTTCCCCTAACATATGCACTATATATTTGTTTTGTTAGTCTTTCTTCATTCATTCGTTCTACATGTTCAAACAATCTCAACATGCTCTTCTTCATCTTACTTAACACATCAGCCTTAAGTTCACATTAATTCCGTATTATCATACATTGTCCCTCAATTCAAACTTCTCAATGCATGCATCTTTACAGCATTTATTCAGCTTCTCTCAGCATTCTTCCATGTCCAGTTTCACTCCCATACGTCAAAGATATACTATTATGGATTATCAATTTTGTAGATTTTGATACTATCTGGTTCGAGTATATATATATATATATGTTTTAATGTCCCACTGACTTTGTTTCCTAATGCTACATGCCATCGATATCTCTCTTAACTCTTCCATCTGAGAAAATACTACCCAAATAGCACAATTCCTCAATTTGCTCCTATCTTTCATTTTTATCCTTGTCGCATTTATTTTTCCTTTAAAATGTTTTTTTATCTCCAATTCTTTGGACGATATATGGTTGTCATAAATATTGTGATATTTGTAAACTACTAAAAGGCATACATTGGCTCAGGTGTGATGAATGGATTGATTTCAAACGTTGTCTCTATGTATTAAAATCTGAGAGATATAGAACTTTGAGATTGATTTTGTCTTCATCAAATAAATTTATTGTTCTGAATCGATCCCATATGGTGGGATATTATGACAGGAATTATTGCCTTTTGGCATGGAATAGTCTATCTCTAAGTATTAGATATGGGCAGCGTATACAGCTTTTGGAAGCACTTGTATAGGACCCTTTTTGAAAGGTTTTTAATTTATGATTATATATGATCCCTACACCTAAAGCTGAATGTGTTACTATCACATATTAGATGATATTTACAAGTTTCTTAGTAGTCCTTCACTTGGTAAGTAAGTATTCAGACATTTTCTTACCAAACACGTTTTTCTTGACACACGTAAATGTGGGGAAATACCCAATCTAATGGCCACCTCCTTCCTATCTTTACACTCAACTTATTTTACATATTGTAATTTTTTTTTCATCTGTCAATAAAAGTGGGTTCGAATTCCGAGGTTGAGCGCCTTTGAGATGAGTGACATCTAAAGGGCGCGATATAAATTATCATTTTATTATTATTATAAAACAATACACCATGACGTAAGAACTCTCGATCGCGATGAATTGTGGACAATGGCTACCTGTTTTGATGGGGATCTCCGTTTTATATGCTTTTGAGTTTTATTTAATTTTATAGAGCTTTCACAACACTCCCGAATAAATAAATAACCTTGTTCAATAAAGAAAATATATCTTGTTTCAGTGTACATCAAAAAAAAAACTTTAAAAATATATATATTTGAGCGAATGATATAAAAAAACAGCACCGTGAGATGTCAACAGCCACAAAGAGTGAGTTCTTCCCCTTTACCTGTACCTGATGAGAGTAGCCTAGCACGCTTTTTCCCGAGAGCACTGTTATAATTCTCCAAAATCTCAATTCTCTTGCGCAACAATTTCTCTTCCTCGGAGGACACATCTGATATTTCTTCCAAATCGCTTGCCCCGTTGATTTCTCCCTCTTCCAAATCCGATATGTTCACTACATCTTGACATGTCATGATGCTAATATTTTCCTTCATAATGTGCGTTTCTGTGTTTAAAACCATTTTCGCGTTGCAAAAGAATTACGAACACGTAGTTAAATAAATAAAATATGTAACGTTTTCAAGTCTATCGCAAAGGTCAACTAAACTGCACCATTGTTGGCTATTGTAATAGCACCAAAAACAAAAAATCATATTGCGTTCAGAGATCTAGATTCTTCTTCTTTTCAAATAATAAGTGTGAACTGTTTGTGAAGGAGTATACGCCAGTGTCAAATGATGAATATTGATATTAGACACCAACAACATTACAATACAGACGATTTTTTTAATGTGTGAAATATTATAAAAGCTAACTTAATTTTTTTTTAATTGTCAGCATAATCGATGAACTCACGTGCCTTAAAATTTAATACAATGATATTACATATGGATTTGAAATATCGTTTTGTCATCATTCTTGAAAATCTTCGATAAGCTTTTTTCTTCGAATTTCTGATTATGTATTTTAAAGATGATTATAGTTTGAAAAATACAAGAGCTTTTTATTAGAGTTTGATGAAAGATGATAGGCATACTTTTCCCGCAATTAAGTATTGCGAGGGATTGCGTTGAAAAAAAATTGAGATTGCATTAAAGGGAGGGATTGCGTTGAAAAAATTACAGATTGCATTAAATATTGCGAGATTGCATAAAAATTGTGCTGGAGTGTTAAAAATATTTCTTCAATATATTTTCCAGAAAACTTGGAGGTACGAGTATTTAGGATTTCCAGCAAGGTGGTAGATTGTTTGTATCAGTGTCTATAAATATAAAAAAACCAAAAGCCTCTTCATTTTTCATGAGCTCTAAATATTTTTAGCTGTGGGATACCAGTAGTAAACTATTTTGCTTCTCCCAAGTTATAATTGACCTGTTTATATAAAATCCTTCTCTTACGTGACTATCAAACACTAAAATTAGCTACTTAAGTGCTTGAAAGAACAGGAAAATGCGTGTTATTTTGAGGGATTCATATTGAGCTGATTACGAACCCATTTATCTCCTTTTTTTATTTTACTACTGTGCGTTTATTTTAATATGCTTTACTGGGCCATTTCAACGAAATTAAAAATATTTGATTTTTTTTCTCACTATATTCGAACACTGCACCTGGACTTTTATGCGTGAATTTATGCGTTTTTATGTTTATACCTGTTTATTTTCTTTACAATTTTATCATATGTTTTCAATTTACGTATATGAGGGCTTAAGCTAAAAAATATCTAGTATCTTTTCATTTTGGCATGCACCATTAATAAATATGCATTCTGATAAGAGCTATCTTTTGAGACGAGCCTAGATCGTTCGATAGCTTATTGCTCTCAAATTTATATGTATTTCGTTTCCTTAACATGTATGTACATCTTTGAAATTAATTTCACTTGCTATTCTTAACCTTCTTACTAGAATAAAATTTAGAAAGAAAGGGTTTTATATTCAAATTTAGATAATCAGAAGCAATTTTTCCTTATCGTCATTTTTCTATTTTTTACAAGTATAATAACATAAATTCTATTTGAAAAAAAAATGCGTACTTTTTTTACGCGTATTTAAATGATCTAAGCTTTGATCAATATTATTATGTTATTACACAGTATAACACCGATCTCAGTTTTTTAATGGAAAAGTAGCAGCCATACGCAAAAAGTCAATAATTTTGGATTTGTCTTTGGTCCAATGTCAGATATCTGTCAACAATATTTTCTCACACGATTAAAACAGTCGTTTTACTGGTGTCTTATTTTAATACAAATTAACATTTTGCCGTGTGTTATCTCTGATTTTGCCCTAAAAGTTGACTATACGTCTCCATTGGTGATAATCATTGCTTGTTTTAATATTAGTAAGATTGCATTGAATAGTTTGTTTTTAATAATTCAGCTTCTTGTCACCCGATATTTCCTTTGATTTGGAAAAGAGAACTATTTTGATTTTTTATATACATCCTTATAAGTCATCTTGATACTACATTTCAGTATAACGTATAAAGCGTGCATACTCAGGAAAACCTAATCACTTGTTCAACGAAGTTTTAGAATATTTTTCAGAGATATAATTAAATCTCTTTACAATGGCTCACTACAAGGGAGCAGCTTCAGAAGCTGGAAGGGCCATGCAGTTGATGAAAAAACGCGAGAAGGCTCAACAAGAAATTGAACTGCGGAAGAAAAAAATTGAGGAAGATCTCCGTATACACAATATAGAAAATAAATTTGCCACTCATTACGATGCAGTCGAGCAACAACTTAAAAGTTCGACGATCGGTCTCGTGACCCTTGATGAGATGAGAGCCAAACAAGAGCACATTGTCAGAGAAAGGGAGAAAAAGTTAGCACAGAAGAAGGCCGAAAAGGATAAAGAGAGATTAAAAGAAATTGAAGCAAAACAAGAGCAGAAAAACAAACAAAAGCGGCAGGTAATTTTTACATTTTTCCCTCTTCTTCTTCTCAGTGTCATGTCAGCCCCCCTAACGTTGAATATCACATTTTTCCCAGTTGAATTTTGTTTTTAATTTTAATTAATCTTACAATTGAAATGGGTTTTTTTGGTATAATCGTTTTATTTTATATCTAACGTGTTTAAAAAAATGTTAAATTTCATTGTGTACAGCACAACTTTGCGAGCTTATTGCCAAATGGCAATCTCTTCCAACCAACCAGAAACATATTAAAGGGGACTTAAGTGAAAACCAGACAGATATATTTTTATTCAAGTGCACTCATAATGCAGCCTAGAACGGGCAGGAGAGGTGTGGGGAGACCACAGGCTAGATGGTCGGACGATATAAGACGGGCCGCGGGGATGAAGCGGATGCAGTGTGCCCGAGATAGGGAGTTGTGGAAGACCAAAGGGGAGGCCTGTATCCAGGGATGGATCCAGAACGACTGAAGAAGAAGAAGCACTCATAATTATAAGTAGGATTACTCTTGTAACCTTTGTAATGGTCGATTAAAGACCGTACATGTAATATATTTTTATTTTGTAAATCGGCGTTTTAAAAAGAAATGAACCCGCAACCCCTGGATCGGAAGACAAGCGTCTTACTAAATAGGCCACAGAGACCAGTCTTATTTCATCTTAAGAACTTTTTTCATATGTAATATAGATCTCATGGTATTTAAGATAGATCTCATGATATTTAAGGTAAATCTCGCAATAAAACTAATAAATTTTAAAGTGCCATTTAGAGAGCAAACTCTCCTCAAGGGGGCTCCAACTCGAAACTCGAACCCACCAAATCTATTATTAAATACAATATTTTTCTTAAGGTATCATAGTTAACTCTGAATGTATTATGTACTTGTACATATTTTGATTTGCAGATACAAGCCCTATCATTTGATGTCAATGAAGATGAAGAAGAAGAAAAAGAAGATACTGATGATGATGACAATGATAATGATATTGATAATGATGAAGTTGAAGAAAAAGAAGAAGACATTAAAAAGAGCTGGAAAGAAGAGACTGAACCGGTAAGAAAATATTACAAATTTGGTGTGTCTGGCATACTAAGAATTCTATCATTTTATTAAGGCTTCTATCATTTGGTGTGTCTGGCATACTAAGAATTCTATCATTTTATTAAGGCTTCTAACATTTGGTGTGTCTGGCATACTAAGGCTTCTATAGTTTTATTAAGGTTTCTATCATTTTAAAAAGTAAATTAATATTTATTTTTTGAAAATTGATAGGTAAACTCAAACTAATTTTATATTGAATTTTTATAGTCCTATACTTTACGTTATTTCATTTATGTTTCTCAAGAGATTTCCATTCTAAATTGTTATATAATACATAGATATAAGCAGTTGTTAGTAAAGTATAGGGCAACTTATAGTACATCTTGTAATATAATGAGATTTAAAAACAAAAAAAAAGAGCACCATTAACACAAATAAATATATAGGATAAACCAAAAACATTTTTGGAGAATTCAGTAAACGAAGAATCAAGTTCCTTTATTTTTCAAAGAGCCAGATGAATTATTTGACTGTGCACTTTAAAGGAAATTAGTTAATCATGTCATTAGAGCTAAAGATTTTTGGTTGATGAACAAATATATATTTAAAAAAAAAATTCTTTTAATTTGCAAAGTTACTATCAATATTTCTGTAAAGTATTCTAATTGAATATCCTTTTTTTTGTGCACAGATGGTTTATTCATTAGTTTTTAGTTTTTTTAATTTTTGTTTTGCAGACTGCTAAGAAAATTAAGAAAAATCCTGATGTGGACACCTCGTTTCTTCCTGACAGAGACAGAGAAGAAGCAGATCTTAAGTTGCGAGAAGAACTTAGATTAGAATGGGTGATGACTCAAGCCACACTCAAGGACCAGCCCATCACTGTCACCTTCAGCTACTGGGATGGCTCGGGGCACAGGAGAAATGTAACTCTGAAGAAAGGTAATAAAATATAATATGCTTGATTATCCAATCCGTATGTAATTAAGATGGTGATTTAGCTTTGAAATATACCAACTGGTCAAAGTTTTTTGGTGAAAATAGACTATAATTGTAGTGTATTGCTTATTGTATGGAGTGGAGTTTAGGAGGAAGAATGCACTTATCTTTAGTCTGTTGGGAGAGGATTCGTAGATAATAGTTCCGTTGACACACGCAATTGTCTATAAATACGCACACTAGTTAGATAAAAGGTTTAGTTATCAAGAGCTACTTGAATTGTATGAAGAAAAACTGAAAAATTGTATGACCTTCATTGCACTTAAATTCAAATCTAACTGTCGTTCGCTCTCAATCGTGTGGTAAATTAAGGTGAAGATTAGAATAGGAGGGAGATGGAGACAGGTTTTCCATAGAAGGGATTAGAGTATTGTATTACACTTATGTTGTATATTGTACAATCTAGTGAATTTAGTGGTATGTAGACATAAGTGAAAACCAGAATTTTTTTAAAAACATTTTACAGTCTTAAAATGGACTTTTCTG
The DNA here is from genome assembly GCA_949825065.1 of Odontocerum albicorne. Classification (NCBI taxonomy): domain Eukaryota; kingdom Metazoa; phylum Arthropoda; class Insecta; order Trichoptera; family Odontoceridae; genus Odontocerum; species Odontocerum albicorne. Next base: position 48,308,624 of record OX463842.1, on the reverse strand, counting down.
TCATAGTACTTCTAAACTGGTCATACTCCTGTGCTATTGTGACCAAGCTTTGGGTTCCTATGTCGAAGAAGTAGATATTAATATTCTCTTGATTTTTTGATCGATTTAGATACATCCTCTTCAAACCAAAAATATGCAACTGGGCATATTTTTCAGAAATTTTAACTGGATGCAGGTTAAAAGGGATAAAGTATGCTTTAAAATTCAGAATTCCCAACAACATCCTCAGAGACAGTAGTGATTTTGTAATGTGATACCTTTAAATTTAAAAGAATATACAACCAGGTGGCTCTTCGATTGGGAGAGTGAGGAGCTTTTGGAAGCCTCCACATAAGTATGCGAGTAAATGGCTGATGCGAATTTAGAGTGTGTGATATGATTGTTAAGATTATTATGCAGTTTAAATTGTGTATGTGATCGCTTGGGATTAAAGTGTGCATGATGATGCAAATGCAGTGTGATTATTAAGGATATTAAATATATGAAATATGTTATTAAGAAATAAGACCATATTGTCATAGGCTACACTTAGGCCTCGGCCACACAGGTAGGAGCCTCGCTTGGTGCTTAGAGCTACGCTGTGAGCTAAGCGACATATCCTAGCGAACCAATGCACCGCATACTATCGCAATGGCCACACTGCACGCTACGCTACATGACGATTAGTCACCTAGCGAACAGACGTGTTGGTTAATTTTACTGTCACTAAATGATTTTACAAGAAGGCAGAAGTTTTAATAACAGCTGTGTATAAAAGGGAGCCTTTATGGAACCCATTGAGCAAATTTTACTAAATATACCTGTAATAAAATCACTTTGGAATGAAGTTGCACAGGAAGTAAATAAAGATGGTAAGTTGTAATGAAATTGGTTAGTTTTGAGAGTGACATCGTTTGTTGACTCAACCCCTCCCAAATGTCAAATGAATTTGTGTGAAGCACTTTGGTGTGGCCAAGCATGAAGTCACCTAGTATATTAGTCACGTAGCACCTAGCGAAGCACTTAGGTGTGGCCTTAGCCTTAGTGAATCGGTTCCTCCATAAGCACAAAATTAAGGGTTTTTAGAATTGTTGTATACTCAACGTTTTGCCTTTTTATAAAAATATGTAAATTTTTAAATCATATATTGTGTGTATGATAATTAATTATTTTTTTATTAAAGTACATCTTAAAAGCAACTGTCTACAGATATCTTCATCTTCCAGCTTTAATTACAAGAAACCGCAATAGGAGTTAGTTACTTTAAAAAATACTATTTGATAAATCAAATTACCTTTTAGATGATAATTTTAAAATATTTTATCGTTTTTACAGGAAACTCAGTTTATCAATTCCTGCAGAGATGTCTCGACACGCTAAGGCCTGAATTTGGTGAGCTAAAAACTGTGTCAGCAGACCAATTGATGTACGTGAAAGAAGATTTAATATTACCCCATCACTACACATTTTACGACTTCATTGTTACAAAGGTAAGAATTATTAACTCATCACTACACATTTTACGACTTCATTGTTACAAAGGTAAGAATTATTACCTCATCACAATACATTTTATGACTTCATTGTTACAAAGGTAAGAATTATTACCTCATCTACTGTTTATTTCTACTGTAATACTTCGACACCACTGTCACTAACACTTTTCATTTTCTTGGGAGCCATAATGAGGGTTAATTTAAAGCAAAAAATATTTTATATATACTGTATATTATATATATAAAAAGCAAAAAAAAATTGTATTAAGAACAACGAACGCAACGACAAACAATGTTCACAACACGCGCAACTGAGAACAACTATTATGTAATTGCGTAATGCGCTGTTGTAACTAATTCGTGAGCCGAGGTATTGTACGCAGGTCGAGTCAAAATTTGTTCGGAAATTGTGTTCGTAAGCCGATTTGTTCATGACTAGAGGCGTTCGTGACCCAAGGTTTGACTGTATAACTGTTTGACGACCTCTGTTGCCTAGTTGGTAAAATACCTGTCTTCTGACACGAAGGCTGCAAGTTCTTTTCAAATTAAAAAAAAAAAAGTTTCAGTCTGGCTTTCAATTAAAGTCTCTTAAACATCTTTCTGGTTGATTGGAAGGAGTTGCCGCATGGCAGTAATCACACAGGGTTGTGCTATGTACAAGGAAAGTGTTATACATTATTCGCTCAGGCACTGCTCTAGCTGCCAGACGTGATTTGTCCCGAGTTGGATCACCCTTGAGGAGTTGCTCTCTAAACGGGGCTATATAAAATTATTCTTTGGATTGAGTGTTTAATTTATGGAGCTCTATAAATTAAACACTTCTCTGATCAATCAATTAATATTTTATTTATTTTTCAACTCCGTGACTTTAACACGTTGAGTGCCGACGCACAAACAACTCACTACGACGGTTGCTGGCGGCAGACTGACCAATAGAAGTGACATACTGATATTACGCGTAAGTGCGTGATCGACACCCAGAACTCTCCTCTCATTACGCACAAACGCGTAATCGGCAGTCAACGTGTTGAAGGAAGATACATTAAAAGATTAATTAAACTACATAAGACATAAAAAATATATTTTTTGGTGTAGACTTAATGATGTCTTCAACCTTGAGCTCAGTGAAGATGCAACAAAATTATCTCCCATGTGATAGTATGCATGCGGGCACCGCATTGCCAATCTCGGCTTTAAAACGTATTTAATATTAATTCATCATTGAGTTGTGTGCATTTCATTTTACCGAATGCCAGAATTTTATGTTTAATTCTGACAAATGTTAAAAAGATTACCTACATAGCCTAGTAGATGAGACACCTGGCTTTCAATCCGAGGGTTACAGGTTTAATTCCCCGTGGTACCTACCTGTATTTTTCTATAAATGGTTCCAGCTTGATTTAAAATTTTGGCCTTTTTAACATTTTTATAGATGATTAGATGGATCGTTGAAAACTTACAAATATGACTGACCTCCAACTAAGACATTTTATGAATATTTAAACTTATTCTGAAAATATACCATTATGCTTAATTTATTTTATTTGAATGATGGAGATTTTAAATTAAACTACAGGATGCTACGAGTATGTGCCTACTCCAGCTGTTTCAAGTCTCAAATGATGAAATTGATGACAATAGTTTCCTGGACATATTTTTCATCATATCCATATCACTAATTTGAATTTTTTTGAAGAGTACTATACTCGTACTTACGGAATGAATTTATAAAAAAAACATTTTATATTTTAGGCAAGAGGAAAAAGTGGTCCCCTGTTCCAGTTTGATGTGTCAGATGACGTACGATTACTGAGTGACGCCACACAAGAAAAACAGGATTCACACGCAGGAAAAGTTTTACTCAGGTAAATAAAATACAATATGACCGGATTTTACACTTTTCTGGGAACCAGGATAAAATAGCAGAATGTGTAAATTGTAGGAAATGATCTTGGTTTTTTTTGTTTCAATGAAAATAAAAGCATATACTTGATGTTCATTAATTGCTATTGTATTGCGTAAGCACATATTTAATTTATTGTTATATAATAAGGAAGTAAGATGGGAAACAAAACTCAAACTAAACAATTTTCAACAATTTCTTTAACAAAATCTATATTAAGATATTTTCTTCAAAAAATTGGAGACCTTGCTTTGGTGACAATTATGAATTCTGAAATTCTGCAAGACAGATTCTAATTTAATAACAGAATTCTGAATGAAGCTTTTCGTATGTCATTTGGATGGTGATGAGAATTTTTTATGTAAACAATAACAAAAATATATTTTAATGTTCAATAGCGTTAATAATTATATTTAACGTCTAGCAAAATGTTCTCTATGATAAAAGAACAAAATAATTTTAAAAAAAAAAGCTAAACGGAACAAATTAATTTAAAAGTTAAAATGCGACAAAGCTGGTAATACTTTTATAGTTGACCAACACATTATTAATGTATCTGAAATCTGCATTCAAGGTTTCGCTTCGTAGTCACGGTCGCGGATTGAATTTTATAAGATATTTTTTTTTTTAGTTATTTTACGTTTTTCAGAAAAAAATATGCTTAAAATGCTGGAATTATTTTTATCACGTGTTGTGAATTGGGGTAAAATTATATTCTGGAATGTATGGGATCCAAATAGGACCAACAAAAAAAAGGTGTAAATCGCGGGTAAACTTAAAATCCATTAATGTAAAATCCCGTTTCTACTGTAGTTCTTTTGCTTTTTAGATATCCTCACGGCTTTTTGCTAGACTATCAATACAAAAATCATTTATTTAGTCCCACATAGTTGTAGCTTCTTATTTATTTATTGCCAAAATAAATGACACTTAAATGTCTTTTACATATCACAGTGAAAATTATACAACGAAAGATAATGTATCAACATCTTAAAAAAACTAACAATTCAGGATACATATATATCTTTTAAAATATGATTCATGAAAATACAAATATAATTATGGAAAAATAATCAAATTCAAATCGGAAAGTTAAAAAAATTATTAAATTCAATCACCATTACAAGGTTTTAGTGGGAAAAAATAAAATTATTATCAAGGATAAAAATAATACTAAATTATACAGCAAATTTAAAAAAAAATTTTTTAAGGTAAAATTGAATAACCTATCTCCCAACCCTAAGTTTGAGAAAATACCGAAGAAAAACCCTTCTGAACTCGACAACATTTAATATAAAATATCTTTAGCGGATGTCCTAGTAGGACGTGCTGATGATTTTGATTGTTTGGTATTTAAAATAAAATACCTCGATTAGCAATGCGGAAAGTGAGAGTGAATAATCAATGAATAGTAAACAGCGATGAATGGTCAAATGATTAATAACAAGTGATTCTTTATTTATCGATAAGTAGGTATTTATACATATTCAGAACGGGGCGCGTGAGTGCGTCCGCAATATATTTTTATCTCACTCCTGCGCCGTGCAGAGGTGGTTGCATAAGTTGCGAATAATATAGTGGGTAGATAATTTGTTGACGAAAACGGTGAGACAGCGCGATGCGTTCTCTTTCTACTGTGGAATGTAACGTAAATAGTATTTGCGGGTAAACAATATTAATGTTCTGGTATGCGACCTTTGGACATGTCCGAAGGTCGGTTCGTGTTGACAATATTCAGGGACGACGGTAGTCCCTACATATCCATTAAACCAGTTATCCATTATTTGCATTCTCACAATTGATATATTGTCATTAGCAAATTGCTATTGACACATTTGAATGAATCAATTCAAGTCTTAAGTAGGTTTAATAAATGTGATTAAGGCTATTCTAAACCATTTATCAGTGGATCCAGAATACAGATATCCCAGAATAAAGTTCACTTGTCACATGCTCAATGACCGATGATTTTTGACGCTGATATGACTGCCCAAACTGTTACTCGTTTATGATGGTGTTTCAAGTCTTGGGTTTTTATCACTCCAATAGTGGCAATTTTGCTTATTGACTAAGCTAATTAATGGAAATGTGTTTCGTCTGAAAAGAGCACGTTGTTTAACTCATAGAACTATTCAAATATTTTAGCCACGAAATCCAACTTTGTAACAAAGTTTGGTTCATTTAAATCCTGAACAAGTTGAATTTTATAGGGATGGAGTTTTAAGTCAAGCGATTAAATTCGCCACAAGGTCGTACGCGACATCGCTAATGCGGATGAAACAAAAGTGCACTATATTCTGGGCTACTATTTATGATGTAAGGTAATGCTTTGAATGATACAGAAGGAACTTCCTTGCTTAATGCATTGGTTTCTCCAAAAAGGGCACAGCAAGATAGGGCACATAATATAGTTTTAAACAGTGATTGTGGTAGTTTCTTCATCAATTTTAACCCACTGTATTAGCATAAAAATATATTCAGAGAAACATATAAAAGATGTTTTCATTTAAGATGTTTTCTCACTTAAGAAGTTTAATTTTGCTTTTATAAAAACATGTATTTATTTCAACATTCCACTAGCCTCTACCATAAAAAATCTTCTTTAAAAAGTTTTATTTGTCTGGACCCTTGAAAAACATCGTAAAAATATTTCACTATGCGACAGTGATCACTCTGAGCTTAACAGATATTTGCTTAAATGTGTGTAACAGGAGATGGACATAAATAAGCCAATCTAACCCATATGTTTTGAGATATTTAAGGAAACAATGATGCGCTATCCGGGCTTGTACGGAATTATTTGTTTTGAGGCAGAATTTAAACGAAATACACAATTTATAAACTTGACATTTTAAATCTTGAAGAATTGTTCAATTAAAGAATTGTTTTCTTGAAGAATTCTCTTTCAATATTTCCAAATAACCTGTTAGTTTAGTTGAAATTACAAATGGATAAAATTTATTTGCGCACCATCTCTTGCTATTGATATGACGCCTATATTCCAGCCCGGAGGTATCGGGTTCGATTCCCGTTGGAAACCCTGATTTTTTTTAAAAGATTCTAGTTTGATTTTCACTTAACATCTTTTTGGTAGGATTGAGATTTCCACATATCAATTTGCCAGCCGGGTTGTACTATATACAACGGAAGTGTAATACAATAAAATACAACATTTTGAATATAATTTTTTTTTATGTTTCCAGATCCTGGTATGAAAGAAATAAGCACATCTTCCCGGCCTCAAGATGGGAACCGTATGATCCTACTAAAACTTATGCAAAATACACAATCAAAGGAAAATAGATATAAGTTTATTGAATAATACTTTGAAGAATATTTCTTTCGTCAATAAGAAATAAACACCAAAATCTATCTGTTCATACAGAGTGGCCTATAAATTATATTTAATTTAATTATAAATATATTTATAAAAATGTACAAATTAAGGTCTTAGTACCCTTCCTAAAAATTATTGAATGTCAATAATTTTCAATATATTATAAGCTTGTATTCGAAAAAAAGCAATAATTTTAAATTGTATATACTCATAAATATAAGTTTGATAAAACTTAGTATTATATTTCATTGTGATCTTTGATGAAATTGATGATGATTGTGGACAAATAAAGAATTTTCAATGACTTCAAAATCTACTATAATATTTAATTTTACTTATAATATAATTCATAAGCTGTAATGAAAGGTTTCTTATATAGATCAGTGGTGTGGTGATTAATGAATAGTTCATCAGTCCATATGCCGGCAAAATCTGACTTATGGACATGAAGAATGGGTTATGAAGGATTGATAAAGATCCGAAATTAAAGTCATGGTATTGAAGTTCCTTGGTAGAGTGGTGGGAGTACTTTGAGACAAGATTTAAAGCTCCAACGGCAAAGACTCAAATTCTAAGAATAAAGGGTCTGAGTCTAATAAAAGAGTTCATCTGCAATCAATAGTCACAAGTGCTAGTGTAATTGCTTCTCCATGTAAGGGATAGTGTGCCAACACGTGCGATGATAAACCACGAGTTCCATGTCTACTCAAGTGTTTCTAAGCCCAAAGACTTAATGAACAGAGCAGATGACAATATTGTCTCCTGGCCATGTTCTACATCTGTACAACTACGATTTTTCTAACTCTCTACATTTCGCTACGATTTTTCTAACTCTCTACAACTACGATTTTTCTAACTCTCTACATTTCCTTCTGTCAGAATATCATTCGCTTGATCCGACAATACTTGCCTTAGTCTTCCTTTCACACGCCTTCTACTCATATTTACGCTATATATCTGTTGTGTTAATCTTTCTTCATTCATTCGTTCCACATAGCCAATCCATCTGAACGTGCTCTTCTTCAGCTTACTTAGCTTAAGTTCACATTCATCCTTTATCACTTCATTCCATATTCTGTAATACATTGTCACTCCAAGTATTCATCTTAATGCACACATGTCTATAGCATTTATTTAGCTCCTTTCAGTCTTTTTCCACGTCCATGTTTCACTCCCGTATATCAAAGTTGGTACCAAAATACTATTATAAATTATAAGAACAGCTTTAAAAGATGGAATCACTATTACTCTCTGTAAAAAGGTCTTAGTTTAAGTGAGGCAGACAAATACCAAATAAAGAAGGTTATTCAACAACTAGACATTATATGGAAAGATGCCTTGGTTTTAGCAGAGGAAAAAGGTTACTGGAAGTTACAATAGTTCGGAAATTCTAGGATGAGTCCTGTGACAGCTCACAAATTTGCCCCAATACAACCTTGTAACGATGTTCAGTAATTTTAATTATTTTATCAACTTTAATATAAGCCTCAATTCTAATAAATAGCAAGTTATTTAGGTAAATACATTACATAAGGTTGTATTGGGGCAAATTTATGAGCTGTCACAGGACTCATCCTAGAATTTCCGAACTATAACCATATTATTGAACTATACCCATGGACAATGTGAAAGGAGAAAAGCCATTTTAATTTTTGATTTCTTTATAAGTGTTGAGTTTATTCCTGTTATTCCATATATTAATTGTTTTTTCTTTTATATTCAACTGAAAAATCTGAATGCCAAGCAGATTACATACAATGATTAAAAAAGAAATAAAGTTGAAAAAACTATAAATTGACTTTTTATAAATTCCACCTAAAATTGACGGCCTGAAAACCAGATTGGTACAAGTGACATTTAAAAAAAAAACTGGTTTAAATGCTAAAATAATAGCATTTTATATGTTCCTTATTGTGCCAAAGAGATTTTTTATTTATTATATTTATTTTTTCAAAACAGGCTTAGCCCAATTACTTTGAAAAATACAAGACATGAAAAAAGAAGAAAAATTACATGGATTTTTTTTTTAAAATTATATAAAATAAAAAATAATGCATATGCATACATACGAGTATATACCCACAAACATATTATACACATATATTCACAGTCACTTAAGTATGTTGATGAGTGCTTTCTAACGCACTCAATCTAAGAAGAAAATTTACTTTTGCTTTTGGTAATGTGATATGAAATATGTCAATATCCGAAGCAGTCCCGTTCAGAAGAGTTAAGGCCCTTCCAACGGGCATAGCGGCTGGAAGACCCGTTCTTGCATATGTTATTGAGAACAGTTCTTGCCGGCGCAGTCTAGTGTAATTGTTAGGAACATTTAACGCTAATCTTTGTAGTAATGCTGGACAGCTCACAACTCCTCGAACGAGTTTGACAACGTATACCAGGAGACGCAGATCTCTTTTTACGCTCAAGAAGTTATACGCGAGCATGCCCAGCAGAAACTAAGTAGGATAAAGCCATGGATAGACACCGAACTCTCTCATATAGAGATATCGTAGATATTTTTTTGTACTTTCTCCACCATGAGCGAGTTCTGCGCCCCCACCGGGCTCCAAATGCAAGCATTGCTTTCTAGTTTGCTACGGATCTAGGTGATCTAGGTGAATTATCGATAATACCGCCATTTGATGGCCTAAAAGCCAGACTGGTACAAATGACATTTAAAAAAAAAAACTGGTTTAAGTGCTAAAATAATAGCATTTCATATGTTCCTTATTGTGCCAAAGGGATCTAGGTGTATTATCGATAATAACACTATTTCTGAGCAAATGTATCAAGTGACGTTATATGAAGCTAACCAATCTTGTATGACACAAATAGTTGATTTTCTCCCTTTCATCTTTTGGTGGCTTGTACCAGTCTGGTTTTCAGGCCGTAAATTGTAAGTATGATAGAGAGATTGCAGAACCCTACTAGAGGTGATACCTTAAATAAGTAGACAAAATCAAGTTAGGACTTTTGACATAAGAGGATTCCTAAATTCAGAAGCCTTACTAACAGATAGTAGGTTGTCTGTAAAGAAAAACATCGATTGATTGAAACAAAGATCTGCTTGTCAAACCCATACTAGTAAGAAGGTGTAGTAAACAAGTGGATAACTTGTGTCTGTGGTGATGCTGATGTGGAGAAGTCCTTATAATATCAGGTGTACAAATAAGCCGCCGCCGTTTGACAAAAGTTGGCGCCACCAGTAAGTTATGGTTAAAATTGTCAGATGTAAAACGTCATTGTCGTAAGGTTGGACATCTGTCAACAACATAACCTTGAAATATTTGTGAATTTTTATCAGTATAATATATTCTTTTGTGTGCGAAAATGTCAAGTTTTGAGCCGAATAAGCGTAATTTGCGGGAACTTTTGATTTACTTCTTCAATTCGAAGAAATCTGCAGCTGAGGCGCATCGATTGCTTGTAGAAGCATATGGTGAGGCTGCCTTAAGTGAGAGAAGTTGTCGTGAGTAGTTTTAAAAGTTTAAGAACGGTGAATTTGACATCGAAGACAAAAAACGTAGCGGAAGGCCGAAAGTGTACGTAGACGCGGAATTGGAAGTATTATTGGATCAAAATTCGTGGCAAACGCAAGAAGAACTTGCACTTACATTAGGAGTGACTCAACAAGCAATTTCACATCGGTTGAAATCATTGGGAATGATTCAAAAACAAGGAAATTTAGTTCCATATGAACTGACACCCAGAAACGTTGAATGCCGATTTTCCACGTGTGAAATGCTGCTTGCCAGGCATAAACGAAAAGGTTTTCTGCACCGTATAGTCACTGGTGATGAAAAATGGATCCACTATGATAATTCAAAAAGGAAGAAATCATGTGGACTCCCTGGTCATCCTTCAACATCTACGGCTAAGCCAAATATTCATGGAAAAAAACTCTTGCTGTTTATTTGGTGGGATCAGCTTGATGTCGTGTATTATGAGTTGCTCAACCACCCGCCGTATTCACCAGACATTGCTGCTTCTGATTTCCACTTGTTTCGATCGATGACGCATGGCCTGTCTGAGCAGCACTTCATATGAAGATACCAAAAATTGGGTTGATTCGTGGATAGCCTCAAAAGATGAAGCATTCTTCCGACGCGGTATCCGTATGCTGCCAGAAAGATGGGAAAAAGTAGTGGCAAGCGATGGGCAATACTTCGAATAAAACATGAGGTTCCGTTCTTTCACAATAAATGCCCAATTTTTGATAAAAAACGGTAGAAACTTATTTGTACACCTAATATTTCCGACTCTCCAATTTGTTTTGTAATTATTGAAGTTTCCAATATACAAAGGAATAAAAATAGCAGCAATTAAACATGTTCTTGGAAAGAATTGTGTTATTTAAATTTTCGTCGTATACAGTACAACCCAGCGGGCGTTTTGCGTTGTAGTAATTTCTTGAAAGTTGTTTAGTGATATGTATAATCTTTTATTAAATACCAATAAAAATGGAACCCAAAATTGTCCAGTTAACTCCTCAGAGGGTAGTCCAAAGTGATCATGAGCTAAATAAAATTTTCAAGTTCAAGATCCCATTTCAGGAGATTCAAGGAGAAATGCATAGTACGAGTATAAAAAATAATGGATATAATTCATCTCTGGAGAAAGTCTCTAAAATTATAGATCTTGGAGTTGTACATATATACACACCATCACGTACTTATATACACATATCTGTCAGGGTATGCAGAGAGGAGACAGCACAAAACTTCCTACTTAGACAATTTTTTTTCATTTTTGCATCCATACAACTTCATCTCCTATGATTTCTCTAATGTTTAACATTTTCAAAATATCAACTTGATCCTACCACGTCTTCTACTCACATTTGCACTGTAGATTTGTTTTATTAATATTTCTTCATTCATTCATTGCGCATACCCAAACCATCTCAGAGTGCTTATTTTCATCTTCAACAACATCTTACTAAGCCTTAAATTCACATTCATCCCTAATCACTTAATTCCTATCCATATTGTCTTACATTATCACCCCACATACTTCTCTAAGTACATGCATTACTACAGCATTTATTCGGCTATTTTCAGTCTAGTTTGACATTCAGGTTTCACTACCATGTATCAAAGTTGGTACTTAAGTAGTGCTATGGACTATCGTCTTAGCAGATTTTGATACGAGTATTTGGGAGTTGTATTTGATGAATAACTCACTTTCGTTAGCCACTTTAGTAAAACTATTAATGGAAGTATGAAAAATTGGAGTTTATTCCCTAAAATATTAGAATTATCTTGTTATTATGCAGCCTAGGTACGCCAGTTAACTTGAATACAATCGGTATCGGCTACAATTAATTCATTTGAGCCGTGAAAAAAACGGCCGGAATACGAGCAAAGACATGATAAAGTCATTGTAATTTATTTTTATCAAACACTGTTTATTCCACTTTTTTTTTTTATGACGGTATAACCCTACCGGTTTCAAGGCTTTCACCTCATCTTCAGGGGAGCGCAAACAAACCGTCATAAAAAAGTGGAATAAACAGTGTTTGATAAAAATAAATTACAATGTTTTTAAACCTCCACAATGTTAATGCCCTAACTATAAACAACATGATAAAGCTATTCTTCTTCATGACAACGCTCAGCCTCATGTCGCAAAAGTCGTAAAAAAATATTTGGAAACGCTCAAATGGGATGTTTTACCGCACGCACCGTATTCCTCGGACATTGCTCCTTCTGATTACTGGTTGTTCCGAAGGATGCAGCACGATTTGGCAGGTCACCAGTTCACTTCTTTCGTAGAAACCGAAAATTGGCTCCAAACTTGGATCGCCTCAAAAGACGAGTCATTTTTTCGAGATTGAATTCGAAAATTGCCTGAGAGATGGGAAAAAGTAGTAGCCAGCGATGGACAATACTTTAATTGATCTGTTCATTCATTATGTTTAGAAATAAAGGCATTTTTGAACACAAAAAAACGGACCGAACTAATTTGTACACCCAATATAAAATACATATTGAATGTGTTTTAATTCGAAAAAGTGTTAATTTCGTAAAATTTTATATCCAAAAAGTATTTTCTATGAATATCAAAGATCCACATACTAGCCGGCCCTGGCAGCAGGATGGTCAGTATATTGCGCGTTCACTAGTAATTAATTTCCCGTGACTTCCCTTATATCTAAAAATTTAATATCTAAATATCTTAAGATTATTATCATAAGTATGGGTTTTCAAGTGCTCTTTTCATATTAATTATTACTTATTTTTAAGATTTTTTTATTATTTTACCTTTAATGATTTTACAACTGTGAATATTAATTTGTCGAAAACTTTTAATTGTAGATTTTAGTATCGAATATTTAGTGATTGTGTAATTAATAATTAAATGTTTTTGTCAGATTTGGTCTTCTGAATTTTAAATTCACAGACTTTTGATTATCTATTTAAGGCCAATTGTGTGATATATTTGCTCCTCTGCATATAGACATTATTTCTAATGTAGTTTTGAACCAATAGCTTATCAAATACATTTTATTTATTTACTTTTATATAAATTATATATACGAGTATTTTAATGTTTTGTTGTAAATGTTCCTATTTTATTGCGAATGATAAAATCGTAGGGGTATGTATGAAAATAAATATTATGAAGAAAGTGCATATCCAACAAAAAAGAGAAGATATTTATTTATTATTTTATGTGCAAGCTTGTTACTATACAGAAATTTATTCCAACCAACCAGCTCATCTTGGATATGTAATGTTTTGGTCTATGACACATTTATCAATAGTTGTTCCTTAAATGCAAGTAAAAAATACTAATCTATAAACAATAATGGTAAAACGAGAGGAAAGCAATTTGTTCAAGGATAAGGGAGGGAAATAAGGGAAAATTAGGATGAAAGGATATTGTGGGTAATGTGATATTTTTTTTAATTCTTTCTTGAACGTAAAAAAGGATGGTGCACATCTGATAACACCTGACAGTTTGTTTCACAGTCCTTCTACAATAAATACACTGCAAATTAATATGTAAAATGTATGGTTTGTTAGTATGCAAAGCGGTCTCTCATCACCCGATTCTAGAAAACATCCATGCTTGGACGAAAGAAAGTGTTTTTTTTTTTGCGAAGATGCCAAGGAGAATTGTGATTGTTTAGCACGCTAAATAATGTCAACAGAGTGTGGTTTCTTCCCTACATAATTTTAAGCCATTGAAATCTGACACGTGATCATACTTTTTAAGATTAAATATGAAAATTTGTGTTATTTAAAAATAAAACAAGGTTTTTTTTTATACTTTATTGAATCCAAATATTTGTTTATTCCACATGTAAACATTTAAAAGTCGCCAATTCAATAAAATGAACATGGACACATTTATTTCATTTTACTAGGCATGTCATATTAATACATATATATGATTATTTTTTTCATCAATATCAAATATTTATATATTTGTATATAAGACAGTTTTAGTGACACCATTTATCCTTTTTCCAACACATTGGAAAAATAAATATTACCTAAATTAGATAGAGCAACAATGACATATAGTTTTAACAAGTAAATATTCATGAAAATTACATTTTAACAAAGAAAATTATTGCATTTTCTTTTCATGTTGTTGGGTTTAGTGATTAAAATAAAATAAAATGTTGATGAATTTCCAATATATGTAAAAAAGTTTCAGGGCACCGAATTTCCATTGAAAATGTTTAGCTTTTATACAGGTATCCCCAGTTTTATGCAATTAATTAATTCTAGAAAAAATCGTGTAATTAAAAAAATGCGTTAAGTGAATTGATTTTAACCTGAATGAGATTGGTAACCTAAAAATGGTTTTTATTTTCAACCAATAGCTTATTTATTCCTTTCAATTGAATAAATTCAAATTGATGTTTTATAATTTTTATATTATAATAATTTTATTCAAATCGCATTATTGCGAATTCTCATAAAGTGATATAGCATATAAGGAGAAACAAATTTATGTAAAAGAGAAATGAAGTTTAAAATATGTGAATAATATTTTATGGCCAAAATAATCATAGCACAAAATGCAATTTTTGTTTATACAATGCTTAAAGTAATTTTATATATGTTTTTGAGTACTGTGGTTTTACCAGTTTCATTGGGCTTTATCAGATATGATACAATTTTTTCTCTTTGCAGAGGATAGAGACTATCTTGATTAGGATGCTGAATTGAAATTTTGTTTTTTTCTTGTCTCTGTGCATAAAGCCAAGTCATAGTATTAAAATAAATGGATGATATAAGACAAAAAGTGAGTAGATTTAATTAAGGACTTACAAAAAGTGAGTAGATTTATTTTATGGACTTACAAAAAGTGAGTAGATTTAAGTATGGACTTACAAACAGTGAATAGATTTAAGTATGGACTTAAAAAACACTTTTACTGAGATCTTCATTTTGTATCTTATTTAGTAAAGAAAAAGTTTTAATAAATTTTTCTTTTCTGATTTTTGTAAGTTATTGAATGCCCATTATTCAGAAAAAAAGGTCTTATTGTGATATATCTAAAGTTTAGAACCTCTGACAGATGACCCTTTTTTTAAATTAGAAGTTAACATTTTCTTTTTGAAGTCAATTTTTAAGTACAATATAATAACAAAAAATCATCACTCTACCTAAAAAAATCCTGAGATTTTACAGAGACCTAGATTGTTCTCAAGAATATTTTTATATCGCCGTATTAACAATTTTAAATGAGAAGTGTATTCTGCGATGATAATTTAAACTTGAAACTTCGACAACGGTTAGTCAAATGCTACGTTTGGTCAGTGTTACTACATGGAGGGGAATCATGGACCCTCAAAGTTGGTAGTATGAACCGACTGGAAGCATTCGAAATGTAGATGCACCGGAGAATGCTACGGATACCCTGGATGGATATGGTCAGCAAGGGTTCTTCAAAGAGCCAAAGTTGATAGAGAGTTGCTGACTAATATTAAAATCCGAAAGGTGTCCTATTTGGGTCATGTATGTACGTACATAGAGGAGCAAAGTACAAATTACTGCACCTGATCATTCAAGGCAAAATAGAGGGTCGAAGAGCTGTTGGCAGAAGGAAAATCTCCTGGCTCCGCAATATTCGTGATTGAACTGGTATAAGGAGCGTTGGGGATCTTTTTCAGGTTGCCAGGGACAGGTGATATTTAACGTTGGGGGGACCTGACATGACATTGAGAAGAAGAAGAATATGAACAATTTGGTGTAAATATATGGCAAAAACCAACTTTCTGCTTATGATACACACTCAATCTTGTATTGTATTTATTTATGCTCTTATTGTATACAGTCTGAATCGGGTGAATGATTGAAATATGGCAATCTCTTTTAACCAACCAGAAAGATGTTATAAGAGTCTTAAGTGAACACCAGATTGGAACTCATTAAAAAAAAATACGTACAGACAATTAACAAACTCACAATCCCCAGGCTGGAAGGCAGCCATCTTACCAACTAGATTATGGATGTTATCGATCTTGCATTTATGTCATTTGATACCACAAAAGGTTTTCAGATAAACTTATTTTATATTTACAATTTCCTTTTGGCTAGTGATGATTTTGAATTGAAAAATAATATTTTTTGTTTATCATTTACCCATTGAACATATTGATAGATTCTTGTTAACAGAGTATAACCAAAATATTGAATAAAACAAAACAGAATAATTACTTTTGGCTTTCACAAAAATTTGGGTATAGTATCCCCACTTTTAATTTTTAGTAGACTCGATTATCCAGGGTGGCAGAAAAAAATTTAACCCAGATAATCATTGATAAAAAATTAAAAGAAAACTAGAGCACACAACTATGTAACACAAAAATACAAAGTTGAGGAAACAAAATGTGAGTATGGGCATTTAAAAAAGGCAATAATAAATCAACTTCTACACAGGGATAATTTAAATTTAAAATTTGATATTCTGTGTCCGCCCGGTTGCATCAAAAGTAAACATTTAATCGAAGCGCACCCAAATAATTATTTATGAACATATCATCGACCATAATTACCAATCGATAACGTGTTCGCAATTTAACCAGTTTTATTTTCTGTTAAATAGTATCAATTTCGCCAGTTTTATTATTCGGTACATATTATTTTTATATAAAAGTAATATTTCAGAACAATAATAATTTATTTTTTACTGTCCTGGCTACTTCACAACCTGGTTAATAGGATCCTGGATAGTTATGAGTCTACTCTATTATATTTGAATATTATTATATGAAGAATTGTTCTTTTTAGTTCTTCCCATTCATATGCACAAGAGGAACTAATAGAGTTCCCATCCAGTGCAATATATAAATACTGATTTTTTTAATGCATATTTTATATGATGTAGAAAGAACTCAAAAGTAATCATAAAATGCCTCTTCCCAGATCGGTAAGAGTCCAAACAGTCTTGGCTGTATATAACCTAAAAAAACATTTAAGAATGGATTATGACTGAACTTCACAACATGTGTTGTTCTTTTAGAGGGCGGTTGGGTAGACAGCAATTCCTTTTAAAAAGGCACGAATCATAATGTCCTCTTTAATTTTTGTTTTAATTAAACAAGATACAATTATTATGGACATTTTCTGGAACCATAATCAAGTATTACATGTTAATGATCCAATAAACCAGGCTATTACTTGTGTCTTATTATACATCCTATCATCAATATAATTGGTTGAGTTGAGATCAGACTACGATATATTAGTGCAACCATAACAATATAAGAAAAAACTGACGAAAAGATAAATAAGATGAGAGAAAAAAGACTTTTTATCCTTATTTCTCCTCTTTGTCACATGTAACTAGAGTCTGTATCCATATGTCATATCGCACATCCCTATTGGGCATCCATTTTGTTAACTTATGCTTATTTAACTCATTGTGTTGAAATACGAGTAATAAACACGTTTTACTCAACATATTGAAGGAAATAAATACATTTATAACAGAAAATATGAAGAAAAAAGCATTTAATATGTATTAAAAATTGTCATGAGTGTGTTTCATTGTTTAGAATGTTCAATAAAGTGGAACACAAGTGTAACTTGTTATGCTAAAGAATCCATTATTTTTATAAAACAAGTTTCATGATCACAGTACATGGGGTTAATTGTATACATTTAGATTAGGAAAATATGACTTTGTTTTCATACTTTAAAATATTATAGTGCCATTAAATAAAAGTATCAAATATATTCCGAGATATTTTATTTTAAGGAATTATTAAGGAAAAAATATTGTTCAACTATAGAAGGAATATTTAACAAATATATTTACATTTAGAAATGAAATCCATGGAAGGAAATGACACATTTAACAACATACATTCATGTTTAAATATAACATTAAGACATTAAGAAAAACTAATCAATATATATTATGTTACTGTAAAAGTTTATAATTTGACAAATCCGATTCATAGCTTAATCTTAAAATACACAAAGCCTTTATGATAAGAGTCTAAAAAAGAATAAAATATTTTTCAATTCAGTGTTTAACAAATAATTGATGTCAATACATGTAAGGGGTTTACCAAGGTTGCACAGTATTGAATTTAACAACATAAATTGTTAATACAATGTCACTCCTAGGATTTGGCAAAATGCAAGCTTTTACAGTAATATTGAATTTGGTATTTTCCTACATGAATTTTTATTTTTTTATTATATTGTATTAATTAATATCTATAACATTTAAAATGTATTTTTGAGAATAATTTTGAATTATTTTTCATATTTTGTAACATTATGTAAACACTCAACACTGAAATTAAACTGTATAAACTTTTATTGTATTTGATTTTAAGAGTTTGAAATCATGATATTTCAATTGACGGAAATTATTCAATATTTATCTTAGTACAGATTATTCTCGACGAAGATCATGTCCAAAATAGACAACTAAAGATATCGCCGAAACGCTGGGAATTCCAAAATCAAACGTTTTAGACCATATAATAAAGATGGGCATGATCAGTCATTATAATGTGTGGATAAACTGTAAATTGACTGTAAAAATCAGTTGAACATGGTTTCGACATGTGTTCATCAGCTCTGCTATCAAAAAAATGTATCTATTCCTTGACAGATTAGGAGACGAAAAATGGATATTGTATGACAATGTAAATAGAAAAAGACATTGAGTTCTACCAGCATATCCACCTCAAACCACTTCTAAGCCAGATTTGGATTCGAAGAAAGCTTTCAGTATAGTGGAATTGCAAGGGAATACTCTTTTTTGATATCCTCAAATCTGGCGAAATCATAAATGTGTAGAAATACTGCCAACAGCTGGTTGGACTGGAAATTGAAACAAGTAATTTAAATAAAACGTCCAACTACATTTCACTCCCATATAATAAATTTGATACCAAAATACTATTTTAAAGTATTTTGTACGTAAGTCCATAGCTTAATCACTAGTAGAGCTTTGGAAGAAAGTTGTAGATCAAAATGGCGAATGGATTAATAAAAAGTTAAAATTAAAAATATTTGTTTTTTTTTTTCAATAAACAGCATGAAGTTCTCGGATGGCCTTATATATTGCAGTACTTACTAAGCCTTCTTCAGGTTTATTTTCTTACACGTTTTGCAAATAAAATGATAAAACACGCTGTAAGGCTTCTAATAGAATTCTTTGAACTAGCTAAAATTACTAAAAGTCACCTGCGGAATATTTTTCCCAGTATTATCTATAATTACGTAGAATATTGAAAAAGTCAAAAGTGTGATTTTCTTTAATAAAAAGGTCAATTTTATTTATTAGTTAATTATCTAAAAGTGATACATATATAAGTAAGTGTTCAACAGGAAAACTGTTATTAACATCAGTAATTAGATGATTATAAGTAAATTGATTATAACAATAGAAAATTAATTTATTCAAGATTTTCAAGTTTATTATAACAATATGATATATTGAGTCAGAAATCACTTCAGTCATCCTCAGATTTAAATAATCTTATTATTGATTCAATTAAAATTCACAGATTCAAGCAGTGGCTTGTTTTCGCATGTTGATGAATGGAGGACCTCTATGATCTTGAGATACAACTCTTGTTACAATATGGGATTTGATTCCCGATTCCTGTCTGTATTTTTAATATTTAAGGATTTTCATCATCATTTTTAAATCAGCCTTTTCAAGCTTTATCAACATTTATGATTCATTTCAAAACATTTACATTAATTTTACAAAATCTTTCATTTATAATTGTTTTGATGAATGAATATTTGACTTAATCTAAATACATCAATAAGCGTTTAGATGTAAATTATTTCTTAGATTTTCTTTACCAAATTTATATGAATAACAAACACCTAATACATTACATTGATAAATGTTTGGCACTTGAGCATAGACAATTATGTTAGGATTCTCAGTCCATTTTTTTTAATTTTTCATAACTTTTTGACATGCAAGTTTAATTAATTATATGACACGCAATGAAATAGTAATTAATTACCATTGTTACTAATATTATCAATCATGCCATGTACAAGTACAACAAAATATTGATTAACGTCATACTACTGGATCTATCAGCATGCATTTGCTATATCAGAAGACTGTCGATCCGTCACCGGGGCATTTAAATAAACACTATAACTTTATATTTCTTACAACTGTTTTAGAACGGTTTAAAATAGGTAAGGAAGGGCTTTCGTTGATAAACTACGCACTTAAAATGTACTAACAGTTACAATTCTATGTCAAATTCAGTTTTTGTGTGGCTTTTTTAAATGGTATATATGGAGTGTATAAGTGAAATATTGTGGAAAAAGACCATCATAATGTATTGGTCATCTGTATTTTTTTTATTAGTATAATTTTTAAACAAATAATTACGCTATTTTTTTTATGATACAACATGTAGGCCTTAAAATGTACTAACAGTTACAATTCTATGTCAAATTCAGTTTTTGTGTGACTTTTTTAAATGGTATATATGGAGTGTATAAGTGAAATGTTGTGGAAAAAGACCATCATAATGTATTACTCATCTGTATTTTTTTATTAGTATAATTTTTAAACAAATAATTATGCTATTTTTTTTATGATACAACATGTAGGCCTTTTATATATGCTTATTAAAAAGGGTTGGGGTTACCACGTCTGTAAATATGAAACCGGAATTTGCTCATAGATAGCTCTAGTTGTCAATGTAGTGACTGTCGAACCGCGTCATTTGCGCCTTTTTCTTGTGTTTACATTTGTCAAAGACTTTTAACTCACAACAATGCAAGTTTAATACAACTACATATGTTTTCATAGCGTTGAACATGTCTGTTTTTGTGCCTGAAAACTACGATTTGCATTGATTTTCCGTTACAATTTGAAGAAAACTGCTGCAGAATCGCATCGAATGCTTGTCGAAGCTTACGGTGAGCATGCTCTTGGTTAAATCACAGTGCTTTGAGTGGTTTAACAAATTCATAAGTGGTGATTTTGACGTGAGAAACGAAGAACGTGGAAGACTACCGAGAAAGTTTGAAGACGCCGAATTGCAAGCATTGTTGGATGAGGATGACTGTCAAATGCTACAACAACTCGCGGATCAATTAAATGTGACACGATAAACAGTCTCCATATGTTTGAAAGCCATGGGATAGATCCAGAAGGTGGGAAAATGGGTTCCACATGAACTGGATTAATAAAAGCAGTTTTTAGCACATATGGATTAAAAAAAGTAATTTTTAGCACATATATAAAATAGATGCAAAGAATCAAGCTGGATTTCTTCTTGATCTAGATGAGAAACGTCAAACTTGGCAATGATCAACTGATGTTTTAAAAAAAACCAGATACGCAATTTAACAATCTAACTTAACAAGTCCTGTCATTACATAGCTTTACTACACATAGTTCAGTTCACAGTCAACTCAAAGGCAGCTCACAATTAAGTCCTGCCTAAGACAAATTATAACAGACACCTTTATGTCGAACTTTGTTGTTAACCAAGCAGCATTTGCGGGAGGTTTTAATTTTCTGCTTTAATTGGAAGAAAAGTGCAGCTGAAGCCCATCGAATGCTTGTCGAAGTTTATGGTGATGCTGCTCCAACTGATAAATCATGTAGGGAATGGTTTCGACGTTTCAAGGATGGAGATTTCAGCGTCTAAGACAAGCCTCGCTCTGGACAGCCAAAAAAATTTGAGGACAAAGAATTAGAGGCATTACTCGAAGAAGATCAGAATCAAACGCAAGAGGAGCTTGCAGAATCATTGGGAGTGACTCGACAAGCCTTTTCCGTACGATTGAGACGGACGGAAAACGGACTGAACTAATTTGTACACCCAATATATAATAGTGATATCCAATACATTTTAACATTGATTGTATTGTATAAAGAAAGACAAAGCATATTCTAATGTAAAATATGTAAACTTACTTACAAATTGAGTGATGCACAATTCTTTCTGTTTTAGTCTCAAACTAAATCAATGCTAGGGATGGGTCGTCTCAGAGATGTGCTGCCCATTAGTAAAGATACTGCCTGTGATGTTTTTAATAATAAAAGACCCGTGTGGGTCTATAATGGTCAGCCTTTAACCTGAAGATGAAATATTTGATACCCGCATGTAGTCTTAGGAGGTGTCATTGGTGTTAAATTATAAACTTAATATATGTGTCAAATTGTATAACCATGTGACAAAGGAGATGGACACAGCAGCAGCCTATAATCAGCGTGATACAGGTAAGGCATTGTGAGTGTCATATATTAAGATGAACAAGAAGTAGTATTTGAACAAAATATATATTTTTGTCTCTTTTACCTAGTTTGCTCATTGAAGTTACACCTTTTTGCATGAAATGTGTTGATATTTTTTAAGCGACAGTGAATTATCAAAAGAATGTTTCTCTTTTATTTTCATACAATCCTTTTTTCACAATCATAAGACTTTTTACATATACTTTAATTATAAATTTGATAAATGTTGAGATTTGCAGATAAATAAATATAAAATTATTTTCTAATTATACAACAACTAGACAAAGGCCATAGAAATATAAATTGTGTTATAATTTAATATTAATTAATAAATTGTAAAGTACATTAAGTTTCTTATGAGAAAATGTGTTGAATATAGACATCTTTTGTTACCACATATTAAAAATCTACAGTCTAAATACAAGTGTTTATTCTTTAACCAATTGTGATATAAGAATTGCATTAGTTAAATGCTTTGTTTTTCATTTCATAGCAATATTAGTTTATATAATATTAATGAAAGATAAGCACAATTAATTAAACTAGTTCTTAGATTGCTAGTGTTTTTTTATAAAAGTAGGCCTTCTCAAAAGTACCATCCTATATTTTTCATTATCAGTAATATATATGATACATAATAATTTACACGAATCAATATAAAATCTATTGATGTCGTTCCACTAATTTTTTTGCCCATTTACCAGTTTCGCTCTTCACACCAGCATCCGCAGGATGGTTATAATTATATTGCGAGTCTTAGATAATCATAAAAAAACATTATTTTAATACTGAAGTTAGGAAAAAACCATAAGTGTGTCTGGTTTAAGAATATTGCCAGCAACAAAATACGTTTAGTTTAAGAGGTAAAAAGTACCATGAATGAAACTCAGTTATAATAAAATCCAAGGGACTGTCAAAAAATGTTGATTATATTCAGTGCTGGCTTTAACTAAGTTGGTGTATTTTTGTAATGAACTTTTTGAACCAATGAAAAGGAAAATCTAAATTTTTGCACATTTACAAGAATTTTTTAGCATAATTATTTTTAATTCTTGAGGAAAAGTTAAATACAGGTAATACTATGAATAATTTAAAGATTTTTTCATTTATCTCCAAATCTATTTTGTTTATGGTACGGTGTAATTTTAGTTTTTGGTTGTTATTATGCTCTGGCAAATTTCTTTGTTTTTGTGATAGATCACAAACTACACAATTACACCCATTATTCTCAAGATTTGGAAAAAAAATACAGAATTATGATTTAATTTTGTGGTTGACTGTTTATGAAAAAGGAAACATTATTTATTGGGTGTACAAATAAGTCACCGCCGTTTGACAAAAGTTGGCGCCACCAGTAAGTTATGGTTAAAATTGTCAGATGTAAAATGTCATTATCGTAAGGTTGGACATCTGTCAACAACATGACCTTGAAATATTAGTGAATTTTTATCAGTATAACATATTTTTTTGTGTTCGAAAATGTCAAGTTTTGAGCCGAATAAGCGTCATTTGCGGGAACTTTTGATTTACTTCTTCAATTTGAAGAAATCTGCAGCTGAGGCGCATCGATTGCTTGTAGAAGCATATGGTGAGGCTGCCTTAAGTGAGAGAAGTTGTCGTGAGTGGTTTCAAAAGTTTAAGAACGGTGAATTTGACATCGAAGACAAAGAACGTAGCGGAAGGCCGAAAGTGTACGAAGACGCGGAATTGGAAGTATTATTGGATCAAGATTCGTGCCAAACGCAAGAAGAACTTGCACTTACATTAGGAGTGACTCAACAAGCAATTTCACATGGGTTGAAATCATTGGGAATGATTCAAAAACAAAGAAATTGAGATTCATATGAACTGACACGGAGAAACTTTGAATGCCAATTTTCCACATGTGAAATGCTGCTTGCCAGGCATAAACGAAAGGGTTTTCTGCACCATATAGTCACTGGTGATGAAAAATGCATCCATTATGATAATCCAAAAAGGAAGAAATCATGGGGATCCCCTGGTCATGCTTCAACATCTACGGCTAAGCCAAATATTCATGGAAAAAAAACTCTTGTTGTGTATTTGGTGGGATCAGCTTGGTGTCGTGTATTATGAGTTGCTCAAACCGAATGAAACCATTGCTGGGGCTGTCTACCGAACATAATTGATGAGATTGAGTCGAGCACTCGAGGAAAAGCGCGCCCACTACTACGCCAGACACGACAAAATTATTCTCCTGCATGATAATGCTAGTCCACATGTTGCGGCACCGGTCAAAACCTATTTGGAAACACTCAATTGAGAAGTTTTACCCCACCCGCTGTATTCACCAGACATTGCTCCTTCTGATTACCACTTGTTTTGATCGATGACGCATGGCCTGTCTGAGCAGCACTTCACATCATATGAAGATACCAAAAATTGAGTCGATTCGTGGATAGCCTCAAAAGATGATGATGATGACTGACGCGGTATTCGTATGCTGACAGAAAGATGGGGAAAAGTAGTGGCAAGCGATGGGTACTACTTCGAATAAAACATGAGGTTCCGTTCTTTCACAATAAATGCCCATTTTTTTATAAATAACGGCGGAAACTTATTTGTACACCTAATATATACGTATTAGAATAATATTATTTTCACACAATTTATGATATAAATTAAGTTTGAAATTAATATTTCTTATTGATTTGCAATTAAATTATTGTTTTCATCTTGGATGTACAAGTTTTTTTTAAATGAATAGAAAAACAGTATAATGTGAAAAATACCAATCTATGGTAATAAGTATTAAATACTTTGCAATATTTAAACTCAATTCTATTGGTAATTGATGCATTTTATCAAACCAAACAAAAGTTTAACTATTTACGAGGAAGTTTTACTATTAAAAACATTTTAAGATACAGATATTATTATTTTTTATTGTTAAGTATTACGAGTATATATATATATATCTAGTTGGTATTTTTATCGTTACATTGTTTTTCCAACAATGTAATATAACAAACGTTTCTTTATCTACATTATTTTAATTTATTTTATAACAATATGTATCAAAATATGTGATAAAAATAGTACTTTCAATTTAATCCCAAACATAAAATAATATCTATGGTCTTAGGTCAAAGCCTGATCAATAATGAAGTTTTAAACATAGGATTATTAATTTTTTTTACGAAACCTTCACATTTTTGTTTGTGACTCCCCATCAATCAATCTGGCAAACCTTAAGTAAATGCTAAATAATACATTATACTAAATAGCATTTTTTTAAATGCATTACAACATCCCCTGGTGGCAAGAGGTTGCAAAATGTATAATTTATCAAATTGAAGCCTGTAAGCATTTTGTTAATTTATTTATCAACAATACAATGTACGTAATAACAATGTTTAAAAATAAGCATAATATAATTGTAGCATATATTATTTGATGAGATGAGTTATAGACTTAAAATTGTATTTTTAGAAGTGTATTTAATAAATACAAATTAAGAATTTTAAATCTCTCTTTACTGAATATGAATAGACATTTTTTTGGCTGTTTTATGTCATTGTCAATGCACAAATTGAAAAAATGGTGGAAATACATTCCAAATAACGTTAATTAATTCTTGAAAGTCAATAACTGCTTTAATTCAAAGTGTAAGGATGCTAAAAAAATATTTAGGAGACTTTTTTTCAGTATTAATTTGTTGTATAATATTTACAAAATGTAAGATGATGTTTTACATTGAGACGAATATAAAAATTCTCTATTGTTTCATAAATTTAGTTTTAAAAATACTAATATTAAACTTAAATACGTTTTTGTGTAGAAATATTAATTAAACTTCATAGTTTAAATGAAGCATTTTTAAAATGAACTTAAATTTGTAAAATTCAATCTCTTTTGATTGAATAATATAAATTTAGAATAAACAGTTTAACCAAAACCATAGATATTTTTCGTGTTGCCATTTTTGATATTAATTATTATACCAATTAAATAAATAACTGAAAAATGCATACAATTATTTTTTTTAAATAAGTGGCGGGTACTTTTTATAGAAAATTCTCTTTTTAGCAAAACATCTCAATTAGGATTTGGAATTTTTTTAAAAGGAAGTAAAAAAATTATTCACAAAAATACATAAATAAAAGCATAAATAAAAATACATTAGTAGAATTTAGAATATATGGAATTTATCAAAAAAGCCTTTTATATATTCTCAATTATATTTTTCTCATAACTTTTTAGATTTCAATGTATTGTTTTTGCTAACATGTAAAATTCAATAAATTCTTGAAATGATTCAATTTGTAATCAAAGTTATAATATATTAAAAAAAAATCGAACATATGTTTGAAAAAGAACCCAACTCACAAAAGTAATATTTTATTTTAAATGTCAACAAAACACATTAATACTGTATGTGTAAAAATATCAAGCAGGTTAAATAGATATATCATGATATAATGTTCAAAGCTGTAAGATGTTGCCTCAATTACCTTAGAATACTCGTAGTTAAAATATGGATTGGGTAATTTTTCATTTGTTCAAAATATATAATTTTATAGCAAAGTGAACTAAATCAAACTTAACCCTCTTTTAAAAAGTGAAAACTACTTTTTTGTAGCAAAAAGAAATCAAGAAAATAAGGAAATCCACAATTGTTGTGTTTAATAATTCAAATGGTCATAATTTCTATTACATTATTAAATATTTGATTCAGTACTGTAACTAGACAGATGCAACAAGTGCACATGCTTAGGTCAAAATTGGCCGTGAAATGGAACTGATAAAAGAAATTGTCAAATATAATAATAAAAATGTTCAAATTTTAAATATCGATGCTATGCTTTGCTTTGTAGAAGAATTTATCTAAACATTTCATATTTTTTTATCAAATACATAATTTTTATTAAATACAACATTAACCAATGAAAAGTGCAATTAAAATCATTATTTTCATTTATAAATACATGTCAATGATCTTGTAAATTTCTTGTGAACATAAAAAATATTTATAAATAATTGTTACATAATATTTGTTTTATTTTTAAAAAATCATTCAAAAGGACCAAAAATAAACGTTGCACAGGGCATATAAAAAGCTAGTTATGGTATTGATTTCAATCATATCACTTTGATGACAACCAAATATACATTTTCTCCTCATTTGAATAATGGTATCAATTTAATTCCCAAAGATAATTTATTTCTTTTGAAATAAGATACAATTTAAAACTCAACAAATCTAAAGGTTAAATATAATCATCTTCATCTTAATTTTTCACATTAATTTAGAGTGAAAGCTGCAGTGATCAATCCCTAGGCTAGTCTATTCTGGACTATCTCAGTTATGGTCACTCAACCCAGATTAATTATGTTTTCTTACAGTCTGCACATTTGTCATTTCCTTATTTTATTTTATTTTTTATTTAAATAACACTAACAGGAAATTAATCAAGATTGTCACGCAAAATTTATCATTTATAAATAATACCAAGAATTAAAATTCTAATTATCAGTTAGTCTGCATTGGCTAGGGATGATGGGGTATACGATAATTGGATTTTCAAATTT
Organism: Odontocerum albicorne; assembly: GCA_949825065.1. Classification (NCBI taxonomy): domain Eukaryota; kingdom Metazoa; phylum Arthropoda; class Insecta; order Trichoptera; family Odontoceridae; genus Odontocerum; species Odontocerum albicorne. The sequence goes on along the minus strand of OX463842.1, from coordinate 48,280,636 downwards.
TTTATACCTAAAATTAAATGTTCGTAATTAGTATCAATTCATATTGGATCTTGGCCTATTTAAAGATAGACACAAATCATACAATACATTAGAAAGTAAGTATAATGAAAATTAGGCATTAAAACGTCAGTTTAGAGAAAAACTATTTTTCAATTTATAAAAAAACGATTCGATTTGTAAAAAAAAACGATTTTACCCCATCCCTTTGAGACATGATATTTCAAATGTAACAGGGACCATCCTACATTTTCTCAAGTATAACACAGATATCTGACACTCTGCAGGATTTTATATATTTTTTTTAGATATTGAGATGCGCGCATAGAAGGGATGAGCACTGCAAAACAATCTCTCACTTTACGTTCTATGAAAAACGTTCTAGGAATCATCTTTCTGGAAGTATTTCTACCATATTTCCGAAGAAAAGATGTTTGAATTATTACGAGAGAAAATTTTTCACACTCTCTCATAAAATTGCCAATATTGTTATATTATATTTAGTTGCCATTCAAGTGATTGCATATTTCTAAACCTTGACTTTGTGCTTTTACAATGGTGTGATGAATCCATCGTATACCTTATATTCAAAAGGTAAGCTGCTTGAGTAATGGCCTTTACAATTGAACAGTTTGTGCTTGAAGACATGCGGTTTATCTGAGGGTGTGCCACATGGCAGTAGCCTTCCTGGGCTGCTGCATCATCTGCGACCAGTGCAACCCCTCCTGACCTGACTCTGTGGCTCCCACACAGCACCAGCCCACAGCTTGATTGCCACTGGATACACAAACCTAAAAAAAAATTGTGATCTGAATGAAACATTACATAATATAAAATTAAAAACACGTTTATGAATAACAGAAACGACGCTCTACAAAGCCGAAGTTAGCCGATTATGGCCGACAGTCTCTTTCCTAGCCCAATGTGTATTACTTACCGCCGGGTACTGTACTTTGTTTTATTGCTATTTATTAATTACATAATTACAATGCATTCCAACAATTGCTGTGTCATAAACAGGTGAGAACTCACCTGATGATGACACACCAAGTGTTGATATGCATTATGGTATGCAATATATAAAGTGGAGTAAAAAATTATAGAGTTCAACAAAGTGACGCTGAAGTTATTTAAACATATAAAATATTACTTAAATGCTTTCTAAAAAACAAAAAAAAATGCTTGGTGTTAATAAAAGGTTTCGAATGCAGAGTGTGAATGTTTCAACTGGGTGTGTTAGTATTTAGAGAGAAAAAAAATGTGATAAGGAATAACACTATTTCATCACAGGCCATGCCTATTGAAGTGGTTCTCTAAATCCACAAAATGTAAGGTTCTTAGCATTATTATGTACTTGTATTTTACGGTTTGCCTTTATATTAAAACTATGTAAATTTGTAAAAAAAATATACTCAACATAAAAATATGGTTAAATAGTATTTTGATTAACAAAATAGCTCATGATAACGAAAACATATGTAAGCTTTTACTAACACTCACCAATCATTAAACTAGCTTTTATTAACACTCACTAATAATTAAGTTAGCTTTTACCAACCTATATTAGCTTTTACAAGAACTCACCAATCATTACTTTTAATAACGCTCACATATCATTATATTAGCTTTTACCAATACTCACCAATCATTATATTAGATTTTACCAACACTCACCAATCATTATATTGAGCTATATAAAAAAAAATAAGCTGACCATAAACAGCTTTTGTTTAAAAGGAGTTATGTCAATAACTATGGGATTTCTAGAAAAAGTTGAAGAAAATAATAATCAGTATTTGGATGATTTATGTTTTTTTACCTCTAAGGCGGCATCTTGTATATTGCTAGAAGACAGACTAAATGACAGGGCCTCATTCCACATGGGGTTGTCAGTGTCCTTGCAGCAGGCTGTCTTCTTCTTTTTTACCCTCTTACCGGACACCAGAAGGTACACCTTCACAAAAGGATCTGAAATTATACATTCAAGAAATACAAAAAATAATCTAAATGTAAAGTTAATGTTCCAATAGAGTTTGAGCACATACCTTTTTATATTCTAATGCAATTCCCTAACTTTTACACTCTTCCTATTTATTTAACCATATATAACATTCTTCACATAACATTTTGAATGAATAATAATGCTATGTGTTAAACAGTATTTTTACAATAATTGTACCATATACTGGGTTTCCCATTGAAATCATATCCTAGTTGTACAGTAAATCTAAATTATCTAAACCTTTTTTGCACTGTACTCTCGTTATAAAATACTGATATTGCACGAGTTCTGTGCTACATCATAACTCTGTTACACTGCAACTCTGTTATACTGTACTCATGTTAAACCATATCTCAATTACATAATATCCCTGTGAAATAACTTCTATATCACACTGTACCACTTTTACACTATTCTTATGTGATTGTTCACGAAATTAGTTTGAGAACACCTGAAGTGCTGAATGGACAAATCATTAGGTATGCAAGACAGGTGAGCGATCACTGAGCTCGGACTTGGTGACCCAGACAGCCGTCATCCAATGAGACACAGTCTTGCTTCAGTATGGTCCTTTGTTGCTTCAAGGATCTAGTGATACATTATCTAAATATTCAATTGGATACGCATTATTTTAAAGTAACTCACGTTTTGAGAAAATAATTGAAATAATTGATTTGCTAGCAGTGACAGTATTCTCTACCAGAAATAAAAAACGACGACGAGTTGTTTGAAACAGGTTTTTTGCCCTACCCTATGTATTGGGTGTTAACATAAGTTGTGTCCGTTTTTTTTTTCAATTTAAAAATAAGCACCAAAAGTAAAACAAAATGCTAAAGGTTATACATCATTCGAAAGGAAATTTTCTGCTCTACAAAGATATTGTGTTTGCTTTTACGTTACATATTTATTTTATTTGATTACAAGCCTTCAAAATGGAATGTCAAGTAGACGAAAGTGAGCATTTTCGACACCTCCAGTGGACTTCGATGAGGACCGCTTAAACCATATTATTCATGAAGATCCCCTTCAAACCACCGTAGAATTGGCTGAGCAGATGAATTGTAATCACATGACTGTATACCGCCATCTTAAATCAATGGGATAAGTCCAGAAGTTCGACGCTTGGGTTCCACATGTTTTGAGTGAAAACAACAAAAATCAACGTTCGACAATTTCTGCTGGTTTGCTCGCGCGTCATCGAGCTACGCACGGCCAGAAGCAAAGTTTCCTTTACCGCATCATTACTGGTTATGAAAAATGATGCCTTTATGTGAATAGGAAGAAACGGAAAGAATGGGTGAGTTATGGTCAACAAACAATGGCCAGAGCGAAACAAGGTTTCCATCTGCGCAAGACTATGATTTTCATCTGGTGGGATTGGTAAGGCGTCATCCACTACGAGATACTTGAACGCAATCAGACAGCCAACGCGGAACTATACATTCTGCAAATGCAGCGGCTCAACACTGCAATTCAACAAAAAAGGCCAAATCGGCAATATGGCGTTATTCTGCAATACGATAACGCCCGCCCTCATATCGCCAACATTACTTTTGCACTCTAAAACAGTTTAAGAGTCCATTGTTGGATATGTTACAATGTCCCAATATAACACAATAATTTACAAGTATCTTTTTCCCCAAACCTACCAAAAGACTCCTTAGCATCCTGGTTTGGTGGTAGAAGGTTCCTCGCCTTGACCAGTACTACTGTGAGTCGCTCTGCAGACGGTAGGTAGCTGAGAGACAGAAGCAATTCCTGTAGTTCCTCCGGAGGTCGCTTCTGACGTGAAATCTCTCCCCACACCTCCACGCCACCTGCTACACTCAGTCCATCCAAAGCAACACGCACCTCTCCTGTCACCTCATTGCGAGAATATCTACAAGTAAACACAAGACATTCTTAATATTTTTATTTTAGATCAGCCTTCTTATTGTGGTAAGTTATAGATGTGCCAATGATTTAAAAATAAAAGAAGATTTAGATAATTTTTTGCATTTTCGGAATAATTTTGATATTTTTACCATTTGAAATGATCGTAATAATAATAAAAGGACAATTTCTATAGCGCCGTTTAGAGAGCTAACTCTCTTCAAAGGCGCTCCAACTCAGAATTTGTACCCACTCATAAATTTTGATGAAACTTATAATATTGTCTGTCTGACTCCCTAAAGCTGCATACGCCACTCATATCTCTGGCATTACAAGGCAGACCATTCCACGCCACAGGACCAGTAACGAAAAAAGAGCTATCATAATACTCATAGTAGTAGTTTCAATTCTTCCAATATCTTTGATGTTATGTGGTATTTTGGGAGGTTTTATATTTTCGAATAATTCGAGAATTCTCGATGGTGTGAGGTAGTTTCGAGAATTTTCAACATTATTGAACTTTTTACGATTTCTGGATCCTTTTAATTTTTTATAGTTCATGACATATTTTTTGATATTTTTAGATATATGTATGTTATATTACAATATTTTGCGAATTTTTTATTCTGTGGGGTATTTTGGTAAATTTTTGAAATGTTCGAACTTTCTCGCTACTATTTAATGTGCTCTAGACTGAAGTACAGTACCAGGCGGTAAGTAATACACACCGGGCTTAAGAAAGAGACTCTCGGCCATAATTGGCTAATTTCGGCTTTGTAGAGTCGTCTCTAGATAAGTGATGGATAGCTTGTTCGGAGTTTCGGTCCGATGGTAGGACACCCTACTCCTTCATCGGATAAGTTCTGACTGTTAAGATATTTATTGGAAATTTTTGGATCTTTTTGGGAATCGGGAAAGGATAGGTTTGTGGTAATTGTTTTGATTTTATGAATGATTATGAGAAATTATAAACGATTAAATACATATATAAATATGATGATATGTACATAATATTAAATACAAATATACATAAATTTGTGTCGTCACACACTGTTTTATATTGAATGGGTGAAAAAAAAAAAAAAAAAATGAATTGTGAATAAATTATAAGAATGTATATAGTATATGTAGATAAGTAAATGAGTGGGGAAATGTGTGTGACTTTTATAAATATATTAAGGTGTAGAAAATGTTTATTGAAGGTGAGAAATGCGGTTGCCTATGGGGGTAAACTGTCTGCCGGAGGAATTATCGATGATGGGGTGTTCAGAGTGACAATCGGGGGGTCATTTGGGGGGATGATTAGAGTTAAAGAGGGGGGGGTCGGGGGGATGTTTCGCAATATTGATTTCGGACGAGTGTGTCTGTAACTGGTGTTCGCGTTGTAGTTATCTAAGGCTTTTATGACTGGGTTGGGATGACGGGATATAGAGCTGTAGAACCTTTCGGCCAGAGCGCGCATATGTTCGGGGATAGTATGTAGTTTGGTATCTGCGTGGAGTCTTGAATTACGGACGATGTAGGGTGCTTTTAAAATTATGCGGAGGGCTTTGTTTTGAATGATCTGAATGTGATGTAGCGTTGTTTTCTTCGCGTGGCCCCAGACCGGAAGGGCGTATGTCAGTTGCGGTCTGACGATCGCTTTATATAGGTGGAGTTTAGTGCGCGTGCTAAGTTTGCTGTATTTACTGATCAAGGGAAATAATGATTTGAGTGTTCCGTGAGCTTTTGATTTGATATTGAGGGCGTGTTTATGCCACGAGAGTCTACTGTCTAATGTGAGGCCTAGGTATTTTACGTGTTTTGACCATGGGACGCTCTGGCCGAAGAGTTTAAGAGTTCTGATGGGTTTGATGTATCTGCGTGAGAAGCGGACTGCTGTGCTTTTGGTGGGATTTATTTTGATCTTCCATTTGGTGCACCAGTGCTCCAGAATGGGAATGAAGTCTTGCAGTCTGTTGTGGGATACGGACTCATATTTCGATGAAGAGAGAAAGGCTGTGTCGTCAGCGTATTGCGCGGTGATACAATGTGTACGTGAAAATTGGGGCATATCGCTCGTGTATATGTTATACAGGATAGGGGACAACAGTGCACCTTGGGGCACACCTGCCAGAATGGGGCGAGGGGATGAGTTTATACCGTCTATTTTGACGGAGAAGGAGCGATTTTCAAGGAATGATGCGATGATTTGCACTAGTCTGAGGGGAATACCTGACTTGTGCAGTTTGAATATGAGTCCGTTGAGCCAGACTGTGTCGAAGGCTTTCGCCACGTCTAGTGAAAGGAGGGTCGTGAGGCCTTTGGAGCTGAAGTATTTGATGATGTGTTCTACAACGCGAAGAAGCTGATGGTTGGTAGAGTGTAATGGCCTAAATCCGTGTTGCGAATCTGGGATGATGTTACGTGAGTAAGTTTCTAACGAGAGACGTTCTAGGATTAATTTTTCGAGCACTTTACCTAGAGTCGGGAGCAGACTGATCGGTCTGTAATTTTCAGGGATAACGTGGCTTTTACCCGGTTTAGGGAACATGATGACGTCGGCGTTTTTGAATGGGGTTGGAAAGAATTTATGTCGAAGGCAGGCATTGTAAATGGCGGTAAGGGCGTAAATGGCTTTTTTCGGAAGTTTTTTCAAGGTGAGATTATTGATTTTATCGGGGCCGGGGGCTTTTTTGTTGATGAGATTTTTTATGATAGATTGAATTTCTAACGGTGAGAAGGAGTCGTCTCTGTTATTCATACGCGAGTTCCGTCGCGATTTGTCAGTCGTTGTCAAGCGTTCAAGGGACAGAGACGACGCTCTACAAAGCCGAAGTTAATCGATTATGGCCGACAGTTTCCTTCTTAAGCCCGATGTGTATTACTTACCGCCGGGTATTGTACGACACTTTTTATAAACTTGTATTTTTTTCCGGATATATTACGTTTGTGAACAACTGAAAGACTTTTACATTACAATTTAATTGTTATAATATATATTTTTGCATTCTCACCAAAACCATTTATTTATTGTAATATTCTTTCCATAAATACACTAGGACTAGAACGTAATCATTGATTAAAAGAAAAAGAGACGACACATTGAATATAGTTGCGACCCTAAGTTTTCTTACATCTTTGAGAAAACGAGTTTGTTTGCGCCAATAATTTACAATTTCTAAGGGAGAGTAGGGATTTTATAATGTCGCACCTCTAATTAAAATAAAATATATAACAAGGTGGATCTTCGAAAAGGGGAGAGGAATGAGTGAGGAGCTTTTGGTGGTATCCACATAGACGCAGTGAATTACTATTTGATTGTAGAGGAGTGTCTGATGAGAACCTTGGTAGGCATGCTTTTGATATGATCGTACATTCCCCATAATGAATATACACGATTTCGTACTTTTCAGCAACTTCCAATTAAAAAAATATACAACCATCTTACCGATCGTAATCGTAAACCTGCAGAAGAAGGGTCTTATCAGAGAGCTCGTCGTGCGACACGGGGAACTTGAAGTGCTGGTCGAAGAAGGGGTTGGGGTCGTTACGGTGCACCGGGGTCTGCCTGGAGCGGTTGTCCACCTCCGGGAGCAGCGACACTCTCACATATGGATCATTGAAGCCACCCTGGTCACTGCCCGCCAAGTCGTGAGCTGGAACACCACAATTATGTCATTGTAACTGCTTAAGAACTGGTTCGATATGAATTCTTTCCAAAAAAAACGGAAACATCTTTCCGGAGTTTCTCAGAACTCAGTCATGTTTGCTTCTGGATTGTTCTATAAGCGAATTTGTGTGAAAAATATTTTCTGGGCGTAAAATATGCATGTAAAAAGAAAAAAAACTCGTATGTAAAAATAAACTAATCCACGAACTCGCAACTACATAACTATGGCATTTAATTAAATAGTAATTTTAAAACCGTAGTTATGACAACACCTATTGTTACGCACGGACGTACAATCGATTTTATGTTATTTGATTGTCAAAAATAAAATAAATGTTTCTTCTAAGGCTAGGGACTTTGTTAAACTCTCATCAACGTACTTATGTAAGTGTATATTGATCCTTAGCAATCTGTAATTTATGTATCTAATTTTTTTTTAAGAAATATTTAAACTCGATTATTATTGGGCTTAGCTTGTATGGCGAATAAAATGAATATATGTATTTTATTTAATGACTTCAGATGACTGCTAACCTTCGATCAAATGAACCGTGAAGTCAGATCGGTCAAAATCGTACTTAAGCCGCAAGTGCAGCCGGCCCAGGGAGGGCCCCGTGAGTCCCTCGGGTGCCCCAAGAAACAGTGGCCCCTCTCGCTTAGTGTACAGGTCAGGCTGCAGGGCCCCCAGTGGGCTGGCGGGCGGCAGTGGACTTGTACTGTCCACCAGCGAATTGCTCCTGTCTAATCTGGAATAAACAATAAAAAAAAATTGTATAATACCAAGAAAGATCACGTTCTGTCGACATTATTTTTCATACTTAACACTTGCCTTACTGTGCTAAAAAAATCCGCCTGCCTTGGTGCTGGACGCTAAGCGTCCAGTGAAAAATGTATATTTTAAATTAAAATTATGCAAAATCTGCTAAGTTATTTTTTGTAATTAGCTATAAAAATCATTTTATTATGTATTAAAACGTCGAACAATCAAATAAAATATAAGTCCTGGTCACTCGCTATCCATCACAGGGTGGAAAGTGTTAATCAATCCCAATATCTTCGCGAAAAAATCCACTTTCTTTCAAAACACAGAAGTCTTCTTCGATCGGGTGGTGAGGGACTAATTTGTATAGGTTGATTTGAATTAAATGCTCATTACCCGTGACAAGTATAAAAGAAGGCAAAATACAAAGTAGGGGATCCGGATACTGGACGTTGATGGCACCAAAGATGACCATGTCAGCTAATTTGTGATATACATATCCTATTGCATATTATATGACTAGGAGTTTCAGTATTTGCAGCTTGTCAACGACTTCTATCTCTATTGGGTACCTGATAGTTGGCAACAGTTATATGCTTTGGTTATATGTGATACTGTTTGGTTCCAGTTGTGCTGTGTATTAATGTTTTTAAGCGTATCATGCAGTGCGTCCATATACGAGTATATCAGCTGCCAATTGTGCTTTTTTCTGCCTTCTGTCAGTTCGCCAAAGAGAACATCTTTTGGAAGTCAGTACTCATAGCGTAAGTATCAACACACCACGTCTTAATTTACACATCTTCATTTGCTATCCATTCGACACAACTGTGGAAGAGATATCAAAGAGTGTTCAGATAGTTCAATTGTCTTAACTTAACACCAACTCAACTCTTATTGAATATTACCTTCACACCTCAGTTATCCTAACTTAACTTCAATAAACTCTTTCCTGGAACTTTCTAATTAAGCCTTATTGTACTTATAATCATACTACATTACTTGGTGGTAAAAATCTATATATCCTATTTGCCAATGATTTGAGACATGAAACATTTTATTCATTATTGACATACTGGCTGAAGACTTTTATTTTTATACCTTATTTTATCAGAATTTATATACGAGTTTCATTTTATAAATAGTTACCCTTTAAATACACGATTGCAATGGGAATCATACCCTTAACCTCTGGGTTGGAACACAAGAGATTTTCACGCATATACGAGTATACATTAATTATTTAGTGATTATCGTTGCGCTATACGATGGTCTAGTGACTAGACTCTAGTCTAACTAATAAATCAAACGAAATCATCATAAAGCGAATTTATTGTTCCTAAATAAATAAAATGTAAAACAGTGAATATATAGATTATTTAATAATAAATTACTTTTTTATATCACTAATTATATTTATCACCGAGAGTCTCCGTGTTTCTACATTTCTATCGTGTAACTGTCTTCAGGCGGTAAAACATTATTATTAAATCACCGAGACTCCGTGTTTTTGTATATTCTATCTGGTAATTCTCTTTAGGCGGTAATACATTAATATTAAATCACCGAGACTCTCCGTGTTTCTACGGTTCTATCGTGTAACTGTTCTCAGGCGGTAATACATTATTATTAAATCACCGAGACTCTCTGTGTTTCTACCTCTATCTTGTAACTATATCTCTTCAGGCCGTAATACATTATTATTAAATCACTGAGACTCACCGTGTTTCTACCTTCTATCTTGTAACTCTCTTCAGGCGGTAATACATCATTATGATATTAAATCACCGATACTCTCCGTGTTTCTACCTTCTATCGTGTAACTGTCTTCAGGCGGTAATACATTATTATGAAATCACCGAGACTCTCCGTGTTTCTACCTTCTATCTTGTAACTATCTTCAGGCGGTAATATATTATTATTAAATCACCGAGACTCTCCGTGTTTATACTTTCTATCTTGTTACTCTCTTCAGGCGGTAATTTATTATCTAATGTTTTAATATGTAGTTCGAAATTAAATTCAATTTTTTAATAAATCGTTACAGCACTGTTTTCGAAATTTCGCTAAAATATTTTTTTCACTGTTGACGAAAATATAATACTCCTTTAACCTTTTTATGTTTTTCTGTACACGCAGAAATAGTATATTTTTCTCAATAACCAAAAGAGTTTGAGTATTTGGAAAATAATAAAAAAACCATATTGAAGGAAAGCAAATTTAAAATCTTCAAGTAGGCGGAAACCTCTTTATGTTGGAAAACGTAAGCGGATACAATATTAAAAGAAAGGTTGTAACAATTGTCCTCAAGGAAAGGGCAAAGGCAAAGCTTATATGCTTTAATACGAGTAAATATATCTATATTTTACTGATCCAGTTTCACCATTCGTTTGTATAGAACCCTGATGTAATTTTTCGCCCATATGGATCAATCAGTAAATCAAATTTTGTGTTACTGCGATGATAAAACAAAACATTAAGGACAATACTTTGCCTCTGGAGTTGAGTAACCCTGCAGCAACATGTATGAAGGTTTTAATTCTGCAAAGCAACTTGCATCTCGCTCTACTAATGAGGCCATGTGTTTTCTATATATCAATATCTATCCATAAAATTCCCACAAAATTCTCAAAAAAATCAATATTTGTTCTACATATGCGTTATTCCACTAAAAACAAATCTGAGTTCTTTACCTCTATAAAATAAGTCTTCGACAATTACGTAAGTCTGCTTGGTGAAGTTTGGTAATATTTTGTGGTATACATACATAACATATATTGAACTTAAATATACATATAATTATTAAATAATTTTAAAACAATGACTGTAATTTATTATTACTACTGCTTTTTGTATCTTCATGTTAGTTTAAGATAAAGTTTTGTATTATTTGTCAATAATTTTAAGTATTTGTATAACCTGTCACATGTTCATTTGTATATAAAGACACTGTTGTGTCGTTAATTAAATAAATAAATAAATAATCAAATCAATAATTTATAGTGCCGAATTTAATAAAGGCAAACTGAGAAAACAAATTTAGGCAGTAACTGGGAAGGTCAATAAACACTATCTGTTTGAGCGTAGCGCAAACTCACGATCGGAAAGACGCTGAAAATTTTCTGCGAGATAAAAAGAGGTAGCGGGACAGTTAATTACATTATACAATAGATATAGAGTAGATATTAAGCTTATTTATAAGTATATTTACTACGCCGCTAGTATTTTTTCTGCCTACTAAAACCAAAATTTTACTCGTACAATCTCTGCTCTTTCCAATTGTGGACTATGCGGACGTATGTTATTTGGATGTTACAGAGGAACAGTTGGACAAATTATAGCGTCTTCAAAATGTTTGTCTAAGATTTATTTTCAACCTACGAAAGTACGATCATATAACTTCATACAAGAAGGCATTGAACTGGTTGAATGTTAGAAATAGACGCCAAATTCACATACTGTCTATATTGTATAATATCCTTAACTGTCCCGCCACCCCCTCTTATCTCCCCGAAAATTTTCAGCGTTTTTCCAATCATGGATTAGCGCTACGCTCAAACAGAGATTGTTTATTGGCCTTTCCAGTTCACCCCTCCTTTTTTTTACGTCGTCTTTTTTACATAAATTTAAGTATGTTTTTATTAACTGATATCTACATACATTATAAATTTAAATATATATTAATAAACTGGTGTTAATCAATAATACAAGTAAAAGTATGTCTTTACGTACTGATATGTGTATACATCAATTTTATAAATTGAAGTATGTTTTTATTAACTGATCTATATCTATCTATATTATGAATTTAAATATACACATATATTTAATAACTTATATTAATCAATATTATAAGTAAAAGTTTATTTTTATGAACTGATATATCAATTTTATAAATTGAAGTATGTTTTTATTAACTGATCTACATCTATCTATATTATGAATTTAATTATACACATATATTTAATAACTTATATTAATCAATATTATAAGTAAAAGTATATTTTTATGAACTGATACATCAATTTTATAAATTGAAGTATTTTTTTATTAACTGATCTACATCTACCTATATTATGAGTTTGAATATACACATATATTTAATAACTTATATTAATCAATATTATAAGTAAAAGTTTATTTTTATGAACTGATATATCAATTTTATAAATTTAAGTATGTTTTTATTAACTGATCTACATCTATCTTTATTATGAATTTAATTATACACATATATTTAATAACTTATATTAATCAATATTATAAGTAAAAGTTTATTTTTATGAACTGATATATCAATTTTATAAATTGAAGTATGTTTTTATTAACTGATCTACATCTATCTATATTATGAATTTAATTATACACATATATTTAATAACTTATATTAATCAATATTATAAGTAAAAGTATATTTTTATGAACTGATACATCAATTTTATAAATTGAAGTATGTTTTTATTAACTGATCTACATCTACCTATATTATGAGTTTGAATATACACATATATTTAATAACTTATATTAATCAATATTATAAGTAAAAGTTTATTTTTATGAACTGATATATCAATTTTATAAATTGAAGTATGTTTTTATTAACTGATCTACATCTATCTATATTATGAATTTAAATATACACATATATTTAATAACTTATATTAATCAATATTATAAATAAAAGTATATTTTTATGATCTGATACAACAATTTTATAAATTGAAGTATGTTTTTATTAACTGATCTACATCTACCTATATTATGAGTTTGAATATACACATATATTTAATAACTTATATTAATCAATATTATAAGTAAAAGTATATTTTTATGAACTGATATATCAATTTTATAAATTGAAGTATGTTTTTATTAACTGATCTACATCTATCTATATTATGAATTTAATTATACACATATATTTAATAACTTATATTAATCAATATTATAAGTAAAAGTTTATTTTTATGAACTGATATATAAATTTTATAAATTGAAGTATGTTTTTATTAACTGATCTACATCTATCTACGAGTATATTATGAATTTAATTATACACATATATTAAATAACTTATATTCATCAATATTATAAGTAAAAGTATATTTTTATGAACTGATACATCAATTTTATAAATTGAAGTATGTTTTTATTAACTGATCTACATCTACCTATATTATGAGTTTGAATATACACATATATTTAATAACTTATATTAATCAATATAATAAGTAAAAGTATATTTTTATGAACTGATATATCAATTTTATAAATTGAAGTATGTTTTTATTAACTGATCTACATCTATCTATATTATGAATTTAATTATACACATATATTTAATAACTTATATTAATCAATATTATAAGTAAAAGTTTATTTTTATGAACTGATATATAAATTTTATAACTTGAAGTATGTTTTTATTAACTGATCTACATCTATCTACGAGTATATTATGAATTTAATTATACACATATATTAAATAACTTATATTCATCAATATTATAAGTAAAAGTATATTTTTATGAACTGATACATCAATTTTATAAATTGAAGTATGTTTTTATTAACTGATCTACATCTACCTATATTATGAGTTTGAATATACACATATATTTAATAACTTATATTAATCAATATAATAAGTAAAAGTATATTTTTATGAACTGATATATCAATTTTATAAATTGAAGTATGTTTTTATTAACTGATCTACATCTATCTATACTATGAATTTAATTATACACGTATATTTAATAACTTATATTAATCAATATTATAAGTAAAAGTTTATTTTTATGAACTGATATATAAATTAAAGTATGTTTTTATAAATTGAAATATGTTTTTATTAACTGATCTACATCTATCTACGAGTATATTATGAATTTAATTATACACATATATTTAATAACTTACATTAATCAATATTATAAGTAAAAGTATATTTTTATGAACTGATACATCAATTTTATAAATTGAAGTATGTTTTTATTAACTTATCTACATCTATCTATATTATGAATTTAATTATACACATATATTTAATAACTTATATTAATCAATATTATAAGTAAAAGTTTATTTTTATGAACTGATATATCAAGTTTTATAAATTGAAGTATGTTTTTATTAACTGATCTTCATATATATTATAAATTTTAAAATATTTTTTCAACTGATATTACCCAATATTATAAGTAAAACTATGTTTTTATTAACTGACATACATCAATATTATAAATTTAAACATGTTTTTATTAACATACTTAAATGTATAATATTATATTAAAACATATCAATATTATAAATTTAATTAGGTCTTTATTCATTGATGTATATTCAATGACTTATATTTTTCAATAATGATGGTGATTTTTTTATTGGAAATATTAATGAGAATATGTATTGTACTATGCGTATCCAGAAAGTAAGTGCACTGAGGCTCTCACGACCGGATGGATTTTATTTTCGACATGTTGGCTACACTTCCGTGTAGCCTGACCCTTCCCCTCCGCAACGAGACTGGTTCGAGGTCAGTACGTTGAGAAGTGTCGACGCGACAACACGTTTCGTGAAAAATGTCAATCCAATCTCCCGCCAAGTGCGAAATACGCGGCGTCATCCGTTATCTCGTTTGGTGAAAACTGCATATGGTGATAAAGTTATGAATCGTACGAGTGTGTACAAGTGGTGTCGCGAGTTTAAAAACGGTCACGTCACACCTCTTCACCCTCCGCCAAAAAGTTCAAAACCACAATTTCAGCCAAGAAAATCATGGCATCCGTGTTTTGGGACTGTCAAGGCATAATTTTAATTGAATATACTATATGCCTCAAGGGGAGACCATCAACTCTGCAAGATACTGTGAGACCCTAAAAAAATTGCGAAGGGTGATTCAGAACAAGAGGAGAGGCATGCTGACAAAGGGAGTCTGCCTGCTGCACGACAATGCCAGACCACACACGGCCAACGCCACGAAGGAACTGCTCGCCTCGTTTAAATGGGATGTCCTGAACCATCTCGCGCATTCCCCTGACCTAGCACCTTCAGATTACTATCTCTTTACCTCCCTGAAGCTGCACATGGGTGGAAAAAGGTTTTCAACCGACGAGGAGGTAAAGGAGGAGGTGGAGAAGTGGACGGAGGAGTTGGCGGGAAACTACTTCGAGGAAGGCATCAAAAAGTTGATACCCCGCTTCACCACCTGCATTAAGAGGAATGGCGACTATGTCGAAAAATAGCTTACATACTATATGTACTACGGTAACCACGAAATTTTTTTGTTTAAATAAAAAAAATTGTAACCTACAAAAATTCAGTACACTTACTTTCTGGATATGGCTCGTACATACGGTCTAGAGCAAGAGTTCCCAAAGTGGTCGATATTGATCCCATGAGGTCGATGGTTTTAATAAAAAAAATTGGGGGTCGACGACAGCAAAAATATACCCCCTTACTACTGATATTTCTTTGTTACTTCAAAATATCGACGAGATAAGAAGTAAAATAATTCGAAAAAACACTTTATTGATAAAAACACATTACATACTAAACTCGTGGACGAACAGGTCATTGAAATATTCTATTTTTTTGCTTTAATTTTCGTCAGCGCAGATTTCAATATTAAATATTGTACAAGATAATGCCATAATCCGTAGTCCTTTTATCTTTTTCAATCCTTAATTACAAGTGATTACAATGAAAAGTTTGATATCTAGTGAAATATTTAGTATCGAGTTCTGTACAAACTTATTAATTTGAGTAAGTAAAGTAAATGACTAGGGGGTCGACGGTTTAAAAAGTTTTTTGGTAAAGGGGTCTGCGGCTGAAAAAAATTTGGTAACTCTTGGTCTAGAGGAAAAAAGTCAAAATTGAGTCAATAGCCGTTAAAAAAAACGAAAATAAATGTTTACACCTTATTTAACACTTACATGAGTCAAAATTCACACATGCTGGAGTCAAAATGTTGTTTCTGAATCTCAGCGTTTTACATAAGTCGAAATGAAAAATTCTTCGTTCTACAAAATATAGAATTCAACTTAACAAGAGCGTTTAATATTTTTATTAATATTATGAAGAAACCCTCCAAATCAACCAAGTAATTATAATTTGTGAACCCAGACAAAGTAAATAGTTTTCTCATTAACTTCCGTCACAAAAAAGTTGGACATTTTCCTTGTTCAGACCATGGCCAACTTATTCAGTATTATTAATTAAGTTTATACTTTTGCAAGGTCAAAATGAATTTTCTTTACTCAAACAATTTTTTTTCTTTATGAAATTTGGTAAATAAAAAAAAAACAATCGACTCATGCCACGATTCTAAAATACTATTTCATTGCCTAGAAATCTTGTCTATTTCGAATCATTGAATTTATAACTAAAAAAATATTCCTATAAAAAAACAGTCAAATGTATTCTAAATAATTTGCTACAAATTGTTACCAAAAGATTCGCTATCTTTTTAATGTTCATACTGTTAGACTCTGGAACCAGCTACCAGACAATATAAGACTCGCACATTGACGTATTTAAAATAGGGAATTTAAAAAATTAGGTCGATACTAGTTAAAAGTTTAACACTGCTCGGTACTAAGTGCACTGTATTGTATAATATTATATTACACGTTCGTTGTATTTAATAACTAAGGTTGGTACTAGTTAAAAGTTAAAGACTAAGCTCAATACTTAGTGTATTGCATTATATAACACTTTCGTAGAATTTAATAAATAAGGTCGATACTAGTTAAACGTAAAAGACTGAGCTCAATACTTAATGTATTGTATTGTATTACACTTTCGTAGAATTTAATAACTAAGGTCGATACTAGTTAAAAGTTAAAGACTAAAGTCGATACTAAGTGTGTTGTATTGTATTACATTTTCGTAGAATTTAATAACTAAGGTTGACACTAGTTAAAAGTTAAAGACTAAAGTCAATACTAAGTGTATTGTATTGTATGACATTTTCGTAGAATTTAATAACTAAGGTCGATACTAGTTTAAAATTAAAAACTAAAGTCGATACTAAGTGTATTGTATTGTATGACATTTTCGTAGAATTTAATAACTAAGGTCGATATTAGTTAAAAGTTAAATACTAAAGTCGATACTAAGTGTATTGTATTGTATGACATTTTCGTAAAATTTAATAAGTAAGGTCGATACTAGTTTAAAGTTAAATACTAAAGTCGATACTAAGTGTATTGTATTGTATGCCATTTTCGTAGAATTTAATAACTAAGGTAGTTACTAGTTCACAGTTAAAATCTTAGGTCGATACTAAGTGTATATTATGTTACAATATACTAAAATATTGACTTTGTTTCTTTTCATTTTTAACTGATCGTAACGAATTTAATACAAAGAACAATTTTAATTTTAACTTTTGGCATGCTTACGTATTTTTGAGTTGCATTTTTTTTCTGTTTTGTTCATAAATGTTTTTTTCTGTATTGATTGTATATTTAAATGTTGATGTTGCTCAATGTTTTTGTTGATTTTATTATTTGTTAAATATGTTTTAAAATTATTCTATGTTTTTGTATGTTTTATTTTTGTAATTGAAATTGGATTTTTTTTTTGTAAAAATTGCGGCCGTTAAAAATAAATAAATAATAAAGTGTCCACATCACTAAAGCCAATGTGCTGAGAAGTAACATGTATAAAGCATACACATATGTACCGGAAGACTTTTTTAAAAATTCTGTGTAGTTTTAAATAACTCATACTTAAAACATGTTTTTTTTATTTTGGGATACTGAAAACATTTAAAAATATATTATATATTTTTCATACAGTATGCAGTGCTGCACTTATAGAGATGACACCCCTAGACAGTTTACTACTGGCTACCTCCCCCCTTCCCCATCCGACATAGTTGAACAAATATTAACCTTTCCGTTTCGCGTTTCGAATGATGATGCATTTAACGCCACTCAACAAACCACTATAATTTACACCTTCCTTTCTTCTCCACAAATGCACCTACAATATCATTGATCCCATATTCACTGTTTATTTTGAAAATAATTTTATAACCTATTTATACATTTCAGGCGCTCCCTTTGTCTTGGCGCCCTAATCAAATGCCTGAGTTTGCATGTTAGCAAACGCGGCTCTGATAGTATGTTATACACAATAATAACCCTTTAAGGCATGGGTGGCCAACCTTTTCAGCAGCCGGGCCAGATTTTAGAAATGAGATTTCCTACCGGGCCATACAACAAAATTTCTTTTATTATTCAAAGCAAACAAGAAATATATTCTTTTTTTAAGAAGATATAACAAAAATGAGAATCAAACATATTTATTAGATTAGAGTTAGGCAATACAAAAAACAATAATAAAAAATAAACAAAATATAATAAATTTTAGTGAGACGTCTGATTTTGTTTGTCAGAACTAAGTGCATCAATGTTGATAACGATTGATGTTGTTGTTACACGCAAATTGTTTTCCAAATGCTCATCAGTGATTCGTGTTCTCATTTGATATTTAATATGCTTCATTCGACTAAAAAGCTGTTCACACGTGTAAGTGTTTCAAATAGCGAAATCATCGATAGAGCATGTTTGTAAAATGCAGGATATTTCTCCTTGTCCAAATATGTTTTGTAAAACTCTTCCAAACCAACCTGATTGAATTTCTCCTTTAACTGTGCATCACAACACATTTCACAATGTTCCATTTGTAAAATTCCTGGCAATAAATTCACGTCTACGGAGAATGGCGTTGCAAATGCAGCAAAAGGCACACGATGCTTTTTAAAATCTTGAAATCGGTTTTCAAATTCCAGGTTCAAGTCGGATATCAACAAAGTGTATTTATCCGCCGCCATATGTGTGACGTCTGGCTGCAATAACAATGTAGGAAAGTGAATGAAGATTGTTGTCCTTAACTGTTGTTCCCAAAGTCCAAGTTTCATTTGGAATGCGGAAATAAGATCATACATGTTATTAATTAGTTGATCTTTCCCTTGTAGACGAGTATTAACAACATTTAGGTGGCTAACTATATCGACCAGAAATGCTAAGTCGCTAACCCACTCCTTGTCTTCAAATTCTGGGATACTTTTTGACTTGCTTGCGAAGAATGATTGTATTTCTTGCTTCAAATCAAACACTCTTTTCAACATTTTGGCACGGGTCAGCCATCTTACTTCTGCATAAAATGTAACGTCATTATACTCTGAAACCAAAGACTTGAGAAACTCTTGGAACTGACGGTGATTCAACCTCTTCGACTTAATAAAGTTCACTGTTTTGATGACCACCTTCATGACATGATCCATTTTAAGGGACTTGGAACATAAATTGATAAAAATCGATAAAAATCGCCACTTGGGTGGTATCTGTTAGGTCTGTGCTTTCATCCAATGTTAGAGCAAAAAATATGAACTTGGATGCTCGATTTTTCAAATTATCTTCAATATGTTTTTCAATGTCGTCCACACGCCTAGTAATAGTTTGACGAGACAGGCTTATTTTTGAGAAATCCGTTTTCTTTTCTGGGCACAGAATTTCAACGACACTCCAAACATTCCTTAACCATTTCACCATCTGAATATGGCTTCGATTGTTTTGCTAGTATCATGGCTACTGCATAACTAGCTTTTACATAGCATGTTGACTCTTGAGCCGCTCTAGTAAATATCCGACGTTGTGCAGAAAGTTTTCTTTTTAATTCATTTACTTGGTCTTGTCGAAATTGCCCTTCGTACTTATCAAACTTATTTGCATGTTTAGCCTCGTAATGCCGTTTAATGTTATACTCTTTCAAGACAGAAACAGAATTATTGCATATCAAGCATATTGGCTTTGTTTTAAATTCCACGAAAAAATTTTTTATAGTCCATCTGTCTTGAAAACTTCTCAGTTCTTCTGTGACTCTTCTCTTCTTTGGTCCAACGTCTTTACTACTTGACGCCATTATGGGTCTTCGTTTTTAACTAAAAAAATAAATAAAATGACATCAGTATTATATCACTTTCTGACAAAAGGATGAGATGCTTGTGGTGCATTGTAAAAAATCTGTAATGCCATTAAGGATCTGATTCGGGCTCATTCATTAGTAAAATAAAAACAAAGTATGTAAATAAAGTAAAATAAAAACAAAGTATGTAAATAAAGTAAAATACTAAAGAAAGGCCTTTTATTTTTTTGTACTAATAAACGAAAACGTAGGTACTCAGACAAAAGCCAGTGGTCAGCACGGTTGGTAATTTGGTTAGATACCCATAATTAAACACAAAACAAAAAAATTAACTCTTCAAAATCAAAGCCAAATATCATATATTAATTTTAAAAAATAAAAGCTGGGTTTGCTTACCTTCACTGCACTTAAAAAAGTAGACAAGACTCGGTATAGTATTAGACAGGATACTCGGTTATAGCAACTTGTATTCTTATCAATGTGTATTTGAAAGTCGATCGCAAAATCTCACGAGACACATGGCGATAACGCACACAATGGAAGCGACCACACGTCCGACGGCGTTGCGAGCTTGCGACATACTGGCGGTGGCACGACGCATCCCGCCCCGCATTCACGCTCACGGCTATCCACGCAAGATCGGCGTGCGCGTTTTTTAAAATCAGCTTAACGTTGTGATTGTTTGTTAACGCGAATATACCATAGAAGAAATTGTCACGGTAGTTGAATCAATGTACTGAGATACTTCCATATATGGGATATGATACGAACTACGCACGATAGAATGTTCTTTTGGTGGTTTTATGTACACTAAAAGAAAAAAATGTGTGTATATGCTCCGCGGGCCACAAGTAGACACCCAGCGGGCCGCACGCGGCCCGCGGGCCATGGGTTGGCCACCCTTGCTTTAAGGGTTATATAAGATAGAATTAATGAAGCCGGTGTGAGGCTGGGGCTGAACATGAACGTGAGTAAAACTAAGTTCATGGTGTTTGGCCGGCAGGATCACGCAAGAGCACGTCTAACATTGAACGGTGCTGATATGGAGAGAGTGGAAACATTTAAATACCTCGGAAGTACCCTAGATGAAGACATCGACCCAGAAACCGAAGTCAAGTGCAGAATTGAATCATCCCGTGCGGCTTTTAATAAAATGAGAAGTGTATTCTGCGATGATAATCTAAACTTGAAACTTCGACAACGGTTAGTCAAATACTAGGTTTGGTCAGTGTTATTGCATGGAGTGGAATCATGGACCCTCAAAGTTAGTAGTATGAACCAACTGGAAGCATTCGAAAGTGGATGCACCGGAGAATGCTTCGGATACCCTGGACGGATATGGTCAGCAACACAAGGGTTCTTCAAAGAGCCAAAGTTGATAGAGAGTTGCTGACTAATATTAAAATCCGAAAGGTGTCCTATTTGGGACATGTACTCAGAGGAGAAAAGTACAAATTACTGCACCTGATCATTCAAG
Source organism: Odontocerum albicorne (assembly GCA_949825065.1). Classification (NCBI taxonomy): domain Eukaryota; kingdom Metazoa; phylum Arthropoda; class Insecta; order Trichoptera; family Odontoceridae; genus Odontocerum; species Odontocerum albicorne. Next base: position 48,258,939 of record OX463842.1, on the reverse strand, counting down.
GCAAAATAGAGGGTCGAAGAGGTGTTGGCATGAGGCAAATCTCCTGGCTTCGCAATATACGTAAATGGACTGGCATGAAGGGCGTTGGAGATCTTATTCGGGCTGACAAATTTTTCCAATTGCTGACTAATTTTAGTATTATACCGTTTATTTCAAAATTGGAATACTCATGTTACACAATAGCTTCTGCATATACACGTGTATGTTTTTTTCTTCATTTTTATTCACGGTCACAGTATGTTTTGTTTAATTTTCGACTTAACAGCACTAGGCAAATTATACTATAGATTTTTTAACAAACGTGTACTAGAATTAGAAATCTCTTATACTGGTGAGTCTTGGCCTTGGCAAATCCCCTGGCTCCGCAATATATGGTACGTGATTGGACTGATATAAGGAGCGTTGGGGATCTTTTTCGGGCTGCCGGGGACAAAGATGCTTACTCTCAGGTGATAGTCAACGTTGGGGGAACCTGACATGACACCAGGAAGAAGAAGAAGGGTTATATTATTATTTTCCTAAATACAAAATTGATTTTCATTGAATAGTTTGTCTAATTTCATTGAAAATTTTATCTAATTTGACACGACGTAGCTCTAATGCAATAATAAAAAGGTCCTTTTCTGTACAAAATGAATTCTCATAGTTAACGATTTAAGATTTAAACAATATCTTTCTTAAAACCTTGATCTGAAATTAATGTTATGTATTATCATTTTGTCGCGAATATTGCGTAATTTCTCAAAAAATTATGAAGAGTATCTCAAAGGCGTCGTGTCCTTGGTAATGTTGATGTACATCCTTAAAATTTTCATCTCACTGAAAAGAAAATATTTGTTTTTCTTTGCGCCTCGCATCTTTTGGATCTTGGATCAACTGGGCTAATCTCTAATAATCTCAAAGTCAAACTAAGCTAAGCCTATAGACTTCAAATTACAGATGCTTTAGACCCGAGACAATCTGTATACTACGGAAGCAAGAGATTGTCAAAGATAACAAATTAAATACTTGAAATTATTCTGACACAAAAACTTAGTTCCTTGAAATGTTTTAATAAATGTTTTGTGAAAGAGTAGACAATGTTGTTTTCTTAACCCTTCCCTTACGGTGATAAAAATAATACGCGTGTTACGGTGTTGGATAGTGAGTACGCAATAAAAAATTAGCGATTTTAAATCGGAAAAATAAGAACATTCATAGATAATCCCCTTAATTAATTATAATTGAAGTTAAAAATTATAATAATTGAGATTTATTTGCTGAAAACATTAAAAAACCATCTGAAAACATTAAAAAACGCTCACGGAACGGGCGTACGTCTAACCTATTTGCAAGCCTAGAGGCAACTAGTGGCGCGGAACGTCAGTCGCATACCCCGGCGCATACGCCTTTGCTTGCGACGTTGAGACAATTCAGCTCGCAATTCAGTCTAGTATGCAAGAGTGAGATGCGAATATGGTGTCGCGCTTCCCGCATACTATTCATCTATCGTCAAGACGAGGCACTCGCCGCGTTTAAATGCGAATTTGTTTTCGATCTTTACAAAACACCTCGATGTAGTCGATAAATTCTGATTATTATTAATATTGTTTTTTAAATCAATGCGTAAATATATTATGGAGGAATACCTAAAATCTTAACCTTGTATTTATTATATTTATAGAGATATTGATGGTTATTAGAAGCAACGTGTAGAAGATACCCAACACAGTGAAGGAAAGGTTAAAAAAATCTAGTAGTAAATATTTTCTGTAACATGTTACGTTTACTTAAACTAAACATATCTCGGGTACTTAAACTTTACATAACTCGGGTACTTAAACTTTACATAACTCGGGTATTTAAACTTTACATAACTCGGGTACTTCAACTTTACATAACTCGGGTACTTAAACTTTACATAACTCGGGTACTTAAACTTTACATGACTCAGGTACTTAAACTTTACATAACTCGGTTACTTAAACTTTACATAACTCGGGTACTTAAACTTTACATGATTCGGGTACTTAAACTTTACATAACTAGGTTACTTAAACTTTACATAACTCGGGTACTTAAACTTGACATATATAACAGATGATGGGGATTACGAAACTGAAATTTGAAGAACTGGGATACTAAAAAAAACTCGTAGGTCGTCATCGTTGCTGGGCCTCGTAGTCGAGGATCCCCTCACTATTCCAACGTTAATTCAGTTGGAAAGCAAAGTTGTGTCGTGGAGTGGTTTTTTTAAGTAAGTGAGCTGTTGCACACCAGCAAACTCACCGGCCGCACCGCTGTATTGGATCCGATGGCACACCGAAGTGAGACGATCGGAGCACACAGGAATGTTTTTTCCCCTTTTTAAAAAAATAGATATTACCAAACTCATAGGTATCTTTATTCCCCCGAATACTAGGTGGACAAATACCTGTGGTATTCGAGGGGAGTAACACAGTGCGGGATTCGAACTGGCGACCTTCCAATGCGATACCGCGCAGTCATGTAAACAAACATAGGTTAAATTGCAGAGAATATGGAATAATTGAAAACTTTCAATAGCAATCAAAAAGGCTATTGCTTTCATATGGGGAAATGGTTGATATGGGGAAATACTAAATCTAATGGCCGTAGCCGTCACCTTTCTATCCTTACCCTTAACTTATGAAAGTTGGTTCGAATCCCGAGTTAGAGCGTCCTTGAGGAAAGGTTTTCTATAAATTATCATTTTATTATTATTATTCTTATTATAGAGTTGATACTTAGACTATAACCTTTCCCTTCCTGTGCTAAAAATATCCACCCGTTCCGGTGCTGTGTATTCAATACACATCAATACACATGTGAAAATGAGCGATTTTAAAATCGAAAAAAAAAGAAATATTCATAGGCAATCGCTTAAATGAATTAAATTTGAAGTCAAAAGTGATAATAATTGAAATTTAATTGCATAAAACATGAAAAAAACATCGGCCGACGTTCACAAAACGGACGAAGAGACACCCTAAAATGGATGCCCGACAGCTACTGAAGCGAGAGTAGCGAGCGCACTGAGATTCTATTTCTTGCGTTTCCATATACCGAAGTAGAGTGAGAGTGAGACGTGAATAGCGTCGCTTCCTCACCCATAACGGTTTTTTTAGAATGAATATACCTACGTCACACACGTTTGATTGTATTGGTGAATTTATTCCCGATTTTCACAAAATATCTCTGATGTGGCCGATAAGTGCTAATTATTATTAATATTTTTTTTTCATTCAATGCGTAAATGTATTACGGAGGAATACCTAAAATCTGAACCCAGTATTTATTATATTTATAGAGATATTAAAGTTTTTATAAGCAATGTGTAATAGTTACACATCACAGGGAAGGAAGGGTTAATGAGAAAAATTGGATATATTTAAAATATGGTGGTGTAGACACATGCCGAGGATACGTTGGACGGCGTGGCGCATCAATATATCCATCATACGATTTGGTTTCAGGACAGGCCGTCTACAATTTGTCCGTAACGAAAACTATAATTATTTATCCACACAGGACACAGATGGGAGGAGACTTTGGAAGTATTGGTGTTAACAGACAGTGTGGAAAGACGCTGAAGCAAAGGTAGACCACCAATGCGACGGACTGACTAAATTAGGATCGCAACAGGATTACCATGACGGCAGCACTATGAGAATCCGAAAGTAGGAAGAGGGGGATAATTGACGTGAGTAGAGTTGGGAAGATGAACCGGAGAGATGACCGCCCTCAATTACCAGGAATTGGCCAAGAAAAAAGAAATTGGCAAATGCTATGGTGATTTCTTCCAACGACCGAAAAAGACGTTTTAGATTTCTTAAGTGAAAAAAAGACAGAAATCCTTTTTTACAAGATGGGTATCAAGGTGAAATGAATCCGCAACCCCTGAGTAGAAAAACAAGCGTCTTACCTACTGTGCTATGACGTTGACGTGCGACTTAAATTGTTTTATTAATAATTTAAAGATTGGGATAAAAACCAATATAAAATAGTTTACGCTAAGCTTATTGATACAATTAAAATATGGTTGTAATTTGTTTTTATCAAACACTGTTTATTCCACTTTTTATAACGGTATAACCCTACCGATTTCAAGGCTTTCACCTCATCTTCAGAGGAGCACAAACAAGACTTGTTTGTGCTTCCCTGAGTCTTGTTTGCGCTCCCCTGAAGATGAGGCGAAAGCCTTGAAACCGGTAGGGTTATATCGTTACAAAAAGTGAAATAAACAGTGTTTAATAAAAAACAAATTACAATGTCTTTAAAGCTCCACAACATTAATGCCTTAACTATAAACAATATATAAAATATGGTTTTCAATAAATTACTTTTTTATTCCATTAATTATATAAATTCACGCTACACACGTTTCTACCTCCTGTCTCGAGGTTCTCTTCAGACAGAAAAAGGTGTCAAGATATGATGTAGAAACACGTGCAGCGGAGACTAATTTATTTAGTAGAATAACAAAGTTATTTATTTTTATATATTATAATAATAATATGTAAAAATAAATAACTAATAAGAGTCCCACAGACTTGAAGCCGAATTTCTTAAGAAATTCGACTCCAAGTTTATGGTCTTAAGTGTAAAATTGTAAGCAAGGTGTTAAGTGAAAACCAGACTGCCCTTCTTTTAAAAAAAAAGTTTCTGGGTTTCAACGAGAATAAACTCTGTACCCCCGTATCAGAAGATAGATATCTTACTAATTGGGACGCAGAGGTCATCACGGAGTCGTTTTTAGTCATAAAAAAATAATTACCCGCTTGAATAATGAATAAGTAAATTATGTGTCTAATGTATTGAATCATATCAATCATAAATGTAAATATATTCCAACTATAATTAGCACACTTCATTAATTAAAATTGCAGGGATCACCGCGCATTTAATATCATATAATTGGTGTCACTTTTTATCGCTTCGTTACTCCCATTACATTATTCACAGTTCTTTAACACACGAGAATAATAAAAAAAACATTAACCCGAAACGATATATACTTGACCCGAACAAAATCAAAATCTATCGAGTGAATAATTCATAAAAGAAGTATAAAAAATTATAATTAGACGTGAAACAATAAAAAAGCATAAATGGAGAAAGAAGTAAAAAAACAGAAGCGTGAGACTCTTGCGTGGTAGAAGTGAAACTTCTTAGCTCATAGGAAAAGTTGATTTTATGCATTGCTTTTTTTCCATTTGTTAACGAATTTTGTTTTTATTTTTTAGGATTAGGAAATGGTTATGTGGAATTTAATTCAAAATATCTGTCTTAATTAAATAAAAAATGGTTATGTGGAATTTAATAATCTAATAATTTAATCAATAAAATCTCTCTTAATTGAATAAAACAATATTATTTTTTTACTTTTAATAATAAATAATAATAATTTTAATAATAAATAATATTTTTAAGAATAATATAATAGACTTAATAATATTAAATTTATAGTTTTTTAATATTAAATAATTTAATATTTTTATGTTATTATTAATTATTAAATTAATTATTTTTAAATAAGTATTTATTTATTATTATATTATTTTTATTATATGACTAAAAAAATATTATTAATAATATTATTTTATTTATTAATTATGTTATATTATAATAATAATATGATTATTAATATTTTAATTAAATATGATATATGTATGTATTATTATAATTATATATTAAATATAAATTAAATATTAAAATAAATAATAAATGAAATAATTTAATATAAAATAAAATTAATAATTATTAAATATATTAATATAAAAATAATACATAACAAAAACTAGTATTTTTTATATTTTTAATAATAAATAATAATAATACACTTAATAATATTAAAAAAATATTAATTATTATTAATAATAAATAATTATTAATGTTTAAATAATTAATAAATAAATAAAATATTTAATAATAATGAAATAATAATATAATACACCGTTTCACTTTTCGTGACGTTCAGGCCAATTTACCCTACCGCGCCAATAGAAGTTTCACTTCAAAAGCTTCAAATACATGGTAATGAAAAAGCACATATGGTATTAGAGTGAACGGTGCCTTGACTGAGTGGTTTAATATCTCAAAAGGGGTAAAGCAAGCATGCGTTATGTCATCCTGAAACTTAGAAGGGAATGTATACAGGTTACTGTATGATGCTGATGTTAGAGGAGAGTGAATATGAATTGTTTGGTAAGTAAATTGTATGAGAAATGCGAAGAGAAAGATTTAAGAAGGAATTTTGTGAAATCCAAAATAATGATGTTAGAAAAGTGCGAAAGGAAAAGTTCATGAGATATATGAGTGAACAATGTAAGATTGGAGCAAATTGAGGGATTTTTATAGTATTTGCTCACATTGGGGAAAAGTTTTTCCATACTTGGGATGTCATTAATGTTTGACATACTCTCACGACGATATCTTAAATAGTACTGTCAAAACAATACTAAAACTTGATGAATATACTATTGTAATAATGAGTCATATTAACGGAAGATGCACACTACCACCCCCTCCCTTAACCCCATCATTCCGCGAATTTATTGACCTCCTCTCGTATCATCAATCAAACGAAATACGGAGAAATGTTGGAGAGGAAACATTTGTACGTGAAATTAAGAGTTTTTCAATCAGAATATTAATTAATTAACGTATCTTTAGCGGTGTCTACACATACTTTAAAACACAATAAGTTTTCATAAAATTGAATTCCTATAATAGCGGCCGCAAATTTAAACTTTCGGTAAGCCGATGTTTCGGTTGATCGGTATTCGGAAAATCGATGTTCTACATTAACAAGAAATCACAATTAATTAATAAGAAGTAATATTTAACTCTCATTACTAATAAAGCTCAAAATGCTTTATTTAACATAATGTTAATATCTGAGGCCCTATTCAAAAGGGACAGTCCATAAAACAAAAGAAGAGCACTTTGAAAGCTGTAAGAAGTAAGTTCTACTTATTGCTCGTCTAAAAAGATAAATATTTCTGATAAATAAACGTTTCTCATAGCGCTGTTTTGTAAAACTACAGAAAAACGAGCCATTTAATTGATTATGCATAATCATCTTTGACCACTAACGACCTCCGTGGACTAGATGCTAAAACGACTGTCTCCCAAACCGGTGGTGACTGGTTCGTTGATATCCAATTTATTTAAAGGGTTTCAGTTAGATTTTCACTTCAGGTGTCGTTAACAGTTTTCTGATTGGTTACATGACAATAAGCCTGCAAACTTATACAGTGCATATCAGAAGTGTGAAACAAAATTAAATGTTTTCTTCTACTCTCGATAGCTTTTATCGAATATAATTAAAAATATAATTTTTAAAATAATTATATCTCGATATTAATAAAATGCGCTCCTAAGTGAACAAAGTATGCGCATTTATTTTACATAAATTCACACAATTTACCTATCGGGCTGGGTAGAGAGAACAGTGTACCATACTTTCCTATTTTGACACATATCTTTAGCCTCTTCTACATCTATACACCTTTATATACAACTCATACGATTTATCTGACTTTTTAGTTTCCTATTTTCAAAATATCAGTACTTAACTTAATCCAACCATATTCACATAAACCTTCCTCAACGACGCATTCTACTCAAATTCGCGCTATATATTTGTTTTCTCAGTCTTCATTCATTCGTTCTACATGTCTAAACTATCTTAGAATTATATTCTTCATCTTACACAAAACACGGAAAATAAATACCATATCCCTGAATAACTTCACTTTTAATTTATTGATAAAGATCTGAAGATATTCAAAATTAAATAAATATTTCTTAAACATCATCTGATAAATTTTAATTAATTAGAAAAACTAGTTTTTTTTTTGTGAAATTAGACAATAAAATTTTAATACAAAGTTATTAGGAGAAACTCTACATAAGAAATGCTCTACATATGGAATTATTCATAACAAGTATATATATTGGAGTTATACTCTAAAATTTGGTCACCAAACAAAACATCAGTTCGATATCAGCACTACTCATCCTGTTATGAGGGACAAAGTAAGTCCGACATTAGTAGAATAAAACGTTCTTTCTTTTTGAAGTGAAACTTCTAACATGCAGGCGTGGTAGGGCAAATTGGCCTGAACGTCACGAAAAGTGAAACGGTGTATTATATTATTATTAAATATTTTATTTATTAACGAATTATTATTAATTATTTTAATATTAATAATTATTTATTATTAATAATAATTAATATTATTTTAATATTATTATTATTAAAATTATTATTTATTATAAGAATTATTATTAATTATTAAAAATATTTTTTTGTTATATAGCATATTATTTTTATGTAGGTATATTAAGTAATTTTATTATAATTAAATTATTTTAGTTTTTTTAATATTAATATTAATATTTTTATTTAATATATAATTATTATAATATATCATACATATGTTATTATAATATTAATAATCATATCATTATTATATTATAATTAATTATAATACAATTAATTAATAATATAATAAAAATAATATAATAATAAATAAATAATTAATTAATTATTTAATAATAATTAATTTAACAATTAATAATAACATAAAATATTAATATATTTACTATTAAAAATATAAATTTAATGTTATTAAGTGTTATATTATTATTAAAATTATTATAATTTATTGTTAAAAAAATTTAAAATATATTTTTTATTTAATTAAGAGAGATTTTCTTCAATTAAATTCCACATAATCATTTCCTAATCCTAAAAAAAAATGGTTAACAAATGGAAAAAAAGCAATGCATAAAATCAACTTTTCCTAGGAGCTAAGAAGTTTCACTTCTACCGCGCGAGGGTCTCACGCATCTGTTTTTTTTTTATAAACGTGACGTTACTAAGTGACGAAAAAGGAACTGTCAAAAAGAAAGTATTGGGTGTGAAAAGTAGTGACGACGTATCAATAGTCCGACGTCACGGGAGAAGGAGAATGAGTCACAACGCAATAAATAAACTTATAAAGCAGGTTGTAAGTTGCTACTACTTTCGTATGAACCCAGCCAAACTACCCTTTGACGCCACTAGATCCGAGTAGCCAATCAGTCCGAAGATGTACCGATGTAAGGCTGAGTAGAGATCCTCTTGGAAATTATTGACTCAATTATCATTGCAATACCATAACAAATATTCCAAGACTAAAGCTGATTTATAAAAAATACTTAAAGGGGTGTTCTACTTTTTTCTGATTTAATAAAAAATAATTAATAACATTTTTCCGATGCATTTTTTAGTTTGTTTATTGATGATTTGAGAATGTACAAAAAATTTTCTTCAAGATGTTATTAGCTGTTATATTGTGTCGTAAAAAAAAAAGAGGGGTGAGCTGGTCGACATGATTTAAGCCCTTTCGTAAATCTGAAACAAAAATCATACACAGTTTCTAAATAATGTCGTTATACTCGTAGTTGGTACCAAAGAGAAACGACAAAAAATCGTAAAATGGCGGCTGTCTGAAAAAAAAATCCATTTTTTACCCTTATTTTCTAAAATTTAATTTTTTTAAAAATAGTTTAGAATTTTCCAAGGTAGATACGATATAAAAATATTTATCAACGCTTCATACCAAATTTGAAGGCAATTGGTCAGATAGAACTTGAGATTTTATGTCGACCAGGCCAAAAAAAGTAGTTTCGAGAAAAACGCGTTTAAAATTTTGAGATTATTGTCTGAGTCATACCGGTGTGGCGTAATTGCTGCCTCATTTATAGCTATAGCTTCGTTAATATTGAGAATTTTTTAATTTTCTTTTGAGAACATACTCTTTAAGTTCTAAAATTTAAAACATTTTAAAACAATTTTTCTTTCATTTTTCTAGAGTAGAATACCCCTTTAAGGCTTTGAATTTAAATAGCTCAGAAAGTTGTCAGTATTTTTGCAAAAAAACTTTGAATCCAGCAAAATTATCCTTTGAAGCCGGAGTACCTGATTAGCCTAAATATATGCCGATGTAAGACTTAAAGAGATCCCTTCGAAAATCATTCAATCACCTCACCTGTCGCCAAACCATCATATTTATTTTAACACAGTTGAAAGGATCTAGAATATTGCAAAGGCGATATACTTTTGACACAAGTCGCGATCGGTAAAGTGGATGCTTTCTTTATATCCTCCTCTTCTTCAGTTTCAATCCTGGTGATTGGTTAGCAGCAAAGCTTTGCATCTCCTCTTCCACTCCGCTCGGTCTTCAGCGATCCTCTTGAGCTCTGTATAGGAGGTGAAGTCCATATCGTGGCATATTTGATCCAGATACTCCCGGCGAGGACGCCCTCTTCCAATCGATCCCTAAATCATTTCCTCTAGTATATTGTGCAGGAGATTTTCATGTCGCAGCATATGACCCATCCATTCTGCACGCCTTTCCGATATGGTGTTTGACAGGTGCCTGGTTTCTTCGATCCTGCTGAGAACCTCGTCATTTGTAATGTGGTCTCTCCAAGAAATCCTTAGGATTCGTATATAGGTCCACATCTCGAAGGCTTCCAATCTTTTTCAATCCATTTCGCCTATGCACCATGTCTCGCAACCATACATCAAAATACTCCACACATATGTTTTGACCAATTGCTTGCGGAGTTTTTATAAGACCTGTGTGCGACCTATCCTCACATATGGCATCGAAGCGAGGGCGGACTCTGTCAGGACAAAAAGTATGCTAAGGACAACGGAAATGAGAACTCTGCGTGCTATTGCTGGGAAGACTTTGCGTGATCGTGTAAGGAACACCACAATCCGAGAGGTCTGTGAGGTCCAAGATGTGGTCAGATGGAGACGACAGCGTTGATGATACTGATACCAACATGTACAGAGAATGAATTCCACAAGAATTCCATACATAGCTCTGCATAGGGTGCCGGATGGACGGCGTCCACCAGAAAGACCCCCGAAGCTATGGAGATATAGCTGGAGCTTAGCATTACAGGAGGACAATCCTGCAGTAACAGATTCTTGAGTCTATAGAAAGTTTAAGATGGAGAGAAGAAGCTTGCGGAGCTTTAGGTCCATGTTGATGGATTAAAAAATCTTTGATTTCTTATTAAAGGCGTGTTTTGTTTGGTGAATGCGACTATCAACCTCTCTTTTTGTACGGCCATCCCATGTGATCTTGCCTTCTTTTTATATTCAGTTATAACTTTCGACATCGCCCTGAGGATGAAGGTTGCAACGCTTTCGATATAATTTAAGCCAACTCAACGTAGCATCAATTATTAAAAAAAAAAAATTACATCATCTTGTTCGTGTCAGAAATCTAAAGTGTGTCATTATTATTATTAAACAACTATGTTTTATTGTTATTTCTTTAACGATTTATGAACAAAAAAACAGTTTGCTACAAAAAAACAGTTACACAAACCACTCTGCCGGATCATGTGTGGTCCGCGGGCCACTAGTTACCCATGCTTGCTTTAGAATCTAAAGCATATGATGCACAAATAGCGCAAGTAAAATATACTTTGATCTATCTTAATCTCATTTGTTATTTGTCTCTCAAGTGAGTGCTAGCGTCAAATGACCCAATTACAATAATCAAGTAAAATAATTCCTATCACCATGTGGTTTTACATTGTATTTTTTTGTATCTTGGCATTCCTGTATTATTACCAGGATACCGTGCGAGTGGGTATGAAAATTCCAGGAGATTTTGCCCTTCCTTTTATAGGAAACTCATGGACATACTTTTGGATGAAACCAGAAGGTATTCAAATTTTACTCATGCCCTCTTTTAAAAATCCCACTCGGACGATTTTTTTGTTGATATATTATGTTTTGTTTTATAATTTTTACTGTGATATGTGCGAGAAAATTACATTTAAGTGTCGTTTATTTAGTGAATAAACCAATAATTAAATTCCATTGTTACATATTCATTAAATTTTAAGATTATATGGAACATGCTCACACCCTGCGAAAGAAATATGGAAACCGGTTCCGGATAATTGTGGGAAATCGAGCGTTAATTTTCCTCTGTGATCCATTAGATGCTGAGGTAAGAATGTTTAATGATACTCGTTTATATTTTCATATTGTATTCTATTTATATATCCATATGGCAATCACTTCAAGTCAACCAGAAAGGTGTCATTTCTCAACTAGAAATTAGTACTAATAAAATATGAATTTCAATTAACAAGTCTCAAGGAGAGACTTTGGATAAAAATGATGTAAGTACGTATATGTCAACCTATGCTTGTATTTAACCATGGGATACTATTCCAAGACTCAAGTTTTTTTTGTTTGATTTAGTATTATTGCCAGGTTCGTTGTTTTCTCTCAATACGGAGACAGTTTGCTCCTTTCTGTAGAATGACGGTGAGCCCTCTCTTATTACTGAAATTACTAAAAGAAAACTATTTTATACTAACCAAAAAAAATGTTTACAAAGAAATATGCTATATTTAAATATTGTGATACATATTACTGACAATTTAACTAGCTACAGGCCCATCAGCCTTCTTCCAGGTCTTGACAAGATTTTTGAAAGTCACATTCTATAAGCATATTGGATTAACGATAAGACACGTCATGGTCTAGTAACTTGCCCACGTCATGCAAGACGTGTCGATAGGCTTCAATAGAAACAGAAGTACCAGTACGGCGCTGCTGAACCTTGAGAAGGCCTTTGACAAAGTCTGGCACGATGGCTTTCTCCACAAATTTCTCCTTACTGACACTTCACTTTATCTTGTGAAACGACTTCAATCCTATCAATCTAATAGAAGTTTCAGTCACCACTCATCATTTTACGTCCTCCGCCAGGCCCATCCGTATGGGTATCCCCCAAGGCAGCATACTTGTACCCTATATTTTTAACGTCTACATCCGCGACGTATCTACTCACCCGAACTGTAAGTTCACATTATTTGCTGAAGATGTGGCATGCCAAGCGTCCTCACCCAATGTAGGTCTAACTGATCGCTGTATGTAGATTGCCCTCGAGATCCTTTAAAAATACTATCAGAATTTGAGGATCAAAATCAATGACGTCAAAACTGAGGCTATCATGTTCTTATTCATTGGCGGTTGCCTAGTCGAGTGAAATACCTTGGCTTGCACCTCGACCGGTGGCTAATGTGGAAATACCATCGGTCAGAAGGGTCATAAGACTTTTGAGGATATCAATTCTTTATTTCACCAACGCAGCTTCCTTTTACATAAAATCATCTTCTTATCTGTAAAACTTTTGTCTGTTCCATCTGCACCCGTTTGGGGTAGTATGAGCAACATGGATCACCTGAAGTTTCAACGAGTGCAGAACAAGGTATTCAAGATCTATTTCAACTTCCATCCTAGAATAAACCTCTTCACGCCGAACAGTGTAAAGAAACCCTCCTAGACCACAGCCTCGCTTGGATCGTTGAGTTCTATAAAAATCAACCAGATCACAGTAAACCTCTAATTGCTGCTCCAAGGGTTTGCGAGAATAAGTCTAGCCTACGTTTTCATTATAAACACCAACTTCCAAAGCATCATCGGTTGCCTCACTAGTCCACCTACAGTTTTAGCAGAGAGGACCAAGGTTTGAGTGGATGTGATGAAGTACTAGTAGTCGGAACAAGTGGATATGTACGTGTATATAAAAATAAATAAACGTTAACAAAATACTAGTAAAAATTCTAAGAATGAATGTTGTCTCTCTTGATAGTAAGATCTCATTTGATAAACAAATTAGTTACATGGTTTCTTCAGATTTTTATAGTCTTAGATAATTGAAATTTGTACGTCGATGTCCCCCTTGAAAAAAGTATCCCCTTGCCACAGGGTATACTGCGTTTATTTTTAAAGTAATTGTTTTAAATTTTTGTTTTCTGTCTTTTGTTATTTATAAAGCTCTCAGTACGGTTTTTTGTTCATTTATAAATAAAGACTTAATAACGCTGGAAATCGATTGTATCGAATTTATTGAGTTAAATTATTTTATTTCAGGTGGTATTATCTAATATTAATTTCATTACCAAATCTAATGAATACTCCTTATTGATGCCCTGGCTTGGTACCGGGTTACTGACCAGTACAGGTGAGCAAACATTTTACTTTTCGAATATTCTATAATACATTTAAAAAACGATAAATTTATAAAAACTATTTATTTATTTACACACGACAACAAATATACATAATTTGCGAAAAAACAACAGATAATTTAATTCGGACACACAATTTTAATGGATCTGGGTTTGTTGCCTTTCGTTTGTCGTGTCCCCAGTAAACTAGGTTTTTGCCTGTATCTCACTGAGGACATAAAGCATGAAAAAATAAATCGACGCTTCTTTCCGATTTTGGATTATGTTAAAACCCCGTTGCACATTCTCATCAACCTGACAAACAGTGACACTCAATTACATATGTATACATCGCGCGAAATCAAACTCCTCACACTTCATTACTCCAGACAGACCAAAACATTCATCCCACAATCATAAAGCAAAAAAAAACATGTATACAAACACATAAATAAATAACAACAAAAAGCACCACACTCAAGAGCTCACACAAACCTGTTCCACGAGTCATTCCTCTTGCAAGCCCAAGCACTCAAACTCCTGTCGCAATAACCACAAATTTATGTATATTTGTATTTAATATTATGTACATATCATCATATTTATATATGTATTTAATCGTTTATAATTTCTCATAATCATTCATAAAATCAAAACAATTACCACAAACCTATCCTTTCCCGATTCCCAAAAAGATCCAAAAATTTCCAATAAATATCTTAACAGTCAGAACTTATCCGATGAAGGAGTAGGGTGTCCTACCATCGGACCGAAACTCCGAACAAGCTATCCATCACTTGTAAAAAACCACGCTCCGATCGACAATCCAAGTAACATTTTTTTCTGTAAAATAACTAAGCATCCTACACTATCATATGTTTACTGTCTTTCTTCTTCCTATTTCTATATTTCTTTTATAATAGAGTTTACTTACTATTCTCAATAAGCTAATGATTCAGTAACTTCCACACCTCATTCTTGCACCCTTACTTTTATATAATGGAACAATCACTGCATTATTCCAGTATTTCGGTGTGTAGTCAAATTCCCAACATTTCTATAAAAATTATCACAGCCCCTTGATAATTCGCCCATCCCCAAACACTATAAGATCTGTGCTTTATTGCAACTTTACGGTCTTCTTTATATCATGCCTTTTAAAACCATTTGTACTTATTTTAGACAAATCGCAATCACATTCTACATCCGTTCGTAATTCACTCTAAGGCCTCGGCACATAGGTAGGAGCCTCGTTTGGTGCTTAGAGCTACGCAGTGAGCTATGTGACATCCTACCGAACCAACGCACCCCATACTATCGCAATGGCCACACTGCACACTTCGCGCCACGCTACGTGACTATTATAATCACCTAGTAGCGCAGCTCTAAGTGCCAAGCGAGGATCCTATCGAAGGCCGAGGCCTAACAGACACACCGTTGTCTTTACTACTATCACTTCTCTCAGACAACTCTTTGAAATATTCTCTCCATCTAGAACGAATCGTTCCTCCTTCTAACAAAATTCTTCCATTAATATCTTTAATTCCACTTATACCACCCGTATATTTTTTTCCTCGCTTTTTATTGTACTCGCTTTTTTATTGCGACAATTCTAACTTTCAATAACATGCTCTACTTCTGTCAATCTAGGTCTTCCAGGTTTTCAAAACGTTTTCCCTTGTAAAAAGTTTAAAAAATAACGGTCGTGCCGAATCTTTCAAACTTTATAAATTTAAAACGTTAAGAAAAATCAAGGTATTAAATTTATAACTTAAAAACATCATCAAATTGTATGATATTTTATTTCAAAATTACCTTGTTTTTCAGTACATGTGTACAAGAAATTTGCGAATGACAATAACCGAATTTTCCTTCGTTTTGAAAAAAGTACAAAACAAATATTTAGTTTAAAAAAATAAAAACAGATACGTGAGACTCTCGCGCGGTAGAAGTGAAACTTCTTAGCTCCTAGGAAAAGTTGATTTTATGCATTGCTTTTTTTCCATGTGTCAATGATTTTTTTTAGGATTAGGTAATGGTTATGTGGAATTTAATTCAAGAAAATCTCTCTTAATGAAATAAAATATGGTTTGTGGAATTTAATTCAAGAAAATCTCTTTTAAGTAAATAAAAATATATTATTTTTTGTTTTTAATAATAGTAAATAATAATAATTTTCATAATAAATAATAATTTTAATAATAATAAAATACGCTTAATCATACTAAATGTTAATATTTTTATGGTATTCTTAATTATTAATTTTTTTTAATAATTTTTTAATTAAGTATTTATTTATTATTATATTATTTTTATTATATTAATAATAGTATTATTATATTAAATCATTCATTTATTATATTATAATTAATTATAATACATTAATAGTATAAATATTAATATTATAATAACATTTATATTATTATAATTATATATTAAGTAAATATTAAAATAAATATGAAATAAAATTAATTAACGTTAAATATATTAATATAAAAATAATACATGTATAACAAAAAATATTATTATTTTTATTTTTAATAATAAATAATAATAATAGAATACATTTAATAATATTTAAATAATATTTATAATAAATAATTATGAATATTAAAATAATTAATAATAATTGATGAATAAATAATAATTTAATAATCATAAAATAATAATAGAATACGCCGTTTCACTTTTCGTGACGTTCAGGCCAATTTGCCGTACCGCGCCTATAATATTATTAAATCAATAGTAGAAGTTTCACTTCAATAAATAGTCTAATTTAATATCGACAGCGTGCGTTTCAAAATTGGAATACTCACGTTACGCAATAGCTTCTGCATACGTGTTTTGTTTAATTTTCCCTTCACGGTCACAGTATATTTTGTTTCATTATTGAGATTATGGCATTAGACAATTTATATAATAGAAGATATGTGCGTTTTTTCATGCCTATTTTACAACTCCTCCCCTAAAAATAATATAATAAAAAATACGTTTATTTTTTAAATAAGAATTTTCATTAGGATTGTTAATATATATATTTTTTTCAATTTCAGGAGATAAATGGAGAATCCGTAGAAAAGTTCTCACTCCATCGTTTCATTTTCATATTTTGGAAAAATTTGTCCCAATTCTTGAACAACAAGCTAACGTTTTCATACGAAAGTTGAGCAATAAGGCAGATGGGACACCGTTCAACGTTTTTCCTTTAGTCAAAATGTTCGCTTTGGATGCAATATTTGGTAAGTACCTATTTTTTTATTTATTTCAATATACTCGTACATACAAAACCATTACGCCGTCTTCCTCGCGAGGTCGGCAGAGAAGAGAGAGCACCAGACTTTCCTATCGCGACACAAATTTTTCGCCTCCTCTACATTCATACACCTACTCATACAGCTCCTACGATTTCTCTAACCTTTACATTTCCTTCTTACAAAATATCATTCACTTGATCTAACCATAGGGTCTTCCTCTATCACGTCTCCCACTCAAATTTGCATTATATTTTTTTGTTAGTTTTTTTTTTCATCTATTCGTTCTATGTGCTCAAACAATCTCACGGTGCTCTTCATATCTTACTCAACACATCGGTCTTGAGTTGACGTTCATCCCTATTCAGTTCATTCCGTATGCTGTCATACATTATTACTCCATACATTATTTCATACTGTAATAAAATTAATTTTCCTAGTCCAGCAAGCATTAAATTATTCTGACAGCATCATATTATTTTGGTTAACTGTATTCAGATCTTTTTAAAAGGCTTCCCTATTCAATTCATTCCATATCATGTCATACATTATCACTCCATATAATATTTCATGCTGTAATAAAATTAATGTTCCTAGTCTAGCTAGTATTAAATTATTCTGACAGCACCATCTTATTTTGATTAAAAGGCTTCCCTATTCAATTCATTCCATATCATGTCATACATTATTACTCCATACATTATTTTATACTGTAATAAAATTAATTTTCCTAGTCCAGAAAGCATTAAATTATTCTGACAGCATCATATTATTTTGGTTAACTGTATTCAGATCTTCTTAAAAGGCTTCCCTATTCAATTCATACCATATACTGTCATACATTATTACTCCATACATTATTTCATACTGTAATAAAATTAATTTTCCTAGTCCAGCAAGCATTAAATTATTCTGACAGCATCATATTATTTTGGTTAACTGTATTCAGATCTTCTTAAAAGGCTTCCCTATTCAATTCATACCATATACTGTCATACATTATTACTCCATACATTATTTCATACTGTAATAAAATTAATTTTCCTAGTCCAGCAAGCATTAAATTATTCTGACAGCATCATATTATTTTGGTTAACTGTATTCAGATCTTCTTAAAAGGCTTCCCTATTCAATTCATACCATATACTGTCATACATTATTACTCCATACATTATTTCATACTGTAATAAAATTAATTTTCCTAGTCCAGCAAGCATTAAATTATTCTGACAGCATCATATTATTTTGGTTAACTGTATTCAGATCTTCTTAAAAGGCTTCCCTATTCAATTCATACCATATACTGTCATACATTATTACTCCATACATTATTTCATACTGTAATAAAATTAATTTTCCTAGTCCAGCAAGCATTAAATTATTCTGACAGCATCATATTATTTTGGTTAACTGTATTCAGATCTTCTTAAAAGGCTTCCCTATTCAATTCATACCATATACTGTCATACATTATTACTCCATACATTATTTCATACTGTAATAAAATTAATTTTCCTAGTCCAGAAAGCATTAAATTATTCTGACAGCATCATATTATTTTGGTTAACTGTATTCAGATCTTCTTAAAAGGCTTCCCTATTCAATTCATTCCGTATCCTGTCATACATTATTACTCCATACATTATTTCATGCTGTAATAAAATTAATTTTCCTAGTCCAGCTAGAATTAAATTATTCTGACAGCACCATCTTATTTTTGTTACCTGTATTCATATATTCTTAAAAGGCTTCCCTATTCAATTCATTCCGTATCCTGTCATACATTATTACTCCATACATTATTTCATGCTGTAATAAAATTAATTTTCCTAGTCCAGCTAGTATTAAATTATTCTGACAGCACCATCTTATTTTTGTTACCTGTATTCATATATTCTTAAAAGGCTTCCCTATTCAATTCATTCCGTATCCTGTCATGCATTATTACTCCATACATTATTTCATGCTGTAATATAATTAATTTTCCTAGTCCAGCTAGTATTAAATTATTCTGACAGCACCATCTTATTTTGGTTAACTGTAATCAGATTTTCTTAAAAGGCTTCCCTATTCCATTCATTCCATATCATGTCATACATTATCACTCCATATAATATTTCATGCTGTAATAAAATTAATGTTCCTAGTCTAGCTAGTATTAAATTATTCTGACAGCACCATCTTATTTTGGTTAACTGTATTCAGATTTTCTTAAATGCTTCATATTTAATTAGATTCGGAGATATTAAGTATATATAATCTATTTGTTCTAATGAATTATAGAAAATACATACCTTCTATTTAAACACACTTGCTCATATATACAGGGAAGCTCAGGAAGTTAAAGCCATGTTTAATATGAATGACATTAGAGGCAAGCTCCAGTTTGCAGTTGCTCTTTATAACATATGCTAGACAAGTTGCCGTCATCATGAATGAGACCGGGAAGATGATAACAGGATGCTTCAAAGCATCACCAATAAAGACTATGTACCAATTGATCGGTATTATCCAACCTGAAATCCGTAGAAGAATTGCGGAAGAAATAGAAGCCCAAGATCCAAGACACCCCTTATATGGTCACCACCCAGCAATACCGAGATCGAAATCTAGAAATAGTTTCATAAAGAAGGCGCAAGAACTGGCTTCCGAATAGAGCGCGTTTTCTCCGGACTTCCTCCGGATAGAGCGCGTTTTCTAAAGTGAACAAGAAAAACACCTAACGACTGGATGGAGTTCACATATATATGACATCTAGAGACGGGCTGCCTTGGCCTACACGGAGAGCACTTGCCTACTGCCTTGGTCTACATGAATAGGTGGCTTGATGAACATGCAAGGATGGCGTCTTGAGCGATGTGGCACTAAATTTGATTGTGGGGGTATACCGGACTCATAATACATGCTATTGTAGTTTATCCGAACATCGGGACTGCATGCTGTGGACAGGGCTTAACTGATACTAATGATAGAGCGCTGGGATATATATGGCCTCTTATTGGAAACACGTGGCATAATAGATCATTGATAGTCCGGAAACGAAGGTGAATAAATTAACATGGATAAATACGACAAAACATCCCACGTCCATTTCAAAATATTCGATGAAGGAGTAAGGTGTCCCAAAGTCCGGCCGAGACTCTGAACACAAATCATCAACATTGAGTACATATGAATGTTACAATCACAGCATTATTACCTTAACTTAACCTTATTGCAAGTCAGATGACTGTTTCGCTCAATACAAGTGTTACTAAACAAGTCACATGGCTGTTTCGCTCAATGCAAGTGTTACTAAGCAATTAAAGGACATTCTTCTTTTAGTAGTTTAGTATGTAGAATTTATTCATGTTTCTGTGAAATTTACTGAATCTTAAGTAGAAATTTATAGTATAACTAAAAGTCCAGTAAACAAGATTTCCGCTTTACTAAATTTATTAATACATAGGAATATTTTTTTTCAGAAACAGCAATGGGTGTTTCAATAAATGCGCAAGAAGTTTGCGACTCGGAATATGTAAATGCTGTGGATTGGTAAGATTTCATTTATTTATGTGACAGAAAGGAAAACAATTTTAAAACAATATTATTTATTTAGGTAGAGAATATTAAAAATCACTTACTGTTTACCGCATACCGCGAAATATCGCATATTCATGTAATATTTAATTCACAAAAGATCAAAAGATCAACAACTAAAAAATGTCATAATTCTGAACACAAACGGTTCATGAAATCATTATGTACGAGTATATATAATACGAGTATAACAATACAACTGTGAAAGGAAAAAAATGCTCAAATTTAATCACAGAAAATACAAAATTAATTAAATCATAATTTTTAATTAATTTCGCAAAATCCAAAATTAATTTAAAAACATGTAAGATAAAATTAAATGGAATTGCCAGTCTAAGTCAAATCATATGATTGAAGAAATACCGGAGAAAGACCCTACTGAACTAAACATCTATGGATATTAGGAATATCACCAAATAAGATATGGAGAGCTTCCAATTAACCGCCTTACTCGGCTTACCGGTTTTTAGTTATTTTTACATAACATACAACAAAATGGTCAGACGGTTATTACCGGTTTTTTGTAAGCCCACGGCCACACAGATATATGCCTCGCTTGGTGCTTAGAGCTACGCTGCGAGCTAGGTGACATATCCTAGCGAACCAACGCACACCATTATATCGCAATGGCCACACCGCACGCTTCGCGCCACGCTACATGACTATTAGTCACCTAGTGAGTATCCTAGCGAACAGACGTGTTGGTTAATTTTATTGTGTCACCAAGTGATTTTACAAGATGGATGAAGTTTTATTTCACAATTCTTTGTAGAGATGTTGAAACTCTCCACGAGTACTTATAAATAAATTAACATTATGCACCCAACAAGTTCGAATTTGAGATGTTCGAAATTTTCAACTTAAATTCTCCGAGAGAAGTACTCGTAGCTTTCTGGTTAGTTTTGAGAGTGGCATCGTTTGTTGACTCGACCGCTCCCAAATCTCAAATGAATTTGTATCAAAGTACGTAGCGTGCAATGTGGCAGTATATGTATCTAGTCGATAAGCGTAGCACCTAGCTTAGCATTAAGCGAAGCACTTCGGGGTGGCCTTAGCCTAAGCAAATTGTGGATTTTTCTACCCCTTTGCCTACCACTATACAATAGGATTGTCGTTTTTGCAGGTAGATATTGCTTTGTTTATTTGTGGGCTGAGGCGTTGAGAGCATCTCAAAATTCCAAACATTCGAACGAATAATTTATCATATAAAGAATTCGACCGCAAAATTCTACTCTCTGAAGGAACATGAAATATTAAAGCCCTGAGTCAAGGCACCGTTCACTCTGATACATGTTCTATTTCCAGAATGTAATTACATAATACCACATATTAGTTTACTTTCATTCAATACCACATATTAGTTTACTTTCATTCAACACCACATATTAGTTTATTTTCATTCAAAACCACATATTAGTTTACTTTTATTCAACACCACATATTAGTTTACTTTTATTCAACACCACATATTAGGTTACTTTCATTCAACACCACATATTGGTTTACTTTTATTTAACAACACATATTAGTTTACTTTCATTCAACACCACATATTAGTTTACTTTTATTCAACACCACATATTAGGTTACTTTCATTCAACACCACATATTGGTTTACTTTTATTTAACACCACATATTAGTTTACTTTCATTCAACACCACATATTAGTTTACTTTCATTCAACATCACATTTTAGTTTGCTTTCATTCAACACCACTCAGTATTTTCCATACTTTCTTCTCTTATCATTTTTTTCTTATTTTCTTTAAATATACGCCTCAAAAGGAAAAATGAAAACTAATTAATGAAATGATATAAAATGTTAAAATATCTTTGATTTTTCAGTCAATGTAAAGTGGTAGCTGGTCGCATTTTGAACATTTTCCAGTATATTGATTTTATATTCAGATTCTTGCAAAGCTATCGAGATCAGCAGAAAGCGATAAAAATCCTTCATAAATTCACATTTGACGCCATCAAAGCAAGACGAAAATTGATAGAGAATCATGGAGAAGAATCAAAATCATTCGGTAAGGGTCCTTGGATTTTAAACACAACAGAAACTATATTTAAGACTGTTAAACTTTTGTGATGACAAAGGGAGTATTGTTTTAAAGTATTATGAATATTCACGAAAAAGACAAATTTCACGAAAAAGTGTCTGGAAGAAAGATTAACACGATCAACGGTCACAAAATGAAAGACATGTTGATAATACTCGTAGTTATGTAGTATGAAACCGACTTAACTACTTGAAAAGTTTCTTCTGATCATTTTTTATCCAGATCCCGTGTTTTAATGTGATAAATTTGATTTGCATTAGGTCCTGGTACCGTTTTTTCACATGACTAATTGTTCTTCCAAAAAAGGACATTATTGACATCTAACAAATATTTTTGAAAACAGGTCAACCTCAAAAGGACAGTCTCTTTAATTTCTGATTTCTAGCATGGGCAATACTCTAAACAATCAAAATATATTTGAATTGATTTATGATGGAGATTTTGACATCGCGTCATTATTGTGCAGTCAAGCGTCAGATCCTTAACCTTTCCCTTCCTGTGCTAAAAAAATCCGCCCGTTCCTGTGCTGTGTATTCAATACACATGTAAAAATGAGCGATTTAAAATCGGAAAAATAAGAATATTCATAGCCAATCGCTTAAATTAATTAAATTTGAAGTCAAAAGTGATAATAATTGAAATTTAATTGCTCAAAACATGAAAAAAACATCGGCCGACGTTCACAAAACGGGCAAAGAGACCACCTCGAATGAATGCCTTAGAGCTACTGAGAGTTGAGACAGACTAACACTGTGTATTATGTTATACCTCGAAGGAAGAAACACAACTGCATACTGAGATTCTATTTCTTGCGTTCTCATATTCCGAAGTAGAAAGAGAGTGAGACGTGAATGGTGTCGCTTCCTCACCCATAGCGGTTTTTTAGAATTAATATACCTACGTCACACACTGGCACACGTTTGATTGTATTGGTGAATTTATTCTCAATTTTCACAAAATATCTCTGATATGGCCGATAAGTGCTAATTATTATTAATATTACTTTTTTTTATTCAATGCGTAAATGTATTACGGAGGAATACCTAAAATCTGAAGCCAATATTTAAAGTGATATTAAAGTTTTTAGAAGGAATGTGTACTGGTTACACATCACAGGAAGGGAAGGGTTAAGATTTCGACACATGAATCTGGAGATTAACTACAGTCTTTGATTTTACAGAGAATATGACATTTCCAAGATCCTCTAAACAGATTGTTTAATAACTGGGTTAATTGTGCTTAGAAAACGCAAAAAAATTTTAGGTTTCCCTGAAGTTATGGATAATATTATATTTAAATTATATTTCTTTATTAAGCCGATAAGGTGCACTAAGTCATTCAATGTAATTGATAGTAAAAAATACAACTTATATAGCGCCGTTTAGGGAGCAGACACTTCTTAAGGGAACTCTAACTGGGGAATTTAATACACAATTAACCCTTCCCTTACGGTGATAAAATTGAAACGCGCGCTCCGGTGTTGGGTAGTGAGTACGCGATCAAAAATTAGCGATTTTAAATCGGAAAAATAAGAACATTCATAGATAATCCCTTTAATTAATTATAATTGAAGTTAAAAATTATAATAATTGAGATTTATTTGCTGAAAACATTAAAAAACCATCTGGCAACGCTCACGGACCGGGCGTAGATCTAATCTCGTTGCCAGCCCAGAAGCTACCGCGGCGCGGAGCGGCGGTGGCATACCCGGACGTGGCTTACACTTGCGATGTTGAGACAATTGAGCTCCTCGCAATTCAGTGAAGTATGTAAAAGTGAGATGCGAATGTAGTGTCGCGCTTCCCGCATACTCTTCACCTATCGTCAAGACCCAAGATCGAGGCACTCATAGCGTTTAAATGCGAATTTGTTTTCGATCTTCACAAAACACCTACGATGTAGTCGATAAATTCTGATTATTATTAATATTATTTTTTAAATCAATGCGTAAATATATTATGGAGGAATACCTAAAATCTTAACCTTGCATTTATTATATTTATAGAGATATTGATGGTTATTAGAAGCAACGTGTAGAAGATACCCAACACAGGGAAGGAAAGGTTAAAGAAATTCAAATTATTACATAATATAAAATAAGTTGAGTGTAAGGACAAGAACGTGGTAGCTGCGGCTATCAGATTAGGAACTTCCACGCATCTGTATATGTTTATAAAAATGTAATTGGTAAGAAAACCGCAGAATATTGTATTTATCCACATTAATTATAAGATATATCCACATTAATTATAAGATACGATACGTATGGCTAAAACAAGTAACTTATCAAAACTTAAGAAACCTAATTTAAAAATGTTTTTATTATTTAGATAGCAAAAAAAAATTGGCATTTTTGGATACGCTTTTGCAATCAACCATAAATGGAAAACCTATGACCGACGAGGACATAAGAGAAGAGGTAGACACATTTATTTTTGAGGTAAATACAACTTACAAATATATATATAGTTCTCGGTTTTAATGATGTGTTTAAATTTATGTTCAGGAAGAGTTTCAGTGCCATGGATCATATTCAAGTGCTGCGGGAAATATCATAATATCACGATTTGTGGAATACAAACTTCCTCTATACCTAGCTTTTGTGGACAACCAAAAGGCCTTTGACTCAGTCAAGAATTTTGGTATACTAGGCATACTGAAGCTCTAAAGACACAAGGCATTGATAGGACATACATTCAGTTGTTCAATAACATTTATAAGAATGTAACAGCAAAAATACATATCCACAAATCCTCCGAAACCCTTCGAATCGGTAAGGGACTTCTTCAAGGAGATACTATTTCCACAAAATTATTTACAACGAATACTTGCATATGTATTTAGTAAACTGGAATGGGATAATAAAGGCCTGGAAATTGATGGAAAGTACCTGAGCCATTTGAGAATTGCAAACGATATCGTAATATTGTCACAAAACCCGAATTATCGTCAGTACCAATTGCTGGAATTGGCAGAGGTCAGTAAAGGAGTTGGTTTAAAAATGAATATATCAAACACCATATATATGATGAGCAACTTTGCTACCCCAAAGCGAATAATTGTATATGGAAAGCCGCTGGAACTTTTCCAGGAATATGGTATGTGTATTTGGGAGAACTTATTTTCTTTGTAGATGGCATATCGGAGGAAATAACACGAAGGATAAAACTAGCATAGAGCTCATTTGAAAGTTTAAACAATGTCTTCAAAAGTAATCTCTCAATATATTTGAACAGAAAGGTCTACAACCAGTGTATTCTCCCAGTACTTACGAATGGCTGCGAGACATGGACGCTCAAAAGAACACACAAAAGCTCCAGATCGCACAAAAAGACATGGAGAGATGCATGTTGGGATATACTAAAAAATACCGCAAACGAAACACTTGGATTCGCAACAAAACAAAGGTAGAAGACGTTATAAAGGTGTGCAAGACAATGAAGTGGCAATGAGCAGGATACGAAGCCAGAATGTCAGACTCCCGGTGGACGTCCGAAATAATCCAATGGTGCCTAAGAGGTCTAAAGACGCCCTGAAGAAGACCAAAGGTACGCTAGATAGATGAAATCAGGAAGCATGGCAGCATCACATGGCATCAAAGAGCAAAAAACTTAACTATTTGGAGTCAACTTGGAGAGACCTTTATCCAGCAGTGGATCGACCCTGGTTGACAATGAGGATGATGGTATAATATAATGTCTTGGAGAACTGGAAAAAACTTACGTACGCACCTATGTTACGCACGTATACACGTACACGCATACGCACACACTCATACACACATCTACATACATATGTTACATAACTGACATTTTAAATATTGGTAGCATAACTACAGCCAAACGCACATTTCAACATATGTTCCAATTGTGTTATCCGAGTATAAGCCAAATAACATGAAGTTAGCACGCGAGAAGTTTGTCAATTTTTTCCCATCATCGTTACAATGTACCTTACAATTGTATTTAAAAAAATAGTGAGCACTTCATTAATTATGTGGCGGTCGTCGCACACTCGGTCGCACACTCGGAACACTGTGGGCGTCCATACACACGGTCAATGACCGATAAAGTGACCTTTACATTCCTTAGCAATGCAAAACAAACAATTACAAAGTCCACGAGCCGGCCATTCAACCCGTAGCCGGGAGCGGATCGCATTCCATACTAGAGCGAGAACGCACCACATTTGTCTCGCCAGTTCCGTATTTGAATGATACCTACATACAACATTAATCGTTTTTGCATTCGCAGAAACGAGACGTAGGCATATCGTGAGCGCATTCCCGCGCACATTCTAAAATGATATAAATACCTACGTCTACCAAATAAATCACTCTCTCTTTCCGCATTGCGATCTAACGAGTTTTATTTATCAACAAATCATCATCATCTCTCTCTTAAGGACTAGCTCCTAAAATTACAATGAAAAATAATATTGAAATAAAAGAAAACAATTTGTAACAATTCAATAAAATCAAATACAAAAAGATGCATTAACACAATAAAATAATACATAAGTAAGTAAGAACACAAGTTAAATTGATTTAAAAAATATAAAAATTTAATAATATACACAGTTGATTATACGATACGGTACCATCTCGAGTCAATTGGCCGCACCCCACCACACACATTCATGCGGAAAGAATAGTAGAGTATGAATTTAATATTATATCAATTCTGCAATCAGCTTCTTTATTAGTTCTACAGACGATGGAAAAAAATATTGGTAATACCATTAAATGAATTTCCTAAAAAATGCATTTTTTATGTAGAAGAATTTCTTTGGTAATTAAAGGTAATTTATTCACAATATAAAATAGTCCTTTAGCGAATATGTTAACGTGTTCCATTTACTCGTATTTTGATTTCTATTGTTAAACGTTGCACAACATCTGATTAAAATTAAATTATACAAATTTGTTTATCGCATGAAATACCCGCTAACAAGCGCACCCAGGAATATCTCCAAAAAGATTGATCCAAGATCTCAAATAACTCTTAATTGTTTTTTTCTTATCAAAGGGCCATGACACGATATCCGCAGCCCTGACATTTTCTCTGTTTGAAATATCAAAGTATCCGGAGGTCCAAGAAAAGCTGTATTTGGAGCAGCTGGAAATATTTCCCGACAATGATGACCGCCCTGTTAACATCAGGTAAAATAAATAGTACTAATAGCAAGCGGGTTCTCCGAGTTTGATTTCTTCGAACTCACTTTCGACTAGTTTTACTCTTAGACCGTTTTACATTAGAATTTATGTTTTTTCTGTAATTTTAATACCGAGCACAATAAATTCTAAATAGTACTATGGCTTACTCATAAATTCTAAGAAGTCTCAAGCGATCCTCATTGGCAGCCCTCAGATTCTCGGTAAATTCAACACTGACTTACTTCCTCCAATATAACTTGATGTCCCTATCATACCATTACATAAAACTGTTAAAAACCTAGGAGTGCTAATATACTACTATATATGACACTCTCTCATGGCGAGATCAAATAAATGAGGTAAGCCGAAGGATCTTCTTCAGCCTTCATTCCCTTAAAGTGTTGCAAAGATTCCTACCAACTAAAACCAAAATTTTACTCGTACAATCTCTGCTCTTTCCGATTCTGGACTATGCGGACGTGTGTTACTTGGATGTTACAGAGGAACAGCTGGACAAATTACAGCGTCTTCAAAATGTGTGTCTAAGATTCATTTTCAACCTACGAAAGTACGATCATATAACTTCATACCAGAAGGCATTGAACTGGTTGAATGTTAGAAATAGACGCCAAATTCACATACTGCCTCTATTGTATAATATCCTTAACTGTCCCGCCACATCCTCTTATCTCGCCGAAAATTTTCAGCGTCTTTCCAATCATGGATTAGCGCCACGCTCAAACAGAGATTGTTTATTGGCCTTACCAGTTCGCCCCTTCTCTTTCTTTACGTCGTTCTTTACTGTCCATGCAGTGAGATTCTGGAATCAGTTACAAACCAATATAAGACTCGCTCCGTCCTTGACATGCTTTAAGGAGCGACTGAAAATACTCTTAATTTCTAGTCAGTAAAATAACGTGTTTCATTCCTGATTTTTCTTTTCCTTTTCTCTTTACCATCCCTTCCTTTTCTTTTGATTGATAATATCTCACTCTACATGAAAAATAATGTTTGGGTGATTGTCCGTCTTTGTGGGGTTCGTGGGCATGTGCTCACGTATATGTTTATGGACTTCGTGGGGATGGGTAGTCATTTGAATGATTTATGCGACCACGTAACTTGCTTCATTTACTTTTGTCTGGTTGGTAAGAGATTGCCTCCTGGTAAAAAGCCTGCCAAATTGTATTTGCAATAAAATGTGTTAAATAAATAAATACTATACAAAACTCTGCCTCACGTAAGGCGGCACCAAATAAAATCTACCGATCGTCTTGGAACTTTGATGTCTTTGCCATCGGAAGTGTCAATCGGTCAAGAGTGTGTGTTTGCTGAAGTACAAATGCTTGCACAATATAAAATAAACTAATACACATACAGGCATCTTCCATCTGAAAGATGGCTATGATGATAGTGAGTAATATAACATGTTTCATTCCTCATTTTTCTTTCCTAACCCCCATCCCTTCATTTTCCTTTGATTGATGATATTTCACTTTTTATGATAAGACATGTTCTATTGATTGTTCGTCTATATGGGTAGTCATTTGAATGTTTTTTTTTGCGACAACGTAACTTCCTTTGTTTACTTTTGTCTGTTTGGTTGGAAGAGATTAACACCTATCAATAAACCCGCCAGATTTTTTTTGCAATGAAGTGTTAATAAATTAGTAAATAAATGGTTGACTACCATACTCGATCACGAGGACAGTATGGTATCGTAATGCTAATATTTTCCGTATGGGTTTGATCAACCAGGACTGAACGAATTAATTTAAAAATTGAATGATTTAGTTATTAGCATGTAAAATAAAATCAAGATGTGATAAAACATTAAAACTGTGGAATTGGCAGCAACAGGAGATTAATATGGCTAATTATCAACACTAAAACGAGAAAACTCTCGTTACACAAAAAAAATGCGATAGTGTACTGTGCCTTTCGAATAAATATGGACACAGACTTCTGCAAGCATGACATTGCTTATGATTTTTTTCCTCGCCATTTGACATAAGTGTAGAAAATGCACAAGTAAAATTGCAAATGAAAAAATAATTGACTTGCAAACTAACACAGACTTGAGACACACAATTCAAAACACATCTTATTGAGCTCTACAAACTGTATTCGTATTAGCCACGAGATGAATTTACAATATTTGCGGATCACGCACGACAGATAACTTGTTGATTTGGAAGCACTTATCTTTGCGACCAATTTATTTCCAAAATTAATACCGTGCAAAATAGAGCTAAAAATCGCCTCGATAACGAAAGACTGGAAAACTGTTTGCGAGTTGCTGTTTTCCGTATGCCAGCAAACATTGATAAAATTGTCGTCGAAAAAGTGTTAAATCTCCCATTTAGGACGTTTAAGCTTTTTTAAATAATGTTACAAGACTTTAAATATTTATTTAAAAATATTTTTTTATAATTATATGCCAAAGAATGAGTAAGATTTAATTGTTTTATAAGATAATCAGTCAGGTTTTTTCAGAATTTTGACACGGCGAGCTAAAAAGTTTACCCATCACTGTACTAGAGTCATTGCCCACATCCACTCTTCGCATAATCCCTTTGTATTAATGTTAAGTTTGCCTAACGAAGAGCTCTAAACACAAGCGGGGATCATAACATTATATTAGTGAAATGAACAAATTACATTTAATTAAAATTAACTGACAAATTTAAACTCATTGTGGTGACATTTAATTTTTGGAATTGCAGTGATATGTCTCGAATGAAATACATGGAAATGGTGATTAAGGAATGTTTAAGGCTTTTCACGCCTGTGCCTTTCATCGCTAGGAGGGCTACGCAAAATTGTTACATCAGTAAGTAACTTTGTGATTCTATTCTAATTTTTTATTTAAATTGTTTTTATTCAAATGATACCACAACCTTAATCGAACCTTCGAGTTAAGAACCACAAGAGTAGACAAGCAATTCACGTGAACAATAACCACAGTCGAAGA
The DNA here is from genome assembly GCA_949825065.1 of Odontocerum albicorne. Taxonomy (NCBI): domain Eukaryota; kingdom Metazoa; phylum Arthropoda; class Insecta; order Trichoptera; family Odontoceridae; genus Odontocerum; species Odontocerum albicorne. Next base: position 48,227,873 of record OX463842.1, on the reverse strand, counting down.
CGTTAGACGTATGCGAGTATTGTTACCTTTTTTTGGCACTGTTGTGAATCAAACTCGAATCCCCGGGTGGAAAACCAGTGTTAAAGCGAAAATGCATAAAAAATAATACTTATCATTAAAGTCCAAAAATGATACTTCATGGTTCTTAAAACGCATAAATGATATTTATTGGTCTTTAAAGCGCTTTAGGTCGCCCTAGATATAGCTACATGGACCGGGTGATCCGAGATGTGCGCTGTGACAGCTACCAGGAGATTAAGAGACTAGCGGATGACATAGATGAGTGGAGGGATCGAGTGCTTGGTGCAGACCAATCCTAGGATTGAAACCCGGAAAAAAAAGCGCAAAATGAATACTTGCTTATTGGTCCAGTAATAAAGTACACATGTGTCAAAAATATCACTTCTTGGGTCATACAGCGCGGAGTCTGAGGAAATGAAACTAACTTTAAAGACATTGTAATTTATTTTTATCAAACACTGTTTATTCCACTTTTTTGTGACGGATAACCCTACCGGTTCCAAGGCTTTCACCTCATCTTCAAGGAAGCACAAACAAAACTAAATGCTGTTCGGACTGGTACCGATATACACGCTTCAACGGTTGGGTGCTGTGGGGTGAGGGGGGCATGGGACAATTTCGGCCAAGAGCGGAGAGATTTTTGGGATATAACTGTTCAACAGATGTTCGGATCGATGTACTGACTTAGAAATTTCAAGGGCCTCTAATCTGTCCAATTTATTTCCGTTACTACTGATATGTAAGTATTTGGCATCATCGATAGAAAATGTATGGTTTTCACGGTGACAATGATCAGCTATTTCAGAATAAATTAGAGGATTTGTTAAGGCGGATTTGTGTTCACGAAATCTCTTTTCAAAAGATCTTCCTGTCTTTCCTATAAAGAAAATACCCCTCAGCCCCCAACCGTTAAAGCGTGTATATCGGTACCAGTTCGAACAGCATTTAGTCTTGTTTGTACTCCCCTGAAGATGAGGTGAAAGCCTTGAAACCGGTAGGGTTATACCGTCACAAAAAAGTGGAATAAACAGTGTTTGATAAAAATAAATTACAATTTCTTTAAACCTCCACAATATTAATGCCCTAACTATAAACAACATAACTTTAAGGATATATCACTAATGGTGATGATGATTTATCTGAACGTAATTGGGGTCTACGCGAATGAAACAAACTTAACACATATTGTATTTATTATATTTTTTTCAAATTAACTTGATACGATGTTTTATAAGACTACAAAATATTTTTTTTCCAGATGATTTGGAGATACCTAAAAATGCAAGCGTTTTTATAGGGGTTGATCTACTTCACAAAAATCCCAGCACTTTCCCGGAGCCGGAGAAATTCATCCCAGAGAGATTTCTTCCTAATGAAGTTAACAACAGAAATCCGTTCTCTTATATAAGCTTCAGTGGTGGGCATAGAAATTGCATAGGTAAGATATCGTGCATGAACGCAGTGGCGTATTTCTATAGACGGTGCCCCTAGGCAAATTTGAAACTCGCGTTTCTCTAGTCCTGGCAAGCCTAGTACGTATGTGTATTTAACCTCTAAAGGAGTATGGCCGTACGGTGTACGGCGAGCGAATTTTTACCTCAAGAGAGTATGGACGTACACGGTACTTCCGATGTTTTTTTCCCGAATATATGAATGTATCCATAAAACGGACATGGTTCAAATGTTTTTATCTATTCGATTATTTTGTATGTGGCGGCCACAATTACGTTTTTTTATATTACGAGTACTTACAAAATCAATTTTTTATTTTGCTTACAAAATCTCACTCACTTAGAGATTAAGTATAGTTACAACTTGAGCTATTTTAATTAATAACTTTTATATATTTTTTATAGTTAAGGGATTAACATTGCGGGGGTTAAAATACATTGTAATTTATTTTATCAAACACTGTTTATTCCACTTTTTTGTAACGATACAACCCTACCGGTTTCAAGAATTTCACCTAATTATTAGAGAAAGGAGCACAAACAAAACTGAATTCTATTTGCACTGGTACCGATATACACGCTTCTAACGGTTTGACTTGGATTTTTTTTTCAAAAAAAAAATCCAAGGCTCATAAAGTCAGCTTTTTACACTAATTTTAATCTCCGGAAACTCTTATTTAACGGGAAAGGCAAAAACGGAATACTTAGCAACAGTGGTGTGTATAAACTTTTATGTGCTGACTGTGATAATTTATATATAGAAAAGACATGAAGAACTTTTGAAAAGAGATTTCGTGAACACAAATCCGCCTGAACAAATCTTCTAATTTATTCTGAAATGGCTAATCATTGTCATCGTGAAACCCATACATTTTTTATCGATGATGCCAAATTCTCACATATCCAAAAGTGAAGATAAAGTGAGATCGGATCTAGTGCAGCGATATAGCCGGTGAGTTTGCTGGTGTGCATCGGGTCATTCACTTAAAGATGAAAAAAAAAGAAGTAAGAAACTTCATGACATGGCTTCACTTTCCAATTGAATTGACCTTGAAAAAGAGAGGGGGTTCAGCATTGTTGGGCCTCGACTACGAGGTCGACCACGCGTTGTCGAAAACGAAGCAACGCGTTCTCTTCCTCAGGGTATTTGAAATCATTTTATTTTCTAACAGTTCGGATGGAACTCGAACAGAGACAAAATGAGCGCTAGATTTTTGACTGGAAGGTATAGATCGTTCAGCCAGAAAAGTAATTTGGCAATAGTATGAGTATCAGTGCGTTTACAAAAACTTGTCACTTAATTTTTTTAATGAAGTGAAAAAGCAAAAAATATATAAAAATTATATTTTATATTCAAACATTGAAATGAACACACATTTTGTAAATTAAAAATATTGTCAGTTTAATTTATAATAATCATAACAATAAAATAAAAGTAAGTTTATTTCACATATTAATTGTTTAGGCATGGCAGATTCTAGGAAATATTAAATAACAAGAATGAAACTTTTCAAGATTAAAAATAAATATAAGTACAAGTATTCTAAAGTAAAAATGTTTGTCAGCTTTAATTAGATTGCACATAAAAATAAAATGAATGTAAGATTATTTAACATATTAATGTATAATATCATAATTACAATGCCAAATAATAAAGTTTTAAAATAATAGTGGATGGAGTGATACTAAATTCTAGGAAACTTTTAGTTTTAATAAAATACATTCTAAGCTTTCGAAATTTTTTGAATTATACATTACATTAGACCAAAATCGCATTCCTAATTTTGACATAGTAGTGTTTTTTTAATTATCGAGTATTTTAACACTTCCCTTACTGTGCTAAAAAATTACGCCAGTAACGGTGTTGGACACTGAGGGTACAGTAAACATGTATGTTTTAAATTAAAATTATGCAAAATCTATTAGTTTTTTTTTGTAATTAGCTATAAACATCATTTTATTATGTAATAAAATGTCGAATAATATAAAATAAGTGTAAGAAATGATAAAATAAGATTTGAAACAGAGAGGTGACATTTCTATAGGAATATAATTTTCCCACTGCGTCGTTCGGTCTACGCAACGTTCAGAATGCGCATGACTGAAAAGAGGTCTCCAACCTTTTAAAAAAAAAATATACAATAAATAAAGCGTGTATTTTTTGGCAATAAAAATATAATTCGAATTAAGACAATAATTAGCATATTAACAAAATATAAAATGAATATATAAATTCAAAAATAATAATATAAAAACAAACACGAAATTCAAATCAATAAAATATGCCATTTGGAAAATATAAACACTTTGAAAATAGGTCAAAATTTGAAAATAGGACAAACATATCATAAAATCAAAATTTAATCCTGTGGAGAAAGTCTATCGCAATTGGGGCACGAAATAACTTTTGTTTCTATTCTATGTACTAAACGCACAGGTGTTTGATAAAACTGGTAACCAATCCCTGCAACGAATGTACTCGTAAAATATTAACTGTCAAAAAAGAATGAGTCATACGGAGTATTTTGACATTTCGTCAATTCTCGGTTTATTATCATTCATTTCTGTTGATATTTATTAATGATTTTATTTCGTAATGACATCATTCAAATCATAGAGGTTTTGATGAGGAATACATAAAGTATGAAGACCCTGCAAGCAGCATATTTAGAGAAATTAAATAAAATATACGTCTTGGTCACTCTTGTCCGTTCACAGATCGGCAAGGGTTAACAACTATACGAACGTGCGCTCTACGCGAACCAATCGTGTGGCATTCTAAAACCAATACCACTACATAAGTTGTGTAATACAGAGAGTGTTACTCACACTGTTGCAAAATGACTCTTCTGGCTGAACGATCTACTCGTATATTACATTTTTTCAACGTACAACATTTTAAAATTATATAATGTATTTTTTTCAGGTCAAAAATTTGCGATGTATGAAATGAAGACTGCGCTATCAAAGGTCATTCGCAATTTCTTTGTGGACCATGTGGAACAAAAGTTGGTGCTAATTCCCCATTTGATTTTATCACCACAAACTGGCACTTTTATCAAATTAAGAACTAGATAAGATACATAGTTTTGTATAAGTGTGTTTAACATTATAATACTTTGTAATTCCACAAGTAACATTAATTACCACCTAAGTTATATATATTTATATCTTAACTTGATTTTTAATAAATGTTTCATTGTGGTTTATTTCAATATTGATTGATTATGCAAACCGTCTCATTGAAACAGATTTGAAGTTCAAATAAGCAAATGGTTAGCAAATTTTGCAAAGGAGAGTTTGATCTCTAAACGGCGCTAAATAAATATTATTTTATTATTATTAAGATTCCCTTTGAGCAGCTTATTCGTTGCCAAGTGACGCAGCGCTCACAGTAATAAAGAAGATTTCAAGATTTTAGTATACGTACGAGGGTCATCTAGAAAGTAAGGTTACAACATTTATGTAGGATCGAAAAATGCTTGTATTTAATTGAAATTCACGGGATACTTTACAAATATATTTAACTATTTTTCAACGTAATTGCCGTCAAGATTGAGACGTTTTTGTAGTTGGGGCACCATCTTTTGTATGCCAGTGTCATAGACCTCCGCCACCAGCGCTTTCAGCCACTTCTTCACAGCTTCCTCGACCTCCTGATCGTTGAAAAATTGTTGGGGTGTTGTGACACACCCACATCTCATCCCCCATCACGATAGAGTCCAGAAAAGCTTCTCCTTCCTGTGCAAAACGATCCGAAAATTCACGCGCGGCGGTCACGCGATTTTGACGGTGCTCCGGTGTGAGCATTCTAAGCACCCATCTCGCACACAACTTCTTGTACTCAAGTTTTTCCGACACAATATCACCAAGGAGACTTTGAGACATGTCAGGAAATTCTTCGTGAAGGTCGTCAAGTGTCACACGGCGGTCATTTCACACTTGTTCTTCAATTTTTTGCACAAGTTCGTCAGAAATCACTGCCTTGCCTCGTCGTGAGTATCAATTAGTACGGCCTTCTTTGAATAACCTTACCCACTTCGCGGCATGTTATCGACTCATCACATCACTACTATAAACTTCCACGAGCTTCCGATGGATATTCGCGGCGGTATTATTCTGCAAAGTCAAAAAACGGATGACCGCGCAGATCTCGCACGGACGGGAGGTGGCGGGAGCGCGCGACGTCCTCTCCATTGGAAGAATTTACTGTGATTAAACAAAATGGCCGACAAACACATGAAACCAAACAAACTGACCGTTAGGATCCCCCCTACACACCAGGTGCGCAAACTTCGAAGCAAAAAAATTCCCCCGGCCTCAGAAGCCCTTGTAACCTTACTTTCTAGACGACTCTCGTAGATTACGCTGGATAGATACTTATTTTGACTCCCATAATGGAGTGGGGTGGGATCGAATGGGACAGTCTCCTTATCTACGACGCAAACTCGCCTTAATGAGGGGGTGTCAGTTTCAAATAAAACATTTGATTAAACAAATTTGTATTATTATTCAGATTTCCTTGAAATACCTCTCTCCACATATTTAGCACGTGTACCTTTGTCAAAATCCTTATTATTTCGAAATCCATTTTTGAATTATCAAGCGCTTTATTAAAATCATCGTAGTGTTATGTCAAACTGTATAGATGATAAAATACAACCTTGGCCAAGACTCACCAGTATAATAGATTTATAATTCTAGTACACGTTTGTTAAAAAAATCTATAGTATAATTTGCCTAATGCTTTTAAGCTGAAAATGAAACAAAACATACTGTGACCGTGAATAAAAATGAAGAATAACATACACGTGTATATACAGAAGCTATTGCTTAACATGAGTATTCCAATTTTGAAATAAACGGTATAATACTAAAATTAGTAAGCAATTGGAATAATTAGTCAGCCCGAAAAAGATCTCCAACGCCCTTCATGCCAGTCCAATCACGTATATTGCGAAGCCAGGAGATTTGCCTCCTGCCAACACCTCTTCGGCCTTCTATTTTGCCTTGGATGATCAGGTGCAGTAATTTGTACTTTGCTCCTCTAAGTACATGACCCAAGTAGGACACTTTTCGGATTTAAATATAAGTCAGCAACTCTCTATCAACTTTGGCTCTTTGAAGAACCCTTGTGTTGCTGACCATATCCGTCCAGGGTATCCGAAGCATTCTCCGGTGCATCCACTTTTTGAATGCTTCCAGTCAGTTCATACTACTAACTTTGATTTCTGAGTTGAGGTCTTCCACTAGGATACTTCCGAGGTATTCAAATGTTTCCACTCTCTCTATATCAGCACCGTTTAATGTAAGACGTGCTCCTGCCGGCCAAACACCATGAACTTAGTTTTACTCACGTTCATGTTCAGCCCCAGCCTCACACCGGCTTCATTAATTCTATCTATAAGCGTTTGAAGGTCGTCAATACTGTCTGCCAGAAGAACCGTATCATTTGCGTACCTGATGTTATTGACGCATACACCATTCACTTTAAACAATAAAAGTATAAATCTCACCTATATCTAGATTTTGTTTTTTTAAACGAGTCTTTCAGTGATGAGAGAATTTAATTAACACATGTGATAATCTGGTTGACTTGAAATATGAATTCTTAGTTGGTCAGCCAACAGGTCTACGGTATTTAAGAATAATAATTAAACATGATAGGTTATTTTTATAATTATTGAAATAAATATCTTTAAATTATTGCTTTATTATTATTTTATCATTCCTTTCCTTGTTATGTAAAAATAAACAAATAAATAAATAGCAACTTGGTTACGGAAGTTAGATATCATAATATTATATTATACAATAATTACGATTTTATTAGATTTCAACCATATTTCCCAATTACGCAAGTTTATCTTTTAACACTTCTGCGTGTAGTGATTTGCTCTTCTTGGAAATGGGGTTCCTTCCAAGAATAATTTGTTAGTTAAAATAATATTGAATTTCTAAAGGAAATCACACAAAGCTATACAATATCTGAGTTTTGCACGCCATTATGTAATCAGTGTGAGGAAAGTTAATCAATCAAGTTATTGATTCATTTGAGAAGAGGTTCAGGGTTTCATCAAGTCGACTAGAAAATAAAGCCTTGTTACTCCGACAACAATGGATCTTACTACCATTACATATACTCGACTGCACCTAAAATCGAACATGTTACTATCACATTCGGAAGATCTACAAAGGTTTCTTTGTAGTTAATCTTCCATGGTCATTTTTCTTTTACCTTTCATGGTAAAACGCTTGTCTCCCAACCCCGGACAAGCGTCTAACGAACTAGACTACGGAGGTTGTCAGGATTATACTCAAAAGTCATAATATAAAGTTATTAATAAGCTACGTACGCAGTACAACTTGGCAGGTTTATTGCAATGCGGTAATATTTTCTAATAAAGGTGTTAAGACCTTGAGAGAAAACCAGTTTTTTTTTAAGAATAGATAAGACCAAAGTCAAAGGTATCCTTATACCCTCGAACACTAGGTGGAAGAACTGCCTCTGTGTCATTCAAGGGGAATAGCACAGCGCGGGGCTCGAGCCGATGACCTTCCGCACGGAAATCCAGCGCGTTACCCCGCGGCCATGCACCTCGTTGATTGGTATCCTTTTTTTTAAATCTGAATCAATCTCAGGATTCGATCCCGTAACCTCCGAGTCAAAAGGCAGGTATCTTACCAACTAGGACACAAAGGTCGTCAAGTTAGTTTAAATAGTCTAAAAGTGAACGAGAATCCATCATGGATGGTTGCATACTCACCGTGAATGATAATCATCAGACCACGGCGTCGATAGTTAAAGAATAGTCTGTATAGAAAAAGCATTTCTTACCTTGGTGGTATCAGTAATGGACTTAAGCATCTTGGCGCCCTGGGGCTGGGGGGAGCGCCCTCAGCGGCGAGCGCCCCCAAAGGAGACGTCTGGGGTGCAGCACGTGCGTCTAGCGAAGCGGCACGTAGTGGCGATGGGGAACGCGGACCTGATGGGGCGGCGGCCCCGTCCAGCATGCTGCGCCCGTCTGGACCGAAGGTGCGAATCTGGGGAGAGGAGCCGCGGTGTCCTTGCTAAAAATAAGAAAAAAAATCATCATAGTTGTAAATTTGTAGAAGATACGGTTGTAGTAGCGATATTGAGGTGGACCGGACATGTGATACATGAGCGATAATAAGCTCCCGAAACGCGTCCTGTACGGGAATGTAATGGGCAAGTAAAAGGCTGGCGGACAGAGAAAGTGCTATAAAGACTGTCTGCCAGAGTTGCTGACTTTGTGCGGGGTGACTGAAGACTCAGGATTGTGGAAATGAAGAGTTATGTTCCTAAATTGATGGCGCCTCAACAGCTGGACGTGTGAGAAACTTGCATATGCATGCTACAAACATGCATCAGCGTTTTCAGGGTGCTTTACTTGGATACACATGACTATAACGTGTGCGAGATGGAGTGGGCTGTTCTCTCACAAGACGTCATAATATATAATCGACGTAAACGAGAAGCTCGAGATTGACATTGTAATGACGAAGGCCAAGGCCCAACAAGAATGACGATGTTTCCAACATTCCACCTTAGAATTGTGTAATGATAATTATTGAATTATATTACACTTTAGTTATCTACAACCTGGCTGACTTAGTTTCCTGTGTCAATCTATTCCAACCATCCACGATTTTATAAAAGCTTTAAGTGAAAACTAGACTAGAATCCTTTTTAAAAAGTCTAGATGTCAAAAATAATCGAACGTGCGACCCCCGGACTACAAGGTGTCTTGCCGACTAGGCCATGGAGGTCGTCGGATAAATTTTCAAATTTTTTAACTTTTTAAGATCAATTACTGATGCCAAATACATATAACGTTATCTTCCGCCCATGTTTTTTTAATCCTTCCTGTCCCGTGATGTGTAACTAGTACACATTGCTTCTAAAAACGTTAATATCTCTATAAATATAATAAATACTGGGTTCAGATTTTAGGTATTCCTCCGTTATACATTTATGCATTGAATGAAAAAATAATATTAATAATAATTAGCACTTATCGGCCACATCAGAGATATTTTGTGAAAATCGGGAATAAATTCACCAACACAATCAAACGTGTGCCAGTGTGCGACGTTATATTCATTAAAAAAAAACCGCAATGGGTGAGGAAGCAATGCTATTCACGTCTCACTCTCACTTGACTTCGGTATATGGGAACGCAAGAAATAGAATATAAGTTCGCTCGCTTCAGTAACTTTCGGGCATTTTAGGTGGTCTCTTCGCCCGTTTTGTTAACGTCGACCGATGTTTTTTTCATGTTTTCGTCAATTAAATTTCAATTATTATCACTTTTGACGCAACAGATTGATATCAAATTTAATTGATTTAAACGATTGGCTATGAATATTCTTATTTTTACGATTTTAAATCCCTCTTTTTTACATGTGTATTGAATACACTGCACCGGAACGCGCTGATTTTTTTGAAAGGTTAACATCATCGTATCAAAAATTCAAATGTCTTAAGAGGGATTATTCGAATGTTCTTAAGTGAATGAATAACAGTCCTGAGACAAATATTTTATAATTACCATAAAACATATGTATTTCCAACATTGATACATACTTAAGAAAATTCGATATAAATCACAAACATCCGAAAGAGATAAGGAAAAATAAACAAGAAGGCAAACAACATAGGCAACAAAAAAATATATCTTGAAAGGAGATTCAGTGCGCAACAGATATATATCCTACCTCCCTCATATCTCTTCCCATCTTTTCCAAGACCAGCAACATGTATTGGCTTTCTTGGGGGTATTCCCCAAGCTCCCACCCACACCCGTTTACCACCCTCCAAGTTAAGCCCAAACCCTTCAACAGTCCATTACTTTAATAGCTTTTAATTGCTCAACTCCAAGCGCTGAGTTTGCCACCCCATTTAATGCGGCAACGTGGACACAGAGAGAAATTGTTTGCTTTCAACACTATTCCCAACTTCCATAGGGAATTCTGCAATGCAACGACTTCAAACTTGGTAGCAAATAGGAAATTAAGTGAAATTGCCTGCAACATCTTCTTAAGGGTAAAAAGGTAGTTCCATGAAACAGTTCTTAAATAAATGAGTTTTTTTTTTATTTCTCAACTTTCACAGATATGAAAAAAAATCTACATACATGTAGAAGCATAAGTAACGCTTTGTTTTTAAATGTAAATAAAAAAGATGTACATATTTTGTTTTTTCTTGTTTTAAAATTTATATCAGTCAAATGCCGTCCTTCATTTTTTATACACGTCTGAAGCTTCACCCTGACGTTTTGCTTTACTCTCCTGGTCATTTATGTTGGTATTGTCCCGATTTCGTGTCAGATTGCGTTCATTGAGTTCCTGTATATCCATTATTCTGTATAAATGTAACAGAAGGTCTGCGTTTAAAATCAATTTAATTGAAAACTTGTTCGAAGAGTTCGAAAACATTTTTATAAACTGAAAAAGGCCTGCCTCTCTTAGATTATAGAGTTAAATAATTTAGCAATTTTGGAGGAAAATAATAAATATATAACGGAATTCTAAACTATTTATTCCAATTAAATAGATGTTTATCAACATTTATTAGACGGTAACATTCAACATTTTCGAATTGATGATTCGAAAATGTTTAACAGCGTTTCAATCTTATTTTCGTTGCCTGTCTTTATTTTTTTTAATATATGCATACAAACCATCACGTGATATCCCTTTAAAGATAGGCAAATATAACAGATCTTCACGCCTTAACATTCATATACCCGACTCTCGACTCATTCACATCCATAAATCTCGTCATACATGCTCTCCTGTTTCCCATACTTCTTACATTACATGCCATCACTTTGTTTACCTACCATGGCAGGGAAACGAAGTTATGGTACGTACGTATGTATGTAATAAAACAGATAGATAATAGAATACGTAATAAAACAGATAAATATTGTTCTTAGACAAAATTTATGAGCTATCAAGTGAACATTATTTTGGGATGAAGGTTTCTCCTATTGGATAGTTTTACTTGTCCTGGGATTCCTGCATGAACTCGATCTTCTTCCCAGGATTTCCCGGGATGGAATAAGTTGCCAATACTTAAAATAAAATAACCTGTACAAGATAGAGAGCGATTAATAATTTTAAAGGCAACTTAAATCGTGTAATACATTTTACTCCGTGATTGGTAGAAATGAAGTAGTATTGGGGACATTTTACTCCGTGATTGGTAGAAATAAAGTAGTATTGGTGACATTTTACTCCGTGATTCGTAGAAACAAAGTAGTATTGGTGACATTTTACTCCGTGATTGGTAGAAATAAAGTAGTATTGGTGACATTTTACTCCGTGATTGGTAGAAATGAAGTAGTATTGGGGACATTTTACTCCGTGATTGATAGAAATAAAGTAGTATTGGTGACATTTTACTCCGTGATTGGTAGAAATAAAGTAGTATTGGTGACATTTTACTCCGTGATTGGTAGAAATAAAGTAGTATTGGTGACATTACACTCCGTGATTGTTAGAAATAAAGTAGTATTCGTGACATTTTACTCCGTGATTGGTAGAAATAAAGTAGTATTGGTGACAAATGTATTTAAGAAATTTTATCTTTCAATTACGTTTGAAATTTGATGAACACTAAATGACCTTTTGAAACAAAAAAAAGGGTATTCTTGTAATAAAGAGTGACAAAAAGAAGCACGCTCAAAACTAAAAAGGACAAAGAGAAGCACGCTCAAAACTTACAAGGACAAAGAGAATCACGCTCAAAACTAAGAAGGACAAATAATAGCATGCTCAAAACTAAGAAGGATAAATAATAGCACGCTCAAAACTAACAAGGACAAAGAGAATCACGCTCAAAACTAACAAGGAAAAAGAGAATCAGGCTCAAAACTAAGAAGGACAAAGAGAATCACGCTCAAAACTAAGAAGGACAAAGAGAAGCACGCTCAAAACTAACAAGGACAAAGAGAATCACGCTAAAAAAAGAAAGCCAAAGAATAGCACGCTCAAAACTAAGAAGGATAAAGAGAAACATGCTCAAGACTAACAAGGACAAAGAGAAGCACGCTCAAAACTAACAAGGAAAAAGAGAATCAGGCTCAAAACTAAGAAGGGCAAAGAGAATCACGCTCAAAACTAAGAAGGACAAAGAGAAGCACGCTCAAAACTAACAAGGACAAAGAGAATCACGCTCAAAACTAAGAAGGTCAAAGAATAGCACGCTCAAAACTAAGAAGGATAAAGAGAAACATGCTCAAGACTAACAAGGACAAAGAGAAGCACGCTTAAAACTAACAAGGACAAAGAGAATCACGCTCAAAACTATGAAGGACAAAGAGAAGTACGCTCAAAACTAACAATGACGAAGCACGCTCAAAACTAACAAGGACAAATGCATTCTGATAAGAAATTTATTAATTTTATTTCAACGGACAAATGACTTTTTTGACACAAATATTAAAAATAACAACAAAAATTTATTATTGATATATAAGGAGTGTCATTATTGATCCCAAATAGTAAGCCTGTGGAACAATATTGACCCCAAATAGGAACCCTGTGGAACACCACTTTTAAGAACAATTCATACGATTTGTGAGACTTGATCCTGACACATGAAATTTATTGTTGATATATAAGGAATGTCATTGCTGGTTACAAATAATAAGCCTGTTTAACAATATTGGCCCCAAATAGGAACCCTGTGGAACACCACTTTTAGGAACAAATTCATACGATTTGTGAGACTTGATCCTGACACGAAGTGTACAATCCTTGAATTATATCTAAAACCACTAGAGCAAATCTCTTTAAAAACATCAGCATGCGTTTTCTTAAGTAACACCAAACCTTGTCAAATGCTTTGCTGAAGTTTATATAGACGGAATCAACTTGTATTTTTTAGGCAGAGCATTGATACTGTAGTTTTAAATTTAATAGAGTAAATTTTCAGCGAGCAAAACTATGCTGATTTATAGTAATTCGTTGATTCACATGTGCATTAATACAATCTAGAACTAATGATTCAAATACCTTAGAAAGAATAGTTTTTTTCATCTTTCTGTTAAATATGAGTAAAATATCTATATTAGATTTTTAGCAGTTCCGAAAAAAAAAACTAACTTTATAAACTCGTTAAATATAACTGTGAGTGCATTATGATAGTATTATTAAGATTATTTACTCAAACACTGTGTATTCCACTTTTTTGTAACGATATAACCCTACCGGTTTCAAGGTTTTCATCTCATCTTCAGGGGAGCACAAACAAGACTTGTTTGTGCTCCCCTGAAGATGAAATGAAAGCCTTGAAACCGGTAGGGTTATACCGTTACAAAAAAGTGCAATAAATAGTATTTGATAAAAATAAATTACAATGTCTTTAAACCTCCACAACGTTAATGCCTTAAATATAAACATTATATTATTTAATCTTTACATAAAATGAAAATTAAATTTTTATATATCCCGGGATTTTCCGAGGCAAGAAAATTTTCCCGGGAAATCTGCAATAATGTTAAACTGTCCGGGATCACATGAAAGAAACCCTGTTTGAGATTTATTATAAAGTAATATTATTCTCGGGATAACATTCTCCCCTACATTGCCCTGAGGAAAAAGACGCCTAAATTTTTTATACTTTTTTCATCTAACTTATTTTTTTTGCGTTCTGTATTGTTTTTGAAACAAGTCTACGCCAGCTACTTTATTATAAAAAGTTTTGTTTTCTTTTTGTTTTTTTAACTTTCACCCATCAAGAATACTCTTCGTTACTATCCAGTCACAGTCACCTTCGTTATTAACCAGTCAAGGGTTGCAGTTATTTCGTTATTATCCAGTCAAGGGTTGCAGTCACCTTCGTTATTATCCAGTCAAGGGTTGCAGTTATTTCGTTATTATCCAGTCAAGGGTTGCAGTCACCTTCGTTATTATCTAGTCAAGGGCTGCAGTCACCGTGAAGGTTTATTGTTATTTGTTTAGTCAAATACTGTTTATTCCATTTTATATAATGATATAACCCATCCGCTTCCAAGGTTTTCACCTCATCATCAGAGGAGCACAAACTAGACTCAAATTAACATTTACTTAAGAAATAGGCGGTTGTGGTCTAACGGTTAGTATTAACGATAAGCAAGCTAGGTTCGAATCTAGGGGGTTTCACTTCCGAGGTTTTTTTTAAACCATTTATGCATATCATGAAAGGTTTATAGCGCAATTTAACAACAAAAAACCCCCCTAACGAAAGGCTACATCATATTAAACCTGCCGATCATTATTTGAACTATGATGATTTCTTTGTCATCGGAACTGGGTTTGATCTGTCCAGACTATTTACTTGCTGAAGAACAACATGTGGCATACTATAAACCAATACAATATATGTACATATATTGTAATTTGTTTAATCAAACAATTTTTATTTTACTTTAAATAACGGCATAACCCTACTAGTTTCAGGTTATCCCCTCATCATCAGGGGAGCGCAAACCGTTATATAAACTGGAATAAACAGTATTTGACTAAACCAAAAATAAAGTCTTGAAGTCCCCATCGTGTTAATGTCTTGACTTTAAATAATATATAAAATATGTACGAGGATAATCCAGAAAGTAACGTTACAACATTTACGTAGGATCGAAAAATTCTAACCTAACCCACTTCGTGACATGTTGTTGACTCATCACATCACTACCATAAACTTCCACGAGCTTCCGATGGATAATCGCGGCGGTATTGTTCTGCAAAGTCAAAAAACTGATGAACGCGCGGGTCTCGCACGGACGAGAGTTGGCGGGAGCGCACGACGACCTCTCCATAGGAAGAATTTACTGTGACTGAACAAAATGGCCGACAAACACGCGGGACCAAACAAACCGTTAGGATCCCCCCTACACGCCAGGTGCACCAACTTTGAAACAAAAAAATCCCCCGGCGTCAGGAGCCCTTGTAACCTTAGTTTCTGGATGACCCTCGTACATATATTAATAATTAAAATGGGTATTCTCGAGTTGATCCATTATATTGTTCTTGATAGTTAATTTGATTATTGTGTAATATTCAACGAATTAATTAACTTTATTTTTGGTAAATTTTAGTTTCTCGAGTGATTTCAATTGGATCAATTTTTACCTGCCTCAAAGCGATATACGTGACGTGTGCAACTTTAGGAAGTACTTGAAGAAAACGCTATTTGTGAAGTGTTATCAAAATTTATCATTCTATATTAATACTACATACATATAACGTGTTCTTGATTTTTATTTTCCTTTCCTCTCTACCATCTTTTCCTTTCCTTTTGATTGATGATATCTCACTTTATATGAAAAAGAATGTTCGAGTGATTGCCCGTCTTTGTGGGGTTCGTGGGCATGTGCTCACGTATATGTTTATGGATTTCGTGGGGATGGATAGTCATTTGAATGATTTATGCGACCACGTAACTTGCTTCATTTACTTTTGTCTGGTTGGTTGGAAGAGATTGCCGCCTGGCAATAAACCCACCAGATTGTATTTGCAATAAAAGTGTCAAATAAATAAATAAATATAACACACTCCAACTAAAGCCAAAAATGTAAGTATCACACATTGCATAATATTTATTGAATTAATGATCTTTATTTTTTGGGTGATGTTTGATTTCTTGAATCATTTTTTTTATCTAATGGCCGCAGCCTCCACCTTCCTTTTTAGTTTTGTAAAATTTTAAATCACCACTTGTTTTATGTTTTGTAATATTTTTAATCTGTCAATGTTAGTGAATAAGAATCTCTAGTTAGAGCGCCCTTGAGGAGAATTGTTAATTGTCCTTTTATTATTATTATTATTAAAAAAACTCTCAATAGTATTAAGTATATATATTTTTAAATGTTAACTTAATTCTACTCTACATAAAATAAAGTCTATATAAGCCGTCGTACTGGGCTCAATGCCTGCTTTGAAACAGCTGACTTATCCCGCGATATTCACATATAGTATAAGCAACCATAAACAATGTAACAAGAATAATCTGAGGTTTAAAACTATAGTGAAATAGAGCACATACTCGTATGTGTAACCGACATATTCAATCGACAAAACTCGTTTGGTATAAATGAAATATCGAATAAGTATAGTATATACCAGTGTTCCCCAACCTTTTTAGACCTGTGGACCGGTAAAAAAAGGAAAAAAATTTAGCGGACCACTAATATTGAAATAAAAATGGTTTTTTTATTTAATATTTTTTAAATCTTATATTGTGACAGATGGACATACGAGTATGTAACAATAATTAACAAATATACATATAACAGTTAAACAATTTTAATTGTAACATTGTCTGATACAATTAAAATTTAACAAAAAACAATAGGGGTTTTTCAACAAACTAATGCGAAACCTGCTGTTGCATCTTTGCTAATATATTGGATATTCTTGGCTGCAGTGCTGTCTCTGTCATTATTTTACTTGTATGTACTGTTACTCTCACCGGCCCATTCCAAAATGAAAACAATTATATATTATGAAATTCTTGGAAATATATTTAGGTAGGGTTTTGCATCCGAGTTCACTATCCAAGAGCAAATATTTCCATTCTCCCTAAGTGTATCTGAGAAGATTTATGACTGTCCATTCTGAGAAAGTGACCAGCGACCATCGTGTCGCATTATCATACCAATTATATTTGTTTAACAATTACTAAAAATACAAGTCAACGTGCAAGCGAAAAAATCCTATATTTAATATTTTTGCATGGCGAATTTCTTGAAATTTGACATATTGTTTGCGGCCCGGCACCGGGCCGCGGACCGCCGGTTGGGGAACACTGATATATACCAATCCTTTATTACAAATATCAAGTCAGTAAAATGTATATTTCTCAATATGATGTATCTATTCAAAGGTTATAAAGTGATGTTATGTTTCTCTTTCGAGTTGAAATCTTCGGTTGAAATACGATATTAAGGTCGGTTTCCAAAAAAAAAAAATTATAAGGAATCACACAGTTTTTTTTAATTCCATGAAAGGTAAAATGGAACTCCATAAATCATAAATAGAAACGACGTTTTTTTTTTCAAATTATTCACGAACACTGAAACACGTAAATAAGTTATATTATCTGGGTAGTTTATTTACATATAATTGAAAAACGATAACGACAAGGAACAACATATATTGAGCATTTAACATAATATACATGGAGAGGTGCATGACGGCGCGGTAACGCACTGGACTTCCGTGCGGAAGGTCGCCGGTTCAAACCCCCGCGCTGGAAAAAAAACACCCGCTATTTTAAAAGTGTGTTAATACCCTTTCTTTCGTTCTTTATTTCGATGGTCTTACAGCCCATAACGAGCTTTGGCCTCCGTCAACCTTTGCCTCCAACTCCTCCTGTCTTCCGCCTCGACCAATCTTGCGCCTGTAGCAGCCGGGTCGCATCCCTCTCAACTTCGTCCTCCCATCACAGCCTTGGCCTGTTCACTCTCCTTCTCCCACCCGGGTGTCCTTCCAGGATTATTTTGGGTGCTCGTGATGACGGCATTCTCTGCACATGTCCGGCTCATCTCAATCTGCTCAGTCTGACATGTATATATAGCCTGGGAGCTTTGTAGATAGTAGGTATCCAGCAGCTCTCTCGAAGGTATCCAGCAGCTCTGCGGATTTAGCTGTCAGTGTCCATGCTTCGCATCCATATACTACCACTGTTCTAATAATTGTTTTGTACAGAGTGACTTCGGTTTTTCTATGGATACTTCTGGACTTGAACACCGGCAGTAAGGAGAAGAATGTTTTGTTCCCTGTTGTGATTCTTCTCTTAATCTCAGCATGCTCCTCGTTTTTCTTCGTTACAGTTGAACCCAGGTAGGTGAACTCTTGCACCACCTCAAAGTCATATTCATCCTTGAATCAAATGTTGATACCCACCACGGCATAATAAAGTGAAGTTTCGCCTTAGCAGAAGTAGGATAAAAGTAAGATCAATGTCGTGGAGATACGTGAACAAGGAAAAAGTGAAGTGTCAATATAAGAAAGAAGGTGGAATGCATAATGTTCCTAACAATTACACTAGACTGCGCCGGCAAGAACTGTTCTCAATAACATACGCAAGAACGGGTCTTCCAGCCGCTATGCCTGTTGGAAGGGCCTTAACTCTTCTTAACGAGAATGCTTCGGATTTTGACATATTTCATATCACATTACCAAAAGCAAAAGTAAATTTTCTTCTAAGATTAAGCGCGTTATAAAGCACTCATCAACATACTTAAATGACTGAATATATATGTAACATATGTTTGTGTGTATACACTCGTTTGTATACATATGCATTATTTTTTATTTTATATAATTTAAAATTTTTTTTTCTATATAATTTTTCTTCTTTTTAAATGTCTTGTATTTTTCAAAGTAATTGGGCTAAGCCTGTTTTGAAAAAATAAATAAATAAATAAATAAAATAAATAAAAATAAAATAAATAAAAATAAAATAAATAAAAATCAGCCAAAAGTGTCAATGTAAGAAAGAAGGTGGAATGCATATATCGACCAAAAACGTGATCGGATCAAGTGAACCGGATTTCGAAAGAATAAATAATAAGTAGGATAAATAATAGAAAGTTGTAAAAGACGTTTGTTTAACTTTGTGGTGTCATGTTTATATTTTTTTAATAAAATCAATAAAGCACTTATTTTTAAATTTGTATTCATCACTGCTGTATTCGAGTTCATTACTTGTTTCAAAATGTTCCGTCTTCCTCGTCAGGCGAAGATTAACTAAATTATGTCTAAAATTTAAAAAAATATTTGTAGTAAGTATAGGAGAGGGGGAGGGATGTAGTGTCTAATAAGGGCAGGGGAGTAGGAAAGCATCAAAAGGATGGCTTTTATGCATGTATCTATTATCTCTGCATGTCCCACAAGGAACACGGTGTTATATGTATGTATATATTATATCTGCATGTCCCACAAGGAACATGGTGTTATATGTATCATAGTATAAATAGGTCAAAACCCGTACGGCTGTCGAATACTTGGATTCTCTCCGAAAGTAATTCGAAATTTGAATCTCGGTGGGGATACTGAACGAATTTTAAATACCTAGCTAACAATTTTTGAACCGGTGTAAAAGGGGGCGATGTATAAATGATATATATATATATAAAGAAATTTTACATTTATGAATATATATTTTCATAAATGTAGAATTTGTTTTACTTCCGTGAATATTTCACGGGTTGCAACTAGTGTATCTATTATCTCTGCATGTCCCACAAGGAACACGGTGTTATATGTATGTATCTATTATCTCTGCATATCCCACAAGGAACACGGTGTGATATGTATGTATCTATTATCTCTGCATGTCCCACAAGGAACACGGTGTTATATGTATGTATCTATTATCTCTGCACGTCCCACAAGGAACACGGTGTTATATGTATGTATCTATTATACCTGCATGTCCCACAAGGAACAAGGTGTTATATGTATGTATATATTATCTCTGCATGTCCCACAAGGAACACGGTATTATATGTATGTACGTTATTTGTATTTAAATATACATCAGTTATAACTCTTTGATCTATAAAATAATAATAATTAAATTTAGTCTGCATATTACGTCAGAAGTATAAGAACAAATTTGTATCGAAATATCAGAGAATTCTCGCGAAATAATTTAAAAGGCTTTATCTCATAATTATAAATTTAAATAACCTTTTCATTTAACCAAAACTCAAAAAACCAATTACCAACATCCAGTTAAGTTATGCACCAGAGAATATTTTTACATATTTTAAATTCATTTCTATTACTAACTAAACTATAATGTAATGATTGTCAAAAAAGTTTTGTCACCTTAACGTTATTTCCGTTCTAAGAACGACAATTGATTATTTAAATCTTGACATTTAAAAAAATATTAATTCGGTTATTTTGTGAGTATAACAGTTATAAAAGATTGCGATTTTCACTTTATCGGGATCCCATATCGAGTACACTATTTGTTCGCATATGCTGAAAAATTTATTGTGCCTCTCCCTGAATAAATTATACCCCAAGTCACAATACGCAAGTGGAATGTATTTCTTAGAAAACATAACAAAACCCTTTTAATACTTCAAATTGGAACGAATTTTCAATGTAAGTACTGAATTAAAAATTTAAATATACTTAAAGCATAAATTTCAAATGATGAAAAGATCGCTGGTAGTTGGCCTTCATGGTTGACCTCGGTTTTAAAGAAGCTTCACTATTCCCATTTGAAATCTACCCCCTTGGATATCCAGACTCTGGTCTGCCCGTTTATTAAATTATTTTTTTCCCCGCCCCATTTACCATTGAATCACAACTCTCCCCACTTCTCTCCCCTTACCTCATTCCTCTTAAACTATGTACACCTGCAGAAGAAATGCATGGTGAGCAATTTAGTTTATCTTAACCTGACGATGAAGACGGAGGTCTTCGAAACCGGTAGTAAACTCAAAATAAACCAGTGGTGAACACAAAAATATAAAATAAGTATTTTATTTCTATTTTACATAAAACGTGGCACCACAAAGTGAAATTGAAGTCTTTTCGAAGATTCAAGAGAGAGCTTCACTAGTTTAAGTGTTCTGAAAGGGTCAATTTTATCCTGTGTATTGAATGCCCACTATCCGTGACGAGTATAATGGAAGTCACAATACAAAGTGGGTGATCAGGTTACTTGACGTTGGTGGAACCGGAGATGGCTATGTAAGCCAATCTGTTAAAGATATATCCTATTGCATATAAGTAAATTGCTTCAGTATTTGCAGTTTGTCTACGTTTTATTTCTCTATTGAATTCCTGATAACTAGCAACTGTTCTACGCTATTTGCTTATATCAAATTTTTTTTAAAAAGATTAAAAAAATTGAAAATTTTTTCAGGCAGCCGCCATTTAACGATTTTTTTCTTTTTGGTATCAATTATAACGACATTATTTCTTATCAAGAAACTGTGTATGATTTTTATTTCAAATTTACGAAAAGGCTCCAATCATGTCGACCAGCTCACCCCTTTTTTTACGACAAGATATAACAGCCAACATCTTGAAATTTCAATTTTTTTTTCCGAAAATATTTTTGTACATTCTCAAATCATCAATAAAAAAACTGTAAAAAATGTAAAGAAAAAATATTTTTAGTTTTTTTTCATTAAGTCTGAAAAAAACGCCCGAAATTCACGCCTGTAGAGTAGAATGCTCCCCTTAAAGCTATTTTATTCAACCAGTTTTTGTACCATAATTATCGGTAGCTATAACTTCTTTGCCTTCGAATATTTAGAATATTTTATTTTTATTTATTATTACACATGACAAGAAATATACATAGTTTGTGAAAAAACAACAGGTAATTTAATTTGGACATACAATTTTAATGGATCTGGGTTTGTTGCCTTTCATTTGTCGTATCCCCAGTAAACTAGGCTTTTGCCTGTATCTCACTGAGGATATTTAGCATGAAAAAATAAATCGATGCTTTTTTCCGATTTTTGATCACACAAAAACAAAACCCTGTTACACGTTCTCATCAACCTGACAAACAGTGACACTCAATGACAACTGGAAACATCATGCGAAATTAAACTCCTCACACATCATCTCTCCAGAAAGACCAAAAATATTCATCTCACAATATACCGCACACAATCATAAGAACAAAAATAAAAAAACATATAGAAACACAAAAACAAAAAATTTAAAGCAACAAGAAGAAACCCACACTCTAAATGGTTTTCCTACCTTATACCTATAATATGAAAACAACATTTGAGAGGTAACGAAAGTAACAAAAATTAAAATAAAAGATAAATCTCAAGGAAAATATGGCTTAGAAGAGTAATTATGTGAGGGTTAAGGAATAGAAACATTTTGAATTAAATTATGTTTTTTCAGTTTTTCATAAACATCGATAAGGATTAGGACGTCTGATTATGTTATGATCCAGCTGCGCAATTTTCGGGTTAAACAAACCCTATGCTAAATAGGGTAGTTTTTTTTATCTTATATAAAATGGTTATTCATTATTCAAAGATGGGAGGAATCAGATATGATCTAATAGTATTAGTTTTTAAGAAAAGGAAAAAATATTGGAAGGTCATTGTGCAGTCGTGCCGAATGGAATAGTATAAAATAATGATTTATTTGAATTATTTGTTATTCCACTAATTACAATAATCCCAGCTAAATGTGTTTCTACCTCTTATTCTGAGGCTTTCTACAGGTGAAATAACCCCGGTTTGTTATGAGAGCAGTATTTATATCAGACTGGTGTCATATAACTTTGGACCACTCACATAAAAAGGATGTGTGGTATATCTACGGAAAGATTTCAATTTTATGGAATTAATTAAAATATTTGAAACAAATATTTATTAGAATACAATAATATTAATGCAGAGAGAAAATAAAAAGTTCACGCATTCGTGGAAGCCTAGGTGTTACAGACATCAACAGTAAGATGGAGGAGAGGCGGATGGATTGAGATGATGTGCGCACGTTGGACGCAGAGCATCCTATCACATTGTGAACCAGGCAATCTCCATGGATCTTCCTCGAATAACAACCAGAGGAAGACCAAAGAATTTGTGGGTGGTGCAAAAAGATAACCTGATACAGAGGCCTAGGGGATGTAGTCCGGGACAGAAGAGCATACAACCTGAGGACGAGGAGAGCTGACCCCAACAGTCTTCGCAGACAGTGAGTTGGGATGGAGCCAGGGAGAAGAAGAAGAATAATATTAGTGCGGAGGATTTTTTTTAATGAGTTGGGAAACATTTTGCTTTCTTTGGCAATTTTGTTTGCTTATGGCTTTGTGTACCTCTAATTTTTCTAAACTCATTGTTTTTTACAATTTTTGTGACGAATGCATAACTTGGACCTTGCTGTCTTTGAAATTGTGATTTGTCTTTATCATATGGTTTAAAAATTCTAAAAAAATGTTATCAGATAGACAACGCTTATTTTCTTGTATTCTATTATAGTTCCTATATTTTTAGTGTTATTGTAATATAAATACTTTCACAAGCATATTATATTTCATATAATCTTGTGTAATTTATCTCCCTTATCTCTGGCGTTAATAACGTTTTAACCTATGCAAGTATTATTTTTTCAGGAAGCAATCGTGAAACAATGGGGGTTATTCCATCAATATAAAGAATTATTTTCGAATTATCTCCACCTTTCAGATCTTTTATTTTAGGGAGCAAGCTTATTAATAAATTGCGTCTTTAATTCATTTCAAAGTATGCTATATACTAACATTCTTTGTCCGAATATCCATTGTCCGTATATCCATTCGTGTCCGTGTTGTGTTACTCTTTTTCCGCCTAGTATTAGGGAGTATAAGGATACAAATGACTTCGGTCTTAAAAAAAAAAAGGGGAAAAAATATGTCGATGTGCTTCGATCATCTCATTTCGGTACGTCATCGGATCCAGTACAATGGTGTGACCGATGAGTTTGCTGGTGTGCAGCGACTTATTTATTTAAAAACAACACACTTCAAGGCACAGCTTCACTTTCTAACTAAATTAACGTTGAAATAGCGAGAAGATCTTCGACTGCGAGGGCCAGCAAGGACGAGGTCCGCGTATCCATTGTTTCTAGATATTTATTTATTGTTGAGAGTTTCTTGGTATCTGCATTCTCGTTCAATAACATCCTAATCAGTTTTGAAATATTTGAATAAAATATTGAAGAATTCATCCATGGAGCTTTATGTCAAGAATAATATAACAGCATATCAATTTATTAGCATGAACGCCAACAGCGACCTGAGAGATGGTTCTGCGGTTGAAACTTCACGTTCCTATTTCTGGCATTAACCGCGAGCTTCCCTTCGCAACAGAGCAGAACAGGCGGGTGTTATATTAATATTCGTACACTACCTGCCAACTGAAACGAGAAATTTCAGCGCCGCGAGTTCTATGCAACTGTTTCAGCAAGACGTTTCTTCGCGAGGACTTTTCTACGCGACATGTAGAAATTAAGGGATATTTCTATAAAATGTATTATTACTCCTGAAACATTTATTCATCATTCTAAAAATATATTAAGCTAAACGGTACAAAGGAGTCAGCAGGGCAATTGAGAAAAAATTCAAATTCTTTCACACACAATAATATTTGATATTCTTATCCTTTTAAACATATTTTATGTTTATATATAAGTAAAAAACATAGCCTTTCGATTTCGCTATAGATGAAAAAAATAATTGTATGGTTTGGGGGTTAAAATAATGAAAAGATTTTATAAATATTCCACCATGTTCCTTTTGGAGTAAGCAAAGAGGATATACTAGTATATTTCTTCTTAGGGAGAACATATATATTGTAGTACTTCTTGAGGACATACAACATTTATTCTTTAATTTCCCCAACAATCTTCCATATTTTCCATTAATTTCATATACGAGTATATATACTCGTATATATATAATATTTGTTACGTAAAATTTTCGCAACTCATTCTTACACTGTGGCCAAAATATATAAAGCTTTCTTTCTTAATTCTACTTACAACAACCATTTTTTACAAATAGTTATCCTTTACCCAATCATTTCATAAATTCAAATATGTCTTTAAGAACATTTATGTGTTTCACTACAAAATTCCAACATTCATTTTATATTGATGAGGCATTAAATGTATATCTTTAAAAAAATTTAATGTATTTCTCACAGAAAAATATTCCATGAATGTATTTTCTTATTTTTTACCTTTTGTCCACCATTATTTAAAAAACGATTTTACTTGTTAATTTCACTGACATTGAAATGGCATTTATTTATTTTACACATGACAAGAAATATACATCATTTGTGAAAAAACAACAGGTTATTTAATTTAGATACAATTTTAATGCATCTGGGGTTTAATGCCTTTCATTTGTCGTGTCCCCAGTGAACTAGGTTTTTGCCTGTATCTCACTGAGGACATATAGCATGAAAAAAATAAATCGATACTTATTTCCGATTTTTGAATTTATAAAACCCCGTTGCACATTCTCATCAACCTGACAAACAGTGACACTCAATTACACATGTATACATCACGCGAAATCAAATTCCTCACACTTCATTACTCTAGACATACCAAAAACATTCACCACACAATGTACCGCACATAATCATAAAAGTAAAAAAAAAAAACAAAAATATTATATAAGTATAAAACAATAAAAAACACCACACTCAAGTTATTCCTCTTGCAAGCCCAAGTACTCAAACTCCTGTCACAATAACAACCACGCTCCGATCGACTGCCTAAATTGTTTTCCTCCATTTGCCTTTATTGAATTCGGCACCCCATTGTATATCATGGGAGCTAAATAGGCATATTGCCTTTGGGCAAAAGATGTTTTAACTCAAGGGATGGTGAACATTTGATCAGTTACCATGCGTGTCATGTGTCTCTGCTGAATCTGCATCTTCTCTTCCTCTCGATTATATTGCCAAAGAATGGATTTGAGATGTAAATTGGCTTTGTTCAGGACCCGATACTCCCTGAAAAGTCCGCTGTGGGATACCGGGCAGGCATTAAAACATTTATTTATAATTCTAAACGTATATGGAACTACAGAGTGATTATTTTGATTTTTTTTTAATTTTTGTTTAATTTCATCACGTTAGGCTAGAATTTTTTGGATCACACTAGGTAACTACATACATGTACATACTATATATCACTCACTACACAGGGATACCAATAACAAAATATCATCGCAAAGAAACTTTCCAGTTCAAAAACTTGTTGCATAGAAACGGATGTCTAAAACAGATTGTACAGGCACATTCTAATATAGATCTTAAAGAAACTACAAGGAAAACTACGAACTCACAGCATCATGTCTCGTAGCCAGTACGTTGGTGCGACCCCACGGTGTCTTAACTTGGAAGCAAATAGGATGAGATTTCTGTTAACTCTTTCGTCCAGCGGTATTATTTCCCTCCGCCACATAATTTTCACCAATTTAGTTTTACTTTGATTACAACCCTACTATAAACTATGGTTTATTTAATCTATTTTTCATTTATTTTATGGTTTTAATTTTAACCATAAATATCATAATTACATCGATGAATAGGAACTTAGGACTGATGTATTGAGTAAAATGAAGAAAACACTATGAGATGGTTTGGGATGGTTTGGTTTCTTTATGTACTGTGTGTGCCTCCCTGATTTTGGCGGTTCCTCTTAAGAAAATATCTCAGTCTTTGGCAGCACGGAACACCTCCTTAATTGTCTGAATACCCATCAATTCGCAAATGTTTTGTAACCAAGATAAGCGTCTTCTATTGATCCCGCGTCAAACCTCGCTTTTACCATTAATATTAATTTTAGAAAGTGATATTTTTCTCCTCAATAAATGACCCAGATGGGCCACGTTTTGGAATTTTATGGTATTTAAAAATTCTTGCTTTACACCTCCTCGGTGTTTGAGGTACAATGATGCTAAAATAGTCTGATCATTCTCTGATGAATCCATATTTCGAATGCTTCCGGCTTATTTAAAAAAATGGAGTTCATCACAACACCATAACGTAGAATATATTATATATAGCACTAAATCATGCATTACCAAAGTTTAAGATTCAATTTATCGTGAAAGTGCACGTGGAACGAATGAGTGAAGCCTTTTACTTACATTTGCACTATCAAGAAGCCTTTACTTACACTTACACTCACCGCCTTTTACTCACATTTGCACTATATATTTATAAATAAAACAAATATATATTGCAAACGTAAGTAAAATGCGGTGAGAGGAAAACTAAAGAAAGTACGGATGTACCAAATAAATTATATTTTGAAACAAGGAAGGGTAGAAATTCAGACAAATTGCAGGGTTTACATGAAAAGATGTGTGGATACATAAAAGGTTAAGGATGTGTATCGAACTAGGAAAGTTTAGTGCTATATACTATTGGTCTACCTCTATAGGTAAATATCGCGATATAATGTGTATATCATTATCTTCATGAAAACGCTCTTTGCAAAAGGCAAGAATAACTGACAGTTGAACATGGGTTCCGTGGTCAAGTTTGTAAGACGTATGTCTTCCTCTGAGAAGTTTTTAGTTTGATTCCCAATGATACTTAGAAAAATTCAAATCCGCCGTCTGATTTAGGAATTTGTTTGGTAACAATACTCAGACTCGCTTGGCGTATACGATTTTGTTTAAATGTAAAGGGTCTTTCAAATTGAGCGTTTTTTTTTAATTCTTGGATAAAACACAGATGGCGTCGCGAACTTACATGGGTCTTGTGACATTTGAAAAGTGTAATGTATGATATTTATAAAAATGGAGTCGTATACAATACAACGGCTTGTTCAAATTGAGAATAATATTATGTATTGTAATCTCTGGAAACAGTAATGTTATGTTAATTGGTCACCAAGATCATGTGATCTGACACTGTTGGACTATTTTCTCTGGGTTACGTGAAAATTTAGGTCTATAAGAATGACTCCCAATCAATTCCTGAGCTGAAGGACGAAATTATTTGCGTTATTGGTGAGTTAGAACGGCAATTATGCCAAAATGTCATCGAAAATTTTGACAAAAAAAGTGGACATCTGTGGAGCTGCAAAAGGTGGACATTTGGCGGATATTGTTTTTTGTGTTTAAATGTCATATTATTTAAATGTCATATATGTACTTCAATGATCAATAAAAAGTTTTTTAAAATCAAAGCAAATTGTGTGTTTTATTCAAGAATTGAAATAAAATAGAATTTAAAAAACCGCTCAATTTGAAAGACCATTTATTAGTCAGAGTTTCACTATAGGTATCCCAAATATATTTCTGGTTATTTAAAAGAGATTGCCACATGTCAATAAACCCGTCAATTTATACTGTGACAGCAATAATACAATACAATACAACGAAAGCGTAATAACATACAATAAGTGTCAATC
Source organism: Odontocerum albicorne (assembly GCA_949825065.1). Classification (NCBI taxonomy): domain Eukaryota; kingdom Metazoa; phylum Arthropoda; class Insecta; order Trichoptera; family Odontoceridae; genus Odontocerum; species Odontocerum albicorne. The sequence continues at coordinate 48,199,461 of OX463842.1, read as the reverse complement.
TAAGAAAAGTGATTGAAGAAGAGGTTGAGGAAATATAAGGTTGAGAGAGGTTTTAAAACACTTAATGTTACGCCGAATCTTTTGATAAAACACTGACGTTTACTGCCATTGGAATTGTCAGAAAAAAGCGAGAAAAACAGCTTCCCAAAAAAAGATGATAGCGAGTTCAATGCCAATAGCAAAAATACTGTTTAATATCGTTGTCATTTTGAAGCGAGGCATTTAGCGTAATATAATCTCCCTTATTATCTCTTGCACCAAATTTTCATATTTTTATTTATCATGTATTATTTTTTCTGCACGTTTTACGCATTATTTTTTAACGCACGCATAGTATGTCAATACCAACTTTGATGTATGGGATTGAAAATAAGACGTGGAAAAATACTGAAATGAGCTCAATTAATGCTGTAGAAATGCTTGCATTGAGAAGCATACGTGGAATGACAATCAAATGGACCAGATTTTAGAGAAGGTAAATTGAGAAGTATAAAAAATGGAAGCAGTGCTTGGCGAGATTTAATAATGTGGAGGAAGCTAAAGTATTTTGCACGGATGTAAAAGTTTGAAGATCTGTTCTCTTGAATTATTTCTGTATGACTTGTATGTAGTATATATTAACCTAATTTTAAAAGTAGACGATTAAAAGGTATAAGCATAGAAGCATGAAGAATGGAATATTTTGAATGATAAGATGTTTGAATGTGGAGGAGAAGAGAGATGTTTTCGATTGAAAAGTATGGAGTTATATTATCTCTGCCTACCCTGCAGGGGGCACAACGTGATGATATGTATATCAAAATTCAAGTATTGTAGAAACTTTTAATACATTTTTATTTTGTATAATTTTTAAATTAACTAAAATATGCAAACAAAATTACTCGATCAATATAGACTGAGTGTATAGAATCTATCAAACTCGAAATTTCCTGGCTGCTGAAATCCCCATTAAAATTTTCTTCTTCCGAACAATGGGATTTCCCTTAAAACTGTGCTACTCAAATAGTGGTCCGCATACCAGTTGTAGCCAGTACGCGGTCATCAACGTAGTTAACAATGGAAATGATAGCTCTTCGTTTCTAAAATATATATAGATACAGCTAATGCTTTAAGTAAAAAAAAAACACTTATTTTATATTTTCGTGTTCACCACTGGTTTTGTGTTCACCACAACCAGTGATGAACACAAAAATATAAAAGAAGTGTTTTACTTATTTATTTTATTTCTTTTTACATAAAACATGGCACCACAAAGTGAAACTAAAGTATTTTCTAAGATTCAAGAAATGATCTAAGTATTTACATATTGTTTATATTTTAATTCAATAAAACTATATTTACATTACGTTTTTTGGTATCCCTCATCGTAAAATATGCCAGTCCCGTCTTATTCCTTTTTTTATCATGTCAAAGGCCCTATACTAATTCTGCCCAGAATTCAATTACCTAGACACTGTGCGTTCCATAACCTTCCAGTCCTTGCATGCTCGATGCAAAACACTGTACTTTTCGAGAAAGCAGCAAGTGTCGAATGACCTTTTCCTCACCGCTTATACAGAGAGTTGGTTCATCAAGTAACATTCCCCGTTGGTCCATCACGTACAGTACCCGGCGGTAACTAATACACATCGTTTGTAGGGCGTCGTCTCTGTCGCACGATGCGCTAACAGTCCAGTATCGTAGTCACGATGCGGTTGTCATTGATTTTTCAAATTGCTGTACGTAACATGTTGAGGGATTTCCATATACTCCAGGGCAATTCAGCGCCAGATCGCAATTCTTCAAAGACAAAATCAATTCGCTGCTGCACGATGTTCGTCTACACTCATTCATCCTAAGTAACACTGAAAGATATGTACCGATTAACCCTCGAAAAAGTTTGAGTAGCACTGCCCTAAAGTACCCACTTAATACAATCTTTTAATCTTTCAATATCTGTTTTTTTTCCAAACCGACATAATGCGTAGGCATCACCAATACTAAGTCCAAGCCTCTCAGGGGTAGGTTTCAAAACGTGTCTTTAAACAGTACCCGGCGGTAAGTAATACACATCGGGCTTAAGAAAGAGACTGTCGGCCATAATCGGCTAACTTCGGCTTTGTAGAGCGTCGTCTCTGCCCCTAGAACGCTTAACAACGACTGACAAATCGCGACGGAACACGTGTATGTTATGAATGACAGAGGCGACGCTCTACAAAGCCGAAGTGAGCCGATTATGGCCGACAGTCTCTTTCTTAAGCACGTATGTGTATTACTTACCGCCGGGTACTGTACTTTACTAAGTGGGGCGTTCCATTGTTATCTTTAATAAACTATTTTTTTTAATAGTTGAATTTTATATTTATTAAATCATATAAAAATATTTAAAAAAAGAAAGTTCAAATTTTGTGAAGGCGATTAAGTATACAGTACCAACTGATGGGATTTTTGTCATGTGAAAATACCTTCCAGCCAATCAACAATATGTCGAAAAGTGCTTAAGTGAAAACTATATTGAAATCCTTTGTACATAATAATATAATGACGATTTATATAGTACCGTTTAGAGTGCAGACTCTGCTCAAGTTCTTACTCGGGACTCCAGCCCACTATTATTGACGGATTAAAAATATTACAATAAATATAACAAAATATAACAAAATATAATATTACAATAAATATAACAAAATAAGTGGAGTTTAACGATATGAAGGTGGTGGATGCAGCCTTTATAGTTGGTACTTGCCCGTATCTGCATACATTAAAAAAAATAGGTTTCAACAAAAATCGACCGTAAAAGAATGGGTTTTAACAAAAGTAGACAGGAGTTAAGGAGGAACTAAGCCACGAAGATCGTTTAAATTGAATTATATTTCGTGAATTGTGTATACGCTTTGGATTATTTTTTACATAATAAATTAAAAACTGAATGAACAAGAATGTAAAATACATTGCATTCATTGGGTGGCCTAAAAATGTTGAATGGAGGTGTAAGTAAACTGCTGAATGCTGATGATAGAAATGAAATATTACAAGAAAGAAAAGTAAAATTAAGAGAAACAAAAATAATTGTACGATAAAGTTTATGGATTAAACGATCGATCTATAAGGGAAAAAAATTAAAAGTTAATTCGGTGTTTGTCTTTATTATATTATTTATGGCTTAAAATGTAACAAGCACTTTTAGATAAATAATGCATTCCTTCAGCGTTAAATATTCTCCCTTGTTATGTGTTTGAATCACAAAATAAATAATATTTGACACAAAGGGAAAAAAACTCGAAACGACTTGTTAAAAGAATTCAAATGAAATTCATAGAACTTTTCAAAATCTAACGTTGTAAAAGAATAAAAACTGTTAGTGTTCTATTGAGTAGTGACTTTAGCAAAAAACCTAACGTAAAATAATAAAAACTGTAAGTGTTCTATTGGGTAGTGACTTGAGCAAAAAATCTAACATTGTAAAATAATAAAAACTGATAATATTCTATCGAGTAGTGACTTGAACAAAAAACATTACGTTGTGAAAAAATAAAAAGTATTAGTGTTCTATTGAGTAGTGACTTGAGCAAAAAACTTAACGTTGTAAATGAATAAAAACTGTTAATCTTTGAGTAGTGACTTGAGCAAAAAACCTAACGTTGTAAATGAATAAAAACTGTTAATCTTTGAGTAGTGACTTGAGCAAAAAACCTAACGTTGTAAAATAATAAAAACTGTTAATGTTCTATTGAGTAGTGACTTGAGTAAAAAACTTAACGTTGTAAAATAATAAAAACTGTTAATGTTCTATTGAGTAGTGACTTGAGTAAAAAACCTAACGTTGTAAAATAATAAAAACCGTTAGTGTTCTATTGAGTGGAGACTTGAGCAAAAAAACCTTACGTTGTAAAATAATAAAAACTGTAGTATTTAGTTAACTTGAGCAAAAAAATAAAATAAGTCGCAATTTTTTTTCAAAGCAAAAAGTTCTATCAAAACTCATAGACGTGATTCTCTTCTTTCTCTTTATTTTCCCTTTCTTTATCCCATCCATTTGGGGTCGGCAGATTTTACGTTTTCCTCAATCTGTCTCGATATCGCCAATTACTCGGGGACAGTTCGAGTTTCATTATGTCCTCTTCTATGTGAGATCTTCTTGGGTTTCCCTGTGCGTCTGTTTGAGGGTTCCCAATACAAGACTGTCTTTAGCGTAAATCCTTCATCCCGCCGTTGCACGTACGTACCCACACCAGCGTAGTCGTGCTTCCCGGGCTTTATTGGCGTCAGTTCCACGAATTTGTTCATTTAGGATATTATCCAATCTAGTAACGCCTAGTGGCCACTCTAATATACGCGTCTCTGCGACTTGATTGTTCCACTTTCTTCTTTAAAAGCCAATACTCGGATCCATGCAGTATAACTATCTTATAGATCTTGCTCTTAAGCTTTATTGATAGTCTTCTGTCACACATAACCCCAGCCGTTTTTCATAGACGTGATTCTCTCTCTTATTAAAATCTGTCAGTTTATTTTAAAGTCAATTTTCATTAATTTATTCCATGTATCTACTAAAAACATTTCATAGTGTTTTTTTTAATTCTGACCAGTCCTAAGATTGTATTCTTCCTCAGAATTCGTTACTTCATGACGTCTATGAAATTGTCTGTGTATTGCCGTTTGCTACCACATTACGCCTTGAATTTTACGTATATCATCCATCCAGCATAGTTCAATAAACCTTTTAGCTCTTCTCGGGTACAACTGGATCAAATCTATGCATCAAATAATTATCAGTTGTTCTGGATATCATCATCATCATCATTATTATCTCGCGTAGTTAATGAAAGCATCGATACTTCTACAATAGCCCTTGACGACTCCTTTCCATTCATCTGTGCACTTCGCAATTCGAAAAACGTTCTTAAGAATAATTATGTTACATCTCTCACTTGGTCAACCCTACGCATCGGGTCTCTTCTTCTAAGGCGTCGTCTTTCTACGCTTTCAGTGACTGCAAGTTTCTCCAAACTGTCTCCTTGGCCTTGAGCAATATGCTCAAAGTATCAGAGGACTAGGCATGTTTCTGTCAGTGACATTCAGTTCTCCAAGAATTCACGCCATGATCAATTCGCTTTATCATCCATGGAATTCGTAGCACCCTTCTCCAGCAATACATTTCACAAGCATATATTTTACGTATCTCGTTTACTCTTAGAGCCGACGTCTCCCCTCTATATATAAGAGTAAATATTGCGAAGACAAGAGACTTAACTAGACGTATTTTTGTCGTGATGATGATGGTTCTAAATTTATATACTGCCAAAATTCAATTGTTTTCGCCTTTACATTGTATGTATACAGTATGTGTTCAAAAACTGAAAAACTTTTGATAAATGGATATTTTTTTTATATAAAAAAACATTTTAGAATCTCAAAAATATGCATAAACCTCCTGAAAATGCCTAGGTAATAATGTATTGTCATTATAGTTCCAACCCCAGCGGATGCCAACAGTCACGTTTCCTGCCATTCTTGGTGAAGATTGCCTGCCATTCTTGGAGGAGATTGCCTGCCATTCTTGGAGGAGATTGCCTGCCTAATTAGTCGTTCATTTCCTACGAGAGTGGAATTTAATAATAACTCTCACAAAAGCTATTTATAATACTAAATAAGGAAAAAAAAGTATAACTATTCAAATATTTTATTTTAATTGGCATAGAATTATTCACTACATGAACAGTTTCCAACCAGAGGGTTACGAGATTAATTCCCATTTTTTTTTAAATAGTTCCAGTCTGGTTAGTTGGAAGATATTGCCACAGGGAAATAAATCCACCAGTTTGTACTCTAAATATCGAAAATGAAATATAATATTATTTAAGAATTTAGCATCACATGTTTTTATTTGATAATTTTGAAATAAGCCGCGTGCTGCAGGTCACAAGTGAATTAACTTTTATTTAAATTATTTATAGACATATCTTTTAAATATTATTAGATTTATGTGATCCTATTAATTGTATATTTGTTGGAACGCGGTGCAGGGACAATTGCATTGGTTTTATTATAAAATTTAAACAAATTGGATTTAATACTAATATACCCAACTTTTGGGTGCTAACATATCAAATCAAATTGAAGATTAGAGCAAGTTAAGAAGTTATCTTACTTACGTGGTTTTTCATCAGATGAAACAGCTACTAGAGATATCGAACGGTGTGTAGCGATAGAAACAAAGTAAATGGGACACTTAAATATATACCATATGCTTGAACCGGGCAGTATCAAAACCTGTTGTGATAGTCCACAACAGTATTCTAGTAGCAACTTTGATGTACGGAGGTAAAACGTTGAAGTGGAAAAAACTGAAAAGATTCCAATAAATACGTGTACTAAGACGAATACATGGAGTGTCAATGTATGACAGAATACGGAATGAAGCAATGAAGGATGAATATAAAATTAATGCTGATATGTTGACTTAGATTAAGGAGAGCTGTCTAAGGTGGTTTGGGCATATATAACGAATGAATGCAGAAATAATAACAAAACAAATATACAATGCAAATGTGAGTGAAAGGCGTAGTAGAGAAAGGCCAAGGAAAGTATAAGTAAATTAAGTGAATAATATTTTTAAAGAAGGAAATGTTAAAAGTTAGAGAAATTGTAGGAGTTGTGTGAGAAGGTGTATGGATGTAGAAGAGACGAAAAATGTGTCAGAATAGAAAAGTCTTGTGCTCTCTCTTCTTCTCATACCCCCACAAGGATTCAGCATGATGATATATATGTATGTTGTTAAATATAACGAAAGGCTGCAACTAAGAGTTGTGTTTCTTTCAATTTTGCTGATGTAAGTCAACTGTCTCAGAAAAGACAATGTGCCTAGTGATATGGTTTATAATCAACGTTTATCTTATGTAACACATCGATCAATAAGTCCCGAGACTAACCAACATATGGTGCCTCTAATAACGAATCCATACCATTCTCAGTTAGTACCAACATTTAGAAGTTACGTGTCAAACTTTCATGACATTCCGACATTATGTCATCGAGTTACAGTGGTTTTAGTGACGCTACTTTTGCTGTTTTCAAAACAATGAAAAAAACGAATTTTATGTGTTAATAAAACATTGCTTTTTAATGGGAAAAAATACCGTTCAAACTCAGCGATGGCTTGAAAAGTGTTGTCCGGGCTCTGCTCCGTCGAAAACAACCATTTGTCGGTGGTATGCTGATTTCAAACGCGGTCGTACAGACACAAATGATGCTGAACGCTCTGATCGTCCAAATGAGGCTGTTACACCAGAAAACATAAAAAAAAACTCAAAATCGTAATGGAAAATCGCAAAGTAAAGTTGCGTGAGATAGCTGACATCCTGATGATATCATTTGGTAGTGTTTACACTATTTTGCATGAACGTTTGGTTATAAAAAGCTTTTTTCGAAATGGGTGCCGCATTTGCTCACAATGGAACAGAAACAACAACGCATCGATGATTCAGAGCGCTGTTTGGCACTGTTTACGCGAAACAAACATGAGTTTTTGCATTGGTATGTGACAATAGATGAAAGTTGGATCCACCACTATACTCCGGAGTCAAATCGGCAGTCAGCTGAGTGGAGAGCAGCCGGTGAAAGTCGTCCAAAGCGACCAAAAACTCAACAGTCAGCCGGGAAGGTTATAGCCTCCGTATTTTGGGATGCGCATGGTATAATATTCATCGATCATCTTGAAAAGGGAAAAACTATCAATAGCAAATATTACATAGCGTTATTGGAGCGTTTGAAGGCAGAAATTGCAGAAAAACCGGCCCCATATGCAGAAAAAAAAAAGTTCTTTTTCATCAGGATAATGCACCGTGTCACAAGTCGATGGTAACGATGGCCAAATTGCATGTTTTGAACTTCAAAGCGCTTCCGCACCCACCGTATTCTCCAAATTTGGCACCAAGCGACTATTGGCTGCTCGCTGACTTCAAAAAGATGCTCCAAAGAGGTTTAGCTCCAATGAAGAAGTGATTTCCGAAACTAACGCTTATTTTGAAACCAAAGATAAATCGTTCTACGCGGCTGACATAGAAAAGTTAGGAAAGCGTTGGAATTAATGTATCGCTCTTGGAGGAGAATATGTTGATGAATAAAGAAGAATTTTGGCAAACAAATGTTGTTTTAGTAGTTAGTCCCGGGACTTATTGATCGATGTATTAGAGTAGAATTATATAAATATCTGAATAGATAAATAAATTAAAATATTCATAATTTAAAGAACAATAGCTACACCGCCGCCTCAATATGCTTATGGCCGATCTGAGGTAGCTGCCTTATAGTCACTGTCTGTTCGAAAGTTCATCGAACTAAAAATACCAAATTAAGGTTTTTTTAAATCTATAATATGTTTCCGTGTTTCGTTAAAATATGTTTTTATTTTTTGTAATAATCTTAACAATATGTTGCAGTCAATACAAATCTGCTAAACTAACCCGAACAAAACAATAAATGTACTCACAGTTCTGGAAGCACTGCTCTCGAGGCTGCTCTGCGAAGAAATTGAGGGGGTGCGCGCAAGCCGCCCTGCAGGGTAACGCGACTCTGGGGCGCTGCCCGCCTGCACCGGTTGAGGATCCTTGGCCACATTGAATTCCTGAAACAAGTATATTATAATTAATATACAAACAATAAATACTCTGCCAAAGTCATTTCAGACTTAACCGTGAATACGAAGGTGCTAAGTTGTACGAGAAACAATTTGAAAAATTATGTGAATCCACGAGGATGTTCACCTTAACCCTTTATAGGGAATAACGTTGTCTTTTTCTTGCAGTTGGTTCTGTTTTTGTCTAAGAGGAGTAGAACATTAAGGTCAATTATCTAATAAATTGGTATTGTGATAAAGCATTTTCCGTTCCTGTGGCGTGGAATTATCTACCTCTTGGGGTTAGAGGCATAGGTAGCGAGTGCAGTTTTAGCTAAAGGAAACGCTGAAAACAACCCTTGTAGAAGCTCTTGTCAAAATGTATGATGTATTATAATATGAACACTACACACATACACTTAACTACGTCTTAAGCCGAATGTGTTTCTACCATATATCGGATCGTCTACAAAGATTCATTTATAGTTTGTCCTTCCTGCATTTGTTTTCTACGGTTTTCTTACACAAATATGTTTTTCTAAACATATGTAGATGTAAGGAAGTGCCTTGTAGCCCCCTTTTCTACACTTACACTCAACTTATGTATATTTATTTTGTAGTATTTGTAATCTATCAATAATAGCAATAGGGGTCAAATCCCGAATTAGAGTGCTCTTGGGGAGAGCTCAAATTTCCTTTTTTATCATCATCATCATCATCATCATCATCATCATCATCATCATCATCATCATCATCATCATCATCATCATCATCATCATCATCATCATCATCATCATCATCATCATCATCATCATCATCATCATCATCATCATCATCATCATCATCATCATCATCATCATCATCATCATCATCATCATCATCATCATCATCATCATCATCATCATCATCATCATCATCATCATCATCAGCATCATCATCAGCATCATCATCATCATCATCATCATCATCATCATCATCATCATCATCATCATCATCATCATCATCATCATCATCATCATCATCATCATCATCATCATCATCATCATCATCATCATCATCATCATCATCATCATCGTCATCATCATCGTCATCATCATCGTCATCATCATCGTCATCATCATCGTCATCATCATCGTCATCATCATCGTCATCATCATCATCATCATCATCATCATCATCATCATCATCATCATCATCATCATTATTATTATTATTATTATTATTATTATTATTATTATTATTATTATTATTATTATTATTATTATTATTATTATTATTATTATTATTATTATTATTATTATTATTATTATTATTATTATTATTATTATTATTATTATTATTATTATTATTGTTGTTGTTATTATTATTATCATTAATATTATTATAATTATTATTATTATATTCTACAATGAGCTATGCACCTTCAAAAGAACTCACACTGGATAGGACTTACTTATAAAGATGTTTGTAAAATGTACATAAAGTCTTGAAACGGGGGATCTTGAATTTCGGAACAGTTTCGCCAAGGACAGAAACTTGTGACAAGGAAGAACGTGGTGGAAATGCGCTTTGGCAAATTGAAGCGATGAGGGTAAACTGGACCAGAACTCGGTGTGGCCTTGCTGGGGTGGCCTTGTCTGTGGATCGATAATTGGTCTTCAGTTATGAGAAACTATATCGTTAGCTCTAAGCTTCCGCTCAATAGTGGTTGATAATATGTGTATTATTTGACAGGAATTCATAATGTTTAATTGATTGTACCTCCTAATAAAAGTTACAAAGTGTTTCAAAACCCCCAGTTTCTAATAAGCGTTCAACCTTCTTGGTCACGGAGATAGTCAACTTGCGAGGTTAAATATTTTTCTTTGGCATTCAATTTATTCATAACGTTATTTTCAAACTTAACCACACAAATAATGTATGACTATTTTAAGAAAAAAAGCGTTTCATTGTTGATTTAAAAAAAGTTGTAGATATAGAGTGTTTTATTTTACTTTCCGTCACATTTTTGTTGTATTTTGTTTACAATCTACTTAAGTTGAAGTGAAATTCTATGCTGAGTAATTTTGTGCAAATTGTTATTTCGAAACTTTCTATAAAGTAGATGTAAAACTGCTACAAAATGCGAAAAGTTAAAAAAATAATGTTAAAAACTTTTCTTATTACTAAGCCACTCGGGATAAATCGTTTTCCTGTAATTTTTCGTGACACAAACAAATAAATCACAATCTTATTTAGTAAAAAACGGAGTGTTTCAGTCCATGAAAGGGGTGTTTCAGTCCATGAAAGTAAATCGAAATGGAAAACTACCAAACTTTTGTGGTTTGCACAGACACAGGTAAGTTCCTAATCTAATGGCCGCAGCCAACATCTTTCAATCTTTATACTCAACTTATATATATATATATATATATATATATATATATATATATATATATATATATATATATATATATATATATATATATATATATATATATATATATATATATATATATATATATATATATATATATATATATATATATATATATATATATATATATATATATATGTATATATATATATATATATATATATATATATATATATATATATATATTTAATATTTATAATCGGTCTAAAATAGTTGGTTCGAATTTCGAGGACCTTGAGGAGAGTCTGCTCTCTAAAGGACGCTATATAAATTTTCCTTTAAATAGTATTATTATTAATGATAATATTGAAAAACAATGGATATAGAGCTCACGAATTCGTGGTAGCCTGGGGGTCACTAACATAAATAGTAAGCGGGAAGAACGACAGCTGAGATGGTACGGGCACATAAGACGGAGACCACCAGACCATACTGTAAATCAGGCAATGTCTGTGGATCTTCCTCGACAGCTGTACAAAGGAAGACCAAAGAACTCCTGGATGATTCAATGCTCCAAAATCCTGCAGAGAAACGGCCTAGATGGAAGCGACACCCAGAGCCGAAGAATATACAGCCTGAGAACGAGAAGAGCCGACCCCATCAGTCTACCTAGGCAATGAGTTGGGACAGTGCCAGGAAGAAGAATGAATATAGAGTATCTAATGGAACAATGGTACGCGAACCACAGTCTATTGTTACGTGAGCAAACATGCGTCAAAATACTAAAGTTCCATGAAACTTCCAATTAATTTACAACATATTAAGGCTGGTTTGCACACCCTTATTAATGCTTATTTTTACCTCGTTACCTAGTTTAAAGAATAAAATGCATTGCACCACAAAAATTACCTCCGCTAGCCTGTGCTTATATTTTTAACATTTTACCTTGGTCAGGTAAGGTAAAGAACATCCGTCTGTCAATTGCACAATAAGTAAAGAGGGCGTTTTAAGGTACCTACAATTTGAAACTTTCCTTATTGAGAGGCAAGAAATTTCAAATTCAACTCCCAAAGGAACCCAAAAAGAATACTAATGTGTATCATTTACATGAAACCTTTCTAAGGGTTTCATGTTGGCACAGTACAAAAGGGAAAAGTAATTATAAATATATTTTTTTAATATTTTTTAATTTTATATCACACTTAAGGTTAATTTTATAGTTTATAATAAAAACCTCAACCTGTTTGCTAAACACACTCTAAAGCCTTTCTTGGGGCACAAAGTTAAAATAAATAATATAAAAGTTAGATACGTTATTGAAATTGTAGGTGCTGTGAGAGAAGGTGTATGGATGTAGAAGAAGTAAAGGATGTGTAACAACAAAATAAAGTCTGACTCTGTCATTTCTGCCTATTCCGACAGAGAAATTGCGTAATGGTATATATGCATTTGTTATATAATCTCCAAAGGATATTATATAAATAATGGGCCCAAATTTATAGTGCAGTTTAAATACTAAAACCTGAAACCTGAAAATTTCGTGATTTTGTTTTCAAAGTCGGAAATCACACGCTCAAGTGAGTGTTTTAAGTGAGGTTATGAAACCACGCGAATTCCTTTTTAAAGGAGGCTAAATTTGTATGAAATTTAACGCTTATTTCTTTAGTTAAAGTTAAATTGAGTATTTAGTGTTAAGACTATGAAATCGCACTTAAGTCCACAAGGGGTAACGGATGTGCACTCTTATTCAGTCTCAAAAATAGATAATATATAGCTTTATTTTTAAAATACATAGCTTTATTTTTCGATCAGCTTGTGAATATATAGCTTTATTTTAAAAATAGATAGCTTTATTTTTCGATCAGCCTTTTACATCAGTAGATAGTTTGAATATTCCTTTTCTTAATTAATTAGCTTAATTAATAAAGTGAAATCGGAAGCTGTGAAAATTATTACTTCGCATTAATCAAACATATATTTAGGATATCATTTTCATCCCCGTTTTTGACTTAATTCCTTCTTTGAAGAATACAATCGTGCACCTAAATTCGGACTCAATTTTGAATTCTGTTTTATGTAACAAATTGGATTAACATTCTGATATTTTCAGCGAGAAACAGTTTTCCCGGGGGCTGTCCAACCCTTAAATTTTAATACGATGTTAATCCAACGCCAGACAAAGGGAAGTGTGTATTGCGGACAGCAAAGAGGAATAAAGGGACTCTCGAGATACCTCCTCAGGAAACCGGTGGAGACAGGGTTTTCAGCTCTTGAATAAGCAAAAACATTTTATTTCTTGAACTGTTGAAACGAGAGAAGTATTGAAAGTTTTTATTAACAAACACGCTTAAATTTTATAATTTGATAAATATATATAAAGGAGCTGTATTGTTTTACAATTTTTACTGTATAAAGTACAAGCTGGTGGAATTATTGCCAAGTGAGAATCTCTTAATTATATTAACGAGGCCTTAAGGCAACACCAGACTCGAATCCTATTTAAAAATTCAGGGTTTCAACAAGAATCGACCTTACAACCCCTGGATTGGGAAGACAATCGTTTCACCAACTTGGCCATGGAAGAAATGTGTGTCTTTCAAACATTTCAAGAGTAAAAAAAATATTTAAAGATATATACTGATAAGCGTTTAAGTTTTAATACCTTTTCCTTTTGTTGCCACATACCTTTTTTTTTCAAGAAACCTGACAACAGTAATACAATTTATTGTATTGCATTTTTTAACGCTTTCGTTTTATACAGTACAACCTGGTGGATTTCATGAAATGTGGCAATCTCTAACAACAAACCAGAAATATGTTAAAGATCTCGATACCTTTTTGAAAAAAAAATATTTATAGGAAACCTTGTAACCATTGTAGAAAACCTGTTTATCGACCCAGATCCTTTGAGTCAGAAAGTAGATCATGTCTTACATATTTGGCTATGGAGGTCTGCTATATGAGATAAAACAGTTTTTTTCAATGTAGAAAAAGAAAAAAAACTAGATGCAGTTTATACTAGATACAGGAAAAACAGATTATAACACAGGCATTACATAACATCGTCTCGTTTTACAATGTCGAATATCTCATTTTACAATGTTTGATAGAGTGTGAAATAATCGAAAAAAGGACAAGTATTTGTTTAAGAGGGATGTTGTACAAACAAATTGTGAAATAAATCTTGAGGTGGTTTGGCCGCATTGATAAAATAAGTTGCAAAAAAACTAAAAACAGAGTGATAAGAGCAAAATAAATGTCGTTAAATTATCTACCTTGCGAAGAATATCTCGTGTTTCAATACATTATAGAGTGAGCGACAAAAATATGACTATTTATTCGAGACGGATGTTATAAGTAGAATTAAGAAAATAATGAGTTACAATACATTAATAAAACAAATATGTTTGTCTGAAATTAATGAAGAGCAAAGAAGAGGCACACCGAGGAAAGAGTAAAATAAGATAGTTGAAGAAATTTAAGACAAAGTATTTTATTGTAATTTTGTTGTAAACAGTTAATGATAGTGGGGTTATTGCCATGTGTCCACCTTTTCAACCAACCGGAAAGATGTTCAAGAAACCTTAAAGGAAAACCAAACTTTAAACTGGGTTTTAACGGGTATCTGACCCGCAACTCCTGGGTTCAGAGACATACACCTTTTTGAGTATGCCACGGAGATCATCTAAGAAGTATGACAACAGATCAATATCTATGACGAAATGTATGGATGTAGACAAACGAGAGGTGTGTGCATGAATAGAGAAGCGTTGAGATCTTTCATCTCTGCCTACCCCAAAAGGGGCATGGCTTGATGGTATATTTTATTTATTTATTTATTATTACACATGACAAGAAATATACATAATTTGTGAAAAAAAAACAACAGGTAATTTAATTTGGACATACGATTTTAATGGATCTGTCTTCATTTGTCGTATCCCCAGTAAACTAGGCTTTTGCCTGTATCTCACTGTAGATATTTAGCATGAAAAAATAAATCGATACTTCTTTCCGATTTTTTATTACACAAAAACAAAACCCCATTACACGTTCTCATCAACCTGACAAACAGTGACGCTCAATTACAACTGGAAACATCATGCGACATTAAACTCCTCACACATCATCACTCCAGAAATACCAAAAATATTCATCCCACAATATACCGCTCACAATCATAAGAATAAAAAAAAAAACATACAGAAACACAAAAACAGCAAAATTTAAAACAATAAGAAGAAACCCACACTCACGAGCCCACGGAAATCTTTTCCACACGTCATTCATCCTGAAAACCCAAGTACTCAAAATCCTGTCGCAATAACAACCACGCTCCGATCGACTATCTAAAAGGTTTTCCTACCTTTAGCTTTATTGAATTCGGCACGCCATTGTATTTTATGTCACGGGAGCCAAATAAGCATATTGCCTTTGGGCAAAAGAGGTTTTAACTCTAGGGATGGTGAATATTTCATGTATGTAATTTGAAGAATTTAATTTAAAACTATTGCTTTCATGATTTTTTAATGCAGACTTGTTTAAAATAAATGTTCGTATTAAAAGGCGCTATATACTCGTACATCAGTTTTTTTTATTTCACAACGCAATATCGTATTCCCTTTCTTATTCAATTTCTAAGTATTTTTTAATAAATGATGAACCTTGAGGAAAGCCATTTTAAATTTTTTTATGAAAAATCTTTTGAATTATTATTTATGGCGGAATCGGATGTTGTCAAAAAAAAAAACAAATTTAAAGGAAAGATCTTCTTAGACTTTGGAAGACTTCAAGGAATCACAATTAATAGAAATGGAACAATATTTTTTGTTTTTTTTTTTCTGTAATAAAAAAATAAATGAAGTTTTTACGCAGTTATTAACAAATACCTTTCATTGAAAAATATTTAAATTTAAAAAATTACAGTAAAACCTCGTTTAACGATAGAGGTTTGTGAGTGTCCGCTTGAAAATAATTTGTTTTTGTCAATCTTGTTTTTTCATATATGTATTATTATTATTATTATTTTAAACCTGGCGAGTTTATTGCCATGTGGCAATCTCTTCCAACCAACCAGAAATATATTTTATAGGCCCTAAGTGTTAACCAGATTATTATGTGTATGTATTGTGTATATTTGTTTTATAAAATACACCAAATTAATAAACATATTTTTAATACACTGTATTTAAAAGAACTGTCAAAATGATGATATTTACTAAAAGAAACATAATTGCGTAGAATATTTTTTTAATTTATAAAAAGAACTATACAAAACTAAAGATATTTTCTTGTTCTCGTTTATTGATCTATTGACATTTCATAATAATAAAATCTCGTGATCTTATTGCCAGGTGTCAATCTCTTGGAACCAATCAGATCTGCTGTCCACTATCCCCTCTCTTACATTTGATTAATTATATGTCACTTTTACCTTCACTATTTATTGGGTGTTAACATAAGTTGGGTCCGTTTTTTTTTCCAATTTAAAAATGAGCACCAAAAGTAAAACAAAATGGTAAATGTTATTATACAATACGTCATTCGAAAGAAAATTTTCTGCTCTACAAGACATTGTGTTTGCTTTTACGTTACATATATTATTTTATTTGATTACAAGCCTTCAAAATCCTTCTGTTCGCGTTCAATCGAAGGAATAAAGCTGCTCGCGATATTTGCGAAGTGTACGGTGAAGATGTTATGAATGAAAGGACAGCTCGTCGATGGTTTTTGCGCTTCAAAGACGGTAATTTCGACCTGAAAGACATGGAGGTTTCCGGACGACCAGTGGACTTCGATGAGCATTGCTTAAACCATATTATTCATGAAGATCCTCTTTTTACATTTACCATTTTATTTTACTTTTGGTGTTTATTTTTAAATTGAAAAAAAAAACGGACACAACTTATGTTAACACCTAATATATTGCTTATAATTTTTTTTGAAAGGGAATAATCATTTAAATATTTTTAGCGACCATTCAACTTTCTTTATTTACTTTTGTCTGGTTGTTTGGAAGAGATTGCCACATGCCAATAAGCCAGCCAGCAAAAAGTGTAAAACTTGAAATACATGGCACAAATTCATAAACAAGAGGGAAAAGGTAAAGCCACATCGGCCAATGGCGAAAAGGAAAAGCAAATCAAGAAAAAACACGGATCATTAAAGACTTGAAATTATGTGTTTTTTAATCGCTGTTTGAAACACGCCAATGACGGGGAGAGTTTAGCTTTAGTCGATAACTGATTTCAGAGCTTTATTTTATGTACAGTAAAAGACGTCGTAAATGAAGAAGAACGATGAACTGAAAAAACAACAATAGACAATCTTTGTTTGATAGTAGCGTATGTTCTTGATCGGGAAGACGCTGAATATATTTGACGGAATAAAGTACGGAAACGGTGGAGTAGTTTAAAATATTATACAAAATATGTCATTGGCGAACTTGGCACCTATTTCTCACATTCTATCAATTAAGTTTGACAGCATTTTTGACAGAATGCAATTACAGAAGCCTCGCAACAACAATATTAAACCAATTGAGTAACGCAAGGGATGTATTCTTGGCACTGCCTAGCACCATGAGAAAAATCCTTATTAAGGTATTCTTCCATATGAATGAAAAAAATCAGAGCCACGATATGTAATGCCATGTTTACACGAGCTTAGTACTTGTCATTAGTGCTTCTCACTCGCACTTGTCACTTATATCCACGTGTAAACAAGCATATTACTCGTAGTGCTAAGCATTAGTAAATCTGGCAAGTGCAAGTGAACAGGAGGCCGACTTATTTACTAAGCGATAAGCAGCTACACCCACCACAATTCAACTAAGCACTTGTCGCTTGCAGAGTCGTCTAAACAGCCGCGGCAAGTTTTTAGTGACAAATCGAAATAGCAAATGAGCGCACTTGTTCGTTCTTTTTTTTTTGTATTTGAACACATTTCTCAAAACAAGGCGGCGGCGGCGATGGTCGACCATTCCGGACGGATGTCGTGCTACTAATATCTCTTCCTAACACCAACGTGTAAACGATTTATTATCACTTGTCACTAAGCAGCAAGCAAGTACTAATGATAAATACTAAGCTCGTGTAAACATGACATAGCAGGAAAAAGCCGAATGATATGCATAATTACATTATTTATCTTGAATTTTTTTTTTGATATAAAATAATGTAATCTATGTTTATTTATTTATTTATTTAATAATTTCTTGTATATTCCAACCAACCAGGCAAAAGTAAATAAAACAAGTCACATGGCTGCAAATCTTATTCAGATGTTTATTCATTTTTATGCAATTTATGGACATAAACATACTAAATTAGATATCATCAATCAAAGGATGGGTGAGAGGAAAGAAAACTCAGGTATTAAACACGTTATATTACTGACTAGTTATTTTAGTCGCTTCTTAAAGTATGTCGAGGACGGAGCTAGTCTAACATTGGTTTGTAACTGGTTCCAGAGTCTCACTGCATGGGCAGTAAAACGCGACGTAAAAAAAGAAGCGGTGAACTGGGAAGGCAAACTGATATTTTTTAGGCAAATTAATAATGACTATCCATCCCCACGAAATCCATAAACACATACGTGAGCATATGTTTACGAACCCCACAAAGACGGACAATCACCCGAACATTATTTTTCATATAAAGTGAGATATCATCAATCAAAGGAAGGGATGGTGGAGAGGAAAGGAAAAGAAAAATTAGGAATGAAACACGTTATTTTACTGACTAGAAATTAAGAGATTTTTCAGTCGCTTCTTAAAGCATGTCAAGGACGGAGCGAGTCTTATATTGGTTTGTAACTGATTCCAGAGTCTCACTGCATGGACAATAAAGGACGACGTAAAGAAAGAGGAGCGGTGAACTGGAAAGGCCAATAAACAATATCTGTTTGAGCGCAGCGCTAGTTCAAGATTGGAACGACGCTGAATTTTTTTTGGCGAGATAAGAGAGGGCGGCGGGACAGTTAATGATGGTATACAAAAGAGATAGTATGTGAATTTGGCGTCAATTTATCACGTTCAACAAGTTCAGCACCTTCTGGTATGAAGTGATATGATTGTACTTTCTCAAGTTAAACATTTATCTTAAACAATTTTTTTGAAGATGCTGTAATTTGTCTAGCTGTTCCTCCGTAATGTCCAAATGACAGACGTCTGCATACTCCAAAATTGGAATGAACAGAGATTGCACTAGTAAAACTCTGGTTTTAGTATGCAAGAATCTTTACAAGGGAATGAAGGTTGAAGGAGATCCTTTGGCTGAAGAAGAAAACTCTTCCTAGTTGTGGAATTCGACTATTTACATAGTA
This sequence comes from Odontocerum albicorne, assembly GCA_949825065.1. Taxonomy (NCBI): domain Eukaryota; kingdom Metazoa; phylum Arthropoda; class Insecta; order Trichoptera; family Odontoceridae; genus Odontocerum; species Odontocerum albicorne. Next base: position 48,180,184 of record OX463842.1, on the reverse strand, counting down.
TTTTCTCAGATGATGGATTGGTTTACGAGAGATAAATAACGGTGTGTAGCGATAGAAAATATAACCTATGAGGCACTGAAATTATTCTCGAACCGGACAATATCAAAATCTGCCAAGATGATAGTCCACAACAGAATTTTAGAACCAACTTTGAAGTATGAGAGCTAAACGTGGTCGTAGAACAAGACAGCAAAGAGCAGAATAAATTCTGTAGAAATGTGTACACTTAGAATAGTACATGGAGTGACAATGTATCACAAAATACGAAATGAAGTGATTAAAACATGAATGTGAATATAAGGCTTATCGAGTAAGATGAAGAAGAGCACTTTGAGATGGTTTAGGCATGTGGAACGAATGAATGAAGAAAGACTAACAAAACAAATATATAGAGTAAATATGAGTAGAAGGCGCGGTATATGAAGACCAAGGGAAGTATTGTTGATTCAAGTATTATGCGAGTACTCGTATAATATGTCTTGAAATAAGGAAAATTAAAAAATCAGAAAAGTCGTAGGCGCTGTATGAGAAGGTGTATGAACGTATATGAGGCGAAATATTAGTATCGCGTTACGAAAGTCTGACGCGTTCTCCTCTCTTCCTATCGTGACATGGAGACGGCGTGATCCTTTTATATAATACACATCATATATAGTATATGTATGTGTATTCCTTTTATAGTTTGGAAATAATTCTCAGAAAAACATGTTGAAGACATTGTAGTTTCTCCATAAAACTAAATCGCCATAACAACCGTTTGCTTAGTCCATAATTGAACTGAGCAGAATTTCAAGATCGAATTTTCAGGTTAAGGCGACAGGAACCTTCATTCTACTCGTATAAGGACATGAAAACTGAAGGCGATCGTTCAGCTTACATAATTTATTTAGTATCGCCATAAGAGAGTGCTATACTTGAATACTTACAGCTGTTGAACCGTTTCACTTAATATATTATTGAATACTGTAATATATGGCTGATGTATTACCATACAGCAATTTAATAGAACTGTTTTACAAAAGTTTTGATTAAAAAATGAAGGTTTTTACAGATTTGATAGAAAAAATGCAATAAAAAACACAAGCATTCCATCCCGATATTAAATTATCGGGGTAGACAGAGAGGACAGAGCAGCAGTCTTTCCTGTCTTCATCTTTTACATTAAAATTTTACGATTTCATTGACTTTCAACGTTTCCTTCTTTCAAAATACTCGTATAATTGACTTGATTCAACCATACTTTTGTGAGTCATTTGTTTACATGTTCAAACCATCTCAAAGTGACATTGTTCATCTTACTCAACACATTAGCCTTAAATTTAAATTAATTCCTCATTACTTTATTTCGTTATCCGTAAAACATTGTCACCCCATGTATTCTTCAAAATGCACATATGAGGAGGTTATATTAAAAAAAGAACATGCCCACCAAATCAGAATGTTGGAAAATCGCAAAAAAAAACTGTTTGCATTAAAAATACGAGTATATGACATAATAATTTATTGTAAAAATATTTGAAATCCATAAAATTGCTTAAGGTGACTTGATTTGTTGTTTAAAATCGAATCATAATAATTAAAATAGTTATTCTAGTTTAAAATATGGACATGATCCTTTTTGAGTGAACAATTCTACTTTAATCTTTTTTAATTGAACAGGTCTGGGACATGATGTTTTTTGTTCGATTTCAAAAATATTATACAAAAAATAATTGGGTACAATAATTTATTTTTATTTTAATCAAATAAAATAAGTAAAGTGTTACAAAATAAGAAGAAATATTACTATAAAACTATAAATATATGTAGGTAGATAAAGCTGTATAATGACATTACACTGCACGTATGATTTAAAACTGACAGTTGCTGGTGAACTGGTATGAAGTTAGACACAATAGGAAAGCTATGATTGGTTAATTCGGACATGACCTTTTTTGATTGGTTTGAAGCCTGGACAAGACTCTTATTGAAAAAATACTGGTTTTTAATTATGATTTTAAAATGATTTATGTGCTTTTTTCATTTAAATGAAAATGTTAAACGGGTCCGTACCATCGATAAGAAAAAATCTGCTTTATCAACTCATTTTTTTGTATCCGATAGGCATGATCTTTTTTTCATGTTACATCCTCATATTTCTACAGCATATGTTTGACTACTTTTATTTTTTTGTTACGTCCACGTTTCACTCCCTCACATCTAAGATTTTACTGTACTTATTGTGGATTTTAGCGTAACAACAACATTGATGACCTTAAATACAAAGTAAATAAGGTCATCACCGGCCTGAAAAGAAAGAGATTGGATAGACTTGTAGGATACCTACCTAGTAAATAAATAATTGTCAAAATAATAAGTGAATTGTTAAACACAATTAAATTAAATTTATTATTGTCAGATAGTAAACATACAGGGCCAATGACCGATGAAGAATTCAAGGATTGTCACACGCTATGAACAACAACAATATTTACTATTTACAGTGTCTGCAAATTGGCTAGCCATCTCCAAATACAAATAATTAACCTACCGCCAATTCATGCGCTAGAGCAAGGCAGATATGTATCGCGAATGTATTCACTCATTGGTATATATTGTCCGCGCGCCGAGAAATAAACATATTATTATTGTCATTCATTCAACTGTCAAGACTTGTTATTTATTTTACCCGCTGTCCACTTATCGTTTTATATCCGCATTCCTGAGTCTATATTTATTTGAATACAAATCAAGATCATCATGACTTATAGAGATAAGCAATCCGCTATATTGATGACTCTGAACGAGAAGTAACGCAGATCGACTAAAACGAAGATAGCGATGTCGATATCAAAATCATCAGCACGTTCTAATAGGACACACGCTACATTGATAACGACCATCGTTACAGACTTATGATAAACCATTAAAACAGGCTATATCAATAAAGACAGACGCTATGTTTAAATTCGACTTTTGAAACACTTCAGCTATGGTCTGACGACTTGAAAATTTTCAGAATCTCACAGCCGGAACAATAAATGACGACGTGAAAATTTTCGAAATCTCACAGCAAGAACAGTAAAGGATGACGGGAAAATTTTCAAAATCTCACAGCAAGAACAGTAAAGAATGACGAGAAAATTTTCAAAATCTCACAGCAAAAACAGTAAAGAATGACGGGAAAAATTTCGAAATCTCACAGCAAGAACAGTAAATAATGACGAGAAATTTTTTAAAATCTCACAGCAAAAACAGTAAAAGACGACGTAAACAATTAAGAACGATGAACTGAAAACGGTGTAGACAAGCAAAATGTACACAAATATTCTGCATAAGTTATGTTATTGTATAATAAAGGCATTGAATAATATTTGAGGAAGTTAGTCAGCGTTAAATTTTCTAAGAATTTGTGAACTACTAATGAGGATTGCTTGAGACTTAGTAGAATTAATTAGTAAACCCTTGCTCCTTACTTCACTCGGAGATCAATTTATTATTTATGCTACTTAATGCCGTGTGGAGGAAACATTTGAGATCAAACTGAATATGCTATACATATGCAATACACTCAACCTAAAGCTGAATGTATTAATAAATGTTTTGCACTTCATATTTAACCTTTTGCAAATCAAACTCAACCCTTCGCAAATCAAATTCACCCTTTGGATAAAATATTCAAAATAATGGTTCAATAGTTTAATGCTGTTGTTTCAAGTTTCAAGTCAACTGCTGACTCATGGCACGCAATGATATGGAATGCACTAAAAAAAGCCTTGGTTGTGTTTTTTTAGATCAACGGAAACGGAACGGGGGATTGCGGTCACCTGTTGAAATAAAAAGTGTGATGGCATTCTTGAACTCCTTATGAATTTTATTACATTATATCATCATCATCATCATTGTCAACCAGAGTCGATTCACTGCTGGATGAAGGTCTCCCCAAGTTGACTCTAAATAGTTCGGTTTTTTGCTCGTTGATGCCATGTTATGCCAACATGCTTCCTGATTTCATCTATCCAGCGTACCTTCGGCCTTCTTCTGGGCCTCTTTATGCCTCATGGGTACCATTGGATCATTTCGGATGTCCATCGGGAGTCTGACATTCTGGCTACGTGTCCGGCCCATTGCCATTTCATTCTTTTGCACACCTTTATAACGTCTTCTACCTTTGTTATATTGCGAATCCAGGTGTTTCGTTTACGGTCTCTTTTAGTATATCCCAACATGCATCTCTCCATGCCCCTTTTGTGTGTTCTTTACTGTGAGCGTCCATGTCTCGCAGCCATACGTAAGTACTGGGAGAATACATTAGTTGTAGACCTTTCGCTTCAAGGATATTGGGAGATTACTTTTGAAGATGTTGTTCAAACGTCCAAATGAGCTCCACGCTAGTTTTGATCTTCGTGCTATTTCCTCCGATATGCCACCTACAAAGGAAATAAGTTGGCCCAGATACACATATTCCTGGACAAGTTCTATCGGTTTTCCATCTACGTTTATTGGTTTTGGGGTAGGAAAGCTGTTCATCATATATTTGGTTTTCGATATATTAATTTTTAAACCAACTTCTTTACTGACCTCTGCCAATTCTTGCAGTTGGTGCTGAAGATCATTCGGGTTTTGTGTGAATATAATTATATTATATATTTTAGTTCATGTCATCTGCCTACCCCAGCAGGGAAGCGATGTGATGGTATTATGTATGCATGATATTGATTGGTTCGAGTGTATATCTTTTAGTGGCCCATTTACTCTGTTTTCTATTACAACTTGCCTGAAATATAGTAAAATATTTTTATAAGCAACACAAAGGTTTAGACATTACCACAAAGGAGAACACTCTCCGAAAAATTCATGTAATGCCTCGACCCAATGTTCCTGAGCTCCACTTTTCGGAGGTTGATGTAGGTGAGGTTCGTCGTATTCTTTTGACTATATCCTCAAAAGCGATGGGTGACGACAATATTTCGATTGTATTCATCTCCTTCATTATCGATGCTATTCTTCCTGTCATAACACATATTATAAATTTTTCTTTGTCTACTAGCAGCTTTCCTAGTGTATGGAAGAGGGCTCTAATTATTCCGATCCCGAAAGTTGACTCACCCACGTCATATAAAGATTTTAGGCCCATATCTATTCTGCCCACACTATCCAAAATTATTGAAAAAATTGTTCATATACAAATTGACTCCCACCTTAATCAATTTGAATTGTTTAATCCATTGCAGTCAGGATTTCGTCCGGGACATAGTACCACTACCGCACTGGTCAAGATCACGGATGACGTGAGACGTGGAATGAGCTTTAAGCAGTTGACATTGTTATGTCTACTGGATTTCAGCAATGCATTCAATACTGTAGACTTTGATCTGCTTATGGCTCGAATGCGTTCATTACGATTCTCTGAATTGGTCATAGTCTGGTTTTCGAACTATTTAAAGGGAAGACAACAATCCTGTAAATACCAAGAGCATATATCTGAATGGACTGATCTCTCTGCAGGCGTTCCCCAAGGTGGAATTCTCTCTCCACTCCTTTTTTCTATATTCATCAACCCAATAACATCGTCTCTTAAATGTTCTTATCATCTGTATGCAGATGACCTGCAGATATATATTCATTTTGATCCAAATTTCTTTCACGCGGCTTTGAACAATTTAAATACGGACCTTCAATCGATCTCGGAGTGGACTGGGGAGCATGGCTTACTCATCAATCCTAAGAAGTCTCAAGCGATCCTCATTGGCAGCCCTCAGCTTCTCGGTAAATTCAACACTGACTTACTTCCTCCAATATTACTTGATGGCTCTATTATACCATTACATAAAACTGTTAAAAACCTAGGAGTGCTAATAGATAACACTCTCTCATGGCGAGATCAAATAAATGAGGTAAGCCGAAGGATCTTCTTCAGCCTTCATTCCCTTAAAGTGTTGCAAAGATTTCTACCAACTAAAACCAAAATTTTACTCGTACAATCTCTGCTCTTTCCGATTCTGGACTATGCGGACGTATGTTACTTGGATGTTACAGAGGAACAGCTGGACAAATTACAGCGTCTTCAAAATGTGTGCCTAAGATTTATTTTCAACCTACGAAAGTCCGATCATATAACTTCATACCAGAAGGCATTGAACTGGTTGAATGTTAGAAATAGACGCCAAATTCACATACTGTCTCTATTGTATAATATCCTTAACTGTCCCGCCGCACCCTCTTATCTCGCCGAAAATTTTCAGCGTCTTTCCAATCATGGATTAGCGCTACGCTCAAACAGAGATTGTTTATTGGCCTTTCCAGTTCACCGCTCTTCTTTTTTCACGTCGTCCTTTACTGTCCATGCAGTGAGACTCTGGAATCAGTTACAAACCAATATAAGACTCGCTCCGTCCTTGGCATGCTTTAAGAAGCGACCGAAAAAACTCTTAATTTCTAGTCAGTAAAATAACGTGTTTCATTCCTGATTTTTCTTTTCCTTTCCTCTCCACCATCCTTTCCTTTCCTTTTGATTGATGATATCTCACTCATATGAAAAATGGTGTTCGGGTGATTGTCCGTCTTTGTGGGGTTTGTGGGCATGTTCTCACGTATATGTTTATGGATTTCGTGGGGATGGATAGTCATTTGAATGATTTATGCGACCACGTAACTTGCTTCATTTACTTTTGTCTGGTTGGTTGGAAGAGATTGCCGCCTGGCAATAAGCCCGCCAGATTGTATTGCAATAAAAGTGTTAAATAAATAAATAAATAAATAAATAAAGGTTCTTCAAAGAGCCAAAGTTGATTGAGAGTTGCTGACTAATATTAAAATCCGAAATGTGTCCTACTTGGGTCATATACTTAGAGGAGCAAAGTACAAATTACTGCACCTGATCATCCAAGGCAAAATGGAAAGCCGAAGAGGTGTTGGCATGAGAAAAATCTTCTGGCTCCGCAATATACGTGATTGGACTAGCATAAGGGGCGTTGGAGATCTTTTTCGGGCTGCCGGGGACAAAGATGTCTACTCTCAGGTGATATTCAACGTTGGGGGGACCTGACATGACACTGGGAAGAAGAAGATAAGCCAAGAATATAAAATAAGATAATATGTTTTTTTAGCTATTGTATTATATCATACATTAAGTCATTATATAGAAAATGATATTTATTTCATTTCTCCTAAACTGAATTGGAAGTGTATTCTTCCGTCTCTAAGCTTTCGATATATCGAGGTATGGAAGCATGATAATATAATACCTCACTGATAATATTGATCCGCTTCTATCAAATATCACAGACCCAAAAAAAGAGAACGCCACGCTTCAAAAATAATATTTCATATCTTAAATATCGGTATGTGATCCTACACAAAGCCTCACCATACGGTTCGATGCGGCTTTATACAGAGCTTGGCTCCAATTTAGGGCCCTCCGTTCTAAGGAGAAACCAAATATAAGCATTTAAAACAATTGAAATAAAGTGTGTTAAAATACAAGTTCACAAAGATAAAAAAACTTTCCAAAATATAATTTTATGCTTAAAAGGCATGAAAGTGTGTAAAATAAAGTTCTTAAAAAACGGAATATATACATACAGTACCCGGCGGTAAATAATACACATCGGGCCATCGTGCGACAGGGACGACGCTCTACAAAGACATATGTATTACAATACTTACATTACATACATACCACCACGACAGAACGTCAAACGTTCATATCGCGACACATGTGTTTCGCATCTTCTAACATACGTCCATATACCGTCCCGCAGGGTCCAACAATTTTTCTGACATTTTTCCATTAGCTTTTTTTTTTCCCAAAATATCATGCACTTGATTCAACTATACTTTCCAAAATGCCTCTTTACCACGCTTTCTAATCATGTTTGCACCGTATATTTATTTTGTTAGTATTTTTTCATTCATCCATTCCACGTGCCCAAGCCATCTCATGGTGCTCTTCTTTATTTAGCCTTAAGTTCACTTTCATCCCTAATAACTTCTTTCTGTATTTTATCATACATTGTAACACCATGTATTTTTCTAAGTACATGCATTTATACAGCATTTATTTGGCTCTTTTCAATCTTGTCCACGTTTTGCTTCCATACATCAACATTGGCAGATTTTTAATAATGTACAGTTGGAGTATATACGAGTATATATGTATGTTTTTGTGCCCCATTGTTTTTTTCTTTTTTCCTGTCGCTACACGCCGTTCGATATCCCTCATAACTCTTCCATCATGTGAGAAAATACTACCTATTTATCAAAATTCTTCTGCTTGACCATACTTTCATTAGTTACCCATGTATCGTATTTACTGAAAACGATATAAAAGTCCAAAATTGAACAAACTGCACCAAAATATCAATAATGCTATCAAATTGATCACAATATGATACAGTCCATAAAAATTGATCACAATATGATACAGTTCATAAAAATTGATTATAATATGATACAGTCCATAAAAATTGACCACAATATGATACAGTTCATAAAAATTGATTACAATATGATATAGTTCGTAAAAATTGATCACAAAATGATACAGTTCATAAAAATTGATCACAATATGATACAGTTCATAAAAATTGATAACAATATGATACAGTTCATAAAAATTGATCACAATATGATACAGTTCATAAAAAATAAATTGAATTTTTTTTTTCAAAGTTTATTTTTAATTACATACTCATTGTTACGTTGAATCATATAATCGTATTGGATTAATACGACATAAGTTAAGCTTGACATATGGGATATAAGTGAGAGCCAATACCGACAGGACAAAAAACCTTCTCAGAGGGGCGGAAATGAGAACCCTACGCTCCATCGCAGGCAGAACTCTTAGAGATCGGATCAGAAATGAAACGATAAAGTCTGTCTCTGGTGTTGAAGACATAGTGAGGTGGGGAAGAAGAAGAAGGCACTTCTGGAGGGATCATGTAGACCGCATGGAGGATACGAGACTTGCGAAAATCGCTAAGACTGAAAACCCTAGCAGCAGGAGATTACCAGGAAGGCCGCTGAAAAGATGGAAGGACAGCTGGACGTCATTATCCCAGGACAGCCCACCGTCACAAACAGGGCATACGACCTAGACCAAGAGGAAGAAGAAGAAGTTAAGCTTAAATCAAAGTGACGATTTTGCTTTACAAAAGCAATGTCAAACTGTTTTTTTTTCCACATAAATCATTCTATTTAAAAAGGAGCTCAACAATATAAATTGAGAATTCACCGAAAAATGTACAAATACTTGTAGTACATATGTAGAAAGATGTGTAGCGGGACTTAATATAATGTGTGGAATGTTATTAATTATTAAGCGTTCTTAAATAGAGAAAGTAATCAGACTATAAACGGTTCTCAAGTTATATTTTAAATTATTAGAACTATTTTATTAGTTGAAAAATGCCTGAAATGTTTTGAGTAGGATAATTTGTTCCAATTTAGATTTTTTTTTTTCAATTAAGATTGGATTTAGATATTTTTTTCCATTTTAAGGATTCGATTTGAACAATTTTATTTCACTTTTTTTGGATTTGTTTCAGTGGGTATCAGAGTATCGGATTGGGTTAATAAACCTTTTGAAAACATGAATTATTTATATTTTTTTATCAATTTTCGTCTTAGTCGATTTATTCCAGTAAAAAATCTAGTATTTTCGTTCTTAGAAATAGATATTTAAACACATTTCCAATTACTTTAAAAATAATATTTACAACATCCTTTTTTAAAAGTTGTCTTTTTTTACCTTATCTCAGAGGTACAGATCAATTATTTTTAAAACTGTATTTTGTATCAGTGGAATGTCAGAAAAATAAAGCTCGCCTTTAAGTCATTAATCAATGCATTTGCTAGATTTTTATTTGGTGCTGCCGGAATATAGGGGAGGTTTGCCCAATTGTGGGAGGGGGAGTTAGTTCAACTTGTGGAAAGTTGGGGGAGATAGAAGAAAAGATGGCTGCCCAATAGGATCGAGCAGACTGAAAGGGCTTCTTGAGAGCCGAGATGACCTCTCGACTCAGTTTGGGGGAAGCAAGAAATGAAGAGCAACAGGTACAGGACATTTTCTCCGAACGACTTCTAATTAATAAAAGAGACTGCAATTTTTATTCATTTTATTCAATTACTCTATGAATTGAAGCTGTTCCCTTATTTATTTTGTTTTATATGATAATATTTGCTAAGACATTAATGAATAATCACGTGTTTCAATCTTTTTTGCATTTTTAGCAACAAGTTTATTACGAATTTCGGCTACAGTTATTTTACTAACACGAGTTCTTTCTCAATTTTATGGAAATTCATAAAATCGATTTTTTATAAGTTCGGAGAATAGTAGAGAACTCATAAGAACTCATATATATTCAGTTTTGGATATTCTTGGGTACCAAAAAAATGTAATACTTACATCACAAGTCATGGCTAAAATATTACTCCAATTTACCCTCCAAACAATGCTTAAAATCTATTCTTAAAGTATTTCTTCTTTTTTCTTGTCATTTTTTATTGGTTTATTAGTCAAGAGGGATTTTGATACTATATAGTTATAAAAATAATAATTGTAATTTAAACACAATTAATATATATATAAATAATTTATTTATCCATATAACATGAAATAATGGATAATTAGGTTAGTGTATCGATTACCACCATAACAAAACGTCAAACTTTCGTATCGCGACATATGCGTTTCGCCTCTTCTACATTCATATGCCGTGTCGCAAGTTCCAAAGATTATTCTGACATTTTTCCATTTGCTTCTTTTTTTCAAAATATCATGCACTTGATTCAAGTATACTTTCCAAAATGTCTGTCTACCACGCTTTACAATCACGTTTGCATATTTATTTTGTTAATATTTCCTTTTTCATCCGTTCCACGTGCCCAAGCCATCTCATAGTGCTCTTCTTTATTTAGCCTTAAGTTCACTTTCATCCCTCATTACACTTACTTCTGTATTTTATCATACATTGTTACACCATGTATTTTTCTAAGTGCACGTATTTATACAGCATTTATTTGGCACGGCAACTCAGTATTCATTAAGCGCGGCTGCCGCGCGAGCTAATGTTCGATGGTTTACCGCGCGTAGTCGATACACCGCTTAAAGGAATTAAACAAAAACTAGTCGCAACCCGTGAAATATTCACGGAAGTAAAACAAATTCTTCATTTATGAAAATATATATTCATAAATGTAAAATTTGTTTATATATATCATTTAAACATCGTCCCCTTTTACACCGGTTCAAAAATCGTTAGCTAGGTATTTAACATTCGTTCAGTATCACGGACCCACCGAGATTCAAATTTCGAATTACTTTCGGAGATAATCCAAGTATTCCTCTCTCGCTCTCTTGTATTCAAAATTCAATTCTCGTATTCTTTCTTTGACGACAGCCGTCGTACGGATGTTGGCCTATTTATACTATGATATAACTTTAACTCAAATTAATATAAAAATAAATTGATTTAAAATACTACAATACGTTCACATATATTTTGGAATGGAAAAAAAAATATTGATTTAAAAGATGTAATTTTTTATTATTTATTTTAAATTTACAGATAATTAAATAGTGCATTAATTAAATAGTGGGAGTGGAATTTTGAAGTTTAGAAATGAAAAATTAAGAACGAGAACTGCAGTTGAATGAAATTTTATTCAAATCCTCCTCAACCAGACCACATTCACATAAACAAGAATTAAAAATAGGTATTTTGATTAAGTGAGATTAATACAACAGTGACCAGGAATACGACACAATGGGGACACCGAAAATTAGTCCAGAGGAAAATAATACAACCATAAAATGTTCGAATATACTATACTTATCACGGGAAATAATGATATCACGGGAAAGATGTATTTAATTTTCAAGCCTAACGTATTAATTTTTTTTATTGGTCTAAATTACTAAGCTTACACTAAATTAAAAGCATCGACAACGCCATACCTAAGCTTAAATTTTTCTTTAACTTAAAAGATATTTTTTAAGATTTTTAAAATTTTACAGTCTTCATGTATCAAGGGTGTGGGACTGTACTTCGTTCATTAAAGTAGAATGCTCATAAAAGCTTTTAAAAAGCTTTCCAACTAACCATATTTTTCAACCACTGAAGGAAAACTTATCCTTATAAATATCTACGGGTATGTTACACGTGTAGTATTTTTCATCTTAAATTACGACTTTAAGAACCTCTTTCTTATAGCCATTATTCAATAACGTATATTCATATAGAGTAAATCAATTGTGCGTTCTATCCAATAAGTATGAGTTTAAAACTTTATTTATTTAACGAATATCTTAACAAAGTCGTCACCGTTGTCCAAAAGTGAACATATTAGGTGTTAACATAAGTTGTGTCCGTTTTTTTTTTGCAAATTAAAAATGAGCACCAAAAGTAAAACAAAATGGTAAATGTTAAACGTCATTCGAAAGAAAATTTGGAATCAATTGCCGAACTTCTGAACTTTTCCCATTGATTTAAGATGGCGGTATATTTCATCTGCTCAGTCAATTCTACGGTGGTTTGAAGGGAATCTTCATGGTTTAAGGGGTCCTCATCGAAGGACCGGTTAAACCACATTATTCATGAAGATCCCCTTCAAACATTTTTCATCACCATTTTCAAACCATTTTTTATCCTCATTAATGATGTGGTAAAGCAACCTTTGCTTATGTCCATGCATAGCTCGATGACGCGCGAGCAAACTAGCAGAAATTGTCGAACGTTGATTTTTGTTGTTTTCACTCAAAACATGTGGAACCCAAGCGCCGAACTTCTGGACTTTTCCCATTGATTTAAGATGGCGATATACAGTCATGTGACTACAATTCATCTGCTCAGCCAATTATACGGTGGTTTGAAGGGGATCTTCATGAATAGTATGGTTTAAGCGGTCCTCATCGAAGTCTATGTCCACTGGTCGTTTTGAACGTTCCATGTCTTTCAGGTCGAAATGACCGTCTTTGAAACGCAAAAACCCTCGACGAGCTGTCCTATCATACATAGCATCTTCACCGTACACTTCGCAAATATCGCGAGCAGCTTTGGCAGCGTTATTCCCTCGATTGAACGCGAACAGGAGGTGTCGAAAATGCTCAATTTTGTCTACTTGACATTCAATTTTGAAGGCTTCTAATCAAATAAAATAATATATATAACTTAAAAGCAAACACAATATATTGTAGAGCAGAAGATTTGAACGAATTTTAAACACCTAGCTAACAATTTTTGAAGCGGTGTAAAAGGGGACGATGTATAAATTATATATATAAACAAATTCTACATTTATGAATATATATTTTCATACATGTAGAATTTGTTTTACTTCCGTGAATATTTAACGGGCTGCAACTAGTTTCAAATTACTTTCGGAGGGAATCCAAGTATTCCTCTCTCGCTCTCTTGTATTCAAAATTCAATTCTCGTATTCTTTCTTTGTCGACAACCATCGTATGGGTTTTGGCCTATTTATGTTATACTATGATATCGGTCGAAGATTTGAACCCTGCGAGACACTTGATAGTGAACTAAAAAGTTTGGGCTCGAATATACCTTAAGAAACTTGATATAACTTAATGTATGATAAATAATTTGTGAAATTGATATATGTTAGACTAATAGTTTTTAAAGTTGACTAAACTACTCAACAATGATTTAATTATAGAAAAAATGTTGGGAAGCAGTGGTTTTAATATTTAGATCTCGCATATTATGGAGATAAACATTTAAAGTTGATTCGGTCATGGAAGTTCTATTTTACTCACCTTGAATATTTTTCTTGGCTAGTTATTTGCATTGAATATATTTTTATTCAGGCGTCTTTGGTTACAAATGGTGGAAGTATTTGATGTTATTATAAAAATAATAAAATGTAAATTTAAGTAACGTCGTTTATATAGCAGATTCTCTTCAAGAGCCCTCTAACTTGGGATTCGTACCTACTTTTATGGAGCAGATTATCTTCAAGAGCGCTCTAATTTGGGATTCATACTCACTTTTATAAAGCAGATTATCTTCAAGAGTGCTCTAACTTAGGATGCGTACCCACTTTCATTGACAGATTAAATATATACAAATTGAGCTTAAAAAAGACGGTGGCTGCGACTATCAGATGAAGTACTTCCCCACATCCATATACTCGTATGTTTGGAAAAACAGACAATCGCAAAAAACTTACCAAAAGACGATGAACTACAAAGAAACTATTGTAAATCTTTTGATATGTTGTAGTCAAAGATTCGGCTTAAGATGTAGTACAGTCTATGAGTTAATTCATAGTTATAATCATAAATTTTGATAAGACTACGTTTTTCGTATCTGAAACTATTCACTTTGTGTATTGTATTGTATCACACTCTCAGTGTATACAGCAACACTTGACATTTTATTGACATATAATAACTTCTTCCGACCAACCAGAAATTTGCTTAAGCATCGTACTAGTATCGCCTGTATCGTCTTAACAACTTGACCATGGAGATTGTTTTGAAGGATTAAAACGAACTATACGTTAAACGGTTCAGAAATTATGAAGAATACGAAGAAAACAAATGCTGAGATAAAAACTTCAGTTTCTCAGCAATGTTATAAGAGCGGTTATTACAGTATAGAATAGCGTATAAGGGACGTGCAAGCTTGTAAAAAATGCTGACGTCCTTAACGTCCCCAAACTGGTGTTAATAAACGGGCCGCAAGCTCAGATCGAGAATGCCGGGAATGTGAGGCTCTCAGTTCCAGAATACTTTTCAGGGATGTCACCCCCTATACCAAGGCCGTTCTCAAGATTCCACCCTTTACAGTCAGGGACGCAATTTGCTGGAAATCTAACCCGAAACTTTGTAATGAACTCAGCGCAAATAAAATGTAATTACAATTTCAAACATTTCTCTTATTTGTTGAGTTTACTCTACATCAGTGTTCCCCAACCTTTTTAGACCTGTGGACCGGTAAAAAAAGGATAAAAAATTCGCGGACCACTAATACTGAAATAAAAATGGTTTTTTTATTTAATATTTTTTTAATCTTATATTGTGACAGATGGACATATGTAACTATAATTGACAAATATACAGTTAAACAATTTTAATTGTAACATTGTCTGATACAATTAAAATTGAACAAAAACCATGGGGTTTTTGCAACAAACTAATGCGACAAACAAACCTGCTGTTGATCTTTGCTAATACTCGTATTTTGGATATTCTTGGCTGCAGTGCTGTCTCTGACAGACGAAGTGCTGCATTAACGTCCAGTCTATTCCTTTGTTTCGATTTTATTGAGGACATGGATGAAAATCTTATATTTAATATTTTTGCATGGCGAATTTCTTGAAATTTGGCATACTGTTTGCGGCCCGGCGGAAAGTCTCTGCGGCCCGGCACCGGGCCACGGACCACCGGTTGGGTAACACTGCTCTACATCACGACTTCGGAAAATTAAGGAGACAAAAGGACTTTCTAGGATAAGTGGAAACTCACTCAATGTATACACCATTTCAAAATGGACATTTCTTAAGTAAATAATGGACGTTTCTTAAGTGAATAAGTCCATATGTTTGTTATTTTAAAGAAACTACCATCTTATTGGAAGTGAATTAAGATTACTTTAAAAAAATATTACTTATTTATATCGTCAATTCATGTACTTTTTTGAAGTTCAATATTCCCTTCACTTGAACGCGATTTATAATTTTTAAATTTATTTTAGATATATGCTAGTGACATCTATTGAGTAATTTTAAATGCATAAGTAGTATTTTCTCAGACGATGGAAGAGTTACAAAGGATATCGAATGGTGTGTAGCGATATGAAATAAAGTCAATGGGTCACTGAAACATATAGTATTGTATTACATTTTCATTGTATCGGGGTCAACTTGGCGAACTTATTACCATGTGAAAATTTCTTCCAACCAACCACAAATATATTCAAGAGGCTTCAAGTAAAAATTGAACAGCCCTCGGGTTAGGAGACAAACAATCTATCAACTAACATAGGTCAAGGAAATCGTCATATCTAGTCAAACCGGATAGTATCAAAATCTGCTAAGATGATACTGCATAAAATTATTTAAGTACCAACTTTAATGTATGGGAATGAGACGTGGATGTGGAAAAATGCTGAAAATAGCCGAATAAATGCTGTCAAAATGCTTGCATTGAGAAGAATACATACTCGTAAGGGACGATGCACTTGTAAGGGACGATTTACTCGTAAGGGACGATGTATTCGTAAGGGTCAGAATTAATAATGAAGTGATTAGAGATGAATGCGAACTTAAGACCGATGTATTCAATAAAATGAAGAAGATAACTCTAAGATGGTTTGGGCACATATAACGAATAAATGGGATCTCTGTACTGAGTCTTCCCTGCGGAGTCAATGTCCTGCATGTGGAATAAATGCCCCAGCTTGCGCAATCTTATAATTATTATAACTTTTTCTACTTTAGCTTTGCCATACATGGTGTATTATTATAAGCTTAAGAAAAGTTCTTAAAGATTAAGCCTTCTAATTATATCTTCTTCTTCTCAGTGTCATGTCAGGTCCCCCCAACGTTGAATATCACTTGAGAGTAGATATCTTTGTCCCCAGCAGCCCGAAATAGATCTCCAACGCCTTCTTCTTCTCAGTGTCATGTCAGGTCCCCCCAACGTTGAATATCACTTGAGAGTAGATATCTTTGTCCCCAGCAGCCCGAAATAGATCTCCAACGCCTTCTTCTTCTCAGTGTCATGTCAGGTCCCCCCAACGTTGAATATCACTTGAGAGTAGATATCTTTGTCCCCAGCAGCCCGAAATAGATCTCCAACGCCTTCTTCTTCTCAGTGTCATGTCAGGTCCCCCCAACGTTGAATATCACTTGATAGTAGATATCTTTGTCCCCAGCAACCCGAAATAGATCTCCAACGCCTTCTTCTCAGTGTCATGTTAGGTCCCCCCAACGTTAAGTATAAATTTAGAGTAGATATCTTTGTCCCCAGCAGCCCGAAAAAAAAGACCTCCAACGCCTCTTATGCCAGTCCAATCACGTATATTGCGGAGCCAGGAGATTTGTCATCTGCCATCAGCCTTCTAGTCTTCTATTTTGCCTTCCTTCAGCCTTCTATTTTGCCTTGCCAATTGTATAAATTAATACAAATATCAATATTTTGCAACAAGTTTCTATGTATAACAATTACGACACTCGTTAAAATGGTAAGAATTAGATTTATTCGAAGAAAAAAAATGGTGACGTGTGTTACTGCCATCATTTTGAAAAACTAAATAAGGTTTTTGCATTTCAGTAAAACTGTGACTGCTTGGAATCCTTTTTCTAAAATCAGTTGAAATTTCGAATCACCACTAAGTGAAATTGTCTCTTCAGACCTGAGTTCGATCTAAGGTTTAAACAAATATTTTTACTTTTGCGCCATCTATATGGCGCCCAAAACGTTCAAATCGATAGAACAAATCGATATCATTAATTTGTTATCAGAAAACAGGAATATACCAAAAAGTTGTAACTGCTTGGAATCATTATTTTAAAACCAGTTTAAGTTTCGAATCACCACAAAGTGAGTCTTTGTAATTCACATACTGTCTCTATTGTATAATATCCTTAACTGTCCCGCCACACCCTTTTATCTCGTCGAAAATTTTCAGCGTCTTTCTAATCACGGATTAGCGCTACGCTCAAACAGAGATTGTTTATTGGCCTTTCCAGTTCACCGCTCCTCTTTCTTTACGTCGTCCTTTACTGTCCATGCAGTGAGACTCTGGAATCAGTTACAAACCAATATAAGACTCGCTCCGTCCTTGGCATGCTTTAAGAAGCGACTGAAAAAACTCTTAATTTCTAGTCAGTAAAATAACGTGTTTTACTTTTCCTTTCCTCTCCACCATCCCTTCCTTTCCTTTTGATTGATGATATCTCACTTTATATGAAAAATAATGTTCGGGTTATTGTCCGTCTTTGTGGGGTTCGTGGGCATGTGCTCACGTATATATTTATGGATTTCGTGAGGATGGATAGTCGTTTGAATGATTTATGCGACCACGTAACTTGCTTCATTTACTTTTATCTGGTTGGTTGGAAGAGATTGCCGCCTGGCAATAAGGCCGCCAGATTGTATTAGCAATAAAAGTGTTAAATAAATAAATAAGATGAAGAAGAGCATTATGAGATGGTTTGGGTATGTAGAACGAATGATGGAAGAAAGGCTAACACAAGCAATATACCATCCAAACGTGAGTTGAAAGTGTGGTAAAGAAAGACAATTAAAGTATGGCTATATCCTCAGTGAGATACAGGCAAAATCCTAGTTTATTGGGGACACGACAAATGAACAGAAATATACCAAAAAGTTGTTTACAGAGTGCATTTGAACTCTGTATTCATTATAATGGAGGCCAGGTCTGAAGAGGTTATAGAAACGTGTTATTATTTACGTAAGATAAAAAAATCGATATATTTATTTTTTGTACCAAAATGAGCTTTATTTAATTACCATGTCACACCCAGTAAAAAATATTTAGCTTATTCCCGTATTTCCGAGTTATTTATCTCTGATTGATTAACTTAGGCTCGTCGAGAACTCATAAAGGGAGTATTATCAGGATATATTTAGAGAATATTTTTATTTATTTTATTTTATTTCAACGGCTAAAGGGCAAATTCAATTCTGATAAAAAAAAAACCGAAATTAAATTTTTAGATTAATGAAATATTATATTAAGAAGGAAGTCGAATGCTGTGTGGCGATTAGAGATAGATTAAATGGGGTACTAAAACATATACGAGTATGCTCGAACCGGACATAATAAAAATCTGCTATGATAATATGAGTGGGTCAGAACCACACTTGACTATCCCACAAAAATATAAAATTAGAGTTGGACACATACGCTACATCTTTATAACCATTTGTATCAGAACCAAACAGGATTATGAGTTTATAGTTCACCATAAGTGCAAACATCTACCGTTACATTTTGGAAACAACAGGAAACAAACCTTATTTAATAGATCTGCAACTTTGAAGTCAATTATCTCAAAACAAGATAAATGTGGGTTAGTCATATCTGGCTCTGACCCACTTAATTGTCCACAACAATGTTTTGTATAAACTTTAATGCATGGGTGTGAAACGTAAACTTGGAAAAAAACTGAAGAAGCCGAAAAAATGCTGTAGAAATGCGTGCACTGAGAATAATATATTGGGCGACAATCTACGACATAAAAGAGCATAAAGTGATTAGGGGTGAATATGTACTTAAGGATGATGTGTTGAACAAGATGAAGAAGAGAACTCTGAGATGGGCTCGGCACATGGAACGAATGAATGAAGAACGAACGAACATATCATTTTCTACTGTTTTCTAAATACTTTTCCTTTCAGCTTTAAGAAACAAACAAAAATACTCCTCACCGCAAACCTTCCCTACCTGTTGAGCCTCAATAAAATTTCCATACTTAATAGCATCATTCATTTTAGTAACCGAAATAAGATTTACTTGTAATAAAAAAATATGTTTAATACATAAATATCGGTAGTCGTAATTTAACACTTGCCACCCTGTGATGGATACCGAGTGGCCAAGACTTATACTTTATTTGATTATTCGACGTTTTATTACATGATAAAATGATTTTTATAGCTAATTACAAAAAATAACCTAGCAGATATTGCATAATTTTAATTTAAAATATACATTTTCACTGGACGTTTAGCGTCTAGCACCGTGACAGGCGGATTTTTTTAGCACAGTAAGGCAAGTATTAATCTGAAATTATTTGCTCGCTTACTACACATTTAATTCTCATCTTATAGTAAATATTCATTGAGTTGTATTTTTTTTAGTTTAGTAGTAAAATACAATAGTTTCACTTCATAGTATGTCACTAGATAACAGTAGTCCCGGGCCTAGTTAATTTAGTATACTCAAAATATCAACAACGGACGTGGCAACCGAGTAAGCCGATGTCACCCATATGAATAGAACTATCAAGATTCTATGAAGTGGATATCACTTGACACTGGCCTATACTCCTTCATATAGAAGTGCAAAGCCATTATTCAAGAAGAAGAATGAATGAATGAAGAAAAATATAACAATAAATATATAGCGCAAATCTGAGTGGAAGGCGTGGTATAGGAAGAATAAGGAGCGCGTGATCAGTTTAAGCGAATGATTTAAAAAAAAAGGAACTTAGAAAGTCATAGAAATCGCAGGAGTTGTATGATAATGTGAATGTGTGTCGAGGAAGTAGAGTCTGGCGCTCTGTCCTCTCTGTTTACCTCAACAGAGAAATGGCATGATGATATTTATGTATGTCAACTTCAAGGTTGACATATAAGCAGTGCTATAATATACAAAAGAAAGAAAAACAGTATAAGACGAACCCGAAACAATAAAAAAACAATCCCAAATCGTTTATTTGATTCGTCTCGTGAAGAACGATTTCTTCACTTTATTCTTGTTAGTAGTAGAAGTCCCATGAAAGTCTTAACAATGTCCATACTGACAACTCAATCAGTACAGTGATGTTATGTAGGATATACATAAAAGTGCGTCATTGGGAAATAAAATATTTTTCCGGGTTGGCATGCAAGGAACGTGCAGCATGACAATCTGAAATATGAACTGATCATCTTACACTTCATATATTTACTTATGTCTGGTTGGTTGGAAGAGATTGCTACCTGGCAATAATCTGACCAGATTTTGTTTCTTTTTTAACAATTTAGTATTAAATAAATAATTAAAGTGCTATTGTTGAAACAACGACTAGTCCATCTACAGTATTAGCTATGAGGACCAAGTAGCCTAAACGAGTGGACATGTATTTGCTAAATAATTAATTGTAAGAATTTTTATCTAGTAATAAGAAGTGTATAGGTGTTAACTATTTCTAAGAAATTATATTATATATTAAGATTATTAAAAATAGAATGACATGTAGGAAATTAATTTAGTTCATAGTTATAATATATAAATAAGATTGATTTTAAAGATATAAATTTGTATATCCTCGCAGGTATTGTGTGGTATTTGGCAACTGTTTGTACTATTACAAAAAACGTTAGAATTGTACGAAATAAAACTCAAACAAACAAGTCATAAAATAACATTGATATTTCATGCTTTTCTATGAAGTAACTTAGTTATTTCCAAAACCATTTTTAAAAAGCTCAATTTGTATCCATCGAGTCGTGAAAATATTGATTTTCGACAATTTATTCAGCTACTTAATCCGGTATGAGAGTGAGAAAGCTCTCAATAAATCTGTTTAAGAATAAAGCATCGCAATGATCTAAACTCTACTGACGATGATGCATGATATTGTATTGAATTGAATTATTTTTATGTTACGAGTATATATTTATTACGAACTGGCGGGCTTATTGCCATATGGTAATTTTTTCAATGTTCCAGAAAATATTTTATAAAGGGATTTAATGAAAACCAGTCCTGAAACTTTTTTTCAAAAATCTGGACTCCAACTGCAATTGAACCCTTCAATCTTCCGGGCTAGAAGACAGACGTCTTACCAACTAGACCACAGAGTTTGTCCATAAATTATCTAGTACGTTTAATGTTATTTTAATATTTAACTTGGGTTCGCCCTTTTTTAAAGTTATTTGCATGAACCGAGGAATAAAGTTACCGAATATATAAAAACATACACAAGCAATGGATTCCTTGTACTATAAGAAAAAGAAACATTTACAATATATGTCCCTGTTGGGGCAGGAAAAGAGGACAAAGTGTCAAACTTTCCTATCTCGACACATATCCTTATCTTCTTTCACATCTATATACCTTCCCATACAACTCCTACGATTTCCCTGACTTTCTAAGTTTCCTTATTTCTAAATATTGTTCCCTTGATCTAACCATCCTTTCCTTGGTCTGCATCTACCAACAATTTGCTAGTTGATATTCCTTATTCAATATGATAATTTATATGACATGCTTAACTGTCCCACCACCCCCTCTTATCTTTCCAAGAATATTCAGCGTCTTTCAGATCATGGATTGGCGCTACGCTCAAACAGATATTGTTTATTGACTTTCCTATTTTATCGTTCTTATTTTTATACATAGTCCTTAACTGACCATGCAGTGAGACTCTGGAACCAATTACCAACTAATGAAGGACTCGCGTCATCAATGGCATGTTTTAACCCTTACAGGCACAAGTAAATTTCACAAATTTTTACTCAGGCTGCACAAAAAATAAAAAGTCAAGTTTCTCATTATTTTTTTAATGTGTTTGAAAAATGATACATACAAATGCTAAATTAACATATTTCCACTTCCTCGGTAGGTCAAAAAACTCCTGGTGAGGTGGTACAACTTATGTACCACTAGTCCATATTTCCACTGGTACTTCTAATGTACCACCAAATAATGCCGAAATACATCCAAGTAAAATTAATTTTTAACCTAAATATAAATTTACCACAATTACTGAAGTCAATTTAATCACACCACAACTACTTTTTTTTTAAATTTAATACAAATATATAACGTTTTCTTTTATACGCACAAGTGGGCACACCAAGAACAACTAACTGTCAATAATATTATAAGCTAAATGAATTTGAACAGGACCAGACCTGCAGCTGTGCGGATATGAGTCATAAGTATTATATTATACGAAGTGGAACATAATCTGAGCGTTCGCAATAGAGAGAGGTTTAATAAGTGGTACATTGCGTGTACCACTGTGCAGTGCTGCGTCAAAAAAAGGTGGTACATAACGTGGACCACTAAGCCTGTAAGAGTTAAAAAGTCAGTAATATAACGTTTTTTATTTTGAATTATCCTTTCCTCTTCCCCATCCCGTCCTTTTTCTTTTAATTTACGATATCTCACTTTTATTTTAATAATATATTTTATATCATTCATAAATTTTGTGCAGGTTAATAATGATTTGAATTTTTTTGCGACCATAGAACTTTCTTCATTTACTTAAGTCTAGTTAGTTGGAAGAGAGTGCCGTTTAGCTATAATCCCGCCAGATTATTTACACTAAAGTATTGAATAAATAAAAACTCATATATTTAAAACTCTTAACTTTTTTTTCAGCGCACAACCCTGAATTGAGAAGTTTTCAGGCTGTCTTAATATATAATTCAAAACATTTTTTTAATTATGTTTTTTTCTCTTACCCTAAGAGCTTTTTTTATGGAGAGTAAAATGATCTTTATTGTTGGCTGTATCTTTTTGTTGTTTTATTCTTAATATATTAATATAATACATTCTAATGAATAATTTCTTCAGCAAATTCTACCAGATCTTTTCTTCTTAAGGATAATATTTCAAGAAACTGAGGTGAATAGTTCGCTTTAACCTGCATTAATAGTAATACAATAAGTCAAGCGTATTCCTCTTATCCATTAGTCGAGGAGTATTTCATTACATTAAAATTCTTGACCTTTTTAAAATATTTTCTAAGTTAAATTTATCATGTTGTATGAATGCATACCCATTCAGCTATTTGGATTTTTGAGTACTTTTTTTTCATTTGACTATTATACGAAATGCAATTGGTGTTTTTTTTTAATAACACTTTCTCTGTAAACAGTACAAACTGACGGGTTTATTGCCATATGACAATTTCTTCCAACCAACTGGAAAACAGACTGAACAACGGGAATCAAACCCGCAACCTCCGGGTCGAAAAAAGGCGTCTAATCAATTAGGCCAAGGAGGTTTATTGCCATAAAGCAGTCCCTCCCTCCCGTCGAAACTGGCAATATTAACACAATTTGTCTCAAATGCTTAAAGAAGGTATATAGTTATTTAAACACAAAGAAAAGAAAATAAAACATATATAATTCTTGTATAGTGAATGCACATAATAAACAAAAATAAGGCGTATTTAAAAAACTATTCTAGTATAAACACTGTACTGTTATCCCAGGATACCGAAAGTTTTATCCTACGATACCGAAATTATTATCCTATGGTACCGAGATTATTATCCTACGATACCGAAATTATTGTCCTACGGTACCGAAATGATTATCCTACGGTATCAAAATTATTATTCTACGACATTGAACTTATTATCCTACGATACCGAAATTATTATTCTACGACATTGAAATGATTATCTTATGATACCGAAATAATTAGGCTACAACATAGAAATAATTGACTTATTAAGACGTTGAAATTATTGTTCTACTACTATATTGTTATGGCCTTTTGCAACAAAAACACTTTTGGAATTTCAGCTGTGTAATTTTATTTGTATAATCGTTGAATTACATTGAAGTCTAATATTAACAGTATTTTGGAAGTAATAATAACGATGATGTTAACATCGTAGTGGCTTTAAGAATAATGATTGCTGCCTCTGATATGACGTCCTATTTAAAACAAAGCGTCTTCCAATAACGTACCCTTAGATAATTAAGAAGGAGTTTTGGTCGGGTATGTTATCGGTGCCCTTTGTAAGGTCAAATCGATATCAGGCGACTTATTTGGAATGTCTCGTTCGCTGTTTACTTCCATTTAGTGATATCAAATATTTATTGAATTTGGATAGTAAACGGTTCCTGATAATTCCAACAAGATAATAAATTTAAACATAATACATTGAGTTAAGTTTGACATACACGTGATAACAATAATATTTATTGAATGTAGATAACATAGTACATGATATGGTTAACATTGATAAGCTTAACATTGGTTTGAATACGTTACATGATTACTTATAATATTTATTGGATGTGGATAACAGAGTATATAATAAGATTAACATTGGTAGGGATACATTACAATATTGAAATTATTATCTAACTACGGCATTGAATTTATTGTCTTAATACGATATTGAAATTATTGTCATACTACAACATTGAAATCATTGCCTTACTACAGCATTGAAACTATTGTCTTACTACAACATTGAAATTATTGTCTTGAAACATTGAAATAATTGTCCTACTATGACATTGACAATATTGTCTTACTACAGCATTGACATTATTGTCTTACTACATTGAAAATATTGTTCTACTACGATAATGAAATTATTGTCTTACTACGGCATTGAAATTAATATCCTACTATGACATTAAAATTGTTGTCCTACTAGAACAATAATTTTAATATAACCTCTTTGTGGAAAAAGATGTCTAATTATAATTTTCCGCATGAATTTCTACAGTGTTTCTGCCGAGGAGTAAGAATTAATTAACAAGTGTTTTTAAATTTTGCTATTTATCAGAAAACGAGAGGGGCGATGAGAAACAAAATTTGATAGAAATAAAGAAAACACATTTGAGACACAAGCAATGATTTTTAAATCTTTAACTAATTTGTATAACTTTAAAATGTTTATATTTTCAGCTACTTCATTGATTATTTTGCAAAATAATTAACCACACATATTATATATGGATATTTTAGAAGGTTTACATTTTAGCACTGAAAAAAATATCCAACCGTTAAGAGTAATTTCTAAATATATTAAACGTCTTCTTTAATATAAAAGAAGGAAACACATAAAGTTGTAAAACATAATTAAAAAAGAAGGGAATACATTAATCGGTAAAAAAGTTATTTGAAAAAAGTGTTGTTAACGCGTCGATCGGGTGTCATCCTCACAGAGCTAATGATTTTGTGAGCTACTGATGACTTCAAAAGTATATGTGGCAACTTTTACTAGTGCTTGGTGTTGCCAAGCTACGAGTATTTGAGTTATTGTTGTATCTCGTTGAAATGATATCAGTATTTACTTGTACTTGTCTCTGGTTTTCAACCAATATGTCAAATATTAGCGAAAAAAAAAAAGAAAAAAATTGTTTTACTGAAGTTAATCGTAGTAAATCTTTAAGAATATTATTTTGAAATATTTACAGTCATACCATTTTTATGAGTTGAAAAAACGCCATCTCTTGAATCAATTGTTACATTTTATTTAAAAGGCAAAGAGTTCCATGGATTTATTTATCTCCAGTAAGATATTTATTTCGTCAAACCTGCACTTTGATGTCACATAACAGATTTTTTCAAGAAATGATTTACAATTCAACGAAAAATAATTTCTTATTTATCAATCTCTCTTTGAAAAATGCTAAATTTTTATGACGGAGAAGCGATTTTTTTTTTCT
Organism: Odontocerum albicorne; assembly: GCA_949825065.1. Taxonomy (NCBI): domain Eukaryota; kingdom Metazoa; phylum Arthropoda; class Insecta; order Trichoptera; family Odontoceridae; genus Odontocerum; species Odontocerum albicorne. The sequence continues at coordinate 48,154,068 of OX463842.1, read as the reverse complement.
TAAATGAAATATTTTTTTAACGATATCTAGAAACATGACAGATGCCTCGAAAATGTGGCATGCACCATAAGACGCAATAATATCTCTATCATCCGAGAATTGGTGATAACAAAAAGACTTTCTAAAAATACTAAAAAAAGGCTTTCAACAAACTTTAGGGGTGTTGCTGGAAAGAATGATGAAAAGCTGGAAAAATCTGGTGATCACTTTGACAATTGAGGGAAGGTGAGCAAAAGGAATGAGTCCTATGAGAAAGACAGATTAAATAAAGAGTTAACAGGATCCTCTTTAACCTTTCCCTTCCTGTGCTAAAAAAATCCGCGCGTTCCGGTGCTGTGTATTCAATACACATGTAAAAATGAGCGATTTAAAATCGAAAAAATAAGAATATTCATAGCAAATCGCTTAAATTAATAAAATTTGAAGTCAAAAGTGATAATAATAGAAATTTTATTGCTGAAAACATGAAAGAAACATCGGTTGACGTTCACAAAACGGGCAAAGAGACCACCTCAAATGGATGCCCGAGAGCTACTGAAGCGAGAGAAGCGAGCGAACTGTGATTTTATTTATTGTGTTTCCATATACCGAAGTAGAGTGAGAGTGAGGCATAAATAGCGTCGCTTCCTTGCCCATAGCGGTTTTTTTAGAATGAATATACCTACTCGTACGTCACACACTGGCACACGTTTGATTGTATTGGTGAATTTATTCCCGATTTTCACAAAATATCTCTGATGTGGCCGATAAGTGCAAATTATTATTAATATATTTTTTTCATTCAATGCGTAAATGTATTACGGAGTAATACCTAAAAGCTGAACCCAGTGTTTATTATATTTATAGAGATATTAAAGTTTTTAGAAGCAACGTGTACTAGTTACACATTACAGGGAAGGAAGGGTGAAGCTCTGCATTCAATATGTCCTAGGACCAGGAGAGATGGAAAAAGTTGATGCGCCAAGTTCGACACATAATGCACAAAGTTCGAATCACGACGCTCAGTATTTATCACGCGATGAAGAAAATCTACTAGTTTTTCGCAACCAGCTCATCATTTCATAGATGCTACCTTACGGTCGATAGTTAATTTTAATAATGTACTTCAGTATATTTTCACTAGTATTCATTATGTAACATTACGATTTTCATTATGTAATAAAACCTGTGTGTGCTTTACAGATTAAAAAAAAATAAAGTTCACATCTCAAACACTTTAAGAAACGTTATTATTGTTTTTGTCATTGTCCACGCTTAAGTACCACATACAAATGAAAATTAAAACATTAAAATTAAAATATATGTTTTTACGTTAAAATTCAGATATAAAACTTACACTCAACTTGTTTTTTTTTTGTAATATTTTCAATCTGTCAATAAAAGTGGGTTCGAATTCCGGGTCAGAGCGTTCTTGATGAGAGTTTGCTCTCTACACAACATTTTATTATTTTCATCATTGTTCACATTATAGAGAATTACATGCTCCAGGGAAAGAGATTTGGCTACAATGTAGAAATGATTGTCGAAACTAACGCCTATTTTGAAACCAAAGATAAGTCGTTCTACACGGCTGGCATACAAAAGTTAGGAAAGCGTTGGAATGAATGTATCGCTCTTGAAGGAGACTATGTTGATGAAGAAAGAAGAATTTTGGCAAACAAATGTTGTTTTAGTAGTTTGTCCCAGGACATCTTATCTTTTTCTATTGCTTAAGGAGTATGTTTCCTTTCTTTTCGTTTCTCTCATTCTAATTTTTTTTCTTCTATATTGCACGGTATTATATAAAAATATATTTGTTTTGCCCAAAGGTAATATGCTTATTTGGCTCCCATGACATACAATGGCGCGCCGAATTCAATAAAGGTAAAGGTAGGAAAACCATTTAGACAGTCGATTGGAGCGTGGTTGTTATTGCGACAGGATTTTGAGTACTTGGCCTTTAAGGATGAAAATATTTGTATGAGCTCATGAGTGTGGGTTTCTTCTTGTTGTTTTAAATTTTGTTGTTTTTGTGTTTCTGTATGTTTTTTATTTTTATTCTTATGATTGTGTGCGGTATATTGTGGTATGAATATTTTTGGTCTTTCTGGAGTGATGATGTGTGAGGAGTTTAATTTCGCATGATGTTTCCAGTTGTAATTGAGTGTCACTGTTAGTCAGGTTGATGAGAACGTGTAAAAGTATCGATTTATTTTTTCATGCTTAATATCCTCAGTGAGATACAGGCAAAAGCCTAGTTTACTGGGGATACGACAAATGAAAGGCAACAAATCTAGATCCATTAAAATTGTACGTCCAAATTAAATTACCTGTTGTTTATTCACAAATTATGTATATTTCTTGTCATGTGTAATAATAAATAAATAAAAAAAATAAATAAAGTACACATAGATCCTTGAGAAAAATAGGATTACCACTCGAAACTATTAACTTATTCGTATATCGTAAAAAGTGGTAAATTACAAAGTGAATTAGAAAAAAAATTATGTCTAGAAAGATTTTTACTTCGCTACTAATATGTTGTGTAGGATTCATACATTTTTTTTATAAATAAAAAAGCATTAATATAAATATTATTCATTTAAATACCGCATCTACAAATTTACAATGACTTTTGAAACAGTGATTTCAATTTAAAAAGCTAAAAAACTGAACAAATTTATAATGATAAAATTTATAAAGAAAAAATTTTCCAGTCTCCTTCTGAAAGCTTCAAGATTATGTTTAAAGAAAATTTCCCATGCTAACAACCTACTCGTACATGGACTAGTGGTTAAGACGCTTTTCTTTCAGCCCGGAGATTAAGGGTTCCTTTTCCCTTGGAACCCAGTTTATTTTAAACTCCAGTCTGATTTCCCCCAAAAGACTTTCAATACCTTTCTAGTTAGTTGATAGAAAATGTCACATAGCAATAAACGCACCAGGTTGTAATTTAAACAACGAAAGTAAATAATATAATGTAATTTGGAACATTTATTGTAACAAGTTTAACGACATATAAAAAATCAACTTGTTGGTGCCGTTTGGCACGATATCCCTGTTTTGAAATATGAATTACCTAAAAATAAACATCTAATCTATTTTACCTATTTTAAGTGAGTCCCGGCCAATATAGAAGTTATCACGTTTCTCCAGAACGTAATTGAGTTTCGATTTTTTCGCGGTAACTCCAAGTTTAAGGGAAAGTATGGGCCTTAATTTATTTTCTCACTTCATAAAAATAAGCATCAACACGAGACGTCCTTGAAAATTACTAAGCGAGTGTTTACGGATAAATTCACCTCGCGAATAATTCACTCAAGGAGAAATTGGAGCAAGTAACATTAATATATATTTTCAATCACATCTGTATACCTCATTCTTACTATTTAACCTTTCCTTCCCTGTGTTGGGTATCTTCTACACGTTGCTTCTAATAACCATCAATATCTCTATAAATATAATAAATACAAGGTTAAGATTTTAGGTATTCCTCCATAATATATTTACGCATTGATTTAAAAAATAATATTAATAATAATCAGAATTTATCGACTACATCGAGGTGTTTTGTAAAGATAGAAAACAAATTCGCATTTAAACGCTGCGAGTGCCTCGTCTTGACGATAGGTGAAGAGTATGCAGGAAGCGCGACACTATATTCGCATCTCACTCTTGCATACTAGACTGAATTGCGAGGAGCTGAATTGTCTCAATGTCGCAAGCATAAGCGTAAGCGCCGGGGTATGCGACTGACGTTCCGCGCCACTAGTAGCTTCTAGGCTTGCAAATAGGTTAGACGTACGCCCGTTCCGTGAGCGTTGCCAGATGGTTTTTTAATGTTTTCAGCAAATAAATCTCAATTATTATAATTTTTAACTTCAATTATAATTAATTAAGGGGATTATCTATGAATGTTCTTATTTTTCCGATTTAAAATCGCTAATTTTTTATTGCGTACTCACTACCCAACACCGGAGCACGCGTATTATTTTTATCACCGTAAGGGAAGGGTTAAACCAGTATCTGCGTAATAAAATATAATACATTGATTTGATGAGTTGTATTGATATTTTCTTGAATGAAATAATAAAAATATTTAGTTTGAAATGTGTTTCGGAATGGTTACCGTGTTAAATTGATTTAAATGCTGACCAACGTTTCGAAAGCGTTGCACTCTTCATCCATCTGGTGATGTCATTAAATTTTTCGGACATGTCAAAAGAGCTTTGTTTGAGATTGACGTTATCTAGCGTCACTCAGTAAATTAAGTGAAGTGAGATTTATTTTATTTAAAATTATATTATTTTGTATACATGGTACTTCTGGTGGGCCTATTGCTATACAGCATTTTATTCCACCTACCAGTTTATCTTAAAAACTCCTGTCAGATTTTAGAAGAAAAATCTTTAAATTCAAGTAAATATGTAAAACGTATTTCTCTTGACAATATTAGTGGGACTAGAGAAAATTATTTCTTTAAGGTGTAAGGAAAGGAAACAAATCAATATGGGGATGAAATGGTATTCTGATTAATGCGGTTTATTTCCCAATATTCTTTTGAACGCGATTAAGGAAGGTGCACATCTGATAACTTTTGAAAGTTCGTTCCACAATCGCGCCAAATGGACACCAAATAAAGATGTGTATGATGAGGCACGATGTCTTGATATGCAAAGGAGTCACATCACCGATTGACGAGAACGTGCATGTTGTGAAAAAAAAGATTTTTTTCGTGAAAATATGAAGGGGAATTGAAATTATTCAACACGTAACATTTTGTTAACAGAACGTGAAGATTCTTTCGCTGTCTTATTTCAATCAATTGAAATTTATTTCACACGTGGTCATACTTTTAAGGGTGTTTATAAATTAAGTACCAACATTTTTGAGTATTTTCAACTTATCTTGTATTTCCCTGTTGACATCCAAATAACGTATGCCAACGTAATGAAGTAATGAAAGCATGAGACATTGCCACATTAGTATTCGACGTTAAACATACCGAAAATACTTTGAATTATTTAATATGTACACTAAAGGATAAAAAACATAGCGTGTTTCAATATTACAATAAGTAATGGTCACGCTATTTAGAACTTGATCCAATGTTAACTTTTATAAGTGGATTAATATGGAAATATTTATGACTAACATATATCAGTCTAGCAGCTGCATTGGATTAATATGGAAATATTTATGACTAACATATATCAGTCTAGCAGCTGCATTGGATTAATATGGAAATATTTATGACTAACATATATCAGTCTAGCAGCTGCATTGGATTAATATGGAAATATTTATGACTAACATATATCAGTCTAGCAGCTGCATTGGATTAATATGGAAATATTTATGACTAACATATATCAGTCTAGCAGCTGCATTGGATTAATATGGAAATATTTATGACTAACATATATCAGTCTAGCAGCTGCATTGGATTAATATGGAAATATTTATGACTAACATATATCAGTCTAGCAGCTGCATTGGATTAATATGGAAATATTTATGACTAACATATATCAGTCTAGCAGCTGCATTGAAAATAGACTGGAGTCTAAAATATTTTGAATCAAGCAGACAAGAATAAATAGAAATACAAGACATTTAATAATACAAGTTTTTATTTCATTTGTTGAAAAACGACCACGTTCAAATTTTAACTCTCGAATATTATCATAGTCGTTGCTGGACTTCGCAGTTGAGGATCTCCTCGTCCTTCCAACGTCAATTCAATTGGAAAGCGAAGCTGTGACGTGAGTTTTTTTTATTAAGTTAGTGACCTGTTGCACACTATTAAACTCAAAGACTGTACTGGATCCGATGGCACATCGAAGAGAGACGATCTGAACATACAGGCCATTTTTTTTGGAAAAATATATATGACTGAAGCCATGGGTATTCCTATATGTATACTAGGACAAAAAAATCCTTACGTAATTCGAGGGAAGAAGCATACCGCGGGATTCGAACCGACGACTAAGATTAACATTAAAAAGCCAAAAGAACCGCATAACATATCTGTCCATAGAAAGAGATTATACTATCAAGATTAAACCAAGAAATTTGCTGCTATATTCTGGAACAATACTTATACATATGACTGATAGCGCCAACCAAGATTTTGTTTACGTAATATAGCAGCTATATTAGGCTGCTATATTATGATAGCGCCAACCAAGATTTTGTTTTCCCATGAGTAATTTGAGTGTAAATTTTGTCCGATAAGTTCAGTCATTTTGAACTTGAAAATATAACTGTCTTTTTTTTTGCCTGATTGACTTCAACATGGTGGCAAAAAATCGGAGACCTAACCTTGATGCTTCTATTTGTAAATCATATTGCAAGTACGTTTCTTGTATTTCTATGACGTATTCACCCCTGCCTCCCTTATATTTGGACACACTCCACTCTTGTGTTTAGTGACACTAACTGTCACCCCGAGTGTGTCAAGGCCACGTCACTGTCACTCAGGTTGTCTACCCTCGTTGCCTACCTCCTCGTTAATGCCAAAATCATTTCCTCACTTACCTGTTACGTTAGCGAAATACGTCAATTGGTCGTAATTGTGTAAAAACGATCCAACACATGTTTTCATCATTCCGTAATATTTGAGGTAAAACTAAAATTGTGAATAAAATCCTTTTCAGGTCCACTTTTAGATATCTCGAGGTTAATTTTAATCATAAAAATACATTCTTATATAACATATAACGGAATGAAGTGATTAGGAATGAAGTGATAAGGAATGAAGTGATTAGGAATGAAGTGATTAGGAATAAATGTTAACTTAAGGCTGATGTGTTGAGTAAGATGAAGAAGAGTACTCTAAGACAGTTTAAGAATGTAAAATTAATGAAGGAAGAAAAATTCACAAAACCAATAATTTATAGATAAGGCATTAACATTGTGGAGGTTTAAAGACATTGTAATTTGTTTTATCAAACACTGTTTATTCCACATTTTTTTAACGGCATAACCCTACCGGTTTCAAGGCTTTCACCTTATCACCATGGGGGCACAAATAAGACTTGTCTGTGCTCCCCTGATGATGAGGTGAAAGTCTTGAAATCGGCAGGGTTATACCGTTACAAAAAGTGGAATAAACAGTGTTTGATAAAACAAATTATAATAACAAAACAAATATATAGTGCAAATGTAAGTGGAAGGCGTGGTAGAAGAAGACTAAGGAAGGTGTGGTTGGATCAAGTGAATGATATTTTCAAAGACGTATGAAGACACAGAAATCGTAGGAGTTGTATAGAAGTAGAAGAGATTGATAAAGAGTATCGATATAGTCAGGGGCACTTCTGTTTACCTGACAAGGAAATGGTGTGATCATATGTATATTTTATTCAAGTATATTTTGGTATGTTGTCCAGAAGGACAAAACTTACCATTTATAAGACACTGCTACGACCTGTCCTCACATATGGGTCTGAATGCTGGGTATTGAGTAAGAAGAACGAAACTTCCCTTCTAATATTTGAAAGAAAAATACTCAGAAAAATATTCGGACCCATACAGGAAAATGGATCTTGGAGAGTGAGATATAATGAGGAGTTATACAGCATATACAAAGAGCCCAACATTATAAAATACATCAAAATTGGGAGGCTACGTTGGGCGGGGCATGTAGCAAGAATGGGAGAAGAGGAAATGCCTAACAAAGTACTCTTTTCCAAGCCCCAAGGAAGACGTAGCGTGGGCAGACCAAAGCTTAGGTGGATGGATGGGGTGCAGAATGATGCAAACGTGATTGGCATCAGGGGCTGGAGGAGTGCATCCCAGGATAGGGGGGAATGGCAACGACTGCTGGAGGAGGCCGGGGCCCACAATGGGCTGTAGTGCCATTGATGATGATGATGATGATGATATTTTGGTATGTGGTAATCGATTTTTTATCGACATAATTTTTGAGTGTCGTATCACCAGTACATATTTTTTTAAACCACATTTGACACACACGATCGCTTACTTCATCGGCGCCATACACATCTCTTTTTATTTTGTTTAATCTTCAAAACCATACCAAAATATGTTCAAGTGAATAAATGCGCTTAACTATTACCATTTACAATAATATACGTTCAGCATATTTAGAAAGAAGTTAACCTTTCCCTTCCTGTGCTAAAAAAATCAGTCCGTTCCGGTGCTGTGTATTCAATACACATCAATAAACATTAAAAAAAAATCAACGCGTTCCGGTGCTGTGTATTCAATACACATAAAAAAGAGCGATTTAAAATCGGAAAAATAAAAATATTCATAGCCAATCACTTAAATTAATTAAATTTGAGGTCAAAAGTGATCAAAATTTAAATTTAATTGCTGAAAACATGAAAAAAACATCGGCCGACGTTCACAAAACGGGAAGCGACCCCCTAGAATGAAAGCCGCTGGCTACTGACCGAGAGAAGCGAGCGAACTGAGATTCATTTTCTTGTGTTCCCATATACCGAAGTAGAGTGAGACGTGAATAGCGTCGCTTCCTCACCCATAGCGGTTTTTTTAGAATGAATATACCTACGTCACACACGTTTGATTGTATTGGTGAATTTATTCCCGATTTTCACAAAATATCTCTGATGTGGCCGATAAGTGCTAATTGTTATTAATATTATTTTTTCATTCAATGCGTAAATGTATAACGGAGGAATGCATAAAATTTGAACACAGTATTTATTATATTTATAAGATATTAAAGTTTTTAGAAGCAATGTGTACTAGTAACACATCACATGACAGGAAGGATTAACAACGAAAAATGTTATCCTTCCGATATTTATCGGAGAAAAATAAAACTTCTTTTCTGACAACTGAATAATTTCTTGCATTACATCATGTTTGATTTGCCATTACCCCTGGCAAAGCAACCAAGAAGTGAATAATCCTTTAAAAAAAAATGTTTCTATTTTAAATACTCCTTATTTTGTTTTGTAATTTATTTTTATCAAACACTGTTTATTCCACCTTTTTTGTAACGGTATAACCCTACCGGTTTCAAGGCTTTCACCTCATCTTCAGGGGAGCACAAACAAGACTAAATGCTGTTAGAACTGGTACCGATATACACTTTTCAACGGTTGGGGGCTGAGGGAGGCATAGGACAATTTCGGCCAAGAGCGAAGAGATTTTTGGGATATAACTGTTCACCAGATGTTCGGATCGATGTACTGACTTAGAAATTTCTAGGGCCTCTAATCTGTCCAATTTATTTCCGTTACTACTGATATGTGGTACTACTACCGTTACAAAAAAGTGGAATAATTGATAAAAATAAATTACAATGTCTTTAAATCTCCACAACGTTAATGCCTTAACTATAAACAATATAATCATTATTTTTTTATATAATACTTTACATATGTTTTTGTAACTACATTTTTTTGTTTTATGTACACTACCTGTCTTAAGACGGGCATTCGATTAGTAAGGCAGGAGAGTGGTTCGCATATTTAATTGTAAAAATTATAAAATATGAATAAAAATATACTTTTAACTTATTTATACAATATATCAACTTTCTTCAATTCTGACATACACCCAAGTGAAATCTCGTTTGGCCGCTTATTGAAGATAAAAAATATGACCTTTCAGTAGATATAAACACTACGTAATACAGTCACAACAATATAAAAATCATCATATATTCAAGAAATAAACGAATTTATTTTTGAGTTTTCTATTTCGGTAAAAGAACACTCCCTCATTAAGTTTGATTATTTTTATTTTTAGGAAAAAGTTGTCCTTGTATGGTCTAAAGGAATATTCAACCTTGGTCTCGGAATCGGAAACAATATTTCAAGTAAGGGGAGTAATCTAATTCTGAAGCAGGTTTTATCTCTAAATGTATTTTACGAAAACAATCTATTGCGCAAAGTCATTATTTTTAAATTTTAATTAGTATTGCAGGAGATAATCTTGAAACAAAGAAAAACCTTTTAACCTTGCCCTTTTGTAATTATCCAAAGAAAGGTTTTATAAATTTTAAAATTATTTTGAAACTTACTCGTGGTGCAAAGGAATCACAATTGACTTAGTCGTAAATGAAATTGTTCTTTGAAAAGTATGAAGATGTACTTTATTTAGTATAAAAGTGTACTTGTATATACTGCGAAAGGCTGTTTTATATATTGTAGTATAAAAGTGTATTTGTATATACTGCGAAATACTGTTTTATATATTGTAATATAAAAGTGTACTTGTATATACTGCGAAAGACTGTTATATATATTGTAGTATAAAAGTGTACTTGTATATTCTGCGAAATACTGTTTTATATATTGTAGTATAAAAGTGTACTTGTATAAACTGCGAAAGACTGTTTTATATATTGTACTATAAAAGTGTATTTGTATATACTGCGAAATACTGTTTTATATATTGTAATATAAAAGTGTACTTGTATATACTGCGAAAGACTGTTATATATATTGTAGTATAAAAGTGTACTTGTATATTCTGCGAAATACTGTTTTATATATTGTAGTATAAAAGTGTACTTGTATAAACTGCGAAAGACTGTTTTATATATTGTAGTATAAAAGTGTACTTGTATATACTGCGAAATACTGTTTTATATATTGTAGTATAAAAGTGTACTTGTATATACTGCGAAAGACTGTTTTATATACTGTAGTATAAAAATGTACTTGTATATACTGCGAAATACTGTTTTATATATTGTAGTATAAAAGTGTACTTGTATATACTGTGAAATACTGTTTTATATATTGTAGTATAAAAGTGTACTTGTATATTCTGCGAAATACTGTTTTATATATTGTAGTATAAAAGTGTACTTGTATAAACTGCGAAAGACTGTTTAATATATTGTAGTATAAAAGTGTACTTGTATATACTGCGAAATACTGTTTTATATATTGTAGTATAAAAGTGTACTTGTATAAACTGCGAAAGACTGTTTTATATATTGTACTATAAAAGTGTATTTGTATATACTGCGAAATACTGTTTTATATATTGTAATATAAAAGTGTACTTGTATATACTGCGAAAGACTGTTATATATATTGTAGTATAAAAGTGTACTTGTATATTCTGCGAAATACTGTTTTATATATTGTAGTATAAAAGTGTACTTGTATAAACTGCGAAAGACTGTTTTATATATTGTAGTATAAAAGTGTACTTGTATATACTGCGAAAGACTGTTTTATATACTGTAGTATAAAAATGTACTTGTATACACTGCGAAATACTGTTTTATATATTGTAGTATAAAAGTGTACTTGTATATACTGTGAAATACTGTTTTATATATTGTAGTATAAAAGTGTACTTGTATATTCTGCGAAATACTGTTTTATATATTGTAGTAGAAAAGTGTACTTGTATAAACTGCGAAAGACTGTTTTATATATTGTAGTATAAAAGTGTACTTGTATATACTGCGAAATACTGTTTTATATATTGTAGTATAAAAGTGTACTTGTATATACTGCGAAAGACTGTTTTATATACTGTAGTATAAAAATGTACTTGTATATACTGCGAAATACTGTTTTATATATTGTAGTATAAAAGTGTACTTGTATATACTGTGAAATACTGTTTTACATATTGTAGTATAAAAGTGTACTTGTATATTCTGCGAAATACTGTTTTATATATTGTAGTATAAAAGTGTACATGTATAAACTGCGAAAGACTGTTTTATATATTGTAGTATAAAAGTGTACTTGTATATACTGCGAAATACTGTTTTATATATTGTAGTATAAAAGTGTACTTGTATATTCTGCGAAATACTGTTTTATATATTGTAGTATAAAAGTGTACTTGTATAAACTGCGAAAGACTGTTTTATATATTGTAGTATAAAAGTGTACTTGTATATACTGCGAAAGACTGTTTTATATACTGTAGTATAAAAATGTACTTGTATATACTGTGAAATACTGTTTTATATATTGTAGTATAAAAGTGTACTTGTGTATACTGCGAAATACTGTTTTATATATTGTAGTATAAAAGTGTACTTGTATATACTGCGAAAGACTGTTTTATATATTGTAGTTTAAAAGTGTACTTGTATATACTGTGAAATACTGTTTTATATATTGTAGTATAAAAGTGTACTTGTATATACTGCGAAATACTGTTTTATATATTGTAGTAAAAAAGGGTACTGTGTATACTGCGACATACAATTTTATGTACGAGTATTGTAGTATAAAAGAGTACTATATATAGGACGAAAGCATATATTATACAGTATGATATTGTACTTTGTAAAATCGTACTTGTATGAAAGTGTACTTGTATGAAAGTGTAATTTGTGTAGCATAAAAGTGTACTGTATAGCGTATGAAAGTGTACATTCAATAGTACGATAGTGTACATTGTTGAGTATATAAGTATTATTTATATATGATAAAGGAAAGTATACTTTGTATAGTATAAAATTATACTTTATATAGAATGAAAGTATACTTTGTATAGTATAAAATTATACTGTATATAGAATGAAAGTATACTTTGTATAGTATAAAATTATACTTTATATAGAATGAAAGTGTACTTTGTAAAGTGTGAAAGTCACGACCTCCGTGGTCTAGTTAGTAAGGAACCTGTATTTTGACCTACGAATCGCGGGTCTCGTCAAAAACACACTTACATGAATTGCCATTTTTACAACATTTGATATAGCGAGTTTAAATGCTCCGTTTATATTGTTTCTTGTCACTACCCCTCTATCAATATCCTTTACAACTAGTTCATCACACGTAAACATACTGCCCAGATAATAGAACTCATCAACATGCCCCAGTTTCTTTGATTTTCCCCACATAAAAACCATTTCCATTAAAACGACGTAAATTATAAATAAAATTATTTCTTCCGCAAAATAAATAGAGATTTTTCAATCATTTGATTTTAAATGACAATACTTTTAGAATTTTTATGCATCTCGGATGAAAGTATTAACCTACTTCGGGAAATAAGAATCCGGGAGACAGGAATTGAATTTCAGATAGAAATTGTGGAGATATCGATGAAAGAGTCAAAGGAAAATATCTAGATTGTATATCGCTGAAGACTAGGAACATTGATGAGATTGCCAGATGCCACGGTTCTCCCGGACAGATTTAAAGGAACGAAAACAAAGATTAAACAAAATCTAAATAGTTAAATATGTTAAAATATTTATAAACTAAATTACTTTCAAGTTTCAAATATATTGTTTGAGAAAATATATCTATAATTAACAATATTCAAAAAGATATATATGCCCGCCCCATAATGACATACAGCATCGAGTCCAGAGCCGACACTGTCAGAACCAAAAATTTCCTTCGAACTAGCGAAATGAAGGTACTCAGGAGTATCGCTGGTAAAACCCTTCGTGATAGAGTACAAAACACAGAAATCTAAAGGATGTGCGAAGTGGAAGATATTTTCAGATAGGGGCGACAGAGAAGAAGGTTCTGGAACGAATATGTATCCAGAATGGCGGAACCAAGAGCCGTAAGAATGGCCAGGGACAGTATCCCAAAGCAAGCAGACCTTTAGGACGACCTCCCAAAAGATGGAAAGACAGCTGGCAGTCGACGTCATAAGAAGGAAACAATGATGCAGAACCATAACAGACCAACAGGCCTAAAATAAGAAAAAGAAAAAGAGATAATTTATACATGTCTGTTAAGAAAACAAACGTTTCTCAAAGGCGTTCCAATTCAAGACTCATGGCCACCATTATTGACAAATTAAATATATAATTATTTTTATTGACAAATAAAATAAATAATTTGAGTGCAAAGATAGGAAGCTGCGACCGTTAGATCAGTTACTACCCCGCATCTCCCTGTGTTCTGAAAAACAGGAAAAAAGTGTTGTGTAGGAAAACCGCTGAAAATTTTCTAAGGGAAGACAAACTACAAATAAACTTTTGTCGATCTTCTACTGTGTGATAGTAACACATTCAGCTTTAGGTGTAGTGTTTTGTATGTGTGTTGTATTCATATTTGATTATAAATTGTAATATGCCCTCCCAAAAAAGGTTGTATTCAAATGCTTCCTAAAGTTCCACATGCCACCCATATTCGAGTATCTAACTTTAAGAGGCAGATAATTTCACGTCACAGAAAGAGACTTGAAAACAAATAGACAAATTATGAAATTAATCCTTCAGTGACAATTGAGCTAATGTATAGTACAATATTTAGAAAAATAATAAAAGTAAACATCTTTTAAAAAAAATAATAAAAACATGACGAAAAAATCTCAGTGAATTGATGAAATATTAATGTTTTTTTTCTGTTCGGGTTTCAGATTTTTTGTTCCATCATAAATATTGTTTTGTAGGAATATGACAGAGTATGTATATTTGATATGGACAACATGCCTTCAGGGAATACAGCTCTCATGTCTACCGTACCGCTTTACAAATAAAATATAATGGAACATTTTGATGTATGAATTGTTAGGAAGTGTTGTGAGTCCAAAACAAATACTTTTTGATATTTTATATATTATTTATACTATAGTTAAGGCATTAACATTGTGGAGGTTTAAAAACACTATAATTTGTTTCATCAAACACTGTTTATTCTGCTTTTTTGTAACGGTAATAACCCTACCGGTTTCAAGGATTTCACCTCATCTTCAGGGGAGCACAAACAAGACTTCAAACACTCTTGTTTGTGTTCCCCTGAAGATGAGGTGAAAGCCTTGAAACCGGTAGGGTTATACCGTTACAAAAAAGTGGAATAAACAGTGTTTGATAAAACAAATTACAACTTCTTTAAACCTTTACAATGGTAATGCCTTAACTATAAATAATACATTGTAATTTGTTTCATCAAACAATGTTTATTCCACTTATTGTGGAATTCCACAAAAAGTGGAATAAACAGTGTTTGATTAAACAAATTACAATACTTTTTGATAGTTTGGTCAAAAATTTTTTTTCTACGTATATTGGAGAACAACATTTTATTAACCCTTCCCTTACGGTGCTAAAATTGAAACGCGCGCTCCGGCGTTGGGTAGTGAGTACGCGATCAAAAATTAGCGATTTTAAATCGGAAAAATAAGAACATTCATAGATAATCCCCTTAATTATAATTGAAGTTAAAAATTATAATAATTGAGATTTATTTGCTGAAAACATTAAAAAACCATCTGGCAACGCTCACGGAACGGGCGCAGGTCTAATCTGATTGCAAGCCCAAAAGCTACCGCGGCGCGGAGCGATAGTGGCTTACTCCCGGCGTGGCTTACGCTTGCGACGATTGAGACAATTGAGCTCCTTGCAATTCAGTGAAGTATGCAAGAGTGAGATGCGAATATAGTGTCACGCTTCCCGCATACTCTTCACCTATCGTCAAGACGAGGCACTCACAGCGTTTAAATGCGAATTTGTTTCCGATCTTCACAAAACACCTCGATGTAGTCGATAAATTCTGATTATTATTAATATTATTTTTTAAATCAATGCGTAAATATATTATGGAGGAACACCTAAAATCTTAACCTTGTATTTATTATATTTATAGAGATATTGATGGTCATAAGAAGCAATGTGTAGAAGATACCCAACACAGGGAAGGAAAGGTTAATCTTGATAGTATTTGAAAGTATATTTTCCATATCCAACATTTTAATATATGTACCTATTGACGACCTCTTTAATCTAATTTGTAAGGCTTTCTTTTAGTTTATGAGTTGGGGATTTAATTGGTTTCCCATTGACACCCATATAGAATCCGAGTAGGGGTGGTTAGATGCAAGGCGAACATGCAAATATTGGGTTTCTTGAACGAACGTTACACCGAATGTGGTTGTGGGGATATACAGAACTTGTACTAACATTCGCTAGTTTATCCGAACATCGGGATGACATGATCTGGGCAGGACCTAATTGTGGCGAATAATAGAGAGATCTCAGTTGGTTCTTATTGTAAACACGTGGCATAATTGATAGTCTAGACACGGAAATATATTATATCCCATATTATTTTCAATGTTTTATGTATTCCCTCCGCATTTACTTGACTGCTTCAATGCATTTTACACATCCACGTTTCACTACGATGTATTTTATATCAGTTTTAGCTCTATTATAAAGCTCTAGTTTCCATTTCAATCAACTTTAGGGAAATGTCCCTTAAAGGTATATGATGATTATGATTGTTGGTAAATAAATAAAACACGTTAAATCGCAATGCGGAAGGAGAGAGTGAATGAATAATTTATTTGATAATACGTAGGTATTTATAACATTTCAGAATGGGCGCGGGAGTGCGCCCGCGATATGATTCTACCTCGCTCCTGTGAATGCAGAAATGGTCAATTGTAGTATTGTAGGTAACCATTTATTTACGAAACTGGCGAGACAGCGTGGTGCGTTCTCTTTCTACTACGGAATGCGGCGCGATGCTCGGCCGGCCTCATGTCGGGCATGTGACCTTTGGACTGTTTAGTATAATTTATCGAGGTATCCGAAGTTCGTTTCGTCGGTCATTGACCGTATGTATGCGACAATATTCAGCGACGACCGTGGATCCCGTCACAACTATTAAATTTCCATTGACATCCACACTTTTTAGTGTTCCAGTCTGAATATTTTTTAAAAACGGTTCCATCAAATTTGAATCAAATATATGATATTTTGAAAGAAGAAAATGTTAAAAGTCAAAGAAATCGTAAGAACTGTATGAGAAGGTGTAAGGAATAAAAAAAGGCAAAAAATATATGTCGATGAGAAAATCTGTCGTTTCCTCATCTCTGTCTCTCCAACAGGAAAACGACGTAATGATATGTATGTATGTATGTTCACGTCTGGTTTTCATTGAAGGCTTATTTAAAAATCTTTTTGGTTAGTTGGAAGTGATTGTTACAAAGCAATAAACCCACCAGGTAATACTGTATACGAAGAGGTTATAAAACGTTCTTCTAGAGATTTAAAAGTAAAGGAAAAATGTATATTAATCCAAATTTCGCGAAAGGATCACTTCAAACTTTATACATTTGTATTCAAGTTCTTTGATAGAATGTTTTCATTGTATCTTTTGGATCTGTGTCTGAAAAATGTTGCGTCGGTAAGGAGCTAAACTTTGTGGTCGACTTCATTTTTGTCGAATAAATTTATTGTACCGAATAGAACACAATAAGGTTTTAATCGTTTACTGAAAGAAGTTCCGTGTATGTGTCTGCAGATTTTAAAGCAAGATAAAATGAAAAATTTAAAACGTAATTTAATTTGATTCCCAGCTCATGTTTTTTCATATACCAAGGGTCATCATTAAACTTTCAAGTGGCTCTTCTTTGAAATGTCTAATTGAAATTTGGTAAGCAGCGGGATTGATGGTTGTTTTTATTTAAAAAAAACTCTAAAAGTTGTTTATTGCAACAAACGTTTTTTTTTTTAAGTCGAATATTCAAATTTATGTAAATAAATAGCATAGACGATACATTTACTCCTACAGCAATAAATAGCATAGACGATACATTTACTCCTACATCAATAAATAGCATAGGTGATAAATTTACCTCTACATCAGCAAATAGCATAGACGATACATTTACTCCTACATCAATAAATGGCATAGACGATACATTTACTCCTACATCAATAAATAGCATAAACGATACATTTAATCCTACATCAATAAATAGCATAGACGATACATTTACTCCTACATCAAAAAATTATTTTTATAAAAAGATATAAATTGACTTGACATAAAATGAAATTGACAAGCAATTGGTCAAAACACTTGTGACTTTTCCACGTTGCAAGAACTTAAAATATCCTATGTTAAACTAGGGGACAACAACATGGACCTAAAGTTCCACAAGCAATTGGTCAAAACATATGTATGGAGTATTTTGATGTGTGGTTGCGAGACATGGTGCATACGCGAAAGAGATCAAAAAAGATTGGAGACCTTCGAGATGTGGACCTATAGACGAATCCTAAGGATTTCCTGGAGAGACCACATTACAAAAGACGAGGTTCTCAGCAGGATCGAAGAAACCAGACACCTGTCAAGCACCATATCGGAAAGGCGTGCAGAATGAATGGGTCATATGTTGCGACATGAAAATCTCCTGCACAATATACTGGAGGGAATAATTGAGGGATCGATTGGCAGAGGGCGTCCTCGCCGAGAGTGTCTGGAGCAAATATGCCATGATATGGACTGCACCTCCTATACAGAGCTCAAGAGGATTGCTGAGGACCGAGCGGAGTGGAGGAGGAGATGCAGGGCTTTGCTGCTAACCAATCCCCAGAATTGAAACTGAAGAAGAAGAAGAAATTGACTTATTTTATATTATAGAAAATACCATCATGTCATTTTCTTTTAAGGTAAGTGACAGAATTTTGTGCACTATTTACATAGTTATTTATTACTAGCTGAAAATCTATTTCATGGACGTGCGAAAACAGCAACTAAATACTTGGTAATACATAAGTAAAAATCTGGAATAAAAATATTGAATGTAGCATTTTTTTATATGCAACATTTTTATGGGGAATATAGAATTGGATTCTTCCAGTTATTGTGCTTGCTTGGGCCTAGGATCAGTTTTCATTTTTATGTCAGCTCGTCTTCGAGCTTTTGAGAAAGAAGCATTTGGTTTTTGTAAAACATAATCCACATATGTTACATAAACTTGAGTGACGGGGTGTCTACCAGTGAAACAATGTAACGTTTTTATTGAAATTTTAATGATTCTACTTTTTCATGTTGCGTGGTTGACTTGTGTTTTTATAGAGGTGTTATTTGAGCCTCTTCATTGGATGGTGTTATTGTTAGAGCACGAAGGAGTTACCTAGTGCGACGGGCAAGTATTTTGGAAGGTGTCGTAAGGAGGTTGTTTTCCCGCCAAAAAGGCTTGCCACCATTCTACAAAAAACAATAAACTCTCTAAGTATTGATAGAAAAGAGCGAACATAGCAATATGGATTATATTTTTTTTTATAAATTGGTATTAAAAAAATATTTAACTAAAGCAACAAATATTTAGCCAAGAGATGGCAAAAAACTGATGAGGCGCGCTGGTGCGCTGAACCGGAGAAATAATTCGCAATAATTAAATTATGTATTCGCAAAATTCACTTCCAAAAATGTTAAATATTTGTATAGATTAAATATTTATAAGAATACTGACAAATAGTACGAGGATTTTTATTTAAGTGAAAATAAAAAAAATTAAAGTAAAATTTAAAAAAATATTCCTTTCAAATTGATCGGCCAAGTTTGCCAATACTACCGGAGCGATCTCCAATACGCACCGGATGGAAACGCAAATTCATATAGGGTAGACAGAGGCTTAAAGTAAACCGTGAGACAGCGATATTTCATATTCGCTCAGCGTCTCGAGGTGCGATGGTGCTCATCGCACCAGCGCACCTCGGGGTCAGCCGCCGCTGTGTGTAGGTAGACTTATTTAAAGTCTGTCCTTGAGACTTGTTAATTGTTATATTATTATATAAATAACAATTTAGGCCATAGAAATACAATCCTTTTTGGCAAGGGTGTATTATTCTCCTCTTTAAAAACATAATTCATCCACCCAACACGAAAAAAAGAACTTTTAAAACTCCAATGAAAACGTTAACCCACTTCGCAGCTTTATTAGATGTGTTATTTGCAAAGGCCAATTTTAACAATGGCAACAAATCAATTTTCATTTATTTTGTAAATCTGTTTACTTTGACAGCGTAATGTATTTGGGAATGCGAACAATGTTTCTGTTTACATACTCTGAAGTTAATTAATTAAGGAATTGTATCGAATTGGTTTATTCAACTTATCCTTACAGTTTGCATCGTAAATTGAAGCAGAACTTAAATGATTTATGGCTTCTTAAAAATTGTACAATAATACTCCTTACGTTATGTTATAGCTACTGCATATACACGTATATTTCATTTCATTTTTACTTAACGGTCACATTATGTTTTGTTTGATTTTCGGCTTAACGGCATTGGACAAATTATACAATGGACAGTTTTCAAAAACATTCCAGTACGGTTTTCATTTCAGGCCTCTTAAGCATCTTTCTGATTGTTAAGAACATAATACTACATGGGAATTAACCTGCTAGATTGTACTGCATGCAATGATAGCGTAATGCAATAATACTTTATTGGTTTACGGCAATCTTTCCCAACCAAACAGACACAAGTTACTTTATTTTATGACAATTTCTTGGTAAAAAGTAACAACGTTATAAATGCGTGTCTTGTGTAGGATATTTTGTAAAACAATGTTTGATAGAGTAAAGAACGGTAGGATAAGCAATGACTTTGTTAGACACCGATGTTATAAGTATAAATGAGAAAATAATCTTGGTATTGGTTGACCACAAATCGAGAATATTTTTGTTAATATTAAAAGAGAGCGACAACAAAATGGTACAATAGTTAGAAAAAAATATGTGAAGAAAGGTTAGAAATATGACTAACAGAAGAGCATACATATCGTTATTTGTGGATTTGAATGAGGTGAGGAATTTGGAAATGAATAGAAAGGCGCAGAGATCTGTCATTTCAAAGGGGGCATGACGTGATGGTATTTATGTATATATATGTTAGTGGAAAAGGATGGTCAGTGAAAGTAAATTATTACTACTGAATACTTTTACTAGGTAATAAGTGAATGTGCACTATACTCAAGAAAATTTAGCATGGTCCCTGTGACTTTTGAAATATCGTGTCTCAAAGGGATGGAGTAAATCGTTTTATTTTACAAATCGAATCGTTTTTTTGAAATCGAAAAATTGTTTTTCTCTAAACTGGCGTTTTAATTCCTAATTTTCATTATACTGATTTTCTAATGTATTGTATGATTTGTATCTATCTTTAACCAGACCAAGATCCACTACGAATTAATACTAATTACGAACATTTAATTTTATTTATAAAAAATTGAAAATCCAATTATCGTATACCCCATCCCTAGCCAATGCAGACTAACGTAGTGACTTTTGACGAACGTAACCAAATATTATTTGATTTTAACAAACTGAAATATTCCTGCTAATTCGTAACAAGATGTATTAATTTGTCATTATTGTTAGTTTTATGTAATGCATTTACCTAAATAACTTGCTATTTATTAGAATCGAGGCTTATATTAAAGTTGATAAAATAATTTAAATTACTGCACGTCGTTACAATGTTGTATTGGGGCAAATTTGTGAAACGTTACAGGGACCATGCTACATTTTCTTTAGTAAAGAGTATTATTAACTATTTATATTCAAAGTGTACTTCCACTGCTCGGTGTTAGTGAAAGTTCTTGAACATGAACATCCATTCGCAGCTGCGAATCTTGTACTTCGAAATGCGAGACTTCGAAAAGTGAATGTACGACGAATGGAACTTATGAACTTTTATGAACACTACTACACACATACACTTTACTACACCTAAAGCCGTATGTGTTCCCATCACACATCGGAAGATCTACACAGGGTTATTTGTATGTAGTTCGACTTCCTTTGATATTTTTTCGGTGGTTTTTATACCAAATAAGTTTTTCTGAATATATGTATGTGTATGCAGATTCAAGGAACTAATTAATCTATTGGCCACAACCACTACCTTCCTATCTTTACACATAATTAATGTATATTTTTTAATCTGTCAATAATAGTAGGGTTGAGTCCCGAGCTAGAAAGCCCTTGAAGAGAGTTTAATTAGTAAACGCAGCTATATAAATTGTCCTTTTATTTTTATTATATTTTCTTATATTCATTACTATCGTTTAAATGTAAACACACCAGTATGTTATTCGTATTCAATGTATTGAGTGTTAACATAAGTTGTGCCCATATTTTTTTTCAATTTAAAAATTAACACTAAAAGTAAAATAAAATGCTAAATGTTATACGTCATTTGAAAGCCAATGATCTGTTCTACAAGATGCTGTAGGGGCTTTTACGTTACATAGACTATTTTATCTGATTACAAGCCTTTGAAATGGAATATCAAGTATACGAAAGTGAGCATTTTCAACACCTCCTTCTGTTCGCGTTCAATCGAGGGAATAAAGCAGCCAAAATTGCTCGCGATATTTGCGAAGTGTACGGTGAAGGTGCTATGAATTAAATGACAGCTCGTCGATGGTTTTTTGCGTTTCAAAGAAGGTAATTTCGACCTGAAAGACATGGAGCGTTCCGGAAGACCAGTGGACTTCGATGAGGACCGCTTAAACCATATTATTCATGAAGATCCCCTTCAAACATATTTCATCACCAGTTTCAAACCATTTTTCATCACCAGTAATGATTCAAATTGGAAAAAAAACTAACAAAACTTATGTTAACACCTAATACAATCCACTGTGACATTTATACACAGTTAAAATTGACTTCAAGTATTTATTAATACTTTCAACATTTGGTTCGAATGATCGTAAGATTAATCAATTTGTATTAACTAATATTTACCCCAAAAAAATTTGACAAACTCTGGCCTTAGCCAATACATAAATCATTTTTAGATGACCTTTTTAGGACAAGTGGCCGAAAATTATAAAAGCCGATGTTATTCGTACGAACTGGACAGCTTTAATGTAATCAATCATAGCTTATAAAGCTACTGTGACGCCGACATTTCACCACCATAATTGATACATATCGTCTGAAAAGAAGAATGAAATAAAAACGACGATAAAATGTATTCATAAAAAGATTGATCGTAAATGCCTCCTTTCGTTTTAGAGGACTGGAGTTCTTTGTTAAATTGATAACCTCCTAGGTTTAGTTGATAAGATGATTGACTTCAATCTGGGCGTTATAGATGACTGGAGTTCTTTGTTAAATTGATAACCTCCTAGGTTTAGTTGATAAGATGATTGACTTCCATCTGGGCGTTTTAGATGACTGGAGTTCTTTGTTAAATTGATAACCTCCTCGGTTTAGTTGATAAGATGATTGACTTCCATCTGGGCGTTTTAGATGACTGGAGTTCTTTGTTAAATTGATAACCTCCTCGGTTTAGTTGATAAGATGATTGACTTCCATCTGGGCGTTTTAGATTACTGGAGTTCTTTGTTAAATTGATAACCTCCTAGGTTTAGTTGATAAGATGATTGACTTCCATCTGGGCGTTATAGATGACTGGAGTTCTTTGTTAAATTGATAACCTCCTAGGTTTAGTTGATAAGATGATTGACTTCCATCTGGGCGTTTTAGATGACTGAAGTTCTTTGTTAAATTGATAACCTCCTAGGTTTAGTTGATAAGATGATTGACTTCAATCTGGGCGTTATAGATGACTGGAGTTCTTTGTTAAATTGATAACCTCCTAGGTTTAGTTGATAAGATGATTGACTTCCATCTGGGTGTTTTAGATGACTGGAGTTCTTTGTTAAATTGATAACCTCCTCGGTTTAGTTGATAAGATGATTGACTTCCATCTGGGCGTTTTAGATGACTGGAGTTCTTTGTTAAATTGATAACCTCCTCGGTTTAGTTGATAAGATGATTGACTTCCATCTGGGCGTTTTAGATTACTGGAGTTCTTTGTTAAATTGATAACCTCCTAGGTTTAGTTGATAAGATGATTGACTTCCATCTGGGCGTTATAGATGACTGGAGTTCTTTGTTAAATTGATAACCTCCTAGGTTTAGTTGATAAGATGATTGACTTCCATCTGGGCGTTTTAGATGACTGGAGTTCTTTGTTAAATTGATAACCTCCTCGGTTTAGTTGATAAGATGATTGACTTCCATCTGGGCGTTTTAGATGACTGGAGTTCTTTGTTAAATTGATAACCTCCTCGGTTTAGTTGATAAGATGATTGACTTCCATCTGGGCGTTTTAGATTACTGGAGTTCTTTGTTAAATTGATAACCTCCTCGGTTTAGTTGATAAGATGATTGACTTCCATCTGGGCGTTTTAGATGACTGGAGTTCTTTGTTAAATTGATAACCTCCTCGGTTTAGTTGATAAGATGATTGACTTCCATCTGGGCGTTTTAGATGACTGGAGTTCTTTGTTAAATTGATAACCTCCTTGGTTTAGTTGATAAGATGATTGACTTCCATCTGGGAGTTTTGAGTTCTGATACATAAAAAAAGGCCCCAGTCCCAGTGTTATTCTGGTAAAAATACGTGATCGAGTGTTTCCTCATTCAGAACACTCCCGCATATGTGGCTACCAAGAATTTTGATTTTCGCCAAATGTAAAGCGATCAATCAATTACCTATCCGCATTCTCAAGACGTAGGATATATTTTTCTGATGGAACCAAGGTTGACATGGAAGTATCTGTTGAATTCCAGCGTAGTACGGTCCTTTGACTTGGTTCTCAATAGTTCAATGATGTTCTCATCGACTTACCACATTCGGTTTGATATATAATCTGAAATTGGTCTTTAAAGTTTTGTGGTGTTATTCCTGAAGTTGTTCCCCGTTCAGCAAAATAATCGAGCATCAAAAGAAAATGCCGTGTTGTCAATTCAGATATATTAAAGATTACCCATACAAATTTATTCAAGAATATTAAGTTATTTATTTATTCATTACATAACCAAACAATATGTAATGAGTGATTTATAACTTCTTCGTATGACTGAATTCTTGTACGGGGTTTCGGGTTCGATTCTTAAAAACCAAAAAAAGTTATCAGTCTGGTTTGAACATTTGTCTCGTAACGATACTCGTTAGCTCTTGTACGTGTGCGAGTGTTGAGTAGCGTCGCTTTCTCACCCATAGCGTTTTTTTTAGAATGAATATACTTACGTCACACACTGGCACACGTTTGATTGTATTGGTGAATTTATTGATTTAGAATTGTGTTTTTTTTTAAGTTTTCGTATAGACTCGTGTAATTGCATAATGACTTTAATTTGATGGTACAAATTATTCTACATAGTTTGGATGATCTGCCTATTACGAAAAAAATCGCAACCCAAATTTATAAGATGATTTTTAGAAAATAATATTTGTTTTTTACAAAAACATTCAACTTCTTTATTTTTAAAAATTATTATTGCTATGCTTTATACCACCAGCATTCAGTTGACTTTCATTCGTCTCGTTGCTGTCACTTTTCGTATTACTGTCTGAACTATCGTTGTCAATCTCTTAAACAACTAAGTCATCTTCGATACCATTCAACGCACTACTTAAACGTAGGTATTTAAATTAAATATGGGCATAGGTAGGAAAATAATCGCCTACAATTTTTTTTTTGGTAGTATGAATTCTTTTCTGTAAGGACCTTTTACCGCGTATTACCTTTCTTGTAACCATAAAACGTACCCCAATTTTAAGTCGATTTTTCTAAGTAAAATGGAGCGTCCAATGGTTCGTAAAATACAATAAAAATAATTTATTAAAATACGCGTCTAAATATTCTCTTTATTAGTTCTCCAAATCGAATGATGGAATTGAAAGGGTTTATGGTTTGGTATAAACCTCTACCCCTGGGAAACTGCAGTTATAGTGAAATGCACTGCTATTAAATTTATGCCAGGTCATATAATTGAATATTTGAATGACGCGAGAACGCTAAATCTCTCGAGTATAGAGGGATGAAATTTTCATCTGTGTTTCAATATTTTATCATGATATGGATGCGCACAAAAGGAATAATTTAATTTCCATTTAAGCAAATAAGAAAAATAAACGAGAGAGGTTTCTGCAAGGCTTGGATTTAATCTATAAATATATTTTTACACAGAATTTATAAAAAAATATGAGTCTTTCAAAATATAAAGAGAAATAATGTTTAAATTTTATAACTATGAAATGTGTGAAAAACCATACATACAGACCATCAGGATATTTCACTCATGGGGTAGACAGAGAGAACAGAGCTCCAGACGTTCTTATCTTAACACACATATTTCACCTCTTCTATATTAATACATCTTCTCACACAGTTCATTCCTTATTTCGTCATGCATTGCCACCCTTCGTATTTGTTTAAGAACATGCATTTTAACAATATTTATTCGATGCCTTTTTATTTTTTTTCCATGTCCACGTTTCACTCCCTCATATCAAAATCGGTACTAAAATACAGTTGTGGACGGTCATTTTATCAGATTTTGATGCTGTCTGGCTAGAATCTTCTCCGTGGCTCCATCCCAACTCACTGTCTGCGAAGACTGTTGGGGTCAGCTCTCCTCGTCCTCAGGTTGTATGTTCTTCTGTCCAGGATTATGTCCCCCAGGCCGTGCCTCTTCATCAGGTTATCTTTTTGCACCACCCACGAATTCTTTGGTCTTCCTCTGGTTGTTATTCGATGAAGATTCATGGAGATTGCCTGGTTCACAATGTGATCGGGTGCTCTGCGTCCAACGTGTCCATGCCATCTCAATCGCCTCTCCTCCATCTTACTGTTGATGTCTGTAATACCTAGGCTTCCACGAATGCGTGAGCTTTTTATTTTGTCTCTTAGGAGCACACCAGCTGACCATCTTAGCATGCGCATTTCAGCAGTTTCTAGTTACCTGGAGTAAGAGTTATACATCGTCCAGCATTCGGAGCCATAGAGGAGTGCGGGTCTGACAATCATTTGGTATACTTTTCCTTTTAACTTTACTGGCATTTTTGGATCACATAGAACTCTAGTCATTGATCTAAACTTCATCCATCCCGCACTAATTATATGTGTTACATATGCTGCCCATTCTCCATCGTTATGGATGAGTGACCCAAAATACTGTCTAGTTAGAATATACACGTGTATATATGTTTTAGTGGCCAAATGGCCTTTGTCTCCCATCCCTTGTGACTGTTGAAATACTTGTGTAATTGTCAAGTTATAATCAAAATTTAAGTGTTAAATAAAGTGTTTGTTTTATGTTTGTTTGGCCGCGGCGTAGGGACAGTGACATTGATATTCTTAGACATTTTGACAGCTTAAGTTTAATATGAATTTACTCATATTTTAGATGTTTCAATAATAATTCACCCGATTTTTTATTTTTTGAAGAGAGTTGTCAAAATTAAGGAGTGACAGCAACTAACACATTTTGTATTATTTATACACGTATGTGAATTTCGTGGGTGTCAATCAACTGTTTCAAACAGGCTAAAAAACGACTGACAGAAATCGTAATTCATATGCAGAATAGAATGTGGTAAACGTTTAAAAAAAGACTTAAGAATGTTTGTTTCGACAACTAAATATCAATTTTTCTTTTAATTTATTTTTAATAATAATACGAGTATAATAAAGAAAGTAGTCAAATATTCTCGCTTCTATTCATTAGTCAATAATATATTTATAATTTTATATCTTTTCACAGG
This sequence comes from Odontocerum albicorne, assembly GCA_949825065.1. Lineage (NCBI taxonomy): Eukaryota > Metazoa > Arthropoda > Insecta > Trichoptera > Odontoceridae > Odontocerum > Odontocerum albicorne. The sequence continues at coordinate 48,126,827 of OX463842.1, read as the reverse complement.
TATTTAAGTTTTTTTACACATTTTCATGTGAATTGACGTGAAAGATTTTTTCGTATTTGGCAAACTGAAAACGAATAAAAACTTTCATTATCAAATAAAAATCAACTTATTTCGAATTGCTCCCTTTTTCGATCATAGATTTAATTTAAAGACTTTAAAGAACGAGAAAGTACAAAAAGATATATAAAAATCGAATGAATAAATATTGAACATTATTGGAATGAGGAATTTCGGAAGGTTTTTTATGTTTAAAACCAACTTAATGATGTACGTACGTATTTAAGGTTTTTCTTCTATCTTTTAGGGCTTGGATTTTCAGCGAAATTAAAGTAACATCAATTTTGTCTATATGATTTTGTTGTTTAACAGTGATGTTCGGTTCAATATCTAATTAATTTAATTTAAAATTGAAAATTTACTAATTATAAATTTTAAAAATTAAATTCATAAATTGAAAACCATTAATAATTTAAGCCTGATTTTCTTGTTAAATTATTTTCATGAATCTAGCATCACCATCATTATCACATCACGCCATTTCCCAATTGGGTAAGCAGGAAGAATAGATCTCCGATTTATTCTTTGTTGGCATATACGAGTATATCTTTCGCTTTTACCATTCCATATATCTTTTCATGAATTTTCACCTATTGTCAAGACTCTGCACTCTCTCCTCTTTCAGAATTTGATCGTACCAAGTTTTTTTAGGACTTACCAAACTTCTCACACTTTGCTTACTACTTGTATTGATTATTTTACATAATTTATTTTTACAAACCCTTATCTGAGAAATCTTTCATAATTAATTTTACATACATGCCAAAAACATCTAAATGATCCGTTCATCTTAAACACTGCATTATCTTTCACTCCATATTATTTCCGAAAGAACTTATTGTATTTCTTATCGTATTCTATCATACATCATTTTTCTATATATTCTACGACCTCCGTGGCCTAGTTGGTAAGATGCTTGTCGGCCAACTCGGAGGTTGCGTGTTCGATTCCAGTTGGAACTCATATTTAAAAAAAAAAAGAGTCCTGCTAGGTTTTCACTTAAAGCCTCTTTAACGTCTTTCTGATAAATTGGAAGTTATTGCCACATGACAATAAGCTCACCAGATTTTACTGTAACATATATGTTATAACGAAAGCGTAATATAATTCTACGCACCGCTCTCATTTCTACAGCAATTATCTTACTATAGTCACTTTTTGCCACATCTAAATTCGTTAGCATATCCTAATGTTGGGAACAAGATGCATTACAAGCAGTCAATTTTGGTTCTCTCGAATCTATCATTAACTAAATACATAAGTAGAAAAGATAAAATACATCTAAATTAATTTATATACGATTACAAGTGACAGCATCTCATAACAATAGAATAATAGAGATACACCAATAAGATTTAATCAGGATCTATTACTCGCACGTGCCGAGTGTGAGTGATATTTGTTACCTGATTAAACTAAGTTGAATAAATATTCCTTGCATTAAATTTATATCTTTAAGATTTTAGATCTTTTAACAATTCTCCTATATGATAAATGTATGGATCTACTCGTACAAAGCATAACCCTACCCACATGTGAAACGTTTCGGTTAAGTAAATACCCGATATATGTTCACTTTGCATGCCTGGCTCAGTGTTATTTGTTCACAGAGCCTTCTTAAGGACATCATAGGCCAATTTTAAGAATTAAATGTTTAAGTTTTATTTAAAACAAAGAGAAATTATTAAACAGTGACGATACTATAGAAAATATGATATGCTTATTTCTAACTTCCATTTCAAAGGTTCAGAAGAAAATACAACGATTTATATTTTGAATTAAATCTTTTAACAAACATACATGCAATAACGACATTTCCCTGTCGAGATAGGCAGAGAGGACAAAGTGGCAGACTTTCCTGTCTCAGCACACATCCTTCGTCTTTTCTACAACATGTCCTCTTCTTCTACAAAAATACTTTCCTTAGTATTCTTTCACCACGCCTTCAACTAAACAATTACACTATATATTTGTTTAGTAAGCTTTTCTTTACCAATTCATTGTACATGTCCAAACCATGTCAGAGTGCTCTTTTTTATATTTCTCAACTTATCACTCATAAGTTCCCATTGATCTTAATCATCGCATTCCGTTTTCTGTGATACATTGCCACTCCATGTATACTTTTCAGTGCACGCATTTCTACAGCATTTAGTCAGCTCCTTTTAATCTTAAATAATAAATATTAAATAATTTTATATATTTTTAAAATCAATCCATTGAATATATGAAAAAATATCAAATCACACAGGGAAAAAATACTGGATTCAGTTTGGAAACATTCAAAGATATTTTAACAGCTATAGCCCAGCTTTTAACACCTATAATTGCGCATATTTTTTCAAGAAGCAATTTATATAAAGTAAAAAATATGTTTAATCAATAATTATATTAACAGTTAGCAGTACATTGATACAAAATGTAAACTAGTGATAAAGGGTTTTTCAAATTAAGCGGTTTTTTTAATTCTTAGATAAACACAGATGGCGTCGCGAACTTGCCTGGGTCTTGTAACATTTGTAGTGTAATGTATGACATTTATAAAAATGGAGTCGTGTACAGTACAACAACGCATTCAAATTGTTGAATTATTTTATGTATTGTAATCTCCGGAAACGGTGATGTTAATTGGCCACCAAGATCATGTGATCTGACACCGTTTGACTACTTTCTCTGGGGTTACGTGAAAAATCAGGCCTATAAGAATGCCCACCAATCAATCAATTCCTGTGCTGAAGAACGAAATTATTCGCGTTTTTTGGTGAGTTAAAACCGCAATTATACCAAAATGTCATCGAAAATTTTGACAAAAGCGTGGACATCTGTGGAACTGCAAGAGGTTGACATCTGTCGGATATTGTTTTTTTTTGTGTTTAAATGTCATACATTATATTTCAATGACCAATAAAAAGTTTTTGAAATATAAGGAAATTTTGTGTTTTATTCAAGAATTATAAAAATAGATTTAAAAAAAACCACTCAATATGAAAGATCCTTTATAAGTTATTTTAAATTGACTGTTTTAAAACTTCTCTCTGATAAATATATTATTATTTTTCCCAGCAATGTACACATGTGTGTTTGGTAACAGCTGAAACTTTGAATTATCTTGAATGGTCTTTTTTTAAATTGGTTTTATTATATCGACTCATATAATTACAAATTGAATTTAATTATGTGGCACAAATCTTCCTAGTTTGGATGGATTGCCTATTTAAAAAATATATGTTTCTGGTACAAAGCATGTACATATAAGCATTCAAGTGTATGATATTTAATTAAAAAAACTAGGAAGAGCGTGACTGGAAAATGAGAAGAGCTTTTGAAAAGGAAATCACTACAAAGCTGGATTGAGCTTCTTTGAACGTGTATACTTCATTGAATGTGTTCACCTATCTTTACTGATAGAAGGAATTCTGTTTATACACGTGTATCTCAGATAATCGATCAGTTCACAAAGCATTTCCTCAAATCATTTACTATTATTTAGATTTGCTTTTTATTGGGTAATAATATTAATGAAATCATTTATCTTCTGTTCTTAAAACTCAGGATTTTAACCCATTATTTTTGGCAGATTAAACAATATGTATAATATAATAGTGTGTTGGTGTCCACTTTGTAGAATTGAATCATCTCGTAAGACTTTTAATATAATGAGAAGCGTATTCTGCGATGATAACTAAAACTTGAAACTTCAACAACGGTTAGTCAAATGCTACGTTTGTTCAGTGTTACTACATGGAGTGGAATCATGAACCCTCATAGTTGGTAGTATGAACCGACTGGAAGCATTCGAAATATGGATACACCGGAGAATGATATGGATACCCTGGACGGGTATGGTCAGTAACACAAGGGTTCTTCAAAAATCCAAAATTGATTTAGAGTTGCTGACTAATATTAAAATCCGAAAGGTGTCCTATTTGTGGGATGTACTTAGAGGAGAAAAGTACAAATTACTGCCCCTGAACATCCAAGGCAAAATATAGGGTCGAAGAGGTGTTGGCAGAAGTCAAATCTCCTGGCTGCGAAATATACGTGATTGGACTGGTATAAGGAACGTTCGAGCTGCCGGGGACAAAGATCTTTTTCGGGCTGCAGGGGACAAAGATGCCTACTCTCAGGTGATAGTCAACGTTGGGGGGACCTGACATGACACTAGGAATAAGGTGTCCACTTTGACGCATGGAAGTTAAACACCAATTTGGTTGAAGGTTAAAAATAAGATAAATGTTGAGAAAATGCCTGTTGAAATAAAAATAAAATTTTTATTTGCTATGTGTTGTGATAAAAGACTGAATGAATGCATCGAAAATGACGATTTGGATAAAATGGATGTTTATTTATTTAAAACTTTTATTGCAATACAATCTGGCGGGCTTATTGCCAGGCGGCAATCTCTTCCAACCAACCAGACAAAAGTAAATGAAGCAAGTTACGTGGTCGCATAAATCATTCAAATGACTATCCATCCCCACGAAATCCATAAACATATACGTGAGAACATGCCCACGAACCCCACAAAGACGGAAAATCACCCGAACATTATTTTTCATATAAAGTGAGATATTATCAATCAAAAGGAAACGAAGGGATGGTGGAGAGGAAAGAAAAAGAAAAATCAGGAATGAAACACGTTATTTTACTGACTAGAAATTAAAAGTTTTTTCAGTCGCTTCTTAAAGCATGCCAAGGACGGAGCGAGTCTTATATTGGTTTGTAACTGATTCCAGAGTCTCACTGCATGGACAGTAAAAAACGTTTCAAGTTAAATAAAGAAAAGAGCTTAAAATAAAACGATATATGGAGAAAATGAAAAACGAAAGAATAATTAAGAAAATATTTTAGTAAGAAGTGCAAGGTATGCCTGGAAGGTGTAGACAAAACATGGCTGGATAAAATGGGTCAGATTTTGAAAAATGGTAAAATTAAAAGTGTGAATAATATAATATTGTGCATGACGTAATGTACGAATGTGAAGTAGGCGAAATATAAGGAGGTGAAAAAACAGCGATCTGGTTTATCAGCCTACCGTGATGATATGTATGTATGTAGAAAACAGTTAATAGTAATAATAAAATGACAATTTATATAACCACCGTTTAAAGAGTAGATTCTCATCAAATATATTTCTTTCTTACAAGAATACTCAAGGAGGAAGAATTCTTGATAACATACACTGTATTATGTAAAACATCCCCTATTGTACTTGATCAAAACAAAAATAAACCAAAAACTTTAACGAAAACAAAATCTCCGATTATGAAAAAATACGGGTAAACAAATGGTTCTTGGTCGACGGCATTGTTCAACGATTATCATTATTTCCAAGTAAAGTGTAAATTAAGTATTTTATTCCTTTCAAATGTAATAAAGTTGATCGAATTTATCTAATTTCATATGTCTATGTAATTCTGTAGCTTTTTAAAGTTACTTTATACGATTTCTTAGCATTTCATTTAGCAACAAAAACAGCAATTGAGAATATACCAAATGAACGGTTGTGGCTGGTTTAACCTGTTGATTGTTATGAAACTTTGATATCTAAATGTATGTAAAGATAAGCAAATCTGGCACGCTATCCTCTCTGACTGCTACGAATTAGAAATGGTGCGATAGTATCAGTCTTTGTTTTGTTATTTTGCTACGAAACATTATCCTGGTGTCAGTTTCTACCGATATTTTCAAACATATCAACATATGTTGTAATCTTGTACGGCATTGTATTCGTAGTTGATATTCCCAGTTTTCAGTCTGTCACATTTGACATGTTGCCTGAAACTGTTACCTGAAATTCTAGCCGTCAAACTCTGAAAAGTTTTTCTTAAACCCAATAGAAGCTGAAATCTCAGAACAAGATCTTTAACCTTAAGTACTTGTTCTTCTGACCTTCCATTTCATTTATGTGGGTATTATTAAGTGATATTACTTTGTTCAAATAATGCCTCCATTCTCAAGGAACTGAAAGCTAGCACGGGAGTCACGATGCTCCGTCATGAGCTACACAATAGAACATTATGTTCAAAAGGTTGATTAAGTAAGATTATTTACTCAATATGCGCTTCATCATAAATTTCACACTAGGAACTTAAGTTTTTTATCTTCCTAGTTTTCAGAGAATAAAAATTACGTACTTGTCGAATAAATTCATCTTAAAAAATAGAAGTGGTTTTATGTAACACAGCAACATATTTGAATGACAAATATACCACGTCCGTTTGTATGGCGCCTGTCTTTTGACCCGAGGATTGCGGATTTAATTCTCTTTGGATTAAAAAAAAGGATTCCAATCCAGTTTTCACTAAAACCCTCTTTAACATCTATCTGGTTGGTTCAAAGACATTGTCGCATGACAATAAACCCACTATGTTGCATTGTATATAACAAAAATGTTATACAACACACCAAGTAGTATCAGGATAGAAAAATGTAAATTTTATCTAGTTTTTTATATAATCACCAAACTTGCTCAATTTCTTTTGTAAAAAAAATATGTATTAATTTTTTACCTAAAAAGCGAAATTTGGTTCGTATGTTTTTTTCTGTTAGCAATTCCAAGAATGTCTATTAAAAACTTAAGAAATATTTTCTTTCTCCTATAATAAAAATAAATCAAGTATGTTTTAGTCCACACTCAAGGATTTAAAATTTACATATATATTTGAATTAAGTGTTTATCCTTTTTAAAGACATTAAAAAAAACTTCGTCCTATACTTTATTCTCGGAAAACATCACAAATCCGATTCGCATTTTCAGTAAGCTGGGGAGATTTTCCACGGCCCGTTACATTAAGATTTCACTTAATTTGTTTAAAAATCTTAACAGAATTTACTTAATCGGATTCGCAGGCTTTTACATTTAAATCTTTCAGGTTTCTTCGATTTATATATGGATGTGAATATTTTAAGAAACTCTTGAGTTCTTTTTTAAATAATATGAAAACAAGTTTTGAATCATATGTCGAATATCATCTGATATCTGAGCATGACTTGATTATTGTATTACCGATACAATATGATCAAGATATCGCGGCATAAAAACAAGATTTGTTTTTTTTTAATATTCTGATAGATTTTCTACGACAAATATACCATGTCCGTTTTACTTGAAACTTTGACAAAGGTTAGTCAAATGCTACATTTGGTCAATGTTATTGCATGGAGTGGAATCATGGACCCTCAAAGTTAGTAGTATGAACCGACTGGAAGCATTCGAAATGGGGATGCACCGGAGAATGCTACGGATACCCTGGACGGATATGGTCAGCAAAACGAGGGTTCTTCATAGAGCCAAAGTTGATAGAGCGTTGTTGAATAATATTAAAATACGAAAGGTGTCCTACTTGGGTAATGTACTCGTACTTAGAGGAGCAAAGTACAAATTACTGCACCTAATCATCCACGGCATAATAGAAGGCCGAAGAGGTTTTGGCAGGAGGCAAATCTCCTGGCTCCGCAATATACGTGAATGGACTATCATAAGGGGCGTTGGAGATCTTTTTCGAGCTGCCGGAGACAAAGATGTCTACTCTCAAGTGATATTCAACGTTGGGAGGACCTGACATGACACTGGGAAGAAAGAAAAAGAAGATAGATTTTCTCAGATTTATGGTTTTAAAATTATTCATGTGAAAGAATTCATAAAAATTGTGTATTTTATGTTTTACTTAACTTCGAAAGGATTTTTCATAATAATACTAAAATAACAATTTATATAACGCTGTTCAAATAAAAGACTCCTCAATGGCTCTCTTACTCGGGATTCGAACTCCCTATTGTTGGCAGATTAAAAATATTACAAAATAAATATATACATATATTTAAAAATTGGAAGATAATGGCTGCGGCAATCAGATTTGGTACTTATCCGCATCTGCATGTGTTAAAAATAAACATATTTCATAAGAAAATGTTTATAATCACAGTGTTGAGCACATAAAATATTGTTCAAGGCCTTTAGCCACTTTAAAAGAAAAAAAATGCTTTCGAGTCATTTCCCTTTTCCCGTGATATCGGACTTTAAGTCCGTCGTCTCTACTATTTTTTTCCCACTTAGGTGTATTGCCATCGGAGAAGAAGCCCCTTTGTGCAGTTCAGTCTTCGTCACTATGTGGTAACGCTCATAAAAAAATTTAAAAGTTTTCGATCTTCTAGTTTAGATGGATATGGGGACTAAATGTATCCCCCATAACAGCGTTGGGGATCAAACTGAACTGAACTGATCTGAACATAAAATATTGCTTGAGAATATTAATTGATTCTGACATCCTGAGTTATCGCATACACCCACAAGTATATCCGTTGCAGTAAGAATCAAGATAATAAAATAAGCTTTTGCTTGTGTTTATTGATTCTCTAGGTCAAGGGTCTCCAAATTACGGCCCGTGGGCCAACACCGGCCCGCGAGCACCACCAATCTGGCCCGCGGTAGCTATCTTCGCCGCAATGAAATGTCCTTGACACTTGCCCGTAAGTACCAACCAAACGGAGTGGAGCCCACCCCCGAACCCTGCGCCATAGATATCTCACTCACCGGCTAGTCCCAATACGAAAATTTACGCGTAATTCAAAACTACAGTATGTTGGTATGATGAGCTAACTAGGTATTGGCCCTTGGGATTTAGTGGAGGAATCAGTGTGGCCCTTAGGCTAAAAAGTTTGGAGACCCCTGCACTAGACTATTGCAGTCACCAAAATATCTACTGCATTTAGCATCAAGGCAATAAAGGAGTGCTTAATAATGTTAATTGGTTCAAACTCCCTAAGCTATCATTTGCAATCACGAAAATAACCGCAGTTGTAAGCATCAAGACAATAAATGAGCACTTAGGAAGTTTATTGTATCAGACAACTTCAGATATTTGCAGTGTAAAACACAAAGACTTCAAATGCTCGCTTGAGAACATTATTGATTCTGACACCCTGAGCTATCGTATACTAGTTAGACAAAAAGTTTTGAAAGCGGAAATGAAAATACTTTTTTTTTGGGGGGAAATCACTTTTATTGCTCAGTATAGTCTCCCATAAGATCAATACACTTGGTCCAACGATCTTCCAACTTTGTTGTCCCATCATGGAAGTGACTTTCTGGAAGGCCTGCAAAATACTCCTCTACGACGGCTATAACCTCTTCGTTTGATGAAAAATGCTTTCCACGAAGGATTTTTTTGAGGTGTGAGAACAGCCAGAAGTCAGAGGGAGACTTGATGAAAAATGATTTTTTTCTTCTGCAAACCGGGTCTTTTTTCACAATTTTTTTCATCCAACTGGTCCAAAAGGTCACAATAATAATCAGAGTTGATTGTCTTACCAGTTTGAAGATAATCTATCAATAAAATTCCTTTTGCATCCCAAAAAACTGACGCTAACACCTTCTTGGCCGATTTCTGGACACGAACTCGCTTCGGAGCCAAAGTGCCTGGTTCACACCACTCCTTAGCCTCTTGTTTTGATTCAGGATCATGGTGGTAGACCCAAGTCTCATCCATAGTGATGAATCGACGCAGAAAATCCTTTTTATCCTTTCGAAATTGCTCCAAATGTTGCTCAGAAAGTCGCATTCGAACTTGTTTTTGTTGCATTGTTAGCAAATGCGGCACCCATTGTGCACACAGTTTTTTGAAACCCAAAACTTCAGCCAAAATATGCCATGTTGTTCCATGTGAGATGCCTATGGTGTCAGCTATCACATCCACAGTCGATCGATGATCTTCCAAAACCATATCCTGTATTTTCGCTATGATTTCTGGTGTTGATGCACTTTTTGGACGTCCTGAGCGTGGATCGTCTCAACGCTTGTACGGCCACGCTTAAACTCCAAAACTCATCGGTGAACGGTTGGAAATGAAGGAGAAGACTTTTTAATACTTCACCATCTTTGCATGGATCTCAGTAGCCGATAAACCTTCCAAAACAAAGAATTTAATCACTGCACGATATTTGGATTTTTCCATTGTTAAAAAATACACTGACACGTCAACTTCAAATGGCTTGTAAACAAAGAATGAATTGACAAATCGAAATGAAATTTTGAGTACTTTCTTATGAAAGATGAAATATTAAAATGGCGTAGAAATTTTGGTTTTTCTACTGATCCATAGATGTCGCTTTCGAAACTTTTTGACTAACCTATTACAATCACTAGTATACTCGTACCAGGACAATGAATACGCCCTGGAAAATATTTATTTATTTTGACACCCTGAGCTATGACATACAATCTCCAATATTTCCTCAGCAGTGATATAATAATGAGAACTTGAGAATATTAATTGATTCTGACACCCTGAGCTATGACATACAATCGCCAATATTTCCTCAGCAGTGATATAATAATGAGAACTTGAAAATATTAATTGATTCTGACACCCTGAGCTATGACATACAATCCCCAATATTTCCTCAGCAGTGATATAATAATGAGAACTTGAGAATATTAATTGATTCTGACACCCTGAGCTATGACATACTTTTTATTTATTTATTATTATTTATTATTACACATGACAAGAAATATACACAATTTGAGAAAAAACAACAGGTAATTTGATTTGGACATATAATTTTAATGGATCTGGGTTTGTTGCCTTTCATTTGTCGTATCCCCAGTAAACTAGGCTTTTGCCTGTATCTCACTGAGGATATTTAGCATGAAAAAATAAATCGATACTGCTTTCCGATTTTTGATAACACAAAAAACCCCGTTGCACGCTCTCATCAACCTGACAAACAGTGACACTCAACTACAACTGGAAACATCTTGCGAAACTCAACTCCTCACACATTATCACTCCAGAAAAACCAAAAATATTCATCCCACAATATACCGCACACAATCATAAGAATAAAAATCAAAACAAATCCAAAACAAAAAAAAGAAGAAAAAAAGAAAAACACACAGAAACACAAATACAAAAACAACCAAAATTAAAACAACAAGAAGAGACCCACACTCACGAGCTCACATAAATCCTTTCCACTCGTCATTCATCCTGAAAGCCCAAGTACTCAAAATCCTGTCGCAATAACAACCACGCTCCGATCGACTGTCTAAATGGTTTTCCTACCTTTACTTTTATTGAAGTCGGCACGCCATTGTATGTAATGGGAGCCAAATAAGCATATTGCCTTTGGGCAAAAGAGGTTTTAACTCTAGGGATGGTGAACATTCCATTAGTTGCCATGCGTGTCATGTGTGTCTGCTGAGTTTGCATCTTCCCCTCCTCTCGATGGTAGTGCCAGAGAATGGATTTGAGATGTAAATTGGCTATGTTCAGGACCTGATACTCTCTGAAAAGCTCCGTCGTGGGATACCGAGCAGGAAGTTTATTGATTATTTTCACAATCAATACAATCGCCAATATTTCCTCAGCAGTGATATAATAATGAGAACTTGACAATATTAATTGATTCTGATACCCTGAGCTATCGCATGCAATCACTAATGTATTCTCACCAATAAGACAATAATGAGAGGTTGAGAAAATAAATTGATTCTAACACCCAGGTTTATCAAATACAATCACTAATATATCATCAGCAGTAAGACAATAATGAAAGCTTGAGAATATCAATTGATTGTAACACCCAGGTTTATCACATACAATCACTAATACATCCGTAGCAGTGAGATAATAATGAAAGCTTGAGAAAATTAATTGATTCTTATACCCAGGTTTATCACATACGATCACCAACGAATATATATGCATCACCAACAATATTACGTGAAATATATTACGTGAAAAGTCAGGTATATAAGAATGACCCCCAATAAATTCCGGAGCTGAAGGACGAAATTATTCGCGTTATTGAGGATTTAGAACAGCAATTATGCTAAAAATGTCATCGAAAATTTTGACAAAATCTGTGGAGCTGCAAGAGGTGGACATTTGGCAGACATTGTTTTTTTTTTTTGGGTTTAAATGTCCCACATTTTACTTCAATTACCAATAAAAAAAATTAAATCAAAGCAAATTGTGTGTTTTATTCAAGAATTAAAATTTAGAATTAAAAAAACCACTCAATTTGAAAGACCCTTTATGTATGTGTATCACTAATATATCCGCAACAGTAGAAAAATAACGAGAGCTTAAGAATATTAATTGATTTTGATACTATGAGCTATCGCATACATAATAATCTCTTGAGAATATTTTTTTTATTCGAACACTCTGAGCTATCACACATATTCGTCCAAAATGCGAGACCCTGCTTCAGCAATGACGTAAATTGGAGGCGATGAAAATTCCCGTATTGACACTTACTCTTTTACGCGAGGAAAAACTGAATTTCATGAATAGAAAACTGGTCGGCGCGGCCCGATGACTAGAATTGAGTTGAGCGTCACTTTGTATGCAAATATTAACGTGTGCAAATATTTCTGACAGCCCAGGAAGTTTGTCGTAATAACGAGGAAAATAACGAAATTCGCGTTGACCTAAATATCCGTTATGAACGAAAACTTTTCCGGACACAAACAGAGTGTTGAGTAACACGTAATGAGGATAGTAACGTGATAATCTTCTCCCATCGGGAGTTTTCCTTAACCCAACATATATCAATGGGGAGAGAGGGTTTGTTTAGATAAATAATATATTTAATGGATGTTTAGGTTGTTTTTGTAATAATTCCTTTCTGACTTTGGGCTATGTGACATAAAGGTCAAAAAGTTTTTAAATAATTACACATAAAATATTAGTATTTTCATCCATAATTATTTTTTAAGTAAAAAAATAACGTTTGTTTTTGGAGCAAATATAAATTGAATATTTAATGTAAGGTTATAGAAAAAATTGGACGTGGGAAAAAACTAAAAGAGCTGAATAAATTAGTGCAATAATATATGGGATGACAATAAATGACATAATAAGGAATAAAATGATAAGTGATGAATGTGAACTTAAGGCTGATGTGTTGAGTAATATGAAGGAAAGCACTATAAGGCGATTTAGACATGTGGAACGAATGAACTAAGAAAAAGTAATAAAACAAATTTACAGTGCAAATGTGAGTGAAAGTTGTGGTAGATGAAGACCAAAGAAAGGATAATCGGATCAAGCGTATAATATTTTGAAAAAAAAAAGAAATGTAAAAATATCAGAGAAATCGAAGGAGTTGTATTAGATGTTTGAGTGTAGACGAGGCAAAATATGTGTGTCTGGTGCTCTTTCTTCTGCCTACATCGGAAGAGAAAAAGAGTGTTGATATGTATAAATGTATAAAGAAAAAAAAATACAAAAAATATAAAGGAATGAAAAGTTTAATAAATGTATTCTGTACATTGTTTTCAACAAAAGCTTTGTTTTGAAGCATTCGTCTGATTTGAGAATAAATATTATTTTCCATTCGAACATTAATTCATTATTTTTTCTTGGAAATGTTTTACCTCTTTACAAAATAAAACGATTCAGAAAAAACGAAATAAAACAGCGAAATATGAATCATACACGAGTAATATTAAATCAAGAATTTCTTTTGAAACAGCTGTACATTACAAGGCAATATTTATAATATTATCTTTCTTTGAGAATTTGTTTGTATGATATAAAGTTTTAATCAATACATTGACATTTCACTGTGCCTTACTTTTCGTCCTTATACTGACTATCACACATTTGTAAGGAGCTTCATAAGGCGTTTTTGGTATCAACATTAATGATGCTCCCATTTTTCATTGCACTTTTAAACCATGTTAATTTATACAGTAGCAGTTCGGTTCAATTCGATCCCTCCACCACCCACCCTCTTATGGGTGGAAATATTACTCCCCGTAGAGCGTGATCTCTACTAGAAGTTCTACATATTCTTTATTGTTTTTATGAGCGTGATGCCATGAAATTAATTGCCGAAGAAGAAACTATCCAAAGGGACTCCTTCTCCGGTGATGACCCCCTGAGTGGGAAAATAATAGTAAAGACGGCGGACTTAAATCAGACATCACAGGAGAAAGAACATGACTTTCAGCGCAGTAAATATAATTACAAAGCGGCTTAAGGTCTGAAGTTCAAACAGCCTAGCAAGTTGTCAGTAACTCACAGAATATTTCGAATACAGCAAAACTTTCATTTGACGCCACTTATACAAGTAGATGAACCGATGTAAGACAGATGAGATCCCTTTGGAAAGTATGAACTAGATTATCATCGCAGTATCACAGAATGTCATCTGCGGATTAATCCAGATGGCCTGCAGAGATTAAGTTACACTCATATGTAGTTTTTTCGTGAATTAATTTAGTGCATACGTACATGCAAATATTTTTCGTTGGTTTAGACACAGAGTTTACAAACTTTTTTCGGGCGCATACCCCTTTAATAAAAACTTTTAAAACCATCGACCCCCTAGTCATTTATTTTACTTACTCAAATTAATAAGTTTGTACAGTACTCGATATTAAATATTTCACTAGATATCAAACTTTTCATTTTAATCACTTGTAATTAAGGATTGATAAAGATAAAAGGACTACGGATTATGGCATTATCTTGTGCAACATTCAATATTGAAATCTGCGCTGACGAAAATTAAAGTAAAAAAATACAAGCGGAGTATTATTTTATTCTTGACATTTATGAGATAAACATGTAAATTCAAAAGAAGTACAAATATTGACAAATATTCTTAATTAGGTACTTGTTGAAATCATAGATATTTTGAAGTAACAAACAAATAGCAGTAGTAAGGGGGTCTATTTTTGTTGTCGTTGACCCCCAAATTTCAAATCAACCCCAGGGGGTCGATATCGACCACTTTGGGAACTCTTGGTATAGAAAGAAAGAACAAATCTTCCTATTACAAAATACATACTTCCTTCGCTTCTCCTACATCCATAAATCTTCTAATACAGCTCTTCTTGTGACTCCTTAACCTTTTAAAATTTCATTCGCTTGGTTCAACCATTATTATTAAGTCCTTCTTTAACACTTGTACTTTCATTATATTGTTTTTAGTGAACCTTTTGTCACTGATCCGTATAACATGTACAAACCACCTCAACGTGCTTTATTCCCTTATCTGAAGTCATCAGTTGAAGCTGACATAATTAAATTTCTTGTTCTGTCATACATCGACATATCACATATTATTTTAAGTGCACGCATTTCCACTGCATTTACTTGAATTCTTTATTTAAGCACTCTCATTAATATCTCAGCGGAATAAGAGATCTTAAATGAATATGAAATTGGAAAAAGCTTAGGATTATTATATAATAAACTGAATAAACAATGCTTAAGATTTGTTTTTGGAAATTATAAGATATAATAAGCAAAAATGTAATCTGAGAAGGTTTGTATGGAACAAACCCGCTTTCAATATTAAAGCAATAGATTTATGAAACCTTGGGGGTTTATCTCGCTTTCAGAGGATCATACTTAAATGTATACTTTACTTGTTTTATTAACTTGCAAAACTTAATGTTAGACTAGGGGTCGAGTTCACTAACACCAAATATCTGTTATTAACAATTATCATTGCCTCTTTTTGTATTATACCACTATGATTTTAAATTATTTATTTTTGTGTAGCGCCAATACAAAAATTACGAATTAAGGGGATGGTTGTCATTCAACCTTTCGAGGTCTAGCGTGACTCCAACGTGTTTTGGTGATGAGGAGCTGGGCGAAAAGACTTATTTTCCCTATTGACTGACATAACTTTCCTGAAATCACTTGCTGAATTGTTAAAACAAATTTGAACAAAATGCGCGGTAGAAAATTATTAAGGAAATTATAATTGAAAGTGTTTGATGTTTTAAAAAAAACGAAAGGTATAAAGGTTAGAGAAATACTAGAAACTGTATAATAAGGTATATGAATAATCGTCACTGCTGGACCTCGTAGTCGAGGATCCTGTCGCCACTCCAACGTCAATCTTGACCTGCTCTTCCACGTCGATCATGTGACATTCTGTAAGAAAACAGCCCAATCTTAGATGCGCATTCCCTCACGCAGATGTCACAGATTTGTGGATCCTGCTGCGCCGACTGGCGATGCTGACGCATGTTTGCAGCACGGTGACGCCATCGACTTGAGAATAGAAAGCTCTCCATCCTCCACGGTCCTGAGCCACCTGTTTCTGCGTATCTGAGTATAACTATAAAGTCTTTCAAATTGAGCGATTTTTTAAAATCTTTGATAAAACATAGATGGCGTCGTGAACTAGCCTAGGTCTTGTAACATTTGAGAAGTGTAATGTATGACATTTATAAAAATGGAGTCGTATACAATATAACAACGCGTTAAAATTGTTGAATTATTTTATGTATTGTAATCTCCGGAAACGGTGACGTTAATTGACCACCAAAACATGTGATCTGACACCGTTGGACTATTTTCTCTGGGGTTACGTGAACAGCCAGGTCTATAAAAATGACCCCCAATCAATTCCTAAGGTAAAGGGCGAAGTTATTCGCGTTATTGGTGAGTTAGAACCGTAATAGTGCCAAAATGTCATCGAAAATGTTGACAAATGAGTGGACATCTGTGAAGCAGCAAGAGGTGGACATTTGGCGGATATTTTTTTTGTGTTTAAATGTCATACATTATACTTTAATGACTAATAAAAAGTATTTTTAATTCAAAGCCAATTGCGTGTTTTATTCAAGAATAGTAAAAAAACGCTCAATTTGAAAGACCCTTTAGAAGAGGCGAAAGATGTCTATCGTGATAGAAAAATCTGGCGTCCTGTCCTCTCTGCCTACCCTGACAGGTAAACGGCATTATGTTATATATGCTTCTGTACAAGCATAATTTTGGTGAAATAAAACACGGTATGAAGGTTCAAACGAGGATGTATTTTGTAGGAGAATGGAACCATGGCCCTTTACATTTTACTCACGTTATTTTCGTATAACACTTTTTGCATGATAGTTGTATAAGGCTAAGGCCACACCAATGTGCTTCGCTAGGTGCTACGTGACTAATAGACTAGGTGACTTCATGCTTGGCCACACCAAAGTGCTTCGCACAAATTCATTTGTCGTTTGGGAGCGGTTGAGTCAACAAACGATGTCACTCTCAAAACTAACTAATTTCTTAACAGCTTACCATCTTTATTTACTTCCTGTGCAACTTCATTCCAAAGTGATTTTATTACAGGTACTTTTTTGTATAATTTGCTCGATGAGTTCCACAAAGGCTCCCTTTTATACACAGCTGTTATTAAAATTTCCGCCATCTTATAAAATCACTTGGTGACACAATAAAATTAACCAACACATCTGTTCGCTAGGAGACTCACTAGATGAATAATAGTCACGTAGCGTGGCGCGAAACGAGCAGTGTGACCATTGCGATATTATGGAGGGCGTTGGTTCGCTAGGATATGTCGCCTGATGTAATGTCGATTTTAACCATTAAAAAAATACACATATATTCAGGCCGTATTCCTTCAATTCCTCCTTAAGCAAATATAACAGATTTCCAAACTTTTACATCCAAGCATACAATTCTCATCTCCTCCACAACGCAAGGACATTTTGACATTAGAGAGCGCTGATTTAAAACTTGTACCGAAAAAAGAAGAACACTTAAGAAGCCGCCATCTTACTCTATCTGTTAACAAATGGTATTAAATTAAAAGTGAACGTCGAAAGTGGCACAACCATTAACTTGGAAACTACTCAACTTAGATCCATAACATCCAGTTTCCCAAACTTCATAATCTCGCTTGCGCTAAGCTAAAAGCACTACACACTTTGTTGCTTAATCTGGCATTTCTCTTAGAAACTTCTAAATTAACTTACTAAACAGGTGTTTTCGAAACTTCCCGTAACATAATACTGCTTATTAAAAATATAGTTTTTGATTACATATTTTTATTATTTTTAAAATTGTCTGACAATACGTAATTAAAGTTTAAGTATCTTGACATTTAATGAACTCGGTTAAAATAGATGTACCGAGTAATTTTAAATATTTTTGGTATGTGTTGAGGTATGTGTATATAGTATAAGCGTGTTCATTGAAATGTGTTTATGAAGCAATCCTTAATTATATTACGTTAAACAAATTAAATGGCGATGTACATTTTGTATTGTCACCAAGAAAAAAACACTCGAGTAGAGTTTGTATCAAATCTAAAGGAATCATGTAACTTATTTGCTGATACGTCATTAAAATTTAAGTATCTTGACATTTAATGAACTCGGTTAAAATAGACGTACCGAGTTATTTTAAATATTTTTGGTCTGTGTTGAGGTATGTGTATATAAGCGTGTTCATTGAAATGTGTTTATGAAGCAATCCTTAATTACATTACGGTAAATAAAATAAATGGCGATGAACATTTTGTATTGTCACCAAGAAAAAAACACTCAAGTAGAGTTTGTATCGAACCTAAAGGAATCATGTAACTTATTTGCTGATTATTCTACCGAATTTCATTATTTATCTATTAATTGACATTAGTCCAATAGCAATTTCAACAAGGGTAATTTAATGAGAAAGCGCTCTATATCTACAGTTTCATAAATTATATTTTCAAACCTTCCTACTGGCAAGTATCTGTCACAACAGCCAACATAGAGCAAAGGAGACAGGTGTATTTTATGACACAGGGGGTGCGCAGTGCCAATACGGGGTTGGGCCCGCTGAGCAGCCAAGAGCGGAGCCTCTTGTATATAAAATGTTGTTTATTTCTTGCAAAGTTGTTGTATTTCTATTTGAAACCAGATTGTATGAATTATATAATTTTTTTTTATATTTATGTATTTTATTTTAACATCTTGTATTGCTGAATTCATTCGTACTTCAAATTTTTGTTGTATTTTGTTAAAATTATTAATAGTCCTAATCAACCGTAAATAAATCGTACCATAGATTCAAAGAAATTTTAAATCTTATAAGTTATTCTTGTTGATATATACTAAAATATTGTCAACATACAGGGTCAACGACCGATGAATCAACCTCTGGATATCTACAATTGTCACATACCAGAAACGTCAACACTGTTTACACGCAAATAATATTTACATCGCATTCCAAGGTAGAAAGAGAACATATCACGCCGTCTCGCCGTTTCGACAATAAATATCCTACCCACTGTAGTATCCGCAGCGCTTCCGACCACCTCAGCACGCGCAGGAGTGAGATCGAGATATACCGCGGACGCAGTCACGCGTCCCGTTCTGAAATTCTATATATACCTACTTATCGATGAATAAAGGCACTTGTTATTTTTCGCTTGACCATTCATTTCTGTTTATTATTTATCGACTATTCACTCTCACTTTTACCGCATTCCTGAATCGACGTATTTTATTTTAAATACAAACAAATCAAAATCATCACGACGTATCAAATTAAGCATCCCGCTAAATTGATGACCCCGAACGAAAAGGAACACAGAATTCGACTAAAGCGAATACAGAGATGTCAACATCAACATCATCAGCACGTCCTACTAGGACACACGCTAAAGGTTGAAAGATATTGCCGCCTGGCAATAAGCACGCCAAATTGTGTTTACAATGAAGTGTAAATACATAAAGAGTACAAACACATAAAATTAAAAAATATCTCAATTTTTTGGAAAAAGACCCCACTTCCACTAAGCAAGGGCTATGATGAAGTGATCTCATTATTTAGTTACAAATCTCATATATTTGTGTTAAATATTAAAAAAGTCAGCCAAAGAATTCCCACTCTGTGTTCACATACTTGAACACCAATATATCACAAACAAAACTCTCACCGCATCATAATCTCAGCAACCACATCAAACTCATGTCCACCAGTTCCTCATCACACACACCACGTTCACATCAATCATTCACTTACTACCCTATTTGCTATTGTTGCATGAGAAGGTGTATGGATGTAGAAGAGGCCTAGAGTATGTGTCGAAATAAGAAAGTCTGGTGCTCTCAGACCTCTGTCTATCCCGGTAGCAAAATGGCGTAATGGTATGTATGTATGTATTAAAAATTAAATCAAAAGAAAATATTTTGATTTTAATTACATTTACATAAATATTTACAGCATAATAAAACGAAAATCGTTTGATCGTTCAACATATTTATTTAGTCGGGATACGCAGATGTTACCATTTAGTCGGGATACGCAGATCTTGCCATTTAGTCGACACATCACGTTTTCGTATCAAAATAAATTAACATAAATATTTACAACATAATAAAACGGAAAACGTTTGATCGTTCAACATACTCGTATTTATTTAGTCGGGATACGCAGATGTTACCATTTCCCACATCACGTTTTCGCATTTTATCGCCTGATATGCAGATGTTGTCATTTAGTCGACACATCACGTTTTCGTATTAAAATTAATTAACATAAACATTTACAACATAATAAAATGGAAATCGTTTGATCGTTCAACATATTTATTTAGTCGGGATACGCAGATTTTACCATTTCGTCAGGATACGCAGATGTTACCATTTAGTCGGGATACGCAGATGTTACCATTTGGTCGGAATACGCAAATGTTACTATTTCCCACATCACGTTTTCGTATTTAAATACATTTACAACATAAAAAAACGGAAATCGTTTGATCGTTCAACACATTTATTTAGTCGGGATACGCAAAATGTTACCATTTAGTTTGGATACGCAGATGATACGATTTCACACATCACGTTTTCGTTACACACAATAAAAGGGTTTGATGGAATATTGGACGCATCGGTTGTCCCTAGCGACTGGAGAGCGGGTGTAGCAGTGCCCATCTCTGAGAGGAGGTGGAGGGCGGGTCCTGAAGGCTGCAGAGGAGTGTCCCTGCTGTGCTCTGCTCTTGGATTGTTCGCAATGATAGTGAAGCAAAAACTTGAAATACATATTACAAATAGAGAGGAACAGCAGGGATTCAGAAAGAACCGCTCTACTACCGACGCTATATTCACTTTTAGACAAATTAAAAAAAAAAAAACATTAGAATACAACAAACCAGTCTACCTCTGTTTAGTCAATCTTACAAAAGCTTTCGAGAGGATTCGGTTGAAGGACCTTCTGAACACTTTATCCACAAAAATGATACCTCCATCACTCCATCACTCATTAATGTTATAAGCGAGATCAACCTGAATAGTAACACAAAAATCAGAGCAAATGGGAAATATACTGAAGCCTTAAAAACATCGGTTGGAATCAGACAAGGCGATAGCCTAAGCCCATTTCTCTTTAAATTCATAATGGATAATATCATTGCAGAGGTTGCATCTCTCAAGTTGGGGTACACTCTTGGTAAGGAAGTGGCGGGAATTCTCTGTTATGCTGACGACGCTACACTCATAGCTGAAAATACAAATGACTTACAGAGAATCCTCACAAAGTTCGATGAATCCTGCTCAAAGTAAAATATGATTATCTCCATAGCAAAAACCAAGTGTATGACATTCTTCAAAGACCCACTAGAGTGCAGAATTTCAGTACGTGACGAGCCAATTGAACAGTCAACCCAGTTCAGATATCTTGGCAGTGAACTGCTCAGCTCTCATGACCTCCCCAGAGTAGTAAGGCCTCAGGTAGATAAAGCTGCAGTTGTGGCGGGCTGCCTGAGAGATGTCATATGGAGGAATAAAGATATGAGAACGGATAGCAAGGCACGCATTTATAAGACCTGTGTGCGACCTATCCTCACATACGGCATCGAAGCGAGGGCAGACACTGTCAGGACAAAAAGTATGCTAAGGACAACGGAAATGAAAACTCTGCGCGCTATTGCTGGGAAGACTTTGCGTGATCGTGTAAGGAACACCACAATCCGAGAGGTCTGTAAGGTCCAAGATGTGGTCAGATGGAGACGACAGCGTCAACGATACTGGTACCAACATGTACAGAGAATAAATTCCATACATAGCTCTTCATGGGGTGCCGGATGGACGGCGTTCACTAGGGAGACCCTCGAAACGATGGAGAGATAGCTGGAGCTCAGCATCACAAGAGGACAATCCTGCAGTAACAGACTCTTGAGTCCATAGAAAGTTTAAGAAGAAGAATACAATAAAACGGAAATCGTTTGATCGTTCAACATATTTATTTAGTCGGGATACGCAGATGGTGCCATTTAGTCGGGATACGCAGATGTTACCATTTCCCACATCACGTTTTCGTTACCATTTCCCACATCACGTTTTCATATTAAAATACATTAACATAAATATTTACAACACAATAAAACGGAAATCGTTTGATCGTTCAACATATTTATTTAGTCGAGATACGCAGATGTTACCATTTCCCACATCACGTTTTCGCATTTTATCGCCGAGCTGAAAAGTTTCATTAAAATTCCGTATATGTATTTCTGAAGTAAGAAATATACTCGCTCAAGAAAGTTGAACATGTTTTCTTATGTTGCGAATTTCTTCAAATCCTGCGTGTATTTTTCCAACTTTTATTTTCAAGGTTTCAAAAGAACGGGGTGAATTTCTGCAGCACTCAAAGCTTCTTTGATTTTTATTCGGAGCAAGAGAAAGTTTTTATTTTTGAAAATAGTAAACTGAAACATTTAAAGCAAACAAAAAATTATTTATTTAATCAGTTTATTTTATAAATTCAGACTCTCACTGTATAAACCTAAATTTTCCAAGGTACCAGGAGGATTTTTATTACACATTTTATTTATTTTCGCTCAATTACTAGGCGTATCCAGAAAGTAAGTGTACTGAGGCCGAATGGATTTTATTTTCGACATGTTGGCTACACTTCCGTGTAGCCTGACCCTTCCCCTCCGCAACGAGACCGGTTCGAGGTCAGTACGTTGAGAAGTGGCGACGCGACAACACGTTTCGTGAAACATGTCAATCTAATCTCCCGCCAAGTGCGAAATAAATAATGCCGGGCAAGAGATTTTGAGACGCTGCAAACTCCATGGAGATGAATTTCTCCGCTCCATCGTTACTGGAGATGAAACTTGGGTTGCACACTACACGCCTGAAACCAAAAGGCAGTCTCAACAGTGGCGTCACACCTCTTCACCCTCCGCCAAAAAGTTCAAAACCATAATTTCAGCCAGGGAAATCATGGCATCCGGGTTTTGGGACTGTCAAGGCATAATTTTAATTGAATATATGCCTCAAGGGGAGACCATCAACTCTGCAAGATACTGTGAGACCCTAAAAAAAATGCGGAGGGCGATTCAGAACAAGAGGAGAGGCATGCTGACAAAGGGAGTCTGCCTGCTGCACGACAATGCCAGGCCACACACGAAGGAACTGCTCGCCTCGTTTAAAGGGGATGTCCTGAACCATCCCGCGCATTCCCCTGACCTAGCACCTTCAGATTACTATCTCTTTACCTCCCTGAAGCTGCACATGGGTGGAAAAAGGTTTTCAACCGACGAGGAGGTAAAGGAGGAGGTGGAGAAGTGGACGGAGGGGTTGGCGGGAAACTACTTCGAGGAAGGCATCAAAAAGTTGATACCCCGCTACACCACCTGCATTGAGAGGAATGGCGACTATGTCGAAAAATAACTTACATATGTACTACGGTAACCACGTAATTTTTTTGTTTAAATAAAAAAAATTGTAACCTACAAAAATTCAGTACACTTACTTTCTGGATATGCCTCGTACATCACAAGACAAGAAAACAATTGAATAATTAAGTCTAAATATAGCAGGACATGAAGAATATCACTCAAACTTTACTGTGATATATATATAATACTATACTTGGGATGAGTTTGTTATATTTATGTACGAGTACACATATACAGTTTGTTATATTTATGTACAGTACATTGTGTTGCTGTCAAGGAATCTTTCTTTGTTTATTTGAATTAATCTAAGGTGGTATTTGTGGATTTTTCTGCCATCTATTTATTTTCTGTTTTTTTTTTCTTCTTCTTATTCTACATATGCAAAGGTGTGGGTTGAAAAACATCCGATGTCCCCGTGGCTGGGCTCGCCCTATATTGGTAGCTTCTGTTAGCTTCTGTCTTTAATGTATTTTACCTTTTGAGAGCTTCTGTCTTTAATGTATTCTCTGCAATTTATGTGTTCTTGAAGTATATTTAAATGTATTATGTATTCGTACATCCTATGTTGCTGTCGATACACCTATATGTATTTATTTATTTGTATCTTGAAGAATATCACTCATACTTCACTGTGATATCTTGAAGAATATTACTCATACTTCACTGTGATATGTCGAAGAATATAACTCATACTTCACTGGGATATCTTGAAGAATATCACTCATACTTCACTGTGATATACCATACTCGTATATACTCAGGATGAGTTTATTTTATTTATGTAGACATTGTGTTAATGTCAAGGAACCTTTATTTGTTTGTTTGAATTAATCTGAGGTGGTATTTGTGGATTTGTTTATTTTTTTGCCATTTATTTATTTTCTGTTTTTTCTTCTTCTTATTCTACATGAGTAAGGGTGGGGGCTGAAAAACATCTGGTGTCCCCGTGGCTGGGCTCGCCCTATATTGGTGGGGTGTATCTTGACCGAGGGGGTGTTATTAGATGAGCCCAGACCTTTTGATAGCTTCTCTCTTTAATGTATTATATTATCTGCAATTTATTTGTTCTTGGAGTATATTTAAATATATTATGTACATACTATGTTGCTGTCGATACACCTATATGTATTTATTTATTTGTATCTTAAAGAATATCACTCATACTTCACTGTGATATCTTGAAGAATATTATCACTCATACTTTACTGTGATATCTTGAAGAATATTATCACTCATACTTTACTGTGATATCTTGAAGAATATCATTCATACTTCACTGTGATATCTTGAAGAATATCATTCATACTTCACTGTGATATCTTGAAGAATATCACTCACACTTCACTGTGATATCATGAAGAATATCACTCGTACTTCACTGTGAAGTGACTCAGTTATACGTACAAAGTTTACTAAGAAATTTAATCCTCAATTAATCCACCGAGATGTGAAAAACATCGATATCTCAAAATGTATTTAATAAGGTCATTCCGTGTGCGAGTGACGATGCTCTTAAGAGCTCAGTTAGTGAATATGACATCAAAAACTATCTTTATACACGATGGCGTAAATAATGGTCTGGTATATTAAACGAGAGCTGGTGAATCAGCACTTTTTCTCGTTAGAAATTTATATTATATAAGTATAAACATGTGCATAAATCTCTTCTTACGCTTAGGAAGCAATATCCAAAGGTATCCATTTCAAAAATGTGAGATGCATCCATGGTATTTTATATGAAACACATATTTATATACATTTAAAAACGAGATAATAAATAATAATATAATAATGCAAGGTGAAAATGTTCATTTCATTACACCTTGTCGGTATTATAGTGTTGATTATTGTCTATTTCCATTGTTTTTTGTACATGCTAAATCATTTCATTACACCTTGTCGGTATTATAGTGTTGATTATTGTCTATTTCCATTGTTTTTTGTACATGCTAAATCTGGCGAGCTTATTGCTATTTCTTCCAACCAACCAGCTCATTTTAGATACGTCAAATTGTATTATTGCATATCAAATTTTACAGTAAATTTGTACGCCTGTAGACGGCCTCGTATTGTGTTGCTAACATAAGAGGTTGTACGATGTAATATCTGTTTCTTTCTGATTGTTTTTTTGTTGTTGTAATTGTGATAAATTATTTTCATATTATATTAATCTTAATATGTTAAGCACAAACGTATGGTTATTTAATTAATATTTTTTTTGTTGTAGTTGTGTTAAATTATTTTTATATTATATTAATCTTAATGTGTTAAGCACAAACGTATGGTTCATTCATTAATAATTTTTTTGTTGTAATTGTGTTAAATTATTTTTATATTATATTAATCTTAATGTGTTAAGCACAAACGTATGGTTCTTTGATTAATATTTTTTTTGTTGTAATTGTGTTAAATTATTTTTATATTATATTAATCTTAATGTGTTAAGCACAAACGTATGGTTCCTTAATTATAATTTTTTTGTTGTAATTGTGTTAAATTATTTTTATATTATATTAATCTTAATGTGTTAAGCACAAACGTATGGTTCTTTAATTATAATTTTTTTGTTGTAATTGTGTTAAATTATTTTTATATTATATTAATCTTAATGTGTTAAGCACAAACGTATGGTTCATTAATGAATAATTTTTTTGTTGTAATTGTGTTAAATTATTTTTATATTATATTAATCTTAATGTGTTAAGCACAAACGTATGGTTGTTTAATTAATAATTTTTTTGTTGTAATTGTGTTAAATTAATTTTATATTATATTTATCTTAATGTGTTAAGCACAAACGTATGGTTCTTTAATTAATATTTTTTTTGTTGTCATTGTGTTAAATTATTTTTATATTATATTAATCTTAATGTTTTAAGCACAAACGTATGGTTCTTTAATTATAATTTTTTTGTTGTAATTGTGTTAAATTATTTTTATATTATATTAATCTTAATGTGTTAAGCACAAACGTATGGTTCTTTAATTAATAATTTTTTTGTTGTAATTGTGTTAAATTAATTTTATATTATATTAATCTTAATGTGTTAAGCACAAACGTATGGTTCTTTAATTAATTTTTTTTTTGTTGTAATTGTGTTAAATTATTTTTATATTATATTAATCTTAATGTGTTAAGCACAAACGTATGGTTCTTTAATTAATAATTTTTTTGTTGTAATTGTGTTAAATTAATTTTATATTATATTAATCTTAATGTGTTAAGCACAAACGTATGGTTCTTTAATTAATATTTTTTTGTTGTAATTGTGTTAAATTATTTTTATATTATATTAATCTTAATGTGTTAAGCACAAACGTATGGTTCTTTAATTATAATTTTTTTGTTGTAATTGTGTTAAATTATTTTTATATTATATTAATCTTAATGTGTTAAGCACAAACGTATGGTTCATTAATGAATAATTTTTTGTTGTAATTGTGTTAAATTATTTTTATATTATATTAATCTTAATGTGTTAAGCACAAACGTATGGTTCATTAATTAATATTTTTTTTGTTGTAAGTGTGTTAAATTAATTTTATATTATATTAATCTTAATGTGTTAAGCACAAACGTATGGTTCTTTAATTAATATTTTTTTTGTTGTAATTGTGTTAAATTATTTTTATATTATATTAATCTTAATGTGTTAAGCACAAACGTATGGTTCTTTAATTAATAATTTTTTTGTTGTAATTGTGTTAAATTATTTTTATATTATATTAATCTTAATGTGTTAAGCACAAACGTATGGTTCTTTAATTAATATTTTTTTGTTGTAATTGTGTTAAATTATTTTTATATTATATTAATCTTAATGTGATAAGCACAAACGTATGGTTCTTTAATTATAATTTTTTTGTTGTAATTGTGTTAAATTATTTTTATATTATATTAATCTTAATGTGTTAAGCACAAACGTATGGTTCATTAATGAATAATTTTTTGTTGTAATTGTGTTAAATTATTTTTATATTATATTAATCTTAATGTGTTAAGCACAAACGTATGGTTCATTAATTAATATTTTTTTTGTTGTAAGTGTGTTAAATTATTTTTATATTATATTAATCTTAATGTGTTAAGCACAAACGTATGATTCTTTAACTAATAATTTTTTTGTTGTAATTGTGTTAAATTAATTTTATATTATATTAATCTTAATGTGTTAAGCACAAACGTATGGTTCATTAATTAATAATTTTTTTGTTGTAATTGTGTTAAATTATTTTTATATTATATTGATCTTAATGTGTTAAGCACAAATTTATGGTTATTTAATTAATTTATTTTTTTGTTAAAATGTACATTGTACCGTTTCTAGAAAAATAAATAAATATTTGTTTAAATTCAAGTCAAAAAGAACAATTATTTGATCTTCACTATAATGAACAGCAACGGTGGAACTAGAGAAAATAATTCGTTATGTGATTAGGAAGGAAGACAAAGAAAAAATAAGAGGAGAATATATTACCTGTTATGTAATATTTTTTTCAATTCTATCTGAACTTTCATTTCATATAGTATAATCTACAAGGCTTTATTGCAATATTACAAATTATTACAACTAATAAAAAAATAACCTAAAAATGCCTTATGTGAAAAACCAGTTTTAGAGTTTTTTGGACTCCATCGAAAATGGGACCCAAAATTCTTGAATCGGAAGTTAGTTGATAAGTAGGCCACTGAGCTTTTTATTGCCGATGAATATGTGTTTTTTAATTCGTACTTGTATTTAATGTAGCTTATTTGAATATAACATATTCTCGAAAAGAATAAAAATTGTCGAAGGAAACATTGGATCTTATGAAACTATGAAGTAAAATGATATCTACACAATTTATGATATTTCTACATCAGCATCTTTCTCAGAAATCAGTAAAACGTTACGACAAAATATTCGCAAAGATATCCGCGAATATAATACAAAAATAGTTCACAGGACGATTGAGAATAGAAGAAGTCTCAAAAAGCTAAATTAAAACATGTATTTAGGAAAATGCCACAGCATTGCACTTAAACTTTTTGATAATACTATATCTTAACAACGAAGCCTTATCCCGAAGAGAGCGGAAGAATTTTATTGAGAACTATATGCCGATACAGATACGGTAACTGTACCTGATACAAACTCAAATCTGGAAACAACTGAAGATGAAAATATCCCGATGATCTTACCAGGAAAAATCAGGTACGCAATCAACGGAATTAAATTCGGCAAGGTCACCGGTACCGACGGTTTGTCCATTGATTTCCTTAAACAAACAGGCCGAGAAGGGGATACCACCTTATCAACACCTTTTAACAAGTGCCTTCTAGAAAAAGACATTCCAGAAGATTGGAAATCTGCAACCGTAATACTTCTCCATAAGAAAGGCGATCAAGAGGATCTTAAGAACTACCGTCCGATCAGCATTCTACCTACCCTACATAAAATGTTTACCAAGATCTTAACTAACCGACTCTCGAGAATTTTGACACGACCCAATCACAATAACAAGCTGGATTCAGGAAGAATTTCAGTACCATGTATCATATTCAAGTGCTGCGGGAATTGATAGAACGATTTGTGGATTACGAACTTCCTCTATACCTAGCCTTCGTGAACTACGAAAAGGCCTTTGACTCAGTCAAGAAAGTTGACATACTAGAAGCTCTAAAGACACATAGTATTGATAGGGCATACGTTCAGTTGTTCAATAACATATACAAACCATATGAGGATGCAACAGCAAAAATACATTTTCACAAATTCTCAGAAACCTTCCAAATTGGTAAGGGAGTTCGCCAAGGAGATACTATTTCCCCAGAATTATTTACAGCTATACTTGAATATATCTTTGTCAAATTGGAATAGGATAATAAAGGACTGATGACTGATGAAAAATACCTAAGCCATTTGAGATTTACAGACGATATCGTTATATTTTCACGAAACCCGAATGATCTTCAGTAACAATTGCAGGAATTGGCAGAGGTCAGTAAAGAAGTATCAAAAACCAAATATATGATGAACAGCTTTGCTACCCCAAAACCAATAATTGTAGATGTAAAGCCGCTGGAGCTTGTCCAGAAATATATGTATTTGGGCCAACTTTTTTCCTTTCTAGGTGGCATATCGAAGGAAATAGCACAAAGGACAAAACTAGCGTGGAGCTCATTTGGACGTTTGAACAACATTACAAGTACAAGTAACATCCCAATATTTTTTAACCAAAAGGTCTACAACCAGTGTATTCTCCTAGTACTTACGTATGGTAGCGAGACATGGAAGTTGACAGCAAATAACACACAAAAGCTCCAAACCGCATAAAAGAGCATGGAGAGATGCATGTTGGGATGTACTAAAAGGGACCATAAATTAAATACCTGGATTCGTAATATAACAAAGGTAGAAGAAGTTATAAAGGTATGCTAGATAATGAAGTGGTAATGGGCAGGACAAGTAGTCAGAATGTCAGATTCCCGAAAGACGTCCGAAATAATCCAATGGTACCCATGAGGCATAAAGAGGCCCAGAAGAAGACCCAAGGTACGCTGGTTAGGTGAAATTAGGAAGCATGGCAACATCACATGGCACCAACGAGCAAAAAACATAACTATTGGGAGTCAACTTGGGTAGACCTTCATCCAGCAGTGAATCGACCCTGATTGACAATAATGATGATGATTAATTGAATATAAGGTTTTCACGCAATTCGGAACGGATCAGTAAACACATAGAAGCTTTACATTTAGCTTTAAAGATATGAATTTTCAAGTACCAAAGTTTAAAACTTCGACAAGGAAAATTACATATAATTCTAAAAATAATTATGTTATAATTTATCAAGATTCCGAGAACTCAAATTAAATAATTTTCTGATAAAGGACGACAAGGAAAAAATGTTAATTTTCTTCTAAGTATTGGGGGGTTTGAACTTGAAATGAGATTTAAGGCTATAAAAAGCACTCTTCAAGGGATAATATTGAGTTATATTTAACTTTCGTTTTATACAGTAAAACCTATTTTATTTGTCATACAGTTAATTTTCCATACATACATACCACTTTCGTATCAGAATAGGCAGACTAAATCACTGTCCGTGATTCGTGATCTTGTCACAGGCTGCATAAACGTAATCCTAAAGAACATTTGTTCGCACAAATATATGTTATGCTGTCAAATAATCTACATGTAAACTATCTGGGTAGCTGTCCGTGATCCATGTCTTTCTTGTCAAAGAGTTCATAAGCTTCATCCTAAAGAACATTTGTTCGCACAAATATATGCTGTCAAATAGTTTACACGTAAACTATCTGGGTAGCTGTCCGTGATCCATGATCTTGTCAAAGACTTCATAAGCTTCATCCTAAAAAAACAATTGTTCGCATAAATGTGTGCTGTCAAATAATTTCCAAGTAAACTATCTGGGTAGCTGTCCGTGATCCATGACTTTCTTCTCAATGACTTCATACTATAAGCTTCATCCTTAAGAACATTTGTTCGCATAAATATATGCTGTCAAATAATTAAACTATTAAAATTGCATCTCTACGAATTTAATTATATAATTATAATAATTTCAAAAGACAATTTTATATAGCGCTGTTCACAGAGCAAAATCTCGTCAAGGGATCTCGTCAAGGGAACCTAACCTAACCTAACGCGGGATTCGAACCCACTAATATACAAATGTGAATAGAAAACGTGTGAAGGAAGACCAATCTAAGTATGGTTGGATCAAGTGAATAGTATTATGAAAGAAGGAAACGTATAAAGTCAAAGATATTGTATGAGAAGGTCTATGAATGTAGAAGAGACTAAGGATGTCAATATAGGAAAGTAAGACGCTCTATCCTCTCTGCCTACCTCATCAGGGAAATGACGTGATGGTATGTATTTTAGTACTAACTTTGGTGTATGGGAGTGAAACGTTAACGTGGAAAAAATGAAATTCGATTCAAAGGACAATTTTTAATAGCAACATCTAGAGAGTAAACTCTTCGTAACAGCGCTCTAGGGACTCGGGACTACGGGATATTAAAATCACGTCTGACAGCTGTAGCAGCGCCCGAACGGATTATGTATAACACTTTCTTTATATACAGTACAACTTTTTGGGGTTATAGCCATGTAACAATATTTTCCAACAAACCAGGAAGACTTGTATAAGACTTTAAGTGAAAATCAGATTGATTTTTTTTTGTTAAAAAAACTGGGTTTCAGCGGAAATCGATCCGGCAACCTCCAGGTCGGAAGACAGACGTCTTACTAAATAGACCATAAAGGTTGACAATAAAATTCGAAGAAAGGATTCATATTAAATTTACTATCTATACCAAAATTAGACTGAAAGTCAATTCACTACATTTGAAAAGTATCTAAACCCTCGTCAATAATACTAATAAAATATGGAGAGGAAAAATGCTGAATATTTCAGCTTTCGTCTAAATTTTTTTCATGATTTATGAAAAATAAACTCGTGGGCTACACAAAACACCATGGTGGACCACGGATTAACGATGCTTGGCTGAGATCATTCTTAAAGATAAATACATAGGTAAATAAAGGGTCTTTCAAATTGAGCGGTTTTCTTTATTAAAATTTTTTTAATTCTTGAATAAAACACACAATTTGCGTTGATTTCAAATTTTTTTTATTGATGATTGAAGTATAATGTATGACATTAAACACAAAAAACAATATCCGCCAAATGTCCACCTCTTGCAGTTCCACATATGTCCACTCTTTTATAAAAAAAATCGATGACATTTTGGCATAGTTACGGTTCTAGCTCACCAATAACGCGAATAATTTCGTCCTTCATTCAGCTCAGGAATTAATTGGGAGTCATTCTTATAGACCTGGTTTTTCATGTAACTCCAGAGAAAATCGTCCAACGGTGTCAGATCACATGATCATGGTGGCCAATTAACATCACCGTTTTCGGAGATTTACAATACATAAAATAATTCTACTATACGACTCCATTTTTATAAATTTCATATATTACACTTCTCAAATATTACAAGACCCAGGCAAGTTCACGACGCCATCTGTTTTATATTCAAGAATTTAAAAAAAAACCTTCAATTTGAAAGACTCTTTATAACAATAATTTCACACCAAATCATGTATTCACTAAACAATTGCACACTTACCTCAACAAATATTTCTACGGTATTTAAATAAATGAAGAGTTATACTCACATCTCCAAGGCTGTCAGTAGAACTTGTGGCTGGTCCACTGGACGCGGAGCAGGATCGCTCCCGGGCGGCGCGCGCCCAGCTCTCGAGCCGGCGGTGCGCCACCCAGCAGCCTGCCGGCCCCAGTCCACTCATGCCGCCCACTACCGCCCAAAGTGCATCCCGCCCGCCGGCACTGGGCTTAGGAATCGCGCTCGGCTCCTCGAAACAAGAACGGCCCTCCGAACGGAATCGGACCTCGCGACACCCCTTTTTTTCTCGCCCGAAGATCTTTGAAGATTTAACGCCGACTTCTTGACACCGAACTACGCTTTTTAAAGATTTAACGCCGATATTCTGACAACGGAGTACGCCTTTGAATTGTCACTAAATTGTCTGCACCGATATATGTTTGAAGATGTTTGAAGATTTTATTTTACCGGTTGAAACAAGACCAAGCAAGTAATACTCGTATACTTTGCGATCTAACACTCAACAAAGATTTTTAATCACTCTAATGACAGTTCAAATTTAAAGATTTACGTTCCACTTAATGTTCGAGTTGGAATCTATCATTTTTGATTTATTAATAATGTTCTAATTTTCAAATATCATAGACAAATATAGAGTTAAAAAATATTTTCAATGCTTTATTATCACATACGAGTATATGCATACTTTTTATATACTATATGTGTGCTTTATTATAAAATGGAGAACTTTATTATATATGTACATCATTGGTAAGATCGTTTATAGTTAAGGCATTAACGTTGTAGAGGTTTAAAGACATTGTAATTTATTTTATCAAACACTGTTTATTCCAATTTTTGTAACGGTATAACCCTACCGGTTTCAAAGCTTTCACCTCATCTTCAGGGGAGCACAAACAAGTATTGTTTCTGCTTCCCTGAAGATGTCCCCTAAGAAGCGACTGAAAAAAAACCTAAAATATGTAAGTACCAAAATATTTATATTATACAGAATACAAAAAATGACTTATTGGACAGATTAGAGCACCTAGAAATTTCTAAGTCAGTACATGGAAGCGAACATCTAGTAAACACATATATCCCAAAAATCTCTCCGCTCCCTCAGTCCCATACCTCCCTCAGTCCTCAGTCCCCAACCCAAATGCGTGTATATCGGTACCAGTTTGAACAGAATTCATTCTTGTTTGTGCTCCCCTGAAGATGAGGGGAAAGCCTTGAAACTGGTATGGTTATACCGTTACAAAAAGTGGAATAAACAGTGTTTGATAAAACAAATTAAAATTTGTAAGATCATCTGTAGTTCAAGAAACTCATGGGTTGGTCATACAGATGCACAAGTTCCCGATAATAATAATAATAAATAACATTTTCATTATAGTGCCGTTTAGAGAGCAGACTTTCCTCAGGGGCATTCTAACTCTGAATTCAAAGTCACTATTGACTGATTAAAAATATTAGTGAAAAAAAAAACGAATTGAGTGCAAAGATGGGAAAGTGGGCGCTACAGCCACTAGAATAGGAACTTGCCCGCATCTTCATGTACTTGTATTTAGAAAAAAAATTGGAAGACGAACTACAAAGAACTCTTTATAAATCTTCCGATATGTGATAGTAACACATTCGACTTTAGTTGTATGTAGCATAGTGTATGTGTTGAGTGTTCATGGATAGTCATTAATTTTGTTTACATGTAGTATAGTGTATGTGTTGAGTGTTCATGGATAATCATTAATTTTGTTTACATGTAGTATAGTGTATCTATTGAGTGTTCATGGATTATCATTAATTTTATTTGTATGTAGTTTAGTGTATGAGTTGAGTGTTCATGGATAATCATTAATTTTGTTTGTATGTAGTCTAGTGTATGTGTTGAGTGTTCATGGATAATCATTAATTTTGTTTGTATGTAGTATAGTGTATGTGTTGAGTATTCATGGATAATCATTAATTTTGTTTGTATGTAGTCTAGTGTATGTGTTGAGTGTTCATGGATAATCATTAATTTTGTTTGTATGTAGTATAGTGCATGTGTTGAGTGTTCATGGATAATCATTAATTTTGTTTGTATGTAGTATAGTGTATGTGTTGAGTATTCATGGATAATCATTAATTTTGTTTGTATGTAGTCTAGTGTATGTGTTGAGTGTTCATGGATAATCATTAATTTTGTTTGTATGTAGTATAGTGCATGTGTTGAGTGTTCATGGATAATCATTAATTTTGTTTGTATGTAGTATAGTGCATGTGTTGAGTGTTTATGGATAATCATTAATTTTGTTTACATCAACCAAAGGGTTGTCTTCAAGTGTTTCTACCTATTTCTCGAACACTTTGAGGCAGACAAAGATCGTTTCAGTGGAAATATTACTGGATAAAATAAATGTTAATTAAAACTTAAACGTTAATTAAAAGTTCTTCAACTCATTAAATATTACGCAGCAATAATATGACTTAAAATATCAAAATAAACATGTTAAAATGACGTAAAATAGAGATATAGTGTAACATAACTGATTATCCAAAGTACAATAATAAAGTGAGAGATAGGGAAACTGCCACATCTGTTAGCTCCAAGAAATGTGTGAATTAGGTAAAACACTGCCTTCCGACCCAGAGACAATGGGTTTGATTCCAGTTGGCAACCAACTTTTTCAGTAATTATGTAATGTACCCCTACCAATGTTAATATGCTAATCTTATCATATAATCTTATCCACTTCCAATAAATATTATAAGTTATCATGCAAACCAATGTTAACCATATCTGTACTATGTTATCTATAGCCTATAAATATTAGTGCTATCACGTGTATGTCAAACTTAACTCAATGTATTACGTTTAAATTTATTATCTTGTTGGCGGTTTACTATCCAAATTCAATAAAGATTTGGTATCACTAAATGGAAGTAAACTGCGAACGAGATAAATCACCTGATATCGATTTGACCTTAAGGGCAACGATAACATATCCGACAAATTCCTTCTTAATCTATCTAAGGGTCGTCCGTACGTTATCTTAGCTTTAAATATGACGTCATATCAGAGGCAGCAATCATTATTCTTAAAACCACTACGATGTTAACATCATCGTTATTATTACTTCTATATTACTGTTAATATTAAACTTCAATGTAATTCAACGATTATACAAATAAAATTACACAGTTGAAATTCTAAAAGGGTTTTCGTTGCAAAAGACCATAACAGTTACTAACGGGAATTAAAGCGTTTCAGACTGGTTTACACATATCAAACATATTTTTTGATGGTTGTAATTCAATGCCAGGTAAAAATATGGGGAATCCGTTGTATATGTTAGTCAAATGAAAGAAATGTGTGAATGTGACGATCTCTTAGACTTATTTTGGTGAAACACCTGTATTCTAGCCTCTACGGGTTTGATTCTTGTTGGCACCAAATTATTCAGTGTTTACCGACGGGAATCAAAGTGTTTTATACGGGCTTTCACATATTTTCATTGGATATAATAGGTTGCCGCATGACACTTAACACGTCAGATTTAACTTGTGCATAACGAAAGCGTGATACAAAATAAAATGTATCTGGTAAGTTAACTTGTTGCTGGATGCAGTCAACAGAGTGAAAACTAACTACGATTTGGTAAACTTTCGATTTGAAACGATAGTTGAATAAAAATAATTTAAACTTATTTTGTTTTAACTCTCGTAAATCATGAAAGAACATTAATCAATTAATTTGAACATCACCTTTCTTAATCGTTGTTTACTAACGTAAATTTTTTAAACTTTATTGTACAGTGTTCAATATGGCAGATTAACTGCCAAGTGACAACTTCTTCTAAATACTAGTTTAAAAAAAATACAAAGTTTTGAGTCTAAGGTGAATGATTTGCATTATTGCTGTAATGAAAAAAAAAGAATGCAGAACTAAAGTAACAAAAAGTTGAGAGTAAGTAAAACACAGTTTTTAACTTAGTTTTCATATTTCACTTTCATGGTTGGCTTTCGAAAGATTAGAAAAGTTTAAATGGAAAATTTAAAGGGTTACACAACTTTTGAACTTTAAACTGTAATTCCAGTGAAAATGTTGAAATAAAAAGTAATTTAATATTCTAGAAAATACCACATCCCATATAATATCTTGTAAGTTTATTAATCAAATCAAATTCAAATATATATTTAAAGGCGTTTTTTTATTACACTTAGAGTTAATATTGATAGTTTTTTTTGTAATATATGTAAAAAGTTAAGCCAAATTAGGACAAAGTTGTCAAAATTATATTCTATTCCATTTCACATTTAAGCATAACAACAACATCAGTTCTATATCCCATCAGCCCTGATATATGTAACTGTGATGGCACTGGAGCTTCCCTTCTGCAGGTCTTCTTTCGAGTAGCTTACAGGGCACAGTGGATAAACAGCTAGGTGCAGCATTGATAATATGTCGCCACGAATGAATAGTGGTAAGTTTTATATATGTAAATCCTCCATCTGAGGTATTATTTTTTTAATCTACACATATTATCCAACTCTCTTAACCTATTTGGTGAGCATTGAAAAAAACTCCTAGAAGAGATAGTTAGATGCTAGCACAACATGCAGAGATGAGGTTTCTTGAACGAAAGTTGGATTGAATGTGACAACACATGCTAGTTTGTCCGAACATCATGACTACATGCTCTGTGCGGGACCTGATTGATGCGAATGATAGGGCAATCTCTATTGCCTTCTACTGAAAACACGTTGCATAATTGATGATATTGATGGAAATGAAAGGATAATCCACTCAACTTCAAATCATCGAGAAATCGTGCTTAGTCATAAGTAACATGTCTTAGAAGAAAAGAACAAAGAAATCACTATTCAGTCAAATTAAAACATTCTTCCAGTAAGTTGACTCTTGAATCCACCTCTAAAGACTCCAAGAAGTACGTCAAATTCATATTTTAATTCCAAACTTTAGAATTCCAACAAAACAGTTACGAGTATAAGCAGACTCATACACTTTGCAGAATATTATATTTTTCTTTTGTAAGATTTACACAAAACAAATAAGTAGCGGAAATTTTGCAATATAACTCGGGTATGTCATTTTAAATTGACCTAGCTTTTCCCGTTTCTCTTTCTTCCCCTTAGTACGTCAAGCGTGATTATGTTACAAGTTAGATTTTTGTCCATTTTGCCCTGAAAAACATTACGAATTTTAAAGAAAAAAGGTTTTTTCGAGACAAAAAAAAACGAACAATACATGACGCAAATAAGGAATGTGAAGTCGTTTGGAAATTATCAGAGGTCCTTGGAAGCCCTTCATAGTTATATCATACTTGTAATATTATACAGAAAGGCACATTCTTACATATTTTCTACTCACGGATTCGCATTACTCTTACATACGAACATTTTAAAAATCATAATATCCATTTTTTCCAGTCGATAGTTTTGAGATAGAATGGGGGGATGTTTATATTGAAACATAAAAAGGGAATATCCAACCAACCATGTGTAAAGGGTATAAAACAAAACAAAGGAAGTGTAAAAAATTCTTAAATATACAGCACAGACTGGAAATGTATTGCCATATAGCTATCTCTTCCAGCCAAGTAGAAAGATGTTACCGAGGCCTTAAGTTAATAACCAGACTGGAACCATTTTTAAAATAATTAGATACTAACGAGAATCGAACCCGACTTTGGAGATCAGGCCACTATGGGTTTTATATCACGAATATAGAGAGGATTCAGCTGCAACGGTTGAGGCATATCATAGGAATGCCAAAAACTAAATTTCCTATAGAAAAAATTAAACCAATAAAAAATGGCAAATGATTTATATGGAAGGAGTTTAAAAAACTAACCGATCAGTTGTGTGAGGAAAACCTAAATATGAGCTTTTTAAAAGTTAAATAAATAGCCCAATATTGAGATAACTGAAGCAACCACGATCTCCAATAAGAAGGAGAAAACAACAACGATGATTATAAGGTATGAATGTGAACTTGAGGCTTATGTGTAAGATGAAAAAAGCACTCAGATGGGTTGACCATATAGATCGAATGAATGTAGAAACAAAACAAATATAACGTGAATATGTGAGAGAAAGACGTGATAAAGGAATACCAAGGAAAGAACAGTTGGATCAAGTGTATAATATTTTGAAATAAGGTAAAGTCAAAATTATAAGGTGTATGAACGTCCTTGGCATGCTTTAAGAAGCGACTGAAAAAACCCTTAACTTCTAGTCAGTAAAATAACGTGTTTTATTCCTGATTTTTCTTTTCCTTACCTCTCCACCATCCCTTCATTTTCTTCTGATTGATGATATCTCACTTTATATGAAAAAGAGTGTTCGGGTGATTGTCCGTCTTTGTGGGGTCCGTGGGTATATGCTCACGTATATGTTTATGGATTTCGTGGGGATGGATAGTCATTTGAATGATTTATGCGACCACGTAACTTGCTTCATTTACTTATGTCTGGTTGGTTGGAAGAGATTGCCGCCTGGCAATAAGCCCGCTAGATTGTATTTGCAATAAAAATGTTAAATAAAAAATTTGAAAAAGTAAAAATTATAAAAAATTGTAGGAGGTGTATGAATGAAAAAGCGAAATATGTATGTGAAGATCTGGCGCACTTTCCTCTCTGCCTACATATTCATATATTATTTAAATGAAACTTGATTATTAAGAATTCCATAGCTCTTGAAGCGATGTTTTTCATGCTTGAATAAATTGAACTTGGCGCAGGGGTTAAATATTTCTCATTTTAATTTTCCTGGAAATATACTCGTAGTATTTTAAACTTTATATCTAACAAACAACAAATATACGAGTAGCTTGATCAAACGTACCACGAATGTATATCATTATCGTAATAATCCCAGGAATACAAAATACTCGTATACCTACCATTTTGTTTGATATCAACAAGTCGACTATGTGACAAAAGCAAATCTGAGAGAAAAGATTTTCTTTGCGAATGTTCAAGATTGAAAATACTTAATAATATATAAAGTTATCAAACTAAATATTGAAGTGAAGCCTCATTATTGTGTAAGAGCAAGGCTTCGCAGGAGATGTGGATTATAATATTGAACGGTAATTTTTGAAGTACGTCAGTGACGCTTGCACTTTGCAGACAGAGGATAGAAGTAAGTTTAATACTATGGAAATTTGAGTCCATGTATTGCATTGTATTATTATATTAATAACATTTTCGTTATATACAGTACAACCTATCGAGTTAATTGGCAATGTTTTACAACCAACCAGAAAAAACATGCTTTAAGAAACGACTGAAAAAACTTTTAATTTCTAGTAAGTAAAATAACGTGTTTCATTCCTGATTTTTCTTTTAATTTCCTCTCCACCCCCTCCCCATTTTTCTTTCCTTTTGATTGATGATATCTCACTTTATATGAAAAATAATGTTCGGATGATTGTCCGTCTTTGTGGGGTTCGTGGGTATATTCTCACGTGTGTGTTTATGAATTTGTGGGGATGGATGGTCATTTGAATTATTTAAGCGACCACGTTACTTGCTTCATTTACTTTTGTCTGGTTGGTTGAAAGAGATTGTCGCCTGTCAATAAACCCGCTAGATTGTATTTGCAATAAAAGTATTAAATAAAAAAAATAAAAATAATAAATAAATAAATAAAAAGGTCTAAAGTAAACACAAAAGTGATGTTTTTTTAACTTGATTGCTTATCATTCAAAATCTCACAGAAAACAACATCCGGGCTTGAAAACAAATGTTTTATCACCTAAACCACGGAGGGCATCAAATATGAAAGAAGGTAGAAGGAAGACAGATATGAATACATGGATAAACTGAAGAAAATAAAGTTTAGATGATTTGGAAATGTGGATATAATAAATTGCGAAATAATGACTTAGTGAATGTACAATTCATAAGTAATAGATTGAGAAAAACGTGGCTGTATTATAAGGAAGATGAAGAACATAAAAGTTAGATGATTTGGAAATGTGGGTATAATAAATTGCGAAAGAATGACTAAGTGAATGTAATAAGTAATAGATTGAGAAAAACGTGGCTGTATTGTAAGGAAGATGAAAAAAATAATGTTTAGATGATTTGGAAATGTGAGTATAATAAATTGCGAAAGAATGACTAAGTGAATATACAAGTCATAAGTAATAGATTGAGAAAAACGTGGCTGTATTGTAAAGAAGATGAAAAAAAATAATGTTTAGAGGATTTGGAAATGTGGATATAATAAATTGCGAAAGAATGACTAAGTTAATGTACAAGTCATAAGTAATAGATTGAGTAAAACGTGGCTGTCTTGTAAGGAAGATGAAAAAAATAGCATTTAGACGGTTTGGAAATGTGGATTTAATAAATTGCGAAAAAATGACTAAGTTAATGTACAAGTCATAAGTAATAGATTGAAAAAAAACGTGGCTGTATTGTAAGAAAGAGGAAGAAAATAGCATTTAGACGGCTTGGAAATGTGGATTTAATAAATTGCGAAAGAATGACTAAGTTAATGTACAAGTCTTAAGTAATAGATTGAGAAAAACGTGACCGTATCAAATAAAACAGATTTTGAAAGAAGATAAAGTAAGAGGCAAGAATAATGGAAAATAGTGCAGCACGAGATTTATGAATGTGGAATAAGCTAAAGTTGTGTGTTTGGACAAAAAAAGTATGAAGATTTATTGGTAAAACTGTTAAATAAATTAATTTATACCGCGATTTTTTATTTCAAATGTGATATGATTACCCGCATTCATGATGAAAAGGAACTTGACGGATAGTTTAAAATAACCAGAAAAAATATTTTTATATGATGTTGGAGAAAAAATTATTCAGTTACATAAATTTACGCGGTATTAACATAGTTTAAAAATAATAAGGGAATTAAAGAGAAAAAAAATTCCAACAATTTTGTATTTTTAACAAGAAGCTGAACATGTTTTTAAGGAGTAACCTAAAATATGTAAGTACCAAAATATTTTTTTTGTACAGAATACAAAAATGACTTATTGGACAGATAAGAGTACCTAGAAATTTCTAAGTCAGTACATGGAGTCAAACATCTAGTAAACACATATATCCCAAAAATCTCTCCGCTCCCTCAGTCCCATACCTCCCTCAGTCCTCAGTCCCCAACCCAAATGCGTGTATATCGGTACCAGTTCGAACAGAATTCAGTCTTGTTTGTGCTCCCCTGAAGATGAGGTGAAAGCCTTGAAACCGGTAAGGTTATATCGTTACAAAAAGTGGAATAAACAGAGTTTAATCAAACAAATTACAAAACAAAAAAGACTTATCTAAATTTTATATTAAAAAAAAAGAATATAACATACCATGTTCGAAATCAATTTAAAAAACATAAGCCACTATAGGATTCTTGGTAAAACTTGAATGCTACGTACGGTTTGTAATATATTGGGTCCTTACATGTGAAATTGGCGTTTTGTTTGGGAGGAACATAAAGTTGATTTTTTTTTAATATAATATATTTATTTAATCAAAGTATGTACCATTGCTATCTATGCACTTTTGCCATCTCATAGATAGTTCATCGATCCCTTTACTAAAAAAACCATTCGGACGGGAATCAATAAAATCTTTGAAGTCGGTTTGGACTGCCCCATCGGAGTTGAATTTTTTCCCTTGCAAGAAGTTATCCAAATTTCGAAAAAAATAGTAATCTGTTGGGGCAAGGTCCGGAGAGTACGGTGGATGTCTTAGACATTCCAATTGAAGCTCTTCTAATTTGGTAGCCGTCTGTTGTGCAGTGTGTGGTCTAGCGTTATCATGAAGCAGCAGTGGCCTAGAGCGATTAACCAGCCTCGGTTGTTTAGCAGCTAGCTTTTCCATCATGGTTTGCAGTTGCTGACAATAGACATCTGCCGTAATCGTCTGGCCAGATTTAAGAAAGCTGTAGTGAACGACACCAGCACTAGTCCACCAAACGCTCACAAGTAACTTTTTTGGAGTCAATTTTCGCTTGGGGCATGGTTTGGC
Source organism: Odontocerum albicorne (assembly GCA_949825065.1). NCBI lineage: Eukaryota > Metazoa > Arthropoda > Insecta > Trichoptera > Odontoceridae > Odontocerum > Odontocerum albicorne. The sequence continues at coordinate 48,084,170 of OX463842.1, read as the reverse complement.
AGGTTCGGCAGGGTTCAGCCATTGCGATGAGCGCTTCCGATTATCATACAGGATCCACTTTTCATCACAGGTAATGATTCGATTCAAAATCCCTTCATTATTGTGCCGGTTGAGTAATTCAACGCAGCAGTCAACGCGCGTTTGTTGATTTGCTTCACTCAATTCGTGAGGTACCCACTTTTCAAGCTTTTTCACCTTCCCAATTTGCTTCAAGTGGATTAAAACAGTTTTATCACTAACACCGCAGCCTGCAGCTAACTCGGACGTGGTTTGCGATGGATCCGCTTCCACAATAGCCTTCAATTCTTCATTATCAACTTTGGTCTCCGGGCTTGTTCTGCAGGTCGAAATTTCCAGAACGAAAACGTTGGAACCAAAAACGCACTGTGTTTTCTTTTGCGGCACCGTCGCCATACACATCATTAATCCTTCGAGCCGTTTCTGCAGCACTGGTGCCACGGTGGAACTCGTACTCGTAAATAACGCGATATTTCAAGTTTTCCATTTTGTAAACTGAGTGACGCAAAGAAAAAAAACAATTGAGGAAAAAACAAATGAATTATAATTTTCGAAACACAAATACTTGAGTAAATAGCTGTATAAATTTGAGTTTGAAATTCCTAACCAAAGAGAAGATATTTGAGATCAAAGTTGCAAGTACGGCAAAACGCCGGTTTCGTATGTGGGGACCTAATATACTAATATATAGTAATGTTACCTAGAATAAATCAAATTCAATACACACATTCCGAGAATGTTCACTAAGCGACACGAGAAAGAACAAAAAATAAGCTAAAAAATTTAACATAAATTTTATTTTTATATGGTTTTTTATGAAGTCCGCCAAGATTTATCTAAAAGTTAGAAATTGAGTGATAAAAAAATTATGACATATTTTTTGTTTATTTTGTAGAAAATAAAATAAAATAGAAATGATCCTATTAAAAATTATCAAATGTCTCCCTGCTAACAGATTTTTTTATGTTAACATACTCGTATATTATTTTTTAAGAAACGAATATTGTAAACAAACAAAAAAAAATATTGGTTCATATATCAAATGTTTACTAATAATTTTATATCGTTACAGAAAAATACAGTTAGAATAATCAAAATGTACCTTTATTTTCTAAATATTATAATAAAATATGTCTAGCAAATAAAATGTTATTATTTGAAAACAATGTCTTATTATATAGTTGTCATTAAAAATAATAATAAAATGTTATTTTATAAAGCGCCGTTTAGAGATTAAACTCTTCTTATCTATTTGAAAAAACATTTTTGGTGAGACAACCGCAGAAAACTTAGAAAAAGAAGACGAACTACAAAGGAATCTTTGTAGATCTTCCAATATGTGATGGTGACACATTTGGATTTAGGTGGAGAGAAGTGTATGTGTGTATTGATCATATATAATCATACATTTTGATAAAAACTCCCAAAAAGGGGTGCCTGCAAGTGCTTCCTAAAGCTGCACACGTTACTCATATCTCTACCACTAAGGCAGAGAAAAGAGGGCTTTACAATAGGGCGAAGTATTATGTAAGAGATTTAGCTGTTGCAGGCTCTGTGGCGTGAAATGGCTGCATCTAATTGTTAGAGATGTGAATTCGAACTCCAAGATAGAAATATTTTGAGGAGTCTGCTTTCGGAATGGCGCTATATATATTTTTTATTATTATTATTATTATCAGGGAAGGGCTGGAAACACCCACCTCCTTGATGGGGCGTAATTTATGATAGATATACCTTTTGGCATTCCATCATTACGCCAGGCTTCAACCATCTCTAAAATGTATTTTAACCTTTTTAATCCCACGGGGCCGATTATCGCCCCCAACTGGTGTATGCGAAAAATCTCACGGGGCCGATCATCGGCCTCAAAGTTTTCATAAAAAATTTTATATTAAATAATTTTTTTTTTATGAAATATGAAAATTACTTATTATTTTACACTCTACAGTGAGGTCTCCACACAAAAATTAGGTTTTAAAACTGAATATTAACTGAGATAAAAAATAAAATTTAACTGAGATAAACTACTGTTTTTTTTTTTGCCAAAAAATGCTTGGGATTTTTCGCATATTTATTCAAAATATGCTGGGATTAAAAGGGTTAATAAGGTCTCAATATTCTCTGCCTTCCGATAATCCAAAAATTCCAATAGTTTTTTTTATTTTCAGTTTCAAATAGGCCGAAACGTTCATATAGGGTGCAAATGTTTGTAATATATTTTATTTTTATTTATTTATATTGATCAGTACTCAAGTGTGAAAGGAAAAGTAAATTCGATATTATGAACAATGAAAGATTGTTACAAGTTAACGAATTCTGTTATTTAGGTTGTATTTTCTCAGATGATGGAAGAATTAAGAGGGATGTCGAACGGCGTGATAGGAAACAAAGTCAATGTGGCACCAAAGCATATATATTTGAACCAGACAGTATGAACATCTGCTAAGATGATAGTCAACAATAGTATTTTGGGGTCAACTTTGTTGTATAGGAGGGAAACGTGGACCTGAAAAAAGACTGAGAGGAACCAAATAAATGCTTTAAAAATGTGTACGTTAAGACGAATACCATACATAGAGTGACAGTGTATGAATGTGAACTTAAGGCTGATACGCTGAGTACGTTAAAGAAGAGCACGCTGAGATGGTATAGACATGTGGAACGAATGATTTAAGAAATACTAACAAAACAGAAGAGGAGAGGAACAAAACAGATATATAAAGCAAATTTCAGTGGAAGGCGTGGTAGAGGAAGACCAAGGTAAGCATGGTTGGATCAAGTTTATGATATTCTGAAAGAAAGAAACTTACAAAGTCAAAGAAATTGTACAAGTTCTATGAGAAGGTGCATGGATGTAGAAGAGGCTAAGAATAAGTGTCGAAATAGAAAAATCTGATGGTTTGTTTTGAAAATAAAAAGCTCACGCATTCGTGGAAGCCTAGGTGTTACATACATCAACAGTAAGATGGAGGAGAGGCGTTTGAGATGGTATGGGCACGTTGGACGCAGAGCATATTGTGAACCAGGCAATTTCCATGGATCTTCCTCGAATAACAACCAGAGGAAGACCAAAGAATTCATGGGTGGTGCAAAAAGATAACCTGATGCAGAGGCACGGCCTGGGGGACGTAGTCCGGGACAGAAGAGCATACAACCTGAGGACGAGGAGAACTGACCCCAACAGTCTTCGCAGACAGTGAGTTGGGATGGAGCCAGGGACAAGGTGTGTAAGTATGTATATATGTAAGAGTGCTCTTAGAATTTTATGTCAAGCACTCACTAAGTTCCATAGTCAATAAAATTAAGCAGTGGGTAAATTTTTTTTTCAATAACATTCCTTTAAAATTGTTGAACCAACAAAACATTTTTACAAATCTCGGAACCCTGTGACTTTATCTACTGAAAGATTTGCTCCCTTTCAGTTTTTTTGAATGGCGCAAAAGTGAACTGCAAATGACAGGGAACTATTTTTACTTCAAAGTAGAAATGCAGTCGCAAAAGGAAGCGGATCTTTTGTGTACGACTGCATTAACTAAATTGCAGTTTTGCTTCAATGCATTTTTTTACAAGAAAAATGTGACTAGCAGGAAGAACGCTATTATTGCGCTTTCCCTGGCGAAATTAAAGTGTTTCTCGGCACCATGTGTTAAGAGCATAGAAGAAAAATGGAACCCTGTCATGTAACTGAAGTAGATTACTTATTTAATATTAATACTTTCATTTGAATATGAAAATGAAAGAGTCTGGCGTTGTGCAAAATTACATATAAAACAGAATACAAAGGTGTCATTACGAAAATGGAATAAAAAGTTCATAGTAAAAAGAAGTTTGACTTTATTTTAATGTTGACTGCAAAAAATTAAAAAAAACAATAAGAAAGGTGTAAAGGAATGTCTGTTTCACTATATTTTTTGCCCTATTACGTGTATAATGAAAAACGTAATATAGCGTTATTATAACAGTACTTTAGAATACCAGCTTTGATGCATGGGAGTGAAACGTGGATGTGATAAAAGACTGAAAGAAATCAGAAAAATTGCGTGGAAATGCGTGCACTCAGAAGAATACATTGGGGGGAGAATGAAAGACACAATACGAAATTAAGTAGATATGAATGTGAAATTATAGCTGATATATTGAGTAAGATGGAGATGAGCACACTGAGATAGTTTGAGCATGTGCAAAGAATGAATGAAGAAAGACTAACAAAACAGATGTATTATTGCAAATGTGAAAAAAAAAAAGATATTGAATAAGAGATATTGAACCAACTAAATGACACTGAGGTTATATTCTCGGCACCGCCTAGCAGCATGAAAATAATTCAGGTTGATATTCTTCACGAATAAGCTAACAGCACACCCTCTTTGTGTAACAGGAGAAATCCGTATAAAGTGGATAAAAAAACGAGTGATTTATTGCTTCTAAACATACTGAACATAAAAATACATAATATTTTAAGAAAGTAAAAGAATGTCATTAATATTGAATGCAGCAAATGTTATTTCTTACAGAATTTGACAGTTTTATCAGAACAACACAATAACATCGATGAATGGGTATTATGAACGTCTTTTTGTGTCATTTTCGAGATTCGAAGTTTTTGATCACACTTTTTGAAAGTGTTTCGGTCCGCTGAGATGCGAGCCAATTTGCAGTGTCGCTGCCAATCTATTGGAGAATATTTCGATAGTACAGCATCTTGATGCGTTATTGACTCACATTTAAAGTAATATTTTATGGTTTAAAATTTTTTTAAAGTATTATAAAATAAATATTTTGGTTTATTAAAATAAACATAATTTTCATTTTAAAAATAATTTTGAAACTAAAAACTTTTTTGTAAGTGTGAAAAACTCGCAAATTTTCAATTTAGTTCTATATAGTCTTCAAAGTTTATTATTATTACTAGATATGATGTTATGTAGCCTTCAAAGTTTATTATTATTACTAGATATGATGTTATGTAGCCTTCAAAGTTTATTATTATTACTAGATATGATGTTATGTAGCCTTCAAAGTTTATTATTATTACTAGATATGATGTCATGTAGCCTTCAAAGTTTATTATTATTACTAGATATGATGTCATGTAGCCTTCAAAGTTTATTATTATTACTAGATAGGATGTTATGTAGCCTTCAACGTTTATTATTATTACTAGATATGATGTTATGTAGCCTTCAAAGTTTATTATTATTACTAGATATGATGTTATGTAGCCTTCAAAGTTAATTTTTATTACTAGATATGATGTTATGTAGCCTTCAAAGTTTATTTTTATTACTAGATATGATGTCATATTCCATATACGAGTATGTTCTAAATAGCCTTCAAATTTTATAATTACTGAATATGATGTTATATCCCATATAACTCATGTTCTAAACAGCCTTCAAAGTTTATTTACGAGTACTATTATTACTAGATATTATGTTACATTCCAAATAACTCATGTTATAAATAGGTTTCAAAGTTTATTATTATTACTAGATATGATGTTATATTCCAAATAATTCATGTTCTAAATAGCCTTCAAAGTTTGTTATTATTCCATATAACTTATGTTTTTCATAGCTTAAATTTCATAATGCATATTAAAAAAATGTGGGGGATTATTTTGGGGTCGATTGATCGTGGGTGAAATAAGTAAATGTTAGTTCACGCGATTTTCGGGTCGTGTTTACTAGTCATTAGTGATACAAAATATATTTAAAGAAGCGTTACAGTGGACAATAAAGTGAACGGTAGGTTATTCGATATCTTGAGAGAATGTATAATATCCAGAAAAACAAATATGGGTTATATCTAGTTCCAAGCAAATAGCGGAAACGAGCGATGGAATCAAGTGGCATGCATAAAGAATTAGAGAGTTGCGAATAAAAATGACAACAATACTAATAAAAATGACAACAATAATCTGTTCTTTCTGCCTATTCCAATAGATATACTGTGTGATAGTGATGATATTGATGATGATGATAATGATAGTTAGTCATTTTTCGCGTAATATTTGATGTAAATGAATGCCAAAAGACGACCCTCTCCACAGCAAATATCGTTTTCCAATTATCCCTTCGAGTTAGTTTCGTTCCATATGCCACTAACCATATAGCAAATCAAAAGTCAAAGTTCAACGATTATATGGCTCCGGAATGGGGGCTACTCGCACGGTAATACAGATCTCTGGTCGTAAACCTTTGGAATGAATGTTCTAAGTTTTAACTATACTAGTGTAGATAAAGAAAAAATCTTGTAGTATCGGCTATTCTAGGTTCGCTCCAAGAATTGATGTTAGTCAGTTACATAAAAGTGCGAACTGCGTCATTTTGGGATTTTAATGGCACGGCCGTTACAAAAATTACTACATTTAAGTAGTAAAAGATCAAAGAAGTTTTAAACGTTACTTTGTTATGGTCAAAGCACAAGAATGTCGACAATGTATATTTTTGTCTCTAAAGGCACAAAAATATGAAAAAATCTACTTGGTAATTTGTTTTTATCAAACACTGTTTATTCCACTATTTTTGTAACGATATAACCTTACCGGTTTCAAGGCTTTTACCTCATCATCAGGAGAGCACAAACAAGACTGGTGATGAGGTGAAAGCCTTGAAACCGGTAGGGTTATACCGTTACAAAAAAGTGGAATAAACGGTGTTCATAACAACAATTTGTAAAAATGTCGACGAAGAATTGTGACGTAAGAATCGTTGCTGCAAATAATTATGGACGGGAAAACTTGTTGGCGAAGAATTGTAAGCTGGAAGACTTGTTGGCGAAGAATTGTGGACAGGAAGACTTGTTAGCGAAGAATTGTGGACGGGAAGACTTATTGGCGAAGAATTGTGGACGAAGACTTGTTGTCCTTGAATCTTTCGCAGACACTACTGAAGTGATTACGAGTGCACTATATTTGCTATTCTTAGATCAGGGTTATTTTCTGTCAAGTAATGTTTTCAAATTATAAAGCTATGTTAAATGTTCATCGTTCAATTCGTCGCGAGGTATATGCAATTTATAGTTGATAAACCTCTGAAGAAGAAGTCAACTTTGAACACTCCCCAATCCTTCAAGCCATCATCAATATATGCATATCGTTGTAGAGTGACCACACGGTGACGCTGAAGTCAACTTTTGTTCTAACAAATTATATGAAAAGAGCCCTTAGTGAATCAATAAAGAACGATCTTTATCTGTAGTACATTTTAGTGACCGAAGTCTCTTTAAGAACGCTTCAAAATATTTCAACTTATGGTGTTTTTTCAAGGGTTTTATATTCTTTGTTTTCCGATTTAAAATCACCACCATTAACATCTCGCCATGGCTCTATTTGAAGTAGACGGAGAGAAAAGAATATCTCCTTAATTCTCTCACGTCACGTTCATACACCTCGTTATGCATAATTTTATATTACAAGAGCTTTTAACTCTTCCCTCCTCTAAATTTTGATAAATTTGTTTGTGCTACGTTTTGACTCAAACTTCGTGTATCTCCTATACTACTGGTGTACAATATATTATTAAGGAGATTAAATAAAATAAACTTTTCCCTCATTTATAGGAACTACAATAAATTATGTTAAGTGACAAACTTTTGATTTTAAGTTCTAATTAATTCGAATGAATTCACTTATTCCAACAGTTTCCGTTTACAAAATGAATTTCAGTTAATATAATTCAAGGCAGTGGTGAAATAAAGTAATCAATTTAACTCAATCTGCTAAAGCGAATTAAAATAGCTAAGATATAACTTGATAGATTGCTTTATTATAAATACTTTCGAAGTATTATTATTTTTTATCATGTACATACACCGTAGTATTCTTATTAACAAAAAAATGTATACATTTCATGTAAGATGGTATTAAACAGAACTTAATTTAAAGGTTAAAGGAAATTGACTTTAATTATGACAGACCATGCGAAGTAAATTCAATCAGTATTCATTGTGTTTGATTTACATTACTGAAAAAAATATCGTACAAGGATTACTAACAAACAATGGAAATATAACAAGGTACGAGTAAATGATGATATCAGGAAATCATTAGAAAATTATTGGGTGATTGTTAAAGAAAGGAAAGGGTTATTTATTTGATACAATTTTAAACCAAATATTATTAATCTATTATTTTGATATGATGTGTTTGTTTTGATATGGTGTTTTTTTATTTTGATATAATGTGATATATGATTTTTTTTTATTTTGATACATGGTGTGTTTTTTTATTTTGATATATTTTGATATAATGTGATATTTACACCCTCTTATCTCGCCGAAAATTTTCAGCATATTTCCAATCATGGATTAGCGCTACGCTCAAACAGAGATAGTTTATTAGCCTTTCCAGTTCACCGCTCCTCTTTCTTTACGTTGTCCTTTACTGTCCATGCAGTGAGACTCTGGAATCAGTTACAAACCTATATAAGATTCGCTCCGTCCTTGGCATGCTCTAAGAAGCGACTGAAAAAACTCTTAATTTCTAGTCAGTAAAATAACGTGTTTCATTCCTGATTTTTCTTTTCCTTTCCTCTCCCCCATCCTTTCCTTTCCTTTTGATTGATGATATCTCACTTTGTATGAAAAATAATGTTCGGGTGATTGTCCGTCTTTGTGGGGCTCGTGGGCATTTTCTCACGTATATGTTTATGGATTTCGTGAGGATGGATGGTCATTTAAATGATTTATGCGACCACGTAACTTGCTTCATTTACTTTTGTCTGGTTGGTTTGTATTGTATTGCAATAAAGGTGTTAAATAAATAAATAAATATGTTTTTTAATTAAATGATAGCACTACAAAACGGCTGAAAATGTGTTAAGTATTTTGGCCCCAATAAAAATGTACCATTATAATGGAGATATAACAATTTACTTATTTAACTCTTTATTGTAAAACAATCTGGCAGGAATATTGCCACATATCAATCTATTTCCACTAACTAGACAAAATTAGTTAAGGAATTTACATGGTTGAAAAAATATTCAAATGATTATTAACCTTTACAAAATTTATGAACAGTATTTATTTTACACATGACAAGAAATATACATAATTTGCGAATAAATAACAGGTAATTTTATTTGGATACACAATTTTAATGGATCTGGGTTTGTTGCCTTTCATTTGTCGTGTCCCCAGTAGACTAGGCGTTTGCCTTTATCTCACTGAGGACAGTATAAATAGAAAAAGTAAATAAAAGATCTCATCAATTAAAAAAAGGAAAGAATGATGGAGATGAATAAAGGAATGGAACACATTATATCGCTGACTAGAAATTAAAAGTTTTTTCAGTCGCTTATTAAAGCATGCCAAAGACGGAGCGAATTTAACATTGGTTTGTAACCGAGTCTCACTGCATGGAGAGTAAAGGACGGCGAAAAAAATACGAACGTTTTTAAAAAAACATTATGTTGTTGTATTACATTTGTTCCCATGTAGCAATCTTTTCCAGCCAACCAGAAATATATTAAAGCTCCCTTAAGTAAAAACCAGATTGAGCCGGAACCATGTGCAAAACTTGGCATGATAAGATTGGTAATAGATGGAGGCAGAACCTCCTGATATGGCGATTTTCGAAGGAAGTATTGAGGGGATGCAGGCCGCAGAAGGGTTAAAAATATATATATAATAACGACTCCAATAGACTTATCGATTTGATTTTAGAAGTGTGACTGTCATCTCAGATTATGAAAGTAATGTCTTTATATCGGAGACTGGAAAAGTGAGATAACAAAGTACGAAAGGTTTATGATCAGTGGCTTATAAACATTTCATAATCTTAAAGGAACCGTCTCTGGATTACAAATGTTGTTGATATTCCCAGTAATTGAGCGTAGAGTGAGGTGTTGAATGCTCGTGTTAGCTCGGATATGGGGGGTGAGAAGTTGAATATTTCAGAAGCTGTTCTGAATGAAGAGATGGAAATGTTAAATGATAAGACAATGAGAGGAGGGAAAAGACGTGCTAATCTACATTAAAAACAACTTGATATTAAATTTTCAATTATGAATACAAACACAGTGATATTTCCAAAACCTTTATTTGTGTATTTTAGTATTGTATTAATTATTATCCCTGTATTATTAAATCTAAAAAATAATTTTATATAAAGAATAAGTCATTAAGTGTCGTCGTTAATGTTCAGACTTGGGATGGGATTGGGCCACTAAATGCAACCTTTTGTCAAAAAACATTTTCGTTTGCATTTATATGTTATGTCATTATTTTTAATTTAATCATTATTGCATTATATTTAATTTAGATACTTGATTTAAGACGTATTTTTTTTCGAACCAGTAACAATTTTTCAAGAGCAATTTTCTCGAGAGAAAAAACAGGAAAGATCGAGATTGACCGGAAGTCCCTTAGTGACAATGGATTCACATTTTAATATCATCCTTGTATACCTGATGGCGCTTATAAAGTGATGATGGTGATAACTGTTTACTTATTATTGTAGCCTGCATGTTTAACATAATTATATCGTTAGTATTTTTTAACCATACACTTTAAAAATATCACTTTAAAATATGTTTATCCATATAAAAGCTATTTTTATCATTTTATAAAAGGTCATTTTAATGCTTTGACGCTGAATTTTTAAAATTCTTTCAACTTTCAGTCAAATCGCATCAATGAATCTGGCTCGGTATAGAGGGCAATGTACCTCTTCGTTAAAACGTTTTTCTTGTATTCTAAGTATATAACAGACCTCCATCTACCAGCATTTGACGTGTACAATATTCACAACAAGTGTTCTCCATTAAACCTGCATATTTTATTAAATATCGATATGAGATGGATGCTAGATATAGAACGGCAAATATATAGACTAATATGAGTTGAATCAACTGAGGAACGACGTCATATTTGATACATACATATACATCATCATGCCATGTTCCTTGCGGGGTAGACAGAAAAACAGATTTCCAAACTTTTCTATCCAAGTACATAACTTTTACCTCGTCCACATTCATACATCTCGTCATGTAAAATATTCTACTACTCATACTTCTCATTTTTTTTTCTTTCAAAATCTGGTTCACTTGATCCAGGCCCGTTTTCTTCGATATACTTCTTCCATGCACCCTTTGCATGTCTAACTTACATACTCGCTGAGGCATCTTTCAGCATTCATTCTCTTCACATGTTCAACTAATATTAAAGCCCTTATCTTCATCTAACTTAAAACATCCCTTTTATTCATTTCTGAAGTCTTTATTCCGTCTTCTTTCAAACATTGACACTCCACAAATTTAACTTAGTACATGCATCTCTACAGTACTAATATTTCTCTTATCTTTCTTCTGCCGAGTTCAAGTTTCACTTCTATACATTAAGGAAGGCAATGCTAGGGTGTACAATATGTTAACCGAATGAAGCATTCAAGAGAAGCAAATCTGGCTGCTCTTAATGGAATTTTGGTTCCAACATTAGAATATGCAAGCGATATTTGGACGTGACAAAAAAGTTATTTTAGTTTAAAAAATGCGGTAGAAATAAGGTCGTTGCGTAGAGTGTGTAGAAAAGGAATGTATACCAACAATTACATTATAAAATAATGTGTATTACAAAAATATAATGTGCTTATGATAAAGAAAGAAGAATTAAGATAGTTTCGAAACGTAGAAAATGAATTATAATGAAATATTTTACAAACATAATCTACAGGAGTATAATAAAAAGGTACGAGAAATCTGAGAAGATCTAGAAGAAATTAATCAAATACTTAGAGAGGGAAGACTGAAAAACCTTTGTAATAAAAGAGTTTGCATGACGAGATATATGGAAGTGGTCAAAGCGAAATATGTGTATCGAAAATGAATGAAGTAGATATATGTTATCTCTGCCTACTCTAATAGGGGCATGGTATGACGGTGATGATGATGTTAACCATTTCGAAAATGCGTGAAGATTTTTTAATTTTTCTTTCATACACGTTTTTACATATTTTAAATATTAAATACGAGTATTTGAGGGATTTTTTTAATTTCACATTACTTTTTTCATTGTATAAATAAACAATATAATATTGTATGGAAGTCTTTAATACGAAATGTTAAATCAATACAAGATGTTTGCTCTTTCAGTCTTTGATCATAATTTATGTATATTTCGTAGTGAAAAAGCCTTATTTTTTCAAAGTTAAATGAACACGAAATTTTTCCACCTTGAAACATGATATTCTGGGGGAGTATTCCAAAGGCTAATGCATGAGCATGTTTCCACTCTGGGATCGAATCCTTTGATGTTTTGACCACTTTTCTTCTGATACTTGACTTTTTATACGAAAACGCCCTTTTCAAACAACTTCAACCATATCTTTACCGAAGACATTTTATTTACCACTTAATACCCGAAATATTTTCATACTCAGGGCCGAAACGTGTTTATGAATCATACGTGTGGCATATACGGGCTGTGAAAACATGAGATAGTCCACTCGAATCCATCATCACTCACGCTATTATGGGGGATAAAATAAATCCCCATCCAGAGAAATCTACACTAGAAAATCGAAATATAATTTATTTTATATGAACGTGACGTCACGTAGTGACGAAGAAGAAACTGCTCAAAGCGACATACCTGAGTGGTGAAATAATAGAAGTGACGACAAACTTAAGGCCTGACGCCCGATTAACAAGACGATCAGCAGACTCGGAATTTAATCTGCTCCAGCATTTATTTCACTATGCAAAGTTTTATGTAGTGATATTTATGTGTTGTTTTTAAATAATGGTTTAACTATTTTTGGTTTGCAGTATATGGCAATGTACGAATATATACGATACGGCAATCCCTTGTGATCGAATATAATTGTCAGTCATTCTACGGATCGAAGATAAATATGCGTGTGTTGGTAATTGTCTGAAAACTGTTGCACTTCAGCATGCACATAGTCTCGACAGATCAAACCCAAAGTTCCGATGCCAACGAGATCAAATTTTCAAAATAATTTAAATGTTTTATCTGCGGTATCACTTCTTGCTTATGCAGATTTTTTTACAAAGTGCTATTTTTGCGATTCTTAACACTTGCCTTACTGTGCTAAACAATTCCACCAGCCACTGTGCTGGACGCTCAGCATCCAGTGAAAAATGTATGTTTTAAATTAAAATTATGCAAAATCTGCTAGGCTATTTTTTGTAATTAGCTATAGAATTATTTTATTATGTAAGTCCTGGTCACTCACTATCCATCATAGGGTGGCAAGTGTTAATACGGCAATGCGAATTTATGATACGCACTCGTAGAATACAAGCTTCAGGAAAATACTAATTCAGATGCAAAAATAGCTAAATGTAACCTGTTTAGTCCGGTAATAAAACCAGTTCGGAATTGAATCCGCCAGAAATCGAAGACGAGGCGGGTGCTCGCTTGTTTAATGCGAATCTTAACCGTTGGACCACGGTCGATACTGAAAATAACCTCCACTGGTACCGGCCCATCCCTTTCTTCTCTCACTTCCCTTCGATTCATCTGCCTTTGAGGTTTTCCTGTGATGATGTTTATTCAGTCACTTCTCATCTTGAAGAGTAAACACTATTTTGGATGAATAAATTCAAAAACAAGTTTTCGAAGATTTCTACGAAAAAAAAAAGTATTTTCGTGTCACAATACGATTGTTTGAAGGTTCTTTAATATTTCTTTTGTAATATCTTTGGTGAACATAACTTTAAATTAGGGGGTTGTTAGTTTTGTAAAGGCCCGGAAACTTGGAGAATGACGACATTTGAAGACTATATTTTAAGTACTTAAATTGATTAATAAAAAAATAACATTTAAATGAAAATTTTCAATAAAATAACTCGACTTAGTCACATATGGGTCTGAAACGTGGATTATTATATTTTAAATACCCCGAAATAAATTTGGCCCAAAACAAGCCGCAGAAGAGTAGAAATTATTATTATTATTATTATTATTACACATGACAAGAAATATACACAATTTGAGAAAAAACAACAGGTAATTTGATTTGGACATATAATTTTAATGGATCTGGGTTTGTTGCCTTTCATTTGTCATATCCCCAGTAATCTAGGCTTTTGCCTGTATCTCACTGAGGATATTAAGCATGAATAAATAAATCGATACTTCTTTCCGATTTTTGATAACACAAAAAAAAAACCGTTGCACGCTCTCATCAGCCTGACAAACAGTGACACTCAACTACAACTGGAAACATCTTGCGAAACTCAACTCCTCACACATTATCACTCCAGAAAGACCAAAAATATTCATCCCACAATATAATTGAGTTCATATATTATAAATAAACTCGAAAATTAACGTGAAAACTGAATCAATGATCTTTGTCATTGGTTAACGTTCATTCCCTCCAATAATATTTCAATTGGATCAATCTTTGTCTGATTTAAAGTGTTTGACGTATATGTGGCGTGTGTAGCTTTAGGAAGCACTTGAAGGCAATCATTTTTGGGAATTCTTATCGAAATTTATTATTTTATATGAACATAACATACAATCTGCATTTGTTTAGGTAAACATATTTGGTAAAAAAACTACAGAAAACTTACCAAGGGAAGATGAGCTACAACACAATCTTAAAAGGTATTCCAAGATTTGATAGTAACACATTTGGCTTTAGATGGAGTGTTGTTTATATGTTGAATGTTTATATGTAATCATAAATTTTGAAAAAACTTGAATTAAAGGGGTGTCTTCAAGTGCTTTCTAAAGTTGCAAATACCGCCCTTGTCTCTAACGCTTAAGATAAAGACCTATTAATACATTAAAATTATGAAAAATACACCGTTATCATGACATTTTGGTTGGAAGTTAGAGCAGAAAAATAAAACACAAAGAGCACTTTGAGATATTAAGAAATACGGAGACTCAGAACAGGACCAGGAAATATAGGAAAAACATTTAGATAGTTCATCAGTAATACAATACATACAAGATATGTGTGAGATAGAGGATATTGTTATATGGGAAGACAAAGGAACGGCAATGACTTGCACATGTGAAACATATGGGCACGTCTAGAATACCATTGATTTTTATGCATGGCAACCCCTTTAGTAGACACCTTTGGGAAACCTTCTGAGAAATGTAATAATAATGGCTCGGAAAAGAAGGTTTCTCGATGTTTCGGGGAGTGTAAGTAACTTACATTATTTGATATTAAAAAAAAGTATTTCTAAGAAGTTAAAAACATCTGTTTCAAATAACTGTCGGAATAATAAGGGTTCAATTCCAATTTAAAAAAAAAACTGTAAAGGTCAACCGGTTTGACTTTTTCCACATAAAGTAAAGTTATTGTCTTTCTGATAGATTGGAAAATATCGTTGTGTTTTGAAAAATGTCTAGTTATACTGTATATAAAAACTTTGTAATATTGAGTTTAATTCAATAACGTGCACGGATTGAAGTTTTTTTTTATTATGTTGTCCAAAATACAATTCAAATATAATTAAAATTGAAACGTTGTTTAATCGAATGTTTGATTTGTTTCTTTCTAACTACATTTATCTATCTACTACATATTAACTGAAATACTTTTTAAGTACACTTTTTCTACCATGAGGTCATCGGTAAAGTTTTACTGTGCATAATCCTTCAAAGGGAAAAAGTTCAAGTATCTAGCAGTATAAATATTCAATTAGTTGATTTATAAAAAAATGGAATACGAGCTAAGAAATAGGAATACGGAAAGAATAAGATGGCAATGCATTTGGGAAGATAAAACATTAATAGTTTATGCAATAAAGATCTTAGTTATGATTCGCCAATAAGCATGCTTTGTTGTTATATTTATTCAATCAATCTTTATGTGTTAGAAGGCTAGATTTTATTAAAAGCGTTTTGCAAGAAATATAAGCCTTTGTAATATGGAAATACCGACATATGCAAATACCGACATATGACTTTGCATTTTAGAAAATGTAGAAAAAAATAGCTAACACGATATGGTTAAGTATAACATAAGCATGTCTGAAATATAAAATTAATAAATATAGTTATACTTTTAGACTTTTTCTATGTCCTTGATTTTCACGTAACTCAGTCTGAAATTCAGTATATAAATAAAACAATAAAAAAAAATAAAGGAAATTTTTTGATGTTGGTAATTTCGAAATTTTACTGAAACGTGTGAAAACATTTTTTTATTTTCGTTATACAAGACAGATTTTTTTATTACATTTTTTTTAATAAAGTCAACAACAACATAATTTGAAACGTATCTCACTTTGTTGAACCATATGAACACAATATTTCATATTTATGAAATTGAAAACTCAATTATCAAATTTGTAACACGAGTACGCATATCGATTCAATGTATGCTAGAAGATATTTTTTTGATATAAGTAAAATTAAAATATCACTTTTGGTTTATAGCTTGAAATAATATACGGAGGTGCCTCTTGATATAAAAAATGAAATTGTTGAGCAGTATTATCTCAGATGATAAAGTGTTAAAAGCGTAGCGATAGGAAACAAAACTATTGGGCCACTAAAACATATACGAGTATACCCGAATCGGACGTCATCATAATATGCTAAATTGACGGTCCATAACAGTATTTTAGTGCCAGCTTTGATTTATGGAAGGGAAAATTGGACAGTGAAAATAAATGAAAGAAGCCGAATAAGAACTGTTAAAATGCGTGTGCTGAGAAAAATACATGGGGTGACAATGTATAACAGAAAACGAAATTAATTGATAAAGCACGAGTGTAAACTTAAAGCTAATGTATTGAGTAAGATGGAGAAGAGCACTCTGAAATGGTTTGGGCATGTAGAACAAATGAAGAAAGAAATACGAACAAAACTAATGTAAAGTGCCGATAGGAGTAGAAAGCGTGTAAGAGGAAGACGAAGCAAATTATAGTTGACTCAAGCGAATGACATTTTGAAACTAGAAAGTCTGAGAAAACGTAGAAGTTGTATGAGATGAGTTATAGATGTGGAAGAAGCGAAGGAAGTGCATTTATATCGAGATAGCAAAGTATGGCAATCTGTCTTTTCTGCCTACCCCAACAGGGATATGGCGTGACAGTATGTATGTAAATTGTTGATCAAGTTCAACCATCGAAATCGTTAGGATGCTGTCTAAATGATGAACGGGGCCTGACAATCAACAGCAGTCTCCTTTATTTATGGACCACTACAGCTAATGATATACTGTTACAATTAAACTCCATTTATCTATTAATTAATTTTTTTTCAGGTCCTATATGAGGACACACACGGTTAAACAGTGTGATTACTCTACCTTTCCGGCAGCTCCAAAGGCAAATTGGTTTGACTTATATAGGTTTTTTTTTTTTTTTTGAGGTGCTTGTGAATTGAAAGACACCTGGCATGTGACGCACCAGGTTTATAGTGCTGGGTTGGGAGTATTTAAGTCTTAAAAGTGGCTCTTTGCAGAGTCACTTGTACGTTTGTTATCCCAAACGTTACCCTTGGTGTATCGTGTCTGTGCTCTCAAATTATGTATGTGATTGTACGTGTTAGGAATGAGGGATGGCGGCCGCGCCCGTATTTCTTGGACTCACCTCGCATTCGCTAATAGACTGAACAAGCGCGGAAAACTCAGTCGAGGTGCACGGCCCCTCGGCCTTTCGATATGAGACCTATCCCTTCGGCGTTTTCTTCCCTGTGTAGTGTGTTCAGTGTGCGCGTTGATTGAATTACTTTACCTATATACCTGCAGATAATTCCCACTTTACTCTTTTATATACAATAAGTTGATAGAACAATTTATGGGAAGAACTTTTTCATCTTATATCAGTGAGTTTAGGGTCCATCATCCATGGCTTTATTTTACTCAGTTACATCTGGGCATGCTTGGATATTATTTCTTAAGCGTACGAAGAAACTTCGGCTCCTACTATATGTTGTTCAATGAGACGTAAGTTATCCAGCGGTACTAGAGGGTTTTAACGTTAAATGTTCCTAACAATTACAATAGAATGCACCAGCAGATACTCTTCTCAACATTCTCAACCAAATGAGTCTCCCAGCCGCTTTGTATATTTGAAGCAACTTATACATATATTTTGAATAGGACTGCTTCGGATAATGACATATTTCATACCATATTCTCAAAAGCAAAATACTTTTTACTTTTAAGACTGAAGACATTAAAGATCAGTATTCGACTCATTAAAATGAATTTAAATTTTTTATTTTCTTTAAATATTTTAACCACTCTTTGTGATTGAAAATTTCAATGTAACATAATTGAGCTATGCCTGTATTGTGAATGAACATAAATAAATAAATTAAATAAAAAATAAGCTTTTCTTGTCAAAATACACCAAATATTTGACGCGTATTCGACACGTGGAAGACATTTTTCCTCTTCTAGTATCTATGTTGGCCTTGTTTCAGCACTATAGAAGAGTACTAAGGATACAAGCTTTGTACACCACAAATTTGATTTTCAGATGAAGTTTTTTATTTTGTCATGCTTTATCTTTCAGTCTGCCGAAGTATTCCCTATTTACTCGTATATATGTATATATTGTGTCGAGTCTGGATTATTGTAATTTGATTTATTCTGGTTTGCATGATTCACACATTTCTAGACTCCAGTCTATTTTCAATGCAGCTGCTAGACCGATATATTATAGTCATAAATATTTTCATATTGGTCCGCTTCTAAAAAATCTACATTGGCTTATTAAATGTCGCGAATGAATTGATGTCAATATTTGTCTCTTTTTATTCAAGTCCCTTTATGGGATGTCTCCATTGTATCTTAAGATATATCTAAGAGATGTTCGTTCGGAGAGTAATAGAATTTGAAGGTCGATTTCTCCTTTATCTAATAAATTGGTTGTTCCAAATCGAGCCAATAGGGCGAGGTATTATGATAAAGCATTTGCCGTTGTTGGTCCTGTGGCGTGGAAAGATTTGACTCTTAGTATTAGGGATATGGTTGGCATGTGTAGCTTTAGAAGGTTCTTTAAGGTTGCCCTTTTTGGGAGGTGTTATCAAAATTTATGATTGTATATGTACACTAAACACATACATTATTGCACCTAAAACCAAGTGTTACTATGACATATCAAAAACTAAGTGTTACTATCGCATATTGAAAACCAAGTGTTACTATCACATATCGAAAACCAAGTGTTACTATCACATATCGAAAACCAAGTGTTACTATTACATATCGAAAACCAAGTGTTACTATCACATATCGAAAACCAAGTGTTAATATCACATATCGAAAACTAAGTGTTACTATCACATATCGAAAACCAAGTGCTACTATCACATATCGAAAACAAAGTGTTACTATCACATATCGAAAACCAAGTGTTACTATCGCATATCGAAAACCAAGTGTTACTATCACATATCGAAAGACCTACTAAACATATCGAAAGACCTACTCTTGGAGGACAATGGATTTCTTGGAGGACAAGGGATTGAGACTGAGCAGAAAGAAAACCGAGTATCTGTACCTACTATTCGAGAACACAAATGCTGTCACTCCCGTAATGCAAATGGATGGAGAAACATTACCAAATTCTGACTCCCTTAAGTATCTTGGGTCACTCATCCATAGCAATGGAGGATGTGCAGCAGATGGGACACATAGAATTAGTGTGGGATGGATGAAGTTTAGATGACGGGAGTTCTATGTGATCCGAAAATGCCAGTAAAGTTAAAAGGAAAAGTATACCAAACGATTGTCAGACCCGCACTCATCTATGGCTCCGAATGCTGGACGATGTATACCTCTTACTCTAGGCAACTAGAAACTGCTGAAATGCGTATGCTAAGATGGTCAGCTGGTGTGTCTCTAAGAGACAAAATAAGAAGCTCACGCATTCGTGGAAGCCTGGGTGTTACAGACATCAACAGCAAGATGGAGGAGAGGCGATTGAGATGGCATGGGCACGTTGGACGCAGAGCACCCGATCACATTGTGAACCAGGCAATCTCCATGGATCTTCCTCGAATAACAACCAGAGGAAGACCAAAGAATTCGTGGGTGGTGCAAAAAGATAACCTGATGCAGAGGCACGGCCTGGTGGACATAGTCCGGGACAGAAGAGCATACAACCTGAGGACGAGGAGAGCTGACCCCAACAGTCTTCGCAGACACTGAGTTGGGATGGAGCTAGGGAGAGAGATCGAAAGACCTACTAAAGTTTCATTGTAGTTCGACTACCCTTGGTAAGTTTTCTACGATTTTCTTATCAAAAATATTTTTCTGACGTATGCAGATGTGGCATTAGTAAATGTAAGCACAGAGTTAAACTAAAATGTAAACTAATAACAATTGAAATTTTCAAAAAATACGTAAAAGGCGTTAATTTAATTCCAAATAATGTAATTTCGATCGAACGTTAGTGTTCCTGAAGTTTCCAATATTATTCATCTAATTGAAAAATTCAATTTACTTTTTATAAGTCGACTCCCTTCAGTCACTAAAAGTAATAAAATGAAAGAAGATTTTTTTTAAATACGTTTTTCAAATGAACTACTTTTGAAAATTTAATAAAAAGGTTTCCTGAACGAATACAAAAACTCTATATATATTCGCATCACGCAGACTAATTTACTTAAAAGAACCTGTAAACTTTTATAACGTGGTTTTTTTATCCCTTAAATGCACAAGCTTCCTTAATTTCGCCACATAAACAGGCATCTCACGCCCGTTTTTGAGAGTATTACGTGGTAGTTATTTCTCAAACAAGCTGTTTCATAGAAATAATTGATAAACGAAATTTGGTTTGTTATTCAAACTTCAGTCAAAATAACTATGGCGTTATTTTACATTGAAACCATAAATATTAAGAAGAAACTCCACTTAAAACAGTGGTAAATAGGGATTCATCATACTGTCGTGTAGCTCATGACTGAGTATCGTGACTCCCATGGTAGCATCTAACGACTCTTTTCCAACCATCCCTGCAGTTGTTAAGGGTAGTCCAGTTGCATCTCTCACTCGGTCAGTCCAACACATATGGATTAGAGGAAAGCAAACAATAAAAATACCTGGAAAAAGTCTCATCTGATTTTTTTTCGCAGTCCATACTAATAGCCAAATAATTATTTTAATATTTCGATTGTATTTTTCTTTTTCTTGTATCAAACCCGCAACTCCCCAGGTTCTGGGGAATTGCAGGTTTGATTCTTACTGGAACCCAGATTGAAAAAAAGGATTCCAGTCTGGTTTTCACTCGAGGCCTGTTTAACACATTTTTTTTAACCTGGCGAGTTTATTGCCATGTGGCAATCTCTTCCAACCAACCAGAAAGAAGGTTTTATAAACCCTAAGTGTTAACCATACTGGAATCCTAATATAAAAAATCTGGGTTCCATCTTTTTTTGTTTTTTTTTAACCTGGCGAGTTTATTGCCATCTGGCAATATCTTCCAACCAACCAGAAAGACGTTTTTATAGGCCCTAAGTGTTAATCTTTCTGGTTGGTTAGAAGAGATTACCACAAAAAATCCACCAATTTGTACTGTATACAACAAAAGGGCAATACAATACCGTATTATTATATTGTGTTACAATTTTGTTTCATACAATACAGCCTGGTGGTCTTATTTCCATGCAACAATCTCTTTCAACCAACCATTAAAGAGATCTTGTCTGAAATTCTTTTTTTTTAATCGGATACCAACAGGAATAAAACCCGCAATATCCTGGATAAACATTCGTCTTAATAACTAGGCCACGGAGGTAGTCAGTGAACTCTAGATCTATTTTTTTCAAAATTGTTCATGGGGTGTGACTGCCAGCTACTCCTTAATATCTTTAGGGTATATCTCATGGTTGGCTTTATTTGGTAACCGTGATCAATTATACGGAGAAGCTACATCTTATTTATCCTTTAAACGCGATCCTACCAATAACCCTTTCTCTGCCTTCCCCATCTTACTATATATTTTATATCTATATATCGTATTCGTCTCTGAGTGTTTTACCAGTTTTATATCGCAAGACTTTAATTTCTGACATTTTTTACGATTTCTGACGTTCAAACGATTCGAGAATAATAAATTAACTAAAATTCTCAAAAAAAAACCGACAGAAAACATAATAAAACTAAATATTCCAGATTTTTCTAGAACTTGGTTCCAGAAGCAGAAATAAAGCTAGATTTTGAGCACTTATGATGAAGTCGTTTGTATGAATTTCAATATTCGCCGTTTTTTTTATATTTTACTTACGTAAATGCCCGTAGGTAGAGCAATCGCGTGTCCCCTCAGAAAGACGTTTTTCATGTGTTACTAAACTCCTTCAAGTGAAAATTGATGCTCCTATATAATTATTTATATTTCTAAGGTATATACATGTATCATATATTCAGACGATCTATGTAGCCTAGTTGATAAGACGCTTGTCTCCCAGCCCGGAGGTTGCAGTTTTAATTCCCGTTGGAACCCAGATTTTTTTTAAAAAGAATTCCAGTCTTGTTTTCACATAAGGCCTCTTTAACATATTTCTGGTTAGTTGAAAGATATTGCCACATGGCAATAAACCCGCCAGGTTGTACTGTATACAACGAAAGTGTTTTATATAATAATACAATCCTTTTCATCTCTTTCAAATTATTTTTTCATATCTTTATTGTTAATTGTTTTGAATTATACTTTATTTACACTTGTCACCTCTAATTTATTTTCGTTTTATTGCTTTTATTTGTAAAACTTAATTTTACTTTTTATATGTACAGTTTTTCTCATTATATAAATTACCGAAACGTGTAATCTACAAATGATTGTTTTGATAAATAAAATATGGTTTAAATAAATATTAGATGTAGTTTAAATTTTAAAAAAGTAATTCAAAAGCTAATGTCCAAAGCGCAATGATATAAAATACACGAAACTTAAGAAAATTATGAATTTAATTTGGATAGTACATGAAACCTTTCAGACACTCACGATGTTTATGATCATTTAAAATTTAAAAATAAGTTAAATATCGTCATTAAAAAATATATATTTAATGTAATCCAACGTAAAGTTTTAGTTAATTAACCTGTTCACCGCGTTAAAAATCAAATTCCACGAATCCTGTGCGCGGCACAATTTCAACGTTTTTTAATTTCTAAGTTTAAACACATATTTTGTTTAGAACCACTGATATTTGATTACAACACCAAGTAAACATGACACTTAAGTAATTTTCTGATAATAAATAATAGTCATTACTCTTAAGGAGACTCATTAAATAAAGGAGATAAACTTAACATTACGTAAAATAAACAAAGGAATGCTACGATCAAATCAATGCTTCATGAAACTCACCCAATCAAATGCATATAGCACTAGTAATGTTTATTTACGTAAGAGAGACTTGGTAATGTTTATTTACGTAAGAGAGACTCATCGCAGGACTCGATCCGCACGACAGGTCGTTAATGCTGGAAATATTGAGAAACCAAAAAAATTCGGCGCTCTGTGTATTCAACAATATTTCATAAACTAATATATTATTTGACAAGGTTTTTAGAGATGTCGCTAGAATAAAGATTATTTTAAATTTTAGTTCAATTTTTATTCCGGTTTTGTGTCATTTTTTTTAAGTATTTGTGATTTGAAACTTGAATTGTCGTCAGATCACAGGCGTTTGTGCTCCCCGCGGGGAAAGAGTTAAGAGACGGAAAGAAAAAAAAAGAAAAATTTAACGAGAATTTCATCAATCATCAGAAAAAAGAAAGACGTTATTCTTAACGACTTTTTGCCATGCAAACAAAACAAAAAGGAAATTTTATTTACCTGGACAACATGATTAATTGAAAAGGCGAAGAAACGCGGGCAGACATCGTGGATTCATGATCTATTTTTCAACATTTTATCCACTTTTTTTTTAATATTACTTTTCTGGTTCTCAGAAACTGTCTGCGAAAATATATATCAAATATTTCCTACACATATTTATTATTAGCTTTTCTACTCAGATCGTATAATCGTATAAAGTTTACAGGTAGAAATTTAACGTCAAAAATCATTCCTTATACACAAATAAGAAATAAGATTATCAAGAAACCCTATTGAATAAAAAACTTACATTTTTTTTAAGCTAAACAAAAAACGCAAAGAAATACGAGCAGATATCGTGAATTCATTATTGTCGACGGTCTAGGTATAACAGTTAGCATTCACGCAAGCAGATGAAGCCTAGAAGAAATCCACTAGGTTCAATTCCTGGTAAACTCAGTCTTGGACCATTTTACATCAGTTTATGATTTTCTGTAGCTTATATGCTTCTTATCATAAATTCGTATAGTGTTATTATGCAACTGAAAAATAGCGGAATATAAACGCGGGTAAAAACCCAATCTAATAGCCGCAACAACCACCTTCCTACCCTTAAATTCAACTCAAACGTATATTTTTTTTTGTATTTTTTATCTGTCGATAATTGTGAATTCAAATCCCGAGATAGAGCGCCCTTGAGGAAAGTCTGCTCTTTAGCCGGGGTTATATAAATTACTACAGCATTATTATTACTTATGGCTACTATAAACATGTACTTTCCAAAAATTGTACGAGTATGTAATTTTTCAAATAGTATATATATTTTAGTATAGCAGACACCGACTTGAGGAAAGAGCGCCCTTGAGGAAAGTCTGCTCTTTAGCCGGGGTTATATAAATTACTACAGCATTATTATTACTTATGGCTACTATAAACATGTACTTTCCAAAAATTGTACGAGTATGTAATTTTTCAAATAGTATATATATTTTAGTATAGCAGACACCGACTTGAGGAAAGAGCGCCCTTGAGGAAAGTCTGCTCTTTAGCCGGGGTTATGGTATATAAATTACTACAGCGTTATTATCACTTATGGTAACTATAAACATGTACTTTCCGAAAATTGTATGTATTTTTTCAAATAGTTTATACATTTTAGTTTAGCTGACACCGACTTGAGGAAAGAGCGCCCTTGAGGAAAGTCTGCTCTTTAGCCGGGGTTATGGTATATAAATTACTACAGCGTTATTATCACTTATGGCAACTATAAACATGTACTTTCCGAAAATTGTATGTATTCTTTCAATTAGTTTATAAATTTTAGTTTAGCTGACACCGACTTGAGGAAAGAGCGCCCTTAAGGAGAGTCTGCTCTTTAGCCGGGGTTATATAAATAACTACAGTGTTATTATCACTTATTGCTACTATAAACATGTACTTTTCAAAAATTGTAGGTATTTTTTTCAAATAGTTTATACATTTTAGTTTAGCTGACACTGACTTGAGGAAAGAGCGCCCTTAAGGAAAGTCTGCTCTTTAGCTAGCCGGGGTTATATAAATTACTACAGTGTTATTATCACTTATGGCAACTACTAGTATAAACACGTACTTTCCAAAAATTGTATGTATTTTTTCAAATAGTTTATATATTTTAGTTTAGCTGACACCGACTTGAGGAAAGAGTGCCCTTAAGGTAAGTCTGCACTTTAGCTGGGGTTATATAAATTACTACAGCGTTATTACCACTTATGGCTACTTTGAACATGTACTTTCCAAAAATTTGATGTAATTTTTCAAATAGTATCTATATTTTAATATAGCTGACACCGACTTCAAAATAAAACATATATATCTTTTTTTAAGCTGACGGGTTTATTGCCATGTGGCAATCTCCTCCAACCAACCAGAAAGATGTTTTTATAGGCCCTCAGTGTCTTTGTGGAAGTTAAAAATAAATAATATAAAATAGAACATCATATTGAGCGAGTTACAGTGTTTGAATTTAAAAAAATACGTTTTCTTTATATTATTTATTTAATACAAACTCTCGTGCAAATATCATTGTAGATAAGGATCTAAAGAACCTTACAATATTTGTACTTACTGAATTGAAAGTTAATTTATCTCAAAAGATCACCGAGTTAATAAAAAGGCACCAATAAAATAAATTCAGATAAAATAAACCTTAAATAATATTCATTGAGAAGATTGGCAAAGGCAATCATCGATGATCAGGCTAATATTTATATTATTTAGTATTTATTATTATTTTTATATTGAGGCTTTTTCTTGTGATGCTGTTAGAAAATCCCCGAGATACGTCTGAACAGCCCCTATCGCCGGTTAGGTTAGGTTAGAGAAAATTTGCAAAGGCAATCCTCGATGATCAGGTAAATATTTATATTATTTAGTATTTATTATTATTTTTTTAATGAGGCTTTTTCCTGTGATGCTGCTAGAAAATCCCCGAGATACTTCTTAACAGCCCCTGTCACCGGTTAGGTTAGGTTAGAGAAAATTGGCAAAGGCAATCCTCGATGATAAGGTAAATATTTATATTGTTTAGTATTTATTATTATTTTTATAATGAGACTTTTTCCTGTGATGCTGCTAGAAAATCCCCGAGATACTTCTTAACCGCCCCTGTCGCCGGTTAGGTTAGGTTAGAGAAAATTTGCAAAGGCAATCCTCGATGATCAGGTAAATATTTATATTATTTAGTATTTATTATTATTTTTATAATGAGACTTTTTCCTGTGATGCTGCTAGAAAATCCCCGAGATACTTCTTAACCGCCCCTGTCGCCGGTTAGGTTAGGTTAGAGAAAATTTGCAAAGGCAATCCTCGATGATCAGGTAAATATTTATATTATTTAGTATTTATTATTATTTTTATAATGAGACTTTTTCCTGTGATGCTGCTAGAAAATCCCCGAGATACGTCTTAACCGCCCCTGTCGCCGGTTAGGTCAGGCTAGAGAAAATTGACAAAGGCAATCCTCGATGATCAGGTAAATATTTATATTATTTAGTATTTATTATTATTTTTATAATGAGACTTTTTCCTGTGATGCTGCTAGAAAATCCCCGAGATACGTCTTAACCGCCCCTGTCGCCGGTTAGGTCAGGCTAGAGAAAATTGACAAAGGCAATCCTCGATGATCAGGTAAATATTTATATTATTTAGTATTTATTATTATTTTTATAATGAGGCTTTTTCCTGTGATGCTGCTAGAAAATCCCCGAGATACTTCTTAACCGCCCCTGTCGCCGGTTAGGTTAGGTTAGAGAAAATTTGCAAAGGCAATCCTCGATGATCAGGTAAATATTTATATTATTTAGTATTTATTATTATTTTTATAATGAGACTTTTTCCTGTGATGCTGCTAGAAAATCCCCGAGATACGTCTTAACCGCCCCTGTCGCCGGTTAGGTCAGGCTAGAGAAAATTGACAAAGGCAATCCTCGATGATCAGGTAAATATTTATATTATTTAGTATTTATTATTATTTTTATAATGAGACTTTTTCCTGTGATGCTGCTAGAAAATCCCCGAGATACGTCTTAACCGCCCCTGTCGCCGGTTAGGTCAGGCTAGAGAAAATTGACAAAGGCAATCCTCGATGATCAGGTAAATATTTATATTATTTAGTATTTATTATTATTTTTATAATGAGACTTTTTCCTGTGATGCTGCTAGAAAATCCCCGAGATACGTCTTAACCGCCCCTGTCGCCGGTTAGGTCAGGCTAGAGAAAATTGACAAAGGCAATCCTCGATGATCAGGTAAATATTTATATTATTTAGTATTTATTATTATTTTTATAATGAGACTTTTTCCTGTGATGCTGCTAGAAAATCCCCGAGATACTTCTTAACCGCCCCTGTCGCCGGTTAGGTTAGGTTAGAGAAAATTTGCAAAGGCAATCCTCGATGATCAGGTAAATATTTATATTATTTAGTATTTATTATTATTTTTATAATGAGACTTTTTCCTGTGATGCTGCTAGAAAATCCCCGAGATACGTCTTAACCGCCCCTGTCGCCGGTTAGGTCAGGCTAGAGAAAATTGACAAAGGCAATCCTCGATGATCAGGTAAATATTTATATTATTTAGTATTTATTATTATTTTTATAATGAGACTTTTTCCTGTGATGCTGCTAGAAAATCCCCGAGATACGTCTGAACAGCCCCTGTTGCCGGTTAGGGGTATGATTGCTAGTAGTAAAACTTTTCATTATTTTAATAATCGACTTTCTTCCAGATTTTATGTTTTTTCCTCAATTATTCTCATTGGGATAAAATAACGTAGAGAGCTCAAAAGTTTCCGGCTCAAGGATATAAAAAAAGTTGATAGAATAAAACAAATATCCCTCTATAGTACAAAATTTTTTGGAACATTAATAAATTTTTTAATACCACTAAAAAATATTCTGATGTTTCTGGACATTTACTATTCACATCTCACATACAGTTTTCTTATCAAAATCTGGAATTTAATTTCATTCTTCGCTAAAACAACCATGTCACACATATACGAAATCCGCGTACAAATCCATTTGACATTTGTATACTACCTATTGACCTTTGTAATTCCTTCACACATATATGTAAATATAAAACAATCAGGGTGACATAACACACAAGGGTTGTGTTTTTCTTAATGTTTATTTCTTCTATGTTTCATCGAAATATCACTCAAGAGTTCGATGACTATAAGTTATATAATCATGTTATAAAACACCCACTCTTCTGTATAAGATATTTAATTTGTCCTTTATTATCCTTTGAAATAAGTCCTTAAGAAGAGCTCTGGAATGAGGACGATGAGATAAAGCTTTTACAGTAGTTATGTAACCTTTTATGCTTGTATATCCCCATAACCCTTCGAATTACACGGGTATTTGGAAATTAATCACATTCAATAAAACTTCATTCGGTTTCTACTTTGAATTTACGATACTTTTATGAGGTATCGTGAAAACCTTTGGGAATATCGCCTTAGAATCCAACATTCGTGTTAATACATTTTAGAATTAATTTTTACAAATATTGTTTTTGTAGAACGGATTTTTTATGTCGTATTTAGACTTTTTAAATATCATACTTTATACAATATCTAAAATTAACGAGTCCTTTTATTTTAGTCAATTTCATCACGCTTTCATTATTTTTTTAATTAAAAGTGTCATGAAGTTAAGAAGGCTTCGAAGAATTTCGTAGTTAATGAAAGAGGGAAAAATAGTTTACTGTGCATTGTAAAGAAGGGGTGCACCCGGTCAAGTGCAAGGTATGAATGAAGGTTACTAGAATTTCTACTTGGCGAAAATATGATAATATAAAATAAAGAAATGTGAAAAGTGGTATGATAATTAAATTTAGAAAAAAAGGTTCATACCGTTAGTTTAGATTTTTCCGAAGTTAGTCAATATCCGACAAATTCAGTTATGCCACAGTCAATTTTAACTGTTTGTACATTTTAAAAGTTATTCTTAACAAACGTAAACAATAAAGACGAATATTTGAGTGGTATTTCATTTCAAATTTGTAAATTATACGTTATTCAAATCAAACTGGAAAAAAAACCTAAATGAAAGTAAAAGGACCATTTGTATGCCGCCATTTAGAGTGCAGACTCTTTCTAAAGGCGCTCTGATTCGAGAATTAAACTCACATTTATTGAAAGATTAAATATATTACAGGAAATAAAAAAAACTTGAGTAAATACTGGAAGATGGAGGCTATAGTCTTTAAATCGGGTACTTACTCGCATTTACATATGTTTGGAAAAACATATTTGGCACGAAAACCCACAGTGAACTACCAGATGACGATGAACTAAAAAGAAACCTTTGTAGATCTTCCATTATATGATAGTAGAGTATAGTGTATGTGTCAAGTGTTCATATACTATCTTAAATTTAAAAACCTCTCAAAAGAATTTACTTCTAATGCTTCTTAAAGCTGCGCTGCACCCATATATCTAACACGTTGAGGCAGATCATTCCACAACACATGACAAGTATCATAATTTATCATAACAAAAAGTATCATAACAAAAAGTATCATAACAAAAAGTACCATAACAAAAAGTATCATAACAAAAAGTATCATAACAAAAACTCTGTCATAATTTATTTCTTGCCCGATTGGAACGATTCGGAATAATCTACAATATTTATAAAATGAATATGAAATCGATCGCAGAGTTTAACTCCTATCCGAAGCAATGTTTCTCAGCCAGATATCGGAAAGATACAATAGAAATATCCCATTACGGAACTTGAATACAAAGACACAAAGTTAGAAACCAGTTTGTTTGTGCACTTTAGAAGATGCTGACTTTTTTAGGAGTGACGTAATACGGTTGTATTTATTACCACCATAGATCAGCCTAGCAGCTGCATTGAAAATTGATTTAAGTCTAGAATAAATAGGATAAAGACAATCTAGACATCACAATCTAGACACCATGAATTCATTGGGTTTTACGTATATTTTGTTGAAAGACATCGGCGTGCAAATTTCAACTCTCTGAACATTTTTAAAAGAACGAATTATACTCGTATTTAAAGCATCTCAAACAGATTTTGTAAATTTTAAAGCAAACTTATTAATTGTGTTATAAATATAAGAAGTAAAAAGTCATTGTTGAAAATGACGACTCTATGATTATTTAAAATGTATGGATAAGCAATGAGATATAAGATCAATTAGATGAATTTTGTTAACTGAAAGCACTTTTCGGAGATGATTAGATAAATAAAGATATTGAAAGCCGTGTTGTTGGAAGAAACAAGGTCAACAGTGTATTATTTATTGTTTTTATTTATCAATACATAAATTGTATCTTCCTCATCGCGCGCTCAATACTGAGAGCCGTGGACCTATATTATGTCTTGAACTCGGCACACCACTTCTTGTCTCCATCCATCACGGTCCTGAGACATGTTGAATGCAGCGCTTAAAGAGGATCCTTTTAACTCCTTTGTTTATTCTGTCCATCTCATAGGACTCTTTCCTCTAGCTCGTCTTCCCTCAAATGTCCCAGAGATCACCAGCTTCTCTACAGTCGTCATTCTTTCTAGTAACATACCCAAAGTGCGTTAGGATTCTTATTTTGCGTGCTATCGAAAAGTCTTTCAGTATTCTCAAATTCTTGAATGATAGAGACTTTGATGCGTTTTGCGGTTCATGCATTCATAGCATCCGCTTCCAACACCACATCTGGAAAGCATCTATCATGTTTCTTTTCTTCTCAAGTAAATCGTATAGTCATCCAAAAATCATTGTAGATAATGGTTTGCTAGTCATTTTATAAATGGCAATTATATAGGCAAATCCTAGGCATTGAAAAAACCGCGATGAAAGCAGAATAATTATTGTAGCAATGCCTGCCTTGTGAAAAATATCCGGTGTTACAATACACGATAGAGTAACTAGTGATCGATGAGACGATAAATGTTAGTAAGAAACGAATTGAATAAGAAAACTTAAGAAAGAATTGAGTTAAATAAATTAATGATCAAAGAAAAGTATACCGTGGAAAGAATAGAAGAAGAAAGTTCAAAAATTTTACCGAGGGAAAGGTAAGAAATGTGAGAAACGTAAGAGGACGAATAAAGAGATGTATGGATGTGGAAGAGGCCAAAACTATTCTTTCTTCTCCAAAAAAAGATTATGTGTATAAATCTAACATTTGGTGATGGTAGATTATATCAAAATTAAAATATAAAAACGCGAAATAAATTATTAATTAATCTTATGACTGTTAAAATCCATTAATTTACTAACTGTCTTTTTGACAAATTACTTACCACTAAATAGAAGATACAAATTTATCTTTGCCAATAACAAAAAACAAACAATTAGGGAGGATACTCAAAATATAAGCTTAAAATCAACCCATCTCTTGAGGTCAAAGGTGTGGAGATTTAGGAACTGTAATTAGAGACCCTTTTAAAGTTTAATCAAGGTAATGGTGAGTTAGAGCGACATAAATAAATGACCAACAACCTCTAAAACACTTTTAAATGCAATACAACATTATTTGAACTGAAAAATAAAGATTTATATTGAAAGAAAAGAAAAAATCATTGATTTCTTTATAGAAAGTTACCAATACCAATTTATGCTACTAGCATCGTTTTAATTACTGTATTTTTATTACTCACTTTATGTTTTAGGTTTAAAAAGTTTTAATGGACATGCTAACCGTACACACATACCACCACCCCAGTTTACCTATCGGGGTAGACAAAGAAGAAAGAACGTCAGATTATCCTATCTAGACACACATACTTAGCCTCTTCTACATCCATACATATTTTGTAATTTATTTTTATCAAACACTGTTTATTCCAATTTTTTTGTGACGGTATAACCCTACCGGTTTTAAGGCTTTCATCTCACCTTCAGGGGAGCACAAACAAGTCTTGTTTGTGCTCCCCTGAAGATGAGGTGAAAGCCTTGAAACCGGTAGGGTTATCCCGTCACAAAAAAGTGGAATAAACAGTGTTTGATGAAAATAAATTACAATGTATTTAAACCTCCACAACGTTAATGCCTTAACTATAAACAACATACATATTTTCATGTAAATGTGGGTAGTTTATAGTAAAATAACATGACCCTAGTATGATACACAAACTCAGCTCTCAGAACAAATCGGAAAAGAGAGTAGAAATATGTGTAGCGGGAATCAATGTTATTAGTGGAATAATAAAATATTTATTGTTTAATATTCTATAATGAAAAAAAAACTCGCCTTAGAACAGCTTAACTATAAATTTAAAAAATATGTGTAGTGACGTTTTTCGATATTTCGTCCACATTAATGTAGTACTAAACGCATCTTTTTTTAAGGCACCCATTAAATATTTATTACGATATCTGCACTTAAAATAAGTTGGCGTTACATATCATTAAAAAAAACTCGCTAATCATCCATCACTGGGTTGGGAGTTCTCAAACCGAAATTTGAGAACTCTTATCACAATTGAACGTACACATTTACGTTAGTATGCAAAAAATGAATTCAAAATATTGATTCAAAACATAAGGACACGTTTTTATTATCACATGCATAAGAACACGTTTTTATTATTTAGGAGCTAAATGTTTATTCAAAAGTGCAGTTCAATTATAAATTCGGTTTTACAAAAAAAAAAAAAAATTATATTGTATCTTATTTTATTATCGTTTTATATACTTAGTACAACTTGGAAGGTTTATTTTCACTTGGCAATCTTTTTCCACCTACCAGAAAGATGTAATAGGGGCCTTATCTGAAAACCAGGCTATGATATTTTTTTCAATCTCGGTACCAACGGGATCGTTCTCACAACCTCCGAACTAGAAGACAGGCATCTTACCAACAAGATCACGGAGGTCTTCATTTGATGTATAAAATATGTCAACTTTGATTTGGACTATTTTACAGGCATTACTATTTTTTTTTTAACCTGGCGAGTTTATTGCCATGTGGCAATCTCTTCCAACCAACCAGAAATATGTTTTTATAGGCCTTAAGTGTTAACCAGACTGGAATCCTTTTTTTTTTTAAATCTGGGTTCCAGCGGGCATCGAACCCGCAACCACCGGATCGGCAGACAAGGGTCTTACCACCAGGCCACGGAAGTCGTTAATTCAACTATGGCTATGGAATACGAATATAACTATGGCAAATATT
The DNA here is from genome assembly GCA_949825065.1 of Odontocerum albicorne. Lineage (NCBI taxonomy): Eukaryota > Metazoa > Arthropoda > Insecta > Trichoptera > Odontoceridae > Odontocerum > Odontocerum albicorne. The sequence continues at coordinate 48,050,738 of OX463842.1, read as the reverse complement.
TTTAACAGTCGGAAACGACTAACATTGTTCGAAGTGCATGACCGCGCGGTAACGCACTGGACTTCCGTGCGGAAGGTCGTCGGTTCGAACCCCACGCTGTGCTACTCTCCTCAAATGACAAAGGTATTTTTTTCGTCTAATATTCGGGGTATAAGGATACTTATGACTTCAGTCATATCTATTATTTGAAATAAAGGGACAAACAAACATGCCGGTGTGCTCCGATCGTCTCACTTCAGGTATGCCATCGGATCCAGTACAGCGGCGTGGCCGGTAAGTTTGCTGGTGTGCAGCGGCTTACTCACTTAATAAACAAACTCCATGATACAGCTTCGCTTTACAACTGAATTAACATTAGAATATCGACGGGATCCTTGACTACGAGGCCCAGCAATGACGACGATGTTATTGTATTAAATAGATGTGTTGTATTAAATAGATATATTGGTCGAGCTTGATACTGTATTAAATACGATGATGATATTGTATTAAATAGATATATTGGTCGAGCTTGATACTGTATTTAATACGATGATGATATTGTATTAAATAGATATATTGGTCGAGCTTGATACTGTATTAAATACGATGATGATATTGTATTAAATAGATATATTAGTCGAGCTTGATACTGTATTAAAAACGATGATTATATTGTATTAAATAGATAAATTGGTCGAGCTTGATACTGTATTAAATACGATGATGATATTGTATTAAATAGATATATTGGTCGAGCTTGATACTGTATTAAATACGATGATGATATTGTATTAAATAGATATATTGGTCGAGCTTGATGCTGTATTAAATACGATGATGATATTGTATTAAATAAATATATTGGTCGAGCTTGATACTGTATTAAATACGATGATGATATTGTATTAAATAGATATATTAATCGAGCTTGATACTGTATTAAATACGATGATGATATTGTATTAAATAGATATATTAATCGAGCTTGATACTGTTTTAAATACGATGATGATATTGTATTAAATAGATAAATTGGTCGAGATTCATACTGTATTAAAAAAGATGATGATATTGTATTAAATAGATATATTAGTCGAGATTGATACTGTATTAAATACGATGATGATATTGTATTAAATACTCGTAGATATATTGGTCGAGCTGGATTCGATAAACTTATATAAATTAATGGCTTTGTACATAATTTCATCCAGTAAATCTTATCAAAGAGATCGCTTTCTGGACATTGAAATAAAGACAGTCTAATTGATTCATCTACATCAGAAAACTCGTTTAGCTATTATTCAACCCATAAATTGTATAACGAAATGAAATTAATTCAGTGGGGCACTAAAACAAATAACTTTTGACCGAGCAACTTCAAATTTGACTAAGGGTGTCGTCTAAGAGCTGATTTTACAAAAGTAAAATATGGAATTGGAATTAACTAAAAAGGGTTTAATAAATGCTATAGAACTGAATGCACTAAAAATAAAAATGGGGTAACAATGTTGACATAATATGGAATTAAATGATTATGGACGAATGTAAACTAGGGAATCATGTAAAAAACATGATGAAAGAAGGCATTCCAAGACGTTTGGGCATATGCAACGAATGGGTGAAATGGTAATGCTACAGCTAATTTGGAATTCTAATGTAGGTTGAAGGCGTAGAAGAAGAAGACCGTGGAAAGAATGTATGGATCAAATAACAGTAAAAAGCCAGAGAAATCGCAGGAGCTGTGCAAGAAGGTGTAAAAATTTTGAGGCGTTAGATGTACAAGTAAATCGCGATTTGGTGATTCAGACATAGTAAAGTATTGTTTTCGGCGCTATTGGGTTTAGAGCCACTGGAGTAGACAAGGAACTCGTGGTTTATCGTCACACATATTGGCAATACTACCGCACAAAAAGAGATAATATTCGCACACGTATTTGCCGCGTGAGAATATTGTTACCTAACGAACTGTGTTTGCCAGACTAGGATCCTTTTTTTTATTTTTGATATTCTGGCAATATGTGATCTCTGACTACCCCAAGGGGATAAAAGCCTGATGATATATAAATAATCTATGAAACATATTTTGTATGTAACGTAAAATACATTTTTCACCTCATTTGGGACAGTGAAAAATCGAATTCAATGCTAGCTAAATGGGAAACGACTCGAGGGAAATCTTCAACGAGACCTTCGCCATTCAGGTAAATAATTTGTATTTCTCTTTGAGAAGGAATTGTGGTCACTTCAAGGTAATAAATTAAAAACAAACATACAGTTATAATAAGAACTCATTATGGTATGTAAAGTCACTTCAAAGTAATAAATTAAAAACAAACAAACATGTATAATAAGAACTCATTACGTTTTGTGAAGTCAAGTAAATTATTACTTATTTATTATAAAAGTTGTAAACCGATAAACATGGTACAATATTCCACATAATTCGGTAGTGTGATGGAAAAAGGTTGTATTTCTCATTTTTTTGAATTTTTGAAGTTTGTTCCACAAAACTCTCAAAATAGTGTAATCTTTGATGTGGCAAAAGGGTATATATCTTACTAGTAGGGATACTAAGATAAAAGAGATATTACAACATGCCATCTGAAAAGTTAATTATTATTGATATGGTAAAATATCTCAAATGCAATCTTAAATGTCATGTGGATCTTTGAATAATTTAAGGAAACATCATATTCATGTTATAGAGATGGTAATTTAATTTAATTTAATATGTAATACTCAAAATTTGATTAAATAATAGCTTAAATATTTGTTTCTTGAATCTTCGAAAAGACTATAGTTTCACTTTGTGGTGCCATTTTTTACATAAAAGGAAAAACAATAAGTAAAACAAAAAACTTATTTTATATTTTGTGTTCACCACAGGTTTAATTTAGGTTCACAACTAGTTTCGAAGACCACCGCCTTCTTCGTCAGGTAAATATAAACTAAGTTGCTAAAATATATTCTGTACAAGTGTAAATAACCTAATATAAAAGAGGTGAAGTAGGGGAAGTGAAGTGGGGAGAGATGTTATACAATGGTGAATGGGGCGGGGAAAAATATGTGAAAGTGAATGTTAATCTTTAAGACAGGGGGGGATTTTAAATTGGAAACATATTAAGCAGAGGGCTATTATGTCTTAAAGATTCACATTCACACCCCTGTCTTAAAGATTCGCTTCACATTCACACCCCTGTCTTAAAGATTCACATTTACTTTCACATATTTTTCCCCGCCCCATTCACCATTGTATTAAGTATCTCCTCACTTCACTTCCCCTACCTCACCTCTTTTATATTAGGTTATATACACTTGTACAGAATATATTTTAGCAACTTAGTTTATATTCACCTGACGAAGAAGACGGTGGTCTTTGAAACTAGTTGTGAACCTAAATTAAACCTGTGGTAAACACAAAATATGAAATATTTGATTTGGAAACTTTGTTTTTGCTCTCCTGTAAAATTGTGTCTGAGTGAGTTATGACCTATTGCCATCACACTACCGAATTAATTCCTTCGACAGCTTTAACGTCATTATTTTATGTTTGTACACTTCTTTTATACACAGTACCACCTAGCGGGTTTATTGCCACGTATCAAAATCTTCGAACCAATCAGAAATAATATTAGGACAATTTTATTTATATTTATAAAACACCGTTTAGAGAAGAAAAAAACATTCCTAAAGGGCACCCCTTACTTGGAACTCGAACCCATTATTATCGACACATTAAAAATAATTAAAAAATAATATTTATTAGTTGAGTGTAACGATAGAAAGGTAGTGACTGACCATTAGATTAGATACAGTACCCGGCGGTAAGTAATACACATCGGGCTTAAGAAAGAGACTGTCGGCCATAATCGGCTAATTTCGGCTTTGTAGAGCGTCAATTTTTTTTTGACAGAAATTAACAGTCAGAATTTTTTTTTAATTCCATGAAGTATGGGTATAAAGAGTCTTTCAAATTGGGCGGTTTTTTAATTCTATTTTTTTAATTCTGGAACAAAACACACAATTTGCTTTGATTTCAATAAACTTTTTATTGGTCATTGAAGTATATGGTAATGTATGACTTTTAAACACAAAAAAACAATATCCGCCAAATGTCCACCTCTTGCAGCTTCACAGATGTCCACTCTTTTGTCTAAATTTTCGATGACATTTTGGCATAATTGCGGTTCTAGCTCACCAATAACGCGAATAATTTCGACTTTCAGCTCAGAAATTGATTGGGGGTCATTCTACCAGACCTGGCTTTTCACATAACCCCAGAAAAAATAGTCCAACGGTGTCAGATCACATGATATTGGTGGCCAATTAACACCACCGTTTCAGGAGATCACAATACATAAAATAATTCAACAATTTAAACGCGTTGTTGTATTATATACGACTCCATTTTTATAAATGTCATACATTACATTTCTCAAATGTCAAGACCCAGGCAAGTTCGCGACGCCATCTGTATTTTATCCAAGAATTAAAAAAAACCGCTCAATTTGAAAGACCCTTTAGAAGCGGCTAAGGGTGTGTGTCAATATATGAAAATCTGGATGTGTGTCATCACTCGTATCTAATTATGAACTAAAACGTGGTTGATGATGATGGTTTTGAATGTAATTTTAATTTTAAAGGGAATTAAAGATTTCAAATAAGAAGCTAAAGCACGTAGAGCTGAACAAAGTTTCCTCTATACGAGGTTTTGATCTAAAACAACTATACTTAAATTTCTGTGCAGAATACCACCATGTTCCTTCCTTATAAAATTAAAATGCAGCGCCTTACATCCAAACGGAAACTTGAACAAATCATTAGAAACTCTAAAGTTTTCCAGGCTTTGAATTATTAAAACTGGCCGTAGTTATATCGAAGAGCTTTACAAAGCTCAATAATTAAAATGTCCACCTGAACAACATCAAATAATGGTACAATTGAACACGGTCTGAATAATTTATTCTAAACAAAGCTTAATAACGGAGTACTCGTACATAACTCATTGGTCATAAAATACAGCAAATTTTTGGTTCAAACATAATTTCATTGAACTTACACTCGCATTACAAGCTAATTTATTTATAGAGCACTATATTTTTTGTTGAAACCGAAGGCATAAAAATAATGAGTTTGGTTCAGGTTTTTTTTAAATATATCAAAGATTTCGGCTTTCACTATTTGGAACTATAAATTTCAGTTCCACAAAGTGAAAGCCGAAATCTTTGAAATATTAAAAAAAAAAACGCATTTGTGGAAGCCTAGGTGTTACAGACATCAACAGTAAGATGGAGGAGAGGCGATTGAGATGGTGTGAGCACGTTGGACGTAGAGCACCCTATCACACTGTGAACCAGGCAATCTCCACGGATCTTCTTCGAATAACAACCAGAGAAAGACCAAAGAATTCGTGGATGGTGCAAAAAGATAACCTGATGCAGAGGCACGGCTTGGTGGACGTAGACAGAAGAGCATACAACCTGAGGACGAGGAGAACTGACCCCAATAGTTTTCGCAGACAGTGAGTTGGGATGGAGTCAGAGAGAAGAAAAAGAAGACTTTTTGGAACTGTAAATAGAATATTTAACCATAAATTTCCTTGTAATTCCACTAATAACATGAATCCCAGTTACACGTGTTTCTACTTTCTATTCCAAGGTGGTCTTCTTCAAGATCATTATGTATGAAGGGATGGGATCTCGGGATGGGAGGTAGAAACACGTGTAGTGGGAATTAATTTACGTATTGTAATAACAAATTAATTTATTGTTAAACTTTCTTTGATATTTTTTTAAATAATGTCAATTCATCAAGACTTATTTTATTGAACCTCTCTATTGCCTCATTCAAGCTTTCAAGTGCCACGCAACCTGTATATTCAAATATATATTTTTCCAATTACTTAATTTAACAATTTGTCGAGTTATATATATTGGCAAAAGTTACTAAAATAAATGCTGGGTAATATAGACAAATGATATACATTAACATGAAATAAATTCATGTCTGAATGTGACCTTAGCAAGGAAACGTTAGACCGTATATGATATGAATGCTCACTAAATACGTATCCGACCTTTTATGAAGATCTACTTGTTGTGAAAAACCTTATGCCAAATCAATATGTGAATACTCAATACAAACTTGTCTCTCTCCATTCGCAGAGTGTTAAAAAAGTTTATAGTTTATGAATTTATGATAAAAAGTAAATTTTCATATTCGAAAAACGTAATATCATTATTATTCTCAAATTTTCAGGCGTGAGCTTATTTTGATTATGTTTTTAGAGCATATTTTATATTCTCAAATGTCATCAATGTATCTTTGCTCACTGGCAGGTAGAATCCAAAGTTGGGTTAATAACCGTAAATAAAAAATCTATTATTCTACAACCCTTCCTACAAAGGGCAATCGTTTTAATAACGCATGCCAGATAAAACGACTACCCATATTCAGGAATAGAAAAGAAAAATAGAATCAACAATCGTATTTGTACACAATAATTTGTATTCCTTGCACATATAGGAATACGGAATATAGGAATGCGGAATACATGTAAAGAACACCACAATCCGAAAGGTTAGTGAGGTCTAAGATGTGGTCAGATGGAGACGACAGCGTCGACGATACTGGTACCAACATGTACAGAGAATGAATTCCACAAGAATCCAATACATAGCTCTACATAGGGGGCCGGATAGACGGCGTCCACCAGGGAGACCCCCGAAACGATGGAGAGATAGCTGGAGCTCAGCATCGCAGGAGGACAATCCTGCAGTAACAGACTCTTGAGTCTATAGAAAGTTTAAGAAGAATAATTTGTAATTTGTTTTATCAAACACTGTTTATTCCACTTTTTGTAACGGTATAACCCTACCGGTTTCAAGGCCCTTCCCGGTATCATCAGAGGAGCACAAACAAGTCTTGTTTGTGCTCCCCTGATGATGAGGGGTTAAAACGTTACAAAAAGTAGAATAAACAGTGTTTAATAAAGCAAATTACAATGTCTTTAAACCTCCACAACGTTAATGCCTTAACTATAAATAATACAATAATTTGTTATAAACGCCACGGCGTAAACGACAAGCTTACTTTTTTTTTCAAAAAAGAATAGATATGACCAAAGTAATAGGTATCCTTATATCCCCGAATACTAGATGGAAAAAAATGCCTGTGTTATTTGAGATGAGTAGCACAGCGCAGGGTTCGAACTGGCGACCTACTGCAAGGAAGTCCAGTGCGTTACCGCGCGGCTATGCGCCTCAATTATGTATATTTTTTAAAAGAATATGTGTGACCGAAGTCATAGGTATCATTATACTCCCAACTTGTACTAGGTGGAAAAAATACCTGCGTCTCAATTTATAAAATTCCATGCTTTTATTCCTACAATGAAAACTTCGTTAATAACAATCATCGCACTGAATAAGAACAGGGTGCAAAAAGGGATGTTATTTACACGATGGCGTTTCCAATATTTGGTAACAAAACAGCAGAAAACTAACCAAGGGAAAACGAACTACAAAGAAATCTTTGTAGATCTTTAGATATGTGATAGTAATACATTCGGCTTTAGGTGTAATGTGTTTTATGTCTGTAGTGTTCAAATATTTATTCATTTTTTTACTATGTCCACATTATCAAGGGGTCAAGGAGCATTGCGTCTCTTTTTATGTATTTTCATGCTTTTTTATCATTTCGTTAAAAACAGTAAACGTACTTAATAAGAACAGGGTGCAAAAAGTGATGTTCTTTACGCGAGGGTGTTTCTCTTAAGGCGTAATATCTCAAAAATATATACAGATCTATAAATGTTAACAGTTATTTTACATAATAAGGCTATATATTACAAATGAAGACATTCGCCTTTTTTAGATAAAAACGCATTTTTTAGAAAACCCCTAAAATTCTTTATCTTATAATGGCATTGAGAATAATATTAAATGTTTTTTAAATTTTATTATCGAAATTTAACCAAATTATTTCAAATTACATTTAATTTATTAATTATTCGAAGGTTTCGGCTATAATTTTGTGGAACTCCATTTGAAAATATTTAACAAAAACATTCTTTGTTATTTCACTAATAAAATTCTCTACACGTGTTTCTACCTCCTTTCCTGAGACTCTCTTCAGGTGGTTCGCATTCCGCCTGAAGAGTATAGCGGGGATTAGTTGATAAATAAAGAAATTTATTGTTAAATATTTTAATATTTTAATTTTATTACTAAGTGTATATTATCATAAAAAGAACCAACTCACAAATCTACTTTTTTTCAATTAAATATTGAATAAAAATAATTCGAACGAGTTAAAAATTTATTTTGATTGTTAAATCAAGTATTAGAAAATCCAGTACAAATAAGTTAATATCATGTTACTTTTTATTGTATTGTATTGTATTGTATTACACTTTCATTGTGCAATCTGGTGAAATTAATGTTATGTGTCAACCTCGCCCAACCTAACACAAGCCTAAAGTGAAAACCAAATTGGAACCCTTTCTTAAAAAAATCGTTCCATTACAATGAAACCTACAACCCTCGAGTTGGAAGACAGACAGCCTACCTGCTAGTACGAGTACACTAAGGTCGTCGAATACCTCATTTCTAGGAGTTTAAACTTAATAACTAAAAACCTGACCATAAGGAGTTAAAAAAAAAATCCACACGAATAATAATATTCATAAAATAAAATAAAATATCTGCGTATTACGTTGAACAAAGTGACCCATATTAGTTTTAAAATGTTTTCTTTTTTTTTTTAATAATAATTTTTATAAAAATAAATAAATATTATGCGCCTGAATATAAATGGTTTTCCTAACCTTATAAAATAATGTACGAAATGTAAATAATTATGCACTGAAATATTGAAAATGCTAATACATTTTTTGAGGGCTCCGTTTATTTTGTAAAATCACACCAAAGGTCCTTCTTTTACGGCGCAATACGAGAAATATACAGTAACGATAAAGTATTTAATCTGTTTCTAAGTATTTCAAAAGAGACTGTAGAAAATTAATACTTAAAGAAATAAAATCTTATGATGTAAAGAAGCAAATACAAATGATAAAGAAATACAAAAATGTTTATAATCTTGAAACAAAACAAGGTTATTGTGTGTTATAAGCGTTCTTTTGGAATTAAATCAGTGGAATTAAAAAGAATTTCATAGAAATTAAATTAAAACAAAATTTATTCAATTCCACTAGAAAAGTACACATATAATAAAAATTATTAAAAAAAAACTATTAAATAGTTTAAAGGCGAAAGCCAACAAACATAAATAAAAAAATGTAGCCTCACAATCTTTGACGCGGTTATTTTCCAATTCAATGTCAATATTTTCGTTCCACTTAAAATTGTTTGTGTAAATACTTCAAAAAGCAAAAACGCGATAAAAACTTTTCAAAAAAAATACGCTTCAAATTTAAAAAAAAAAAACAAAATTTACACGCCCTTATAAAAGAGTCTCTTATTTGTTTTTTAGGCCGTTATTTAATTTGAATTTCGATAACGCGTTACTAATTTAAAATTTAATATTTGTTTTCAGAGAACGAATATTTTTCCCGAGCACACCACCTGTCGGCGAGAGGACGAACGAAGGACTGGCGCTCAGGACCTGTGGATGTCACTTTCTACTGCGGGATGGGAGTGAGTTTGGGTCGGGTTTAGGGGGGTTCAGTCTCAGCAACAGGTCCCCCCTCCTCCCGGCAACCCAACAACCCAACTACTCCCATCGAACTCCCAGTGCTCCCCAAAACCCAACAAACCGTGTCAAGTGCAATCACCCTTATACTAGTATAGCTGTTAAGATGGTTCTTACTGATAATTTATCTTGAGATAATCTCAGATTAAGGGTTTGGTAAACTTATTACATACGTACATAGTAATATTATTGACATTTCAAACTGTTCTATAAATTTTGGTTTCAATAGCAAGAGCCTGATCCATATCAGGGATAGATTTTTTTTTAAATATACGTAATTAGTTAATTTATTTTAATCAAAGCAAGAAAAGGTAGGATTATTTTTTAAATTTAATTATTTCTTTGACAAAATCACAAATATTTTTTTATGATATAAGAGAAAAATTATGTAATATTATCGATTGAATTTACTTTTTATTGTTAACAGGCAGGGGTTGCGGTGATAGTTATTGGTAATTCTCAGCTTTCGCAACCGTATTAAAAAAATCAGTTTAAAAACAGACGTATGAAACGATTTGTTTCCACCACAAAAATGCTTTGTATTTACCACAAAAATGCCTTATGTTTACCGCAAAAATGGTTTGTGATTGTCATTAAAAAAATATTTACCAATAAAATGTGTTAACGGAAAAAAAATATTACTGCAGAAATGTTTTGTGTGTACCACATAAAGGTTTTGTATTTACCACAAAATTGTATTTTGTTCACCAAACGAATGGTTGGTGATAACCACTGATCACGCCATAACGTGACGCTGAATGTGGGGGCGCTCTTTTATCGCGGCCGCATCGTCATCATCCCGGCCCTGTCGCGCGCTGGCCGCATCGTCTTCGCTCCCGGCCCCGCCAAGCGTATTATCACAAGTTGAATTGGAGAGTATTGTTGCGTGTGTCGGCTACCGCTGTCTCGACGACGATTTCGCCCGGTCTCGTCCACTTGTTCATAGATCATCGCCGGGAGAAGACCTCAAATCCGGGCTAGCCAGTCGCCGGCACGCTCTTCATCGCCGAAACCTGGGCCGAGTTACCTGTGACTAGCCGCGACCACTATCGAGAAGTGCACGACGGGTTACCTGTTGTTAGCCGAGAACTCCGAATCCTGTTACACCACAACCGTGAGTAGAATCCCTTTATATCCTATTCTTTCCAGTTTGGCTAACGCCGAACTAACCACAAAATATTTTTTTTGGTTACCAAGAAAATGTGTATAGCAAAAAAACAACAATATTTTGCTATCAGTTTGTTTAAAGGCAATGAATAATCTTATGAAGAAAACAATGGTGCTTCAAATCGGTCATCACATAATAAAAGTTACAAATCGGTCATCACATGGAAAATATATTTATATCCCTTCTTTCAGACAATTACATTGTAAATTGCCATGAATCTACTTTTAAAAATCCATGAATCAAAATAATGTAATAATAAAATTGGATTTTCCAAAAAAAACTACAAAAAGTTTTTCACATGTATTATCTGCTCCTTAGGTGAACAAAATAATGTCTACGTTTTACTTATTAAATCAAAACTTGAAAATATGAAACGAGACTAACGTTCACGTTACAGTCGTGTGTGAGAACGCAATCTAGTACTCAAGTTGCTGTTGAAACTTCACCATAGAACCAGGGCGCATCCCCAATTATAACATAGTTGGTAACCAACAAACATTGAAGACGAGTGTTCCAACCTCCTCGAAACGTCGGAATTTTGAGTCACAAAAATATTGTATCAAATTTTAGGGCCAATACGAAATATATTTACAAGATCCCCTCAAAATATTGAAATAAACAATTTTCTAAGCAAAATACAATTAACTCATAAAGGAAAGCACACGCTTTCTTATAAATAGCATTAAAAGAATTGTCATGGTTGGTGCTTCGGTGATATATGGATCTAGACCCGAGTTGTTGGCATCGGTGGTACAGTGAAGAGATTGCCACATGGCAATAAGCCCGCCAGGTTGTACTGTATACAACAAAAGTGTAATACAATAAAATAATGATTTTGAGATACTTAATAAGTCTTGAATCGATTTGCGGAGGATTCCGAAGTATCTTCACCTTCAGAACTTTTTTTATCTTAATTCGCCGTCTCATGAATAATTTGTGACTAAGGTCAATTGCTGATAAATTTCACAGCGGAATGCTCAATTCATATTTTTTATTTTAAAAATGCTACCAAATACTATAAAAAAAATGTTGCCAAGTAATATCTAAGCCTATTAACAGGATGTTTCCATTGTATATTTCGAATTTGTGTCTAAGGGATGTTCCTTTGGAGATGAGTAGAACTTTGTGGTCGAATTCATCTTCATCGAATAAATAAATTATTTTGAATTGATCCAACACGACAGGGTATTGGACTATTACCATTGATGAACCTGTATTAGGGATAAGGGTGACGTGTGCATCCTTAGGAATCACATAAAATCAACCCTTATGTGAGGTTTTATCAACATTTATGATTATATATGAATACTATATTACACAAATACATTGCGCTATACTTAAAGCCGAATGTGTTACCTATCATGTTTCGGAAAATCTACAAATATTTTTTTATAGTTCACCTTCTTTTGATGAGATGATCTTCACATCCTCCATTCCTCGAAATAAGAACACTCAGGTTAACAAACTCGTTGACCTCTTCGTAATCTCTTAGCGAGTCACTTCTTACCAGAGTTTCCAATCAGTCCAATAAAAGGACTTTTGTTTGCTTTTATTTATTTCAAGTCCTAGTTGACGGTTCTCTATTTTCACTCGATAAAGGAGCTACTGTCGTTTATTATATATGGTATGACAGTAAAAATATAAAGATAAATATATATATATTCTTAAAAAAATCTTGTGATAGTAATATAATAAAAAAGAGACAATTTATGTAGCGCCGTTTAAAGAGAAAACTCTCCCCAGGCGCGCTCTAGCTTGGGACGCAAACCCTCTATTATTGATAGATTAAAAATAATAAAAAATAATAATATATCATTTAAGTGTAACGATAGTCAGGTAGGGGCTGCGACCATTTAGTTAAGGTACTTTCCTGAATCTGAATATGTTTATAAAACATATTTGGTAAGATAACTGCTGAAAATGTACGAAGGGAAGACGAACTACATAGAAACCTTTGTAGATCTTCCTATATACTCGTATAACAGTAACACAGATTTAGAACAATAGTTTTACACGATAAATAAGAAATTGATTTTAAGTTTTACTCCTCTTCAAAGAAATATTTCTGAGACATAAATTCGAAAGATACAAAGGAGACATCTAATTCGAAAGATATAAAGGATACATCTAATTAAACGACTTGAAAATTAAGACACAATATTTGAAATAAACCCGTTCACGACACTAAAATCAATGTAAACTTTTTAGAAGTGGACTAATATAATAATATTTATAACTACCGTATATCACTCTAGTAGATGCATTGAAACCAGACAAAAGTCTAGAAATTGGTGAACAGGCCAACCAAAATCAATAGAATTTCAATAATCCAGACGCGGTACAACAAATGAATCAATAAGAGTTTTTATTTTCCTTGTTGGAAGACATCAACATACAAATCGGAATCTCTAAAACTATAAAAGTCCGAATAAACCGTATAACCTATTTTTCTGTCAAAGGAATCAATAAAAGTTTTTATTTCCCTTGTTGGAAAACATCAACATACAAATTGGAACTCTCTAAAACTATAAAAATCCGAATAAACCGTATAACCTATTTTTCTATCGAACGATTAAAAAGAGTTTTTATTTCCCTTGTTGGAAGACATCAACATACAAATTGGAACTCTCTAAAACTATAAACATCCGAATAAACCGTATAACCTATTTTTCTATCGAAGGAATTAATAAAAGTTTTTATTTCCCTTGTTGGAAGACATCAACATACAAATTGGAACTCTCTAAAACTATAAAAATCCGAATAAACCGTATAACCTATTTTTCTATCGAACGATTAAAAAGAGTTTTTATTTCCCTTGTTGGAAAACATCAACATACAAATTGGAACTCTATAAAACTATAGAAGTCCGAATAAACCGTATAACCTGTTTTTCTATCGAAGAAATGAATAAGAGTTTTTATTTCCCTTGTTGGAAAACATCAACATACAAATTGGAACTGTCTAAAACTATAGAAGTCCGAATAAACCGTATAACCTATTTTTCTATCAAAGGAATCAATAAGAATTTTTATTTCCCTTGTTGGAAAACATCAACACACAAATTGGAACTCTCTAAAACTATAGAAGTCCGAATAAACCGTATAACCTATTTTTCTATCAAAGGAATCAATAAGAATTTTTATTTCCCTTGTTGGAAAACATCAACATACAAATTGGAACTCTATAAAACTATAGAAGTCCGAATAAACCGTATAACCTATTTTTCTATCGAAGAAATGAATAAGAGTTTTTATTTCCCTTGTTGGAAAACATCAACATACAAATTGGAACTGTCTAAAACTATAGAAGTCCGAATAAACCGTATAACCTATTTTTCTATCAAAGGAATCAATAAGAATTTTTATTTCCCTTGTTAGAAAACATCAACACACAAATTGGAACTCTCTAAAACTATAGAAGTCCGAATAAACCGTATAACCTATTTTTCTATCGAAGGAATTAAAAAAAGTTTTTATTTTCCTTGTTGGAAGACTTTAACATACAAATTGGAACTGTCTAAAACTATAGAAGTCCGAATAAACCGCATAACATATTAGTCTATCGAAGGAATTAATAAGAGTTTTTATTTCTCTTGTCAGAAGACATCAACATACAAATTGGAACTCTCTTAAACTATAGAAGTCCGAATAAACCGTATCACCTATTTGTCTATCGAATGAATATTTACTATCAAGAAAACGTAATATTAACTTTTGTCTAAGTAACCAAAATCACCCACAATATGCGTGCGTAAATAGAACCAAACATAGAATATTGAATAGATGGTGTATCATTAGTATTGGAAGTGTTTATTCAGAGTTCAACGCAGAACCGTTGTTAATACCAAACCGTGATTGAGATTAACTCGTGTGAGCTGTTTCCACACGATTTCTAGTTTCATCCCGACCACTTTAAATTGCCCTCCCAATTATATGCTATGTGGTCTACATGAAAGGCAACCGAGTTCCCAGAAAGTCTACATTACTTAGACCCATTCCCTGATTACGTTTGCACATTAAATATCAAATATATCTATTTATATTAACTTCAATTACAGACATTAAACATGGAATTAATTACCTTTTGACTTTTGTCAGAGATAAATTTTGATGTTTTTCGAAATTATATGTCATAATTATCCTTTTGCTTTATGTATCCTATAAACCATTAATTTGTCATTATAAAAAATTCCATTGGATGATTTTATAAAAAAAATTAAGGATAAGTTCTTTACAGCTTAAGAAAATTCAAAAACTTTATATAAATAAATAAATAATAGGTTTATTGATAGCAACATAGTATGTACAGATTATATTTAAATAACACTTCTAAAACACATAAATTGCAGATAATACATTAAATACAGAAGCTATCAATAGGTCTGGGCTCATCTAATAGCATCCCCTCGGTCAAGATACACCCCACCAATATAGGGCGAACCCAGCCACGGGGACACCAGATGTTTTTCAGCCCACACCCTTGAACAAAAATATATAAAAAAAAACACAGAAAATAAATAGATGACAAAAAAATACATTCAAGAGAGAAGACACTAAAAGGTCCGGGCTCATCCCACAAACATTCCCCCGACCGAGATACACCCCACCAATGTAGGGCGAGCTCGACCGCAAGGGCATCAGGGGGCATTCCATCCCACATATATGTTAAGGTAGCTACGAAACTTAAAAAACACACAAATTTCTTGTCAGGGAAGAAATAGAGGGTAGACTTTCCCAACTCGATTCACATATTTCGCTTCATCCACATCCATACAACTTCTATAATTTCTCTGACAACAACTCTTTTTTTTTCTTTCAAAATATCATTTACTTCATCCAACCATACTTTATTTGGTTTTGGACAGGTCATCAATTTTCATTTCTTTGACATGGTAGCGATTATATTAAAAAAATATATTTTTATTAATCATAGCAAGGTTATTACCTTATTTTTTTTATTAAAGAACATACAGGTAAACATAAAAGCACTTATTCAAACATAAATTAAGAAAGTATACAATCTTACACATACCACTACTTTTTGTTTTACTTATTATTATGTTATATATATGGTATAATAATGAAAAAGATTAAAAAAAATATAATCAAACTAAATATTGTAATTTATTTCATCAAACACTGTTTATTCCACTTTTTATAACGGTATAACCCTACCGGTTTCAAGACTTTCACCTCATCTTCAGGGGAGCACAAAAAAGACTGAATTCTGTTCGAACTGGTACCGAGATACACGCTTCTAACAGTAAGCATTCGGGTTGGGGACTGGGGGTTGAGTGAGGGACGGGACGACCTCGGCGAGCAGCAGAGAGATTCTTGGGATATATGTGTTTGCCAAATGTTCACCTCGATGCATTTCTAGGGCATCTAATCTGTCCAATTTATTTCCGTCACTACAGATATGTAAGAATTTGGCATCATCGATAGAAGATGTATAGTTTTTACGGTGACAATGATTAGCCATTTCAGAATAAATTAGAGGATTTGTTAAGGCGGATTTGTGTTCACGAAATCTCTTTTCAAAAGATCTTCTTGTCTTTCTTATATAGAAATTATCACAGTCAGCACATAAAAGTTTATACACACCACTGTTGCTAAGTATTCCATTTTTGCCTTTCCCGTTAAATAAGAGTTTCCGGAGATTAAAATTAGTGTAAAAAGCTGGCTTTATGTGACTTGGAATATTTTTGATTATTTCGTATGATATGTTTTTAATAAATATATCATACGAATATCCCAAGAATCTTTCCGCTGCTCGCCGGGGTCGTCCCATCCCTCTCTCAACCCCCAGTCCCCAACCTGAATGTTTACCGTTAGAAGCGTGTATCTCGGTATCAATTCGAACAGAATTCAGTATTGTTTGTACTTCTCTGGTGATGAGATGAAAGCCTTGAAACCGGTAGGGCTATACCGTTACAAAAAGTGGGATAAACAGTGTTTGATAAAACAAATTACAATGTATTTAAACCTCCACAATGTTAATGCCTTAACTATAAATAATATATCAAATTATATGTATTCATAAAAAAAAATTAAATTGTAAAAACAAAGATTCACTTCACCCGAGAGTACTGATTCTCAATCATTTTTACCAATTTTGTCGTTTAGGAGTAATTTAGTAGCAGTTTGAAATGTTCTTATTATCTTGTATATGTGGTAAAATATAAGAATACAATGGAGATCATCCTATAATACCGATCTAAACTCACTACGCAAGATTTGTCCTATAATACCGATCTAAACTCACTACGCAAGATTTGTCCTATAATACTGATCTAAACTCACTACGCAAGATTTGTCCTATAATACCGATCTAATCTCACTACGCAAGATTTGTCCTATAATACCGATCTAAACTCACTACGCAAGATTTGTCCTATAATACCGATCTAAACTCACTACGCAAGATTTGTCCTATAATACCGATCTAAACTCACTACGCAAGATTTGTCCTTTAATACCGATCTAAACTCACTACGCAAGATTACATGCATATATTGAATTTAAATATACATATTAATATTGACTAATTTTAAACAATAACTTTGTAATAACTCTTTTTATTATAACTACTGCTTTTTGTATCTTCATGTTAGTTTGAGATAATGTTTTGTATTTTTTGTCAATAATTTTTTAGTACTTTTATAACTTGTCATATGTTCATTTGCATATAAAAGACACTGTTGTGTCGTTAATTAAATTAAATAAATAAATTTAAAAAAACAATAAAAAAATTATGGTAAAAAAGGCACTAATCAAAATCGTTCATGTACACATTTTTATGACCTATTCACGAATCTATGGGCGCTCCCATTGGCTTGGCGCCCCTAAGCAAATTTCTAGATTTGTATGTCAGCACACTCGGCTCTGATGGGATGTACACCCTCTTTTCAGAAAATATTTATTCTTCTCTAGAGATGCCACTTTTATGTTTTAAAATATAAAACAGAATAAAACGCGTTAAAGTGAATTCACGTAAATGAATAGATTGCTGTTTATTAATATTACATTTCATATTCGTCATTGCAGGGCCTCGTAGTCGAGGAGCCCCTCGTCACTCAATCTTGAGCTGATCTTCCAGGTAGATCATGTCTTCTGTGAGAAAACAGTCCGCATTCCTTACCACAAATGTCACAGATATGTAGATCTTGCTCAGTCGCCTGTCAATGTTGACACATGTTCACAGCACGCTGACTATTTTTCACACGTATAGTCGTTGAGACGTCATCAGTCCGAGAACCTGAGCCTTCTGCTTCCAGTCCTCAGGCACTAAGTTATTGACTCTCGCAGACTGTCCTTATAACGCTTTCTCTACTCACAAACCCTTCGTCTGTCCACTACTTCCCCGAACAAGTCAGGTTTTGGGAGCCATGATTTACCATGCGTATTACATGTTCGGTTCACCGCAATTTCACTTTAACAACCATATTCTTCATAGGTTTACAGTTGAAGCGTTGCAGGACAGAGATATTTGTGACATGATCACTCCAATGGATCCGAAGAATTCGGCGAAGGAAACGTTGGTGGAACATTTCAAGGCTTCGAATGTGCCTTTTATAGGGAACCCATGTCCCAGATCTAAAGAAAAGTGTAGTGAGAACCATGGCCTCATATTACTCAATCATTAAAATACTTACTTTTCGTTTACACTACCATGTCATCAACATACATCAAACCACATACATTCTTCTTCGATATTTGGATGTCATCCATTGATCTCTGTAACTCAGTCACACACTATGAATATATGTAAATATTAAATAATTACGGTTTCATGACACATCCTTGCTTTAATCCTTTTAAAATATTAAATTATGAAGATGAATTACAAAGTTTAATGAGTAAAATTGTATGAGAGATGCAAAGAGAAATATGTGAAGTCATGGTGATAGAAAGTCTGACATGAAAAGTAAATACAGTTTATGGATGACTAATGAAAGATCGGAACAAGTTCAACAATTTTGCTATCTATGCAGCATTCTCTCAGATAATGGAAGAGTTGCGAGATATATCGAACGACCTGTAGCAAATGGAAAGTCAATAAGGCATTAAAACATATATACTCGAACTGGATAGTATCAACATTTACCAAAACGATAGCTCATAATAGCATTTTAGTACCAAATTTGTATGGAAGGGACACATGAATGTGAAAAGAGACTGAAAATAGCCAAATAAATGTTGCAGAAATACATTCACTTAAAATAATGCATGAGATGACAATTTAGAATACAAGACGTAATAAAGTATTAAGGTTATTAATCCTCTAATTTATTCTGAAATGGCTAATCATTGTCACCGTGAAAACCATACTTTTTCTATCGATGATGCCAAATTCTTACAAATCAGTAGTAACGGAAATAAATTGGACAGATTAGAGGCCCTAGAAATTTCTAAGTCAGTACATCGATCCAAACATCTAGTAAACAGTTATATCCCAAAAATCTCTCCGCTCTTGGCCGAAATCATCCCATGCCTCCCTCACCCCTAACCGTTGAAGCGTGTATATCGGTACCAGTTCGAACAGAATTTAGTCTCGTTTGTGCTCCCTTGAAGATGAGGGAAAGCCTTGAAATCGGTAGAGTTATACCGTTACAAAAAAGTGGAATAAACAGTGTTTGATAAAAATAAATTACAACGTCTTTAAACCTCCACAACGTTAATGCCTTAACTATAAACAACATAACAAAGTAATAAGGGATCAATGTGAAAACAGAACGAATAAATGAAGAAAGACTTACAAAACAAATAAAGATTGTAAATGTGACTGAAAGGTCGGGTAGGCGTAAGTCCAAAGAAAGTAGGTTTGTATCAGGTGAATGATATTTTGAGAGAAAGAAAAGTAAAAAGTAAGATAAATCGCAAGAACTGTATGACAAGGTGCATGGATATGGAACAGGCAAAAGAGATAGGAAAGATTGGCAATCTGTCATTTATACCTACTTCAGCAGGGAAATGGCGTGATGGTATTTATGTATTTATGAACCGTATTAAAGTGATTTCGCATTTGGAAAGATTCCTTCCTGTATTACGTTTCATATTACTCCATTACAAGTAAAATTAACATTCTATTAACATTTGTTTAGATTCTGAAAAACTTGATATTTTATATTTCAGATAATTATTATCTTCATTTCCATCAAATCACTTGAAATAATAATACAGTTTGATACGATGGAGCAAATCAGATTCCAAGATTGAGGAGGAAGACAGGGAATTAACCCCAACCCACTAGAGCAATTCTAATACAATTATTAGTCATCTAATACAGTGTTCCCCAACCTTTTTAGACCTGCGGACCGGTAAAAAAAGGAAAAAAAATTCCCGGACCACTAATATTGAAATAAAAATGTTTTTTTTATTCAATATTTTTTTAATCTTATATTGTGACAGATGGACATATGTAACTAAAATTAACAAATATACATATAACAGTTCAACAATTTTAATTGTAACATTGTCTGATACAATTAAAATTTAACAAAAACAATGGGGTTTTTTCAACAAACTAATGCGAAACCTGCTGTTGCATCTTTGCTAATATATTGGATATTCTTGGCTGCAGTGCTGTCTCTGACATTATTTTACTTGTATGTACTGTTACTCTTACCGGTCTATTCCAAAATGAAAACAATTGTATATTATGAAATTCTTGGAAATATATTTAGGTAGGGTTTTGCATCCGAGTTCACTATCCAAGAGCAAATATTTCCGTTCTCCCTAAGTGTATCCGAGATGATTTATGACTGTCCATTCTGAGAAAACCAGCGACCATCGTGTCGCATTATCATACCAATTATATTTGTTTAACAATTACTAAAAATACAAGTCAACGTGCAAGCGAAAAAATCCTATATTTAATATTTTTGCATGGCGAATTTCTTGAAATTTGACATATTGTTTGCGGCCCGGCGGAAAGTCTCTGCGGCCCGGCACCGGGCCGCGGACCACCGGTTGGGGAACACTGATCTAATACACTTCGTAATATTATATAATCCCCAATTAATTCATTATTTCATAATGCCATATTAAATTCATTGTTTCCACTAAATATTGTTCGCTTTTATAAGCAAAACGATAAATGTAGATAATAATTTTGTGGAAATCGTTTCAACTGCGAAATTCGAACCGATCTGTTATGTATTGGGTGTTAACATAAGTTGTGTCCGTTTTTTTTTTCAAATTCAAAATGAACACTAAAAGTAAATAAAAATGGTAAATGTTATACGTCATTCGAAAGAAAATGTTCTGTTCTACAAGATATTGTGTTTGCTTTTACGTTACATACATTATTTTATTAGATTACAAGCCTTCAAAATGGAATGTCAAGTAGACGAAAGTAAGCATTTTCGACACCTCCTCCTGTTCGCGTTCAATCGAGGGAATAAAGCTGCTAAAGCTGTTCGCGATATTTGCGAAGTGTACGGTGAAGATGCTATGAATGAAAGGACAGCTCGTCGATAGTTTTTGCGTTTCAAAGACGGTAATTTCGACCTGAAAGAAATGGAGCGTTCTGGACGACCAGTGGACTTCGATGAGGACCGCTTAAACCATATTATTCATGAAGATCCCCTTCAAACATTTTTCATCACCATTTTTTATCACCAGTAATGATGCGGTAAAGGAACCTATGCTTGTTGCTATGCGTAGCTCGATGACGCGCAAGAAAACCAGCAGAAATTGTCGAACGTTGATTTTTGTTGTTTTCACTCAAAACATGTGGAACCCAAGCGCCGAACTTCTGGACTTTTCTCATTGATTTAAGATGCCGGTATACAGTTATGTGACTACAATTCTACGGTGGTTTGAAAGGGATCTTCATGAATAATATTGTTTAAGCGGTCCTCATCGAAGTCCACTGAAGGTGTCGAAAATGCTCACTTTCGTCTACTTGACATTCCATTTTGAAGGATTGTAATCAAATAAAATAATATATATAACGTAAAAGCAAACACAAAATCTTGTAAAACAGAAAATTTTCTTTTGAATGACGTATAACCTTTACCATTTTGTTTTACTTTTAGTGCTCACTTTTAATTTGGAAAAAAACGGACACACCTCATGTTAACACCCAATTTCTTTATTTTCATAAATCGAATTCGATTTGTTTTTTTTTTAAATATGATAATATCACTTGAAATTTAAATGAACAACTGTTAAACAGTATAATTCCATGAAGTATATAACAACGGACTTTTTTATTATTCTCCATTTCTTTCCACAAACCGGGGAACTGATTTTCTGTTTAAATTTCTAATGATACCCGAAAAATAAAGTCACAGTCTGGTAAAGAGTTTGTCTTGTAACAATACTTTCACGCGCTAGAGGTGTGCGGTGTTGCCTCTTTACCTATGGTAGTATTGCCAAAATTTGCGAAGTTCCTTACCTACTTCAGTGATTCTTAACCCAAAGGCTCGATTGATGGGACTGAAGACAGTGTCATCTCCCGGCCACGCTCTTCAATATGCCCGAATTACCAAGTCAGATATATTGAAGGATACTATACAAAAAAAGGCTAATTGCCGATGTCCTTGCGGTCGGGCTCGCTCTACATTGGTGGGGTGTATCTCGGCCGGAGAAATGTTTGTGGAATGAGCCCGGACCTTTTAATGTCTTCTCTCTTGAACGTATTTTTTTTGTCATCTATTTATTTTCTTTGTTTTTTTTATCTTCTTGTTCTACGTGTTCAAGGGTGTGGGCTGAAAAACATCTGGTGTCCCCGTGGCTGGGCTCGCCCTATATTGGTGGGGTGTATCTTGGCCAGAGGGATGTTTTTAGACGAGCCCAGACATTTTGATAGCTTCTGTTTTTTAATGTATTATCTTTTTAATGTGTTCTTGAAATGTGTCTAAATGTATTATGTACATACTATGTTGCTATCAATAAACCTGTATTTATTTATTATTATTTATTTATTATGAGAAAGCTGACTAACCCGGCCGTGAAATCCATATCTAAATACATATAATTCAACATTTCCGAGCCACAACCGTTTCCATGGTTGAATCACTCGAATGATACTTTAAATGAAGGAAGTCTTAAAAGTCAGAGAAATCGTAAAAATAAAGTATGGTAAGGATGTAGAAGAGGTAGAAGATATACATCGTGATAGAAAAGTCTAGCGTACTGTCCTCTCTGCTTTGCCCAACAAAGCAACAAGAAAAACGCCCGATGGTATGAATGTATGTACGAGTATGTATATATTGTAATTTGTTTTATCAAACACTGTTTGATCGGAGCATAAACAAGTATTGTTAGGGCTCCCTTGATGGTGAGATGAAAGCCTTGAAATTGGTAGAGTTATACCGTTACATAAAGTGGAATAAACAGTGTTTGATAAAATAAATTACAATATATTTAAACCTCCACAATGTTAATGCCTTAACTATAAATAATATAATATATAATTTTCATCTGACAAAAAAAATGAAAGAAACGAAAGTTATCCAAAAATATCGAAAAAATCAGAAACCCTCAGAAAAGTCACAAATTAGGGGCTTTAAAAATACTCTTGACTAATAATAAGTTGATATTTGTGTACTTTGTTTTAATTATAGGTAATAAGAGACCAAAACAATTGGCTTAAAAAATGTTTTTGTAATAGCACATGGAGAAAAATGTTAATAATTTTTCAATAAAGTAACTTAAAATACGCATAGAAACAAGTGTTTTATTTCAATGTATACATTTATCATTTAATCTTGTAGAAGTTTTAATATAAGAAAATCGAGATTTTTTCCTCCTATAGGCCTTCAAACCCAAAATCTCTAAAACTTACCCAACCATCTAAAAATCGCGAATATTTCATGTTATTTTTTTTCAAATCATAGAAATTCTAGATTCTTGGCAAAGAATCCAAATAACTGGCCTAAATATCTTAATTCAAAAAAGTTATTTGCCCTCAGAAAGTTATTGGTGAAAGCTCACAAATTATCCTGAAATATTCCGAGCTTTTATAATTTCCATTGGAATTTCACAATTAATGTCATTAAGTCAAAATATCGTATCAAAGGTTTCAGTTTTAATTTTGTACAACTTCATATTAGAATATTTAACAATAAATTGCTTTATTTTTCCACAAATTGTATTAATCCTCGCTACACGTATTTCTATCTCCTATCCCGAGAATCTCTTCAGGCGGAATGATATCGGTTTGTTATAAGTACAATTTTCAGAATTCTCAAACAATATAGTACAGTAAGGTTCAACTTTTGCATACGTTAAAATTAAATTATTTAAAACAATGCATTTAAAAACATTAGAGATACACAAATTTATAAACAAAAACATTAGAGGTACACAAATCTATAAACAAAAACATTAGAGATACACAAATCTACAAACAAAAACAAAAAAGGAATAATTAACAAAAGAATGCGAAAGATTTTACATCTTAAATATTTTCCTTTGCATTAATATTGTCGAATTCTAAGAAATATTTGTAGAAAATATTTTAAATAAATTGTTGAAATTGAAATATTTCCGTAAATATACCTGACATCATTTTGATGGGGGTGGCCCAAAATAACATGACACGAGTCTAAAATAAGCACCCCTCTTACAACAAAATGGGATCATTCCGCTTGAAAAAAGCCTTGAGTTAGGAAGTAGAAACACGTGTAGGGGAGATTAATCTTATATGTAGAATAACAAAGTAATTTGTTATTAAATATTCAAAGATAAAGACCATGACCAACAACTATTTTTATACAATAAATTGAGCTATTTGCCAGGCAATTTCTATAAATTGAGCTATTTGCCAGGCAATTTCTATAAATTTAATTATTTGCCAGGCCATTTCTATAAATTTGGAACCATTTATCTAACCCAGGGGTATCCAAACTTTTTAGCCTAAGGGCCACACTGACTCCTCCACTAAGTCCCAAGGGCCAAGGCCTAGCTAGCTCATCATACCAACATACTATAGTTTTGAATTATACGCAAATGTTCGTATTAGTACTAGCCGGGGAGTGAGATATCTATTGCGCAGGGTGCGAGGGTGGACTCCGCTCCGTTCGTAATTTCAGTTGGTAGGTACTTACGGACAAATGTCAAGGACATTTCATTGCGGCGAAGATAGCCGATGCGCGTGCTACAAACAATTGTCAGTGGAAAGTTACAGCTATTGTACATAAATCTCTTTAATCATAATTATAATGTTTAATTTCATTATATGAATTACTTATGTAAGTCACTTATTATAAGTTTTTAGGATAAATCTCATATCATTAATTACAGTTATAATGTTCAATTTCATTACGTATGTCAGTTATTGTGTTTCTTAACCTGTACACCGCGTTAAAAATCATATTCCACGAATCCGTGCGCGGCACAATTTCGGCGTTTTTTTAATTTGTAAGTTTAAACGCGTATTTTGTTTGGAACCACTGATATTTGATTACACCACCAAGTAAACATGACATTCAAGTAATTTTCTGATAATAAATAATAGTCATTACTCTTAAGGAGACTCATTAAATAAAGGAGATAAACTAAAAATTACGTAAAATACACAAAGGAATGCTACAGATCAGATCACAGGCGTTTGTGCTTCCCGCGAGGAACACGTCAATTGGTCGTTAAATAGAAACATCGGATTATTATTTTGTTTGATTTACTTACATTGTAAATTTATCAATGTAATCAAAATAAACTATGACGGGCCGGATTGGTGGTGCTTGCGGGCCGGAGTTGGTCCGCGGGCCGTAGTTTGGAGACCCCTGATCTAACCTATTGACCTATATACGGCGCCCGAAATCCTTTATTGATTTCGGACGCAGCTCTTAAACTAGGAACAAACATCTGAATTAACTTATTATAGGCTTCATTTGTTATACTCGTACAATGGCAAATTGAATTTTATATGCACAAATTAATTAGCTTGTATTTAATTATTGTTTTTATAATCGAGTTACATACATGCCTTCACGCTTCATCCCTGTCGAGGTTAGCAGAGCGCCAGACTTTCCTGTCTTGATACACATTTTTCGCCTCTACCATATTCATACATCTTCTCATACAGCTCCTACGTTTTCTAAATGTATTTCTTTCAAAATATCATTCACTTGATTCAATCATATTTTCCTTAGTTTTCTTTACCACGGTTTCCACCTACATACGACTCACTTTATAATTGTTTTGTTATCTTTTTCTTCATCTATTCATTCTACATACCCTAAATCTTCTCATCTATTCATTCTACATACCCTAAATCATCTCATCTATTCATTCTACATACCCTAAATCATCTCATCTATTCATTCTACATACCCTAAATCATCTCCATCTTAGTCAACATGTCAACCTTAAGTTCACATTACCAAATTAAACCCCCCAATGGATGTCAACCGTCAAATGTACCAAAACACGAACGTCCCCTTATAAAATAAAACATCAGAATCCAAGAGTCACGGGATAGTAACAAAAGTTTATATTTTTGTTTTATTTGATGAAAAAGTAAGAAACAAAATCTCTGTGGACTTGATGGTTAGACACCTATCATCCATCCTCGAAGTTGTGGTTTCGATTTATGTTGTTATCATTTCTATTAAAAAAATATTCCAGTTTAGTGTTCACTTAAGGTATCTGAAACATCGTCCTGATTGGTTGGAAGACATTGACATATACTAATAAGCAAACCAAATTATACTGCACCCAATGGTTCAATAAAAAAATAAGTATTTTCTTATAATATAATACACTTTGAATGAATACCATCAAATATACTGGAAAAAGTAAACAATATAATTATGAATTTTATTACATTAACTCGAATTTAATTTAATTAAATGATCAAATTCAGTATAAAAAATTCTGAAATGACCTACAAATTGATACTTTTATGTTTCCTATTTAACAAATGGATGTATTTTTACCAATTTACAAGTGGCGCGCAACTCCAATACAGGGTTGGGCCGCGGAGCTCTTATCCTGGGTATTACAGTACAATAATGACATAGGATGATAAATTGAATGGGGTTGATTAAAATACATCATCAAAACGTAATTTTGTCAAAGATAATCGTAGTGATTATTCAAATTTGTAATATTATAAGTGGCCATGGAAAAGAAACTAAAAAGTCGGATCGAAAAAATATGAGGAAACCAACGTTAGGTGAATTGTCATATAAAAAATCTGTAATGGACCTCGGTCCTTCGACTGTATCTTTACTAAATATTTTGATCATACGAGTATGTTGAAGATTAAGATATATCTTGAAAATATTAACAGTGTAAAGGTTGAATCTTTTCCTATGTTTTGGATGTTCATCTCATCAGAAAGGTCATTTATAACATATATGAACATTAGTTCATATGTGCAATTTGACTTACGCTTTAACAAACATTAACATTAATATGCAGATTTGACTTACGCTTTAACAAAATATAACATTAATTATTATAGTTTACATTAAAAAAATACTAAGGTTAGGTAAAGGTATAAAGTTTAACTATCTATAATTATTATTTTCGTTCAATTGTGTCACTAGAGTATTCTACATAATTTAAATTAATGTGAACTGCCCCGTGGGGTTGCAGAGCAAGTAGAAAACGTCTTCTATATTTTTTTGTAAGTGACAGTGAAGTATATATTTTTAAATAAGATTCCAGAATAAGACATACGAGTATTTAAACTTTCTTCAGGCTTTGGGGTCGTCGAGTTTATCTCTCAACATCTTAGCATAAACGATTACAATTACCACCATAGTTCGTCTTGGAGCTGGTTCAGCCATGGCTTTGAAGGACGTAAAGTATCAAGTGTGATATATGCTGACCAGGATGAAGGCAATTAATGGTATACCTGTGTTTCTGAAAGAGTGTATAGGGTGAGAATGAAAAACAGAAAATTTATGAATCTGCCCTGTATAAAGAAACTTTTTCTAACAATTTTTCAAAGAAAATAATGGAATAAATTTATTTTACTTTAAACGTATGTTTTCCCAGACGGTAGCTAAAAACAGAATATTTCGCCAATCTCATTTTTCAAAGGATTTCCGTTATATTTTATTAAAAACACTTTTTCTGGATCGCCGACCCTCAAATGAAATATCAGCAGGAGTGTCCTGACGTGAATATCCCATGTAAAGACGGTATCATTTTCGTCCTCGTAAAACTTTTTCATTACGTGCTAAAGTTTCTTTATTAAATATTTATACTCCCAGCTGTGATCTGTCTGCCTCCCATAAGTATCCCGTAATTCTTTCATTCGTACTTTAAATTCTTATTCAAAAGTTTTGACTTGAAGATTTATGTTGTTAATTTGATGTAGGAATTTAGTTGCGAGTGGTCTTTAAAAAATGCCTCGAGGTTTTTAAAATGAACGTTATTGGATTTATTTTTCAATGTCATCAGAATGTCAAGATCTGTCCAAATTGTCTGGTTAATAGTAGACTTCATTATCGGCATCGCAATTTTAGACAACATTTAAACATTATTCTATTCAAATATATATATGAAGTAATTAATGAATTCAAATCTTATTTCATAAATTTAAAAAAAAACGCTTTCGATTGATGTTTTATTATGATACAGCAGGATTTAACCAATATCTTTGATGAGACAAATCCCTGGAATTCCACGACAAAAAAAAATACTCCCAGAGTCTGAAAGTCAAAGACAGATTATCGAAGATATTACAGATTTTTCATACTCTGGAAATGTTTCTTGGAAACGTTAACTGGCGAGCTCGTGGTGATGACTTAGTATCATAACTGTGGTTTAGTATTGCCGCTTCAATGATCTGGTAGATAAAAGACTCGCTATACATTTTTGGTGTCATCCAGATAATATCGTTTTAATCGAAATTCATAGCGAATATTCAAGACTACTTCTAGAAGAAGTCGTTCAGGGGATAGTCCAAGAAGACGTGGAATCCGCAGATGCAGGAAATTTGCAAGAACAGCATTCAGCTTAATTAGGAGAACCGAGAAGGCTCAAAATCAACTGGCGTGATAAGAACCGTAGCTGCGCTGCAGCCTCGATTTTAATTGATAAGGGATATGGAAGATGAAAATAAAGACGAAGATGATGGAGTTGGGAATGGTAGTAGAAAAAGACGGTGATGGTGACGGTACGGTGGCGGTGACGGTCACGATGACGATGACGATGACGATGACGGTGACGGTGACGGTGACGGTGACGGTGACGGTGACGGTGACGGTGACGGTGACGGTGACGGTGACGGTGACGGTGACGGTGACGGTGACGGTGACGGTGACGGTGACGGTGACGGTGACGGTGACGGTGACGGTGACGGTGACGGTGACGGTGACGGTGACGGTGACGGTGACGGTGACGGTGACGGTGACGGTGACGGTGACGGTGACGGTGACGGTGACGGTGACGGTGACGGTGACGGTGACGGTGACGGTGACGGTGACGGTGACGGTGACGGTGACGGTGACGGTGACGGTGACGGTGACGGTGACGGTGACGGTGACGGTGACGGTGACGGTGACGGTGACGGTGACGAAGATGAAGATGAAGATGGAGATGAACGTACATTTAAAAAAAATAAAATATATATGATCGAGAAGTAATTTAGCGCAGGGCTCGCACTGGTGATCTTCCACAAGCAACAACCACGCACGTTATTTTTATATTTCCAGTTCAATCTTTTCAGCACACACGCTGTTATGGGGAACAAAATAAATAGCCTTCCAGCGTGATCTACACTAGAAGATCAAAATATTTTTTTATGAGCACGACGTCACGAAGTGATGATTAAGGAACTTCCCAAAGGGACTCTACCTCCGACGGCGACACATCTGAGTGTAAAAAGAACAGTAGTGATGATTGGCCTAAGAAAATGATTCATAGCACAATAAATGTATTTATAAAGTGTGAGTCAATGCACACTAGCAAACTCACCGGCTAAACTTCTTTACTTGATCCGACGGCATACCGAAGTTGACAATCGGAGCAAACCGGCATGTTTTGTCCTATTTTTTTTTCAAAGAATAGATATGACCGAAGTCAAAGGTATCCTTTTACCATAAAAAGATATGACCGAAATCAAAGGTGAATAATCATTTGAATACTTTTTTGCGACCGTGTAATTTCGTTTATTCACTTTTGTCTGATTTATTGAAGAGATTGTCACCTGGAAATAAGCCACCCAGATTGTTTTACAATTAAGGTTGAATAAATAAATTAATATCCTTATACCCCCAAATACTAAGTAGATATAATGTCTGTGTCATTCAAGGGTAGAAGCACAGAGCAATGTTCGAACTGGGAGGTCGCCAGCGCGTCCAGTGCTTTATCGCGCAGTCATGCAGCTCACAGTTGGGGTAGTATGGTTGTTTACAGCGGTATTTCGGAGGTGATTATTTCTTCTTCGATTTTGGGAAAACAATCATATATTTTTCTGAGCACCGTGCATTTTCCAGGACCATTTTATAATGTTATAGTTCAGAAACGTTAAAAAAAACAGATGCGTGAGACTCTCGTGCTGTAGAGTGAAACTTCTTAGCTACTAGGAAAAGTTAATTTTATGCATTGCTTTTTTTCCATTTGATAACGTTTTTTTTTTTTTTTAGGATTAGGAAATGGTTATGGGGAATTTAATTCAAGAAAATCTCTCTTAATTAAATAAAAAATGGTTATGTGGAATTTAATTCAAGAAAATCTCTCTTAATTAAATAAAAAATGATTATGTGGCATTTAATTCAAGAAAATCTCTCTTAATTTAATAAAAAATATTTTTTATTTTATTTTTTATAATAATTAATAATAATTTTAATAATAATATAATACACTTAATAATATTACATTTATATTTTATAATATTAAATAAATGAATATTTTTATGTTATTATTAATTATTAAATTAGTTATTTTTAAATAATTATTTAATTATTTATTTACTTTTATATTATTTTTATCATATTATTAATAATGTTATTACAATATATTATACTATTATTTAATTATAATATAATTATTAATATTATAATAACATATATATGTAATTATAATTATATATTAAATATAAATTATGTATTAAATACATACAAAAATAAATATTTAATAAAATAATTTAACATAAAATTTAATGAAAAATTATTAAATATATTAATACAAAAATAATATTGTTTATAACAAAAAATATTATTGTTTTAATTTTTTATAATAAATAATAAGAATTAGAATAATAAATAATAATTTCAATAATAACATAATACATTTAATAATATTAAAATAATATTAATTATTATTAATAGTAAATAATTATTACATAACATTAAAATAATTTATTAATAAATAAAATATTTAATGATAATAAATAATAATTTATTAATAATAATATAATACACCGTTTCACTTTGCGTGACGTTCAGGCCAATTTGCCCTACCGCGCCCATAGAAGTTTCACTTCAAAAAACTCTGAAAGGCACGAGTCAATCGTATAGTTTTAAATATTTATAAAACTTTGACGACTCTTCGGTACCATTCTGGTTGGTTGGGTTAAGTTAGAAGACATTGCTACATGACAGTAAATCCGATAGGCTCAACGAAAGCGTATTACCTTTTTTTTGTGATAAAGTACAATAATATATTATACACACATTTGTCAAATGCTATATCCACACTCAAATTACTTGGGAACTTAAGAAATCATCTTATTTCTATATTTTAACTACAAGCTAACGTTATTTTTATTTCCAGCATGAACTTTTTATTATCAATAATCTTGATATTTAATTTATAAATTTTACGCAAGTGTAATACAACACAATACAACCAAAAGCATCAGATTGCATCACAATGACACTTTCATTAATTTCTTTGTTTGGCACTATTTGTTCCACATTCGCAATACTTTAAAAAGTATCAGCAAGAGAGTATTAGCTTTAAACCAACATACTTGTACTGTGTACAACAAAAGTATGGTATAAAAAAAACAATATGCTGACCATTTTGATTGCTCGTCTGAAAAAGTGCCGCATGTGGCCGAACGTACAAAATTGAAAACACAAACTTTTAAATAAGAAAATGCGCTTACCGTCGTCTTTCTTGTAAACTTTTCTAATATTTTAAAACTTAATCGCATTTAATTCTTAATTTGATAAATTATTTAATTTTATAATATTTGTTTTAATGAACGAATATTGTTTTTACTTTAAAATGTCAAGGAAAATTTTAACAGTATACATACATGTATAAATTTAATGAAAATCAAAGAAACATTTTTTCTGGCAGTAGATTATTGATCTGTGTTTTTTACATTCTTCCTGGGTTTTTCAATCCATCAAATGTCCCTCGATTTCCCTGAGAGACGCCTGGCAGTCCATATTCCGGGTCTCATATGTTTTTAACATTCTTCCTGAGTTTTTCCCTCCATCAAATGTTCCTCGATTTCCTTGGGAGACGTCAAGTTGTCCGTATTCCGGGTCTCAAATGTTTTTTACATTCTTCCTGGATTTTTCACTCCATCAAATGTCCCTCGATTTCTTTAGGATACGCCTGTTTGTTCGTATCCCGGGTCTCATATGTTTTTTTAATGTATTTACGATAATTATGTCTTATTTAGCTTTTTTATCTAACGATGCTTCGATTTATCACATTATTCGTATTTCACTCTTTTTTATTCTATATCTGAGTGTTTGACAGTTAATTTGTATTTATAAACGAAAAATTGTCCTTATTTTAAAATGACTGAAAGGTTTTCGATTGGACTGAATTAGTTTATTTAAATTTGCTTTTATAATGATTTTAGGTGGCCTAGCAGTATGACAAGAATCCTACCTGATATTCTTCCTTACGACGAAGCAAACAGCAAACCCGACTTGCGTAACAGGAGAAATCCGTACAAAGTGGATAAAGAAAAAAAAACATCTGACCGCCTTTTTTAGAGATAAAACATCTGAAATTTTATTTAAATTGTAAAATCTAAGCCACGTATACTTTGGTCAACATTTGTTAACACACCAATTTACGCATTTCATTTTATACGACAGTCTGAATACAATATATTTGTAAGTTATTTTTTCAGCTTTTCAAAGGCGTTACCATGCTTTTCAAATATTTTCAGTTTGATTGCTTTTGTTTTTAATTTCAAAAAATACATCCTATCTAATAAGTGTCATCGAATTAATCTTAATATCTGCCTAAATGTCAGAAATATTTTCATGAAGAGAGCGCAAGAACTGATAATTCTTCCGGTTGATGCATGTTTTGTCAAGAGGGGTCTCTCGGAAAAGGTGGCTCTTCAAGACCAACTGACTTGGCCTACTTGGAGAGTACTTAAAAGATTCCGAGTAGGGATGGCTAGGTGAACATGCAGAGATCCTTGAACTAAAATAACACTTAGTGTGATTGTTGGAATATAGAGAACTCATAACACATGCTAGTTTATCCAAATATTGGGATCACATGCTTTGGTCTGGATCTGACTGATGCGAATGATAGGGTGCTGGGATATCCGTTGCCTTCTACTGGTAACAAATGGTGGGATTAATAACTGATAATAGTGCCTAAACATAAAAGTCAAACTGAAAACATTTGAGAAGCATGGTGACGCTTTTGAAAAGCTGAAAAAATAACTTACAAATAAAATATATTCGGGCTGTCATAAAATTTAATGTGTTAATTGGTCTTTTAACTTCTGTTGACCAAAAGGCTGTCAGATATTTTTTTTGTTTATCCACTTTGCACGGATTTCTCCTGTTACGCAAATCGGGTCTGCTGTTTGCTTCGTCGTAAGGAAGAATATCAGGCAAGATTCTTGTCATACTGCTAGGCCATCTAAGATCCTCTGAAAATTATTATAACTGGCGTCAATAGTTTAATGGAAAGTAAAATTGTTATATATTACTTATTTTAAAGTTGTCATGTTATGTTCAGACTTAATTCTTCCTAAATTTATTTTGTGCCATATTTAAACTTCAATTTATGTTTTTCAATACTGAAGTAGATGTCCATGAAGAAGATTCAATACAACACTTATTCTATAGATTATCGGTAAAAATGATTCAATTGAAAATGTCTTACACAATAACTTTTTATTTAAGTGGATATTGGACGTTGCTTTGATAGATACTCAAATATCGCTTTAAAATTTTCCCTATTTTTCATCAAATAGTGAAAAAACTAAATACAACAACTTTGTCTCCTTTGAACTTGAGTCACTTTCTAAATAATTACTTTCACTTGTGAAACGTGGACGTAGAACAAGAGTGAGATGAGTCGAGTTAATGGTGTAGAATTGCGGGGATTGAGAAGAATACGTGAAGTGGCAATCTATGAGAGAATACGGAACAAAATGATAAGGAATGGAATTGAATTAAAGGCTGATATGTTAAGGAAGATGAAGAAGAGCATGCTGCGATAGTTAAAGCATGTGGAACGAATGGTTGAAAAAATACTAACAAAAAAAATATTCAGTACAAATTAGAATGGAAGATCAAGAAAAGTATGGTTGGATCAAGTGAATGATATTCTAAATAAAAGAAACATAAAAAGTCGACGAAACCGTATAAATGTATAAGAAGGTTTATCGATGTAGATGAGGCACAGAATGTGTATCAAAATAGGAAAGCCTGGCACTCTGTCTTCTCTGCCTACACCGATAGGGAAATGGTGTGATGGTGTGTATGTATTTTTATTGAAGCTTCATAACAGTATAAATAACGTTAAGTATAAATCGATGAACAATCATATTAAAAATGATCACAAATATTCAGAGTTTCAAAATCATTATTCATCTATGGGACTAGCAGTTAAGGGTTCAAGCTTGTTTTTTGTCGTTTTAGTGACAGTTAAGGGTTAAAGCTTGTTTTTGTTCATCCCATCTATGGGACTAGCAGTTAAGGGTTCAAGCTTGTTTTTTGTCGTTTTAGCAACAGTTAAGGGTTAAAGCTTGTTTTTGTTCATCCCATCTATGGGACTAACAGTTAAGGGTTAAAGCTTGTTTTTGTTCATCCCATCTATGGGACTAGCAGTTAAGGGTTCAAGCTTGTTTTTTATTGTTTTAGCAACAGTTAAGGGTTAAAGCTTGTTTTTCTTCATCCCATCTATGGGACAAACAGTTAAGGGTTAAAGCTTGTTTTTGTCGTTTTAGTTTATAACTAATTGAATATTTTGTTCAAAATTGTTATGAAATAAATCATGATTTTCCTAATACCAATAATTTATTTGCGGATAAAATGTATCAAATTGAATAATTATTTATCAACAAATTGGCTTATTTTTAAATATTGTAAGGTGAAAAAAAACATGAAATTGTAGTGCATTTAATTTATAAAATATTATCGAGTGACAACTGGAGAATTATTAAGTCAAAATATCCAGCTTGTGAGATGAATATTCAATTCTTAAACTCAGACCTAATTAAATAACACTCCATATAAAGCTGTGCATCATTCCAATATTTCAGAAATGTTAATATCTCAACGTGTTTAGTATGTGGATTGGATATTTTCAAACGTCCATCTGGACAAACGAAACATTCTCCGTTACTCGAGATCTGGTCACTAAAGCTGCTGTGTTTGCCAGCTCTTGCTGGTTCTGTTTGCTGGCTTACTCTACTGTTTGTTAGATCTCTCAACTGTTTACCGTTTGTTTCTGCTGTTTGTTATTTTGATATAATGTTTGCCTGTTGCTGTTGACAGTTCGAGCAACGGAATCCCGCATCGCGCTCCTCTGACACGTATTTGGAACTGTTCTGCATTCTGCTCCACTATTGACAGTTTAGTTTTGTTAGTGTAGCCTATTTAAATTAATCCTCAACATTGATTCATTCAATTTACTTCAATAAATAAATATAATTATTTGATGAAAATGTCAGGTATATGATTGATAGTGCATGTCATAAATAAACAATTTTATCCTTTCCTAAATGTTTGATGTGATTTACTTGCTTATTTCATGGATATCTAATTTTTTTTATACATTTAATAAATCGTTCCTTTAAACAAAAATACGGAAATGGGAGAATGCTACGGATACCCTGGACGGATATGGTCAGCAACACAAGGGTTCTTCAAAGAGCCAAAGTTGATAGAGAGTTGCTGACTAATATTAAAATCCGAAAGGTGTCCTATTTGGATCATGTACTTATGTTAGAGGAGAAAAATACAAATTACTGCACCTGATCATCCAAGACAAGATTGAGGGTCGAAGAGGTGTTGGCAGGAGGCAAATCTCCTGGCTCCGTAATATATTTGATTGGACTGGTATAAGGAGCGTTGGGGATCTTTTTCGGGTTGCCGGGGACAAACATGCTTACTCTCAGATGATAGTCAACGTTGGGTGGACCTGACATGACACTAGGAAGAAGAAGAAGAAACAAAAATACATATTTTTCCTTCAATTTAAAAGTAATCGAATGGCCACGTAAAAGGTTTCGCTAAGTAATATTTCAGTTATGTTTGATATCATCACAAGTCACGCTGTTATAGTGGAAAAATAAGTCCCAATACAGCGCGATCTAAACTAAAAGATCGAAATCTTCTTTATTTTTTGTGAGTTGCATCACGAAGTGATGGAAAAAAGAACTGTCCAAAGGACTTCTCTAGTAGTGACACTCTTAAATGGGAAAGAATAGTAGCAACGACGGACTTGGTAGAAGGAAAATGACTTGTAGCGTAGTAAATATACGTATAAAAAGGCTTAGGCCTGGAGTTCAAACAGCTTCGCTAAGTAGCACATTGCTGAAACAATTTTAGTCGTTCATTCGTACGAGAACTCTCAGCATATATGATTTCATAATATGAATATGTTGAAAAGTATGACTAGAAAACAATGTTGTCTTCGGCCCCAGTAATTAACATTTAGGTTAAAAACCACTCGAATAAGCAATTAACTCACAAATATATTATTTATAGTTAAGGCATTAACATTGTGGAGGTTTAAAGACAATGTTATTTGTTTTATCAAATACTGTTTATTCCACTTTTCGTAACGGTATAACCCTACCGGTTTCAAGGCTTTCACCTCATTTTCAGGGGAGCACAAACAAGACTGAATTATGTTCGAACTGGCACCAACATACACACTTCTAACGGTAAACATTTGGGTTGGGGACTGGCGACTGGAGGAGGGAGATTTTCTATCGATGATGCCAAATTCTTACATATCAGTAGTAACGAAAATAAATTGAACAGATGAGAGGCCCTAGAAATTTTTAAGTCAGTGCATCGAGGTGAACATCTGGCAAACACATATATTCCAAGAATCTCTCCGCGGCTCACCGAGGTCATCCCATGCCTCCCCCAGCCCCTAGTCTCCAACCCGAATGTTTACCGTTAGAAGTGTGTATGTCTGTGCCAATTTGGACAGAATTCAGTCTTGTTTGTGCTCCCCTGAAGATGAGATGAAAACCTTGAAACCAATAGGGTTATACCGTTACAAAAAGTGGAATAAACAGTGTTTGATAAAACAAATTATAATAACTCACAAATTATAATCGCACATATTTGAAATACTACAACACGTCTACAGGCAACAACACTCGCGCACCTCTATCGCGTTTGAATATTGCTATCATACGATTTTTTAATTAGACTTAGACTCTCTTTTGTACTTTTTTTATAGTATCGGGAATCGAATACGAAATCTCCGGGTAAAAATATTAGATTTTTGTGTATCTTTTCTGATTGTCTGTTAGTCAAACTCAAATAAAATGTTGGAAGATTTACGTTAAATTTTTACTTGGTTTTATTATGATAAATTTTGTTGTTACGTCCAATATATAAAATATTTTTTTTAATTACTTTTGTAATAGACAGATAAGGTAATTTTTAAAATTATAAGAACTATTAAAACTTAAAAAAAAGGATTAAAATTATTTCTTTTTAACTAACCAAGGACCTCAAGTGCTATCGAGATCTTGAGAATTGTAAAAATACTGAAATTTTAGGTCTATGAACACTAAACAGACAAATAGAAAGAGCTGGAAAACAAGGGTCTGAAAAAAAAATTTAAATGAAAATTTCGTTTCACCGAATCCTTCAAAGATTTCGATACAAGACATATAAAAAGTTTTTCAGCCTTTCGGCGATTCTAAGATGTATGGAAGATATAAATATATTTCACTTAAATTTCTACAACAAAGAGAATCGAACAAAATCGGAACTTTTCGATACCAAACTTTTAGTTCAAAGCTTTGAAACCTATTTTTGATGTATCCAAAAAATGTATCTCGGAATGAAGAAAATTGAAATACACAATTAAATGGATATTGATTTTCTATACCTAAAAAGATAATCCCACAAAACAGAAGGAAATTCCTGTCAAATGCATTTTGAGACTTTCGAGGTTTGTCGTAATACTTGTAGTTGGATAAGGCATTTTAGAGGGCTGTACCGCTAGACTTGACTTATGATACAAACGTTTCAAAAACGTTGCTGTTTTCATCTTCAGGACATAATTGTATTCAAGTTTGTCATAATTGGATAATATGAATATGTACGCTATATTATATTCTTAATAGTTAAATTTTTTTTAATAAGGAACCTTATTTAATCAAACGCTTATATATCTAACTGGCGTAACGAATATTTATGTCAAAACTGACTTAATATACATACGCCAAATCCACTTCATTTACATATGCTAAAATCCCTAACTGAGAAAATGTGAATCTTAAATTTAAAACATTCTTCGAAAAACATTCATTCAATCTTTAACATATTGCACTTTAACCCAAAAACACATATTGCAGGTTTCCCAAAAATTGATTGTGAAAATAATTAATAAACTTCCTGCTCGGTATCCCATGGCGGAGCTTTTCAGAGAGTATCAGGTCCTGAACATAACCAATTTACATCTCAAATCCATTCTCTGGCACTACCATCGAGAGGAAGGGAAGATGCAGACTCAGCAGACACACATGACACGCATGGCAACTAATGAAATGTTCACCATCCCTAGAGTTAAAACCTCTTTTGCCCAAAGACAATATGCTTATTTGGCTCCCATTACATACAATGGCGTGCCGACTTCAATAAAGGTAAAGGTAGGAAAACCATTTAGACAGTCGATCGGAGCGTGGTTGTTATTGCGACAGGATTTTGAGTACATGGTCTTTCAGGATGAATGACAAGTGGAGGGGATTTGTGTGAGATTTATGATTGTGTGCGGTATAGTGTGGGATGAATATTTTTGGTCTTTCTGGAGTGATGATGAGTGAGGAGTTGAATTTTGCAAGATGTTTTCAGTTGTAGTTGAGTGTCACTGTCAGGTTGATGAGAGCGTGCAACGAGGTTTTGTTTCTGTGTAATCAAAAATCGGAAGGAAGTATCGATTTATTTTTTTCATGCTAAATATCCTCAGTGAGATACAGGCAAAAGCCTAGTTTACTGGGGATACGACAAATGAAAGGCAACAAACCCAGATCCATTAAAATTGTATGTCCAAATCAAATTATCTGTTGTTTTTCTCAAATTGTGTATATTTCTTGTCATGTGTAATAATAAATAAATAAATAAATAATAAATATGCTGAAATCGTTAGCCGGTCAAACGTATATGTTTTTTTTTTTTCAAAACTATCTTTAAAATACTAATTTAATCGTACGCTAAAATCTCACATCGTTATACATAACATACGTATTATGTCAAAGTTGGCCTGAAAAAAACATTAATTCCATGGTATGATAAAATCTCTAACCGATAAAATGTTCATCTTATGTCTAAATTGTCTTATTTTTTTTAATTTGATCATACACTCAAATCTATAACCGGAAAATTTATATACGAGTACCATGTCAAAATTGTCTATAAAAGTATTCTTTTAACCTTACGCTCAAATCTCGAACCGGTAAAACTTGAATTTTAAATTTTAAATATTCTTTAAATATCATACATTCCATCATATGCTAAAATCACTAGCTAGTTAAACATGTATTTCATATCAAAATTGTATTTAAAACACTCATTGAATTTTAGGCTGAAATATCTAATCAGTAAAACGTGTTTGTTGTCTCAAAACTGTATTTAAAACACCCGTTGAATCTTAGGCTGAAATATCTAATGAGTAAAACGTGTTTGTTGTCTCAAAACTGTATTTAAAACACTCATTGAATCTTAGGCTGAAATATCTAATCAGTAAAACGTGTTTGTTGTCTCAAAACTGTATTTAAAACACTCATTGAATCTTAGGCTGAAATTTCTAATCAGTAAAACGTGTTTGTTGTCTCAAAACTGTATTTAAAACACTCATTGAATCTTAGGCTGAAATATCTAATCAGTAAAACGTGTTTGTTGTCTCAAAACTGTATTTAAAACACTCTTTGAATCTTAGGCTGAAATTTCTAATCAGTAAAACATGTTTGTTGTGTCAAAACTACCTTGAATATTTTTTGCTGATTTAACATTATCGTTAATATCTTAAAGCAGTAAGCATTTGGGTCGGATCTATTTGTATATACTCGTATGTACGTATATTTGAATATTTTTCAACATATTTTTGGTATCTTTAAATTTATATTTTAAATACATTTTCGAAAGTTTGTTGCTTGAAATTTCATCAAAAAAGATATCGGTTTATTTCAATTGAATATTTGAGTATTTAATAAATTATAACTGAATACAAAAATAAAGCTATCTTGAAACAATTAAACCCTTTTTACTCGAAATTGGCCAAAAGCCGTAGATGTGGTGTAAATCCTGTCAAACAGAGAGGAGGTCACGTGACCCAAAGCCAATGAACTCGGGGGGTGGAAGAGTAACGATAACTTACAGTGGCCATAAAGAAATTTCTCAAAGTCTCCCTCTTAAGCATTACCGCCCTCCCCCTAATTAAGGTGGACTCCTGCCAAAGGGCACAAAGGTTTCTACAAACACTTAGTATTCGCTAATCAAGGATGGCAAGCTGCCTTTAACATTTTTACGGTCCTAATTAATTTTTAAAGGGGTAGAAAAATCGTAAAACAGACAGTGTAGTTTTTAAGAGCTCATTAATTGCAAGGAAGAGGTTTTATGGAGAATTTTTACTTTGAATATTAAATTTATTTTGGCATCCATAAATGAACGTGGAAACAAAAAATAACAAACACGTTATTAAATTAAATTAAAAAAAGTGTTTTTACTTGGACTGCCCCGGAACAGTCTTAAGTATTCTACGAAGCACTGTATGGAGAAGAAACATGGACGATGAATGGCAGGAAACAAACATGACAGGTGCCTTCGGGATGTGATGGGGAAGGCGGATAGTCAGTCACCCGATTGGAAATCTTTTTTTTTTTTGTTAGGTTACCACATCTATCATTGACACATCCCTCTAAATTTCAGCGTCATAGCGTGACATTTTTTAAAGTTACGCTGTACTGAGTACATCTACCTTTGTGCGTGTTTTCGATTTTTTACAAGTTTGAAAATAGCGTCCACTGTGCATCAACGAGTTTGCATTAAATTTTGTATGAAAAACGGATTTAACGGTCCGCAGACCTTGGAAATGTTGGAGAAGGATTTTTCAGTGGCACGAACGCTTCAGAAGTGGTCGTGAGTCGGTCGAGGATGACGAACGCAGTGGCAGTCGAAAACCGATTAAAACATCGATAAAATCAAAGAAATGTTGGCCGAAAACCGCAAATCGACCATTAGAGAGCTGGCAGAGGACTTGAACATCGCTCATGGATTCGTGCAAGTACTTTGAAGGGGACCATATCGATTTTGATTAATAAACTTGTATTTTCGATTTTATGAATAAAGTCCTAAAACTTTTTGATCAAGGTAGTAAGTATGTCTGTTTCCAAGTGTAATGATTAACCAGATCTTTCTTTTTTTTTTAATATAGAATACCCTTGATCTGTTTTTTTATTATTCCTGGGATGTGGACTGCGGTCGTCTTTCTATGGGGTGTCATGTAAAACTACATGGAGAATCCGGGTCTTATCCATTTTAGCTAACGTGATCATGCCAATAATGTTTTCTCTGCCTTTCTCATCTTATCAGGTTTACATATTTTTCTTTTTTCTTATTTTGTGAGTGTTTTATGAGTTTTACTCGTACATCGCAAGATCTTCATTTCTGATGTTATAAGGAGTGATTATATTCGTGTGGTACGAGCTCTAGTATCAATAGCATATGTCAATACAAGTCAAACATGTGTTTTAATCAGAAAACTAGGATACATATTCCGTATGATTCGAAATGTGCTCAGTGAAAATATTCTTAAAAGTATATACTTCGTCTTATGTCAGTCGGTACTTTCTTACGGTATATCAGTTTGGGAGGAATGCACCTTAACACAAAAACACGTATTGCAGGTTTTTCAAAAATTGATTATAAAAATAATTAATAAACGTCCTGCCCGGTACCACAACGGAGCTTTTCAAGGAGTATCGGGTCCTGAACATAGACAATTTACATTTCAAATCCACTCTCTGGCACTATCATCAAGAGAGAGGAAGGGAAGATGCAGACTCAGCAGACACACATGACACGCATGGCAACTGATTAAATGTTCACCATCCCTTGAGTTAAAACATCTTTAGCCCAAAGGCAATATGCCTATTTATCTCCCATGACATACAATGGGGTGCCGAATTCAATGAAGGCAAAAGGAGGAAAACAATTTAGGCAGTCGATCGGAGCGTGGTTGTTATTGCGACAGGAGTTTGAGTACTTGGGCTTGCGAGAGGAATGACTTCTGGAAAAGATTTGTGTAAGCTCTTGAGTGTGGTGTTTTTTGTTTTATATTTATATTTTTATACATTTTTTATGATTATGTGTGGTATATGGATGGATGGATGTTTTGGTATGTCTGGAGTGACGAAGTGTGAGAAGTTTGATTTCGCGTGATGTATACATGTGTAATTTATTGATTGTCACTGTTTGTTAGGTCGATGAGAATGTGCAACGGGGTTTTATATAATCAAAAATCGAAAAGAAGTATCGATTTGTTTTTCATGCTATATGTCCTCAGTAAGATACAGGTAAAAGCCTAGTTTACTGGTGACACGAGAAATGAACGGCAACAAACCCAGATCCACAATATATAAATAAAATAAATATCCTCACATGAATTTCTGGTGCCACGTTCTTATTTTTACATAAACTTCCTTTGAGATATCCAGTTATTGCAGAGACCAGAATTACCAAACTATACAGAAAAGACCCAAATTTAAAACATGTTCTAACTATCCATAGTTAGTTACGATACACGGGATTTTTCTAAGAAGGCAATCCAGATTCGAATATATCAAATTCCAAAAAATAATAACTAGAATAAATAAATAGAGCGATGAGTATGCATTAGAAGAGATCTACATAGGAATGAAATACGCATTACTCGTGATGAGTATAATAGAAGGCACAATACAATATGTTAGATCAAGGTATTTGAAGTTAATGCCACCAGAGATAACAATGTAAGTAAGTTGTCATAGGCAAATCGCTAACAGAAAAAATAGCAAATCCTTTGTTTATTGATAATATTTTTAACGTACCGGTTAATTATTATTTATGCCATCGTGAATTAAGATTGTTTTCAGTGCCGTGTTCAAGAATTGAGGTGTACAAAGCATCACCAATCGCATACGAAATGACATTGTTAAATTACATTGTAATTTATTTTAACAAACACTGTTTATTCCACTTTTTGTAACGGTATAACCCTACCGGTTTCAAGGCTTTCACAACAAGACTGAAATCGGTAGGGGTATCATCATCATCATCAATGGCGCTACAGCCCATTGTGGGCCCCGGCCTCCTCCAGCAGTCGCTGCCATTCCCCCTTATCCTGGGATGCACTCCTCCAGCCCCTGATGCCAATCACGTTTGCATCATTCTGCACCCCATCCATCCACCTAAGCCTCGGTCTACCCACGCTACGTCTTCCTTGGGGCTTGGAAAAGAGTACTTTGTTAGGCATTTCCTCTTCTCCCATTCTTGCTACATGCCCCGCCCAACGTAGCCTCCCAATTTCGATGTATTTTATGATGTGGGGCTCTTTGTATATGCTGTATAACTCCTCATTATATCTCACTCTCCAAGATCCATTTTCCTGTATGGGTCCTAATATTTTTATGAGTATTTTTCTTTCAAATATTAGAAGGGAAGATTCGTTCTTCTTACTCAATACCCAGCATTCAGACCCATATGTGAGGACAGGTCGTAGCAGTGTCTTGTAAATGGTAAGTTTTGTCCTTCTGGACAACAACCGAGATATAAGGTGTTAAGTCGGTACTGTCGGTAGGGGTATACCGTTACAAAAAGTGTAATAAACAGTGTTTAATAAAACAAATTACAATGTTTTTAAACCTTCACAATGTTAATGTCTTAACTATAAATGATACCATTCTTAAATTAATTTTACGATATCGACATCTTACATATCTCGGTGGATAAATTGAATATTAAACTTTTTAATTAACATTGTATGTATAAATGATTGAACATTGTATGTATAACATCACATAGAAGCATGAGTAATATTGTTTCTGTTGTCATTGTATAAGGACTTATTATACGAGGCCTATCCAGAAACTAAGTGTACTGAATTTTTGTAGGTTACAAATTTTTTTATTAAACAAAAAAATTACATGGTTGCCGTAGTACATATGTAAGCTATTTTTCGACATAGTCGCCATTCCTCTCAATGCATGTGGTGAAGCGGGGTATCAACTTTTTGATGCCTCCTCGAAGTAGTTTCCCGCCAACCCCTCCGTCCA
The DNA here is from genome assembly GCA_949825065.1 of Odontocerum albicorne. NCBI lineage: Eukaryota > Metazoa > Arthropoda > Insecta > Trichoptera > Odontoceridae > Odontocerum > Odontocerum albicorne. Next base: position 48,006,238 of record OX463842.1, on the reverse strand, counting down.
CTTGTCCACCTCCTCCTTTAGCTCCTCGTCGGTTGAAAACCTTTTTCCACCCATGTGCAGCTTCAGGGAGGTAAAGAGATAGTAATCTGAAGGTGCTAGGTCAGGGGAATGCGCGGGATGGTTCAGGACATCCCATTTAAACGAGGCGAGCAGTTCCTTCGTGGCGTTGGCCGTGTGTGGTCTTGCATTGTCGTGCAGCAGGCAGACTCCCTTTGTCAGCATGCCTCTCATCTTGTTCTGAATCGCCCTCCGCATTTTTTTTAGAGTCTCACAGTATCTTGCAGAGTTGATGGTCTCCTCTTGAGGCATATATTCAATTAAAATTATGCCTTGACAGTCCCAAAACACGGATGCCATGATTTTCTTGGCTGAAATTGTGGTTTTGAACTTTTTGGCGGAGGGTGAAGAGGTGTGACGCCACTGTTGAGACTGGCTTTTGGTTTCAGGCGTGTAGTGTGCAACCCAAGTTTCATCTCCAGTAACGATGGAGCGGAGAAACTCATCTCCATGGAGTTTGCAGCGCCTCAATAACTCTTGCCTTTTTACAAAATTTAGCACTTGGCGGGAGATTGGTTTGACATTTTTCACGAAACGTGTTGTCGCGTCGACACTTCTCAACGTACTGACCTCAAACCGGTCTCGTTGTGGAGGGAAAGGGTCAGACTACACGGAAATGTAGCCAACATGTCGAAAATAAAATCCATCCGGTCGTGAGAGCCTCAGTACACTTACTTTCTAGATACGCCTCGTAATTTACTTTTTCTGTTTTATTTGATGTAATTTAATTAAATCTGTATCAAATTAAAAACAAAATTTAAAAAACTTATTATCACTAATAATAAGTAGGTGTCATGTTAATTTAAAAAACTTAGTATCGTTAATAATAAGTGGTTGTCATGTTAATTTTAAAAACCTATTATCGCTAATAATAAGTGTTTGTCATGTTAATTTAAAAAACTTATTAACGCTAATAATAAGTGGTTGTCATGTTAATTTAAAAAACTTATTATCGCTAATAATAAATGGTTGTCATGTTAATTTTAAAGATTTTTCGTTTGATTTTAGTTATATATCTCTTGCAGCATGAATATTTTGTAGTAATCGGTTTTTGAAACTTAGTAACCTTTATTGATTTTTGATTGGCATGACCTACACTTAATAATAATTAATTAGAAAACTATCATTATAAATATGCCAAAACCCATACGACAGCTGTCGTCAAAGAAAGAATATGAGAATCGAATTTTGAATACAAGAGAGCGAGAGAGGAATACTTGGATTCTCTCCGAAAGTAATTCGAAATTTGAATCTCGGTGGGTCCGTGATACTGAACGAATTTTAAATACCTAGCTTACAATTTTTGAACCGGTATAAAAGGGGACGATGTATAAATGATATATATAAACAAATTTTACATTTATGAATATATATTTTAATAAATGTAGAATTTGTTTTACTTCCGTGAATACTTTACGGGTTGCAACTAGTATAATATATTATCCAAAATCAATTAATTCCTGTCTCCGTAAGAATTCAATTCAAGACACGCTCTACTTAAACTTTGAAAATAGTTCCTCTTTTTTTTACTTGTCGAGCTTATTGCCAATCTCCTCCAACCAACCAGAAAGCAGTTTTTATGGGCTCTAAATGAAAACCAGACTGGAATTCCATTTTTTTTAATGTGGGTTCCAGCGGCGATCGAACCCGCAACCTCCGGATCGGTAGACAAGCGTCTTACTACCAGGCCTCAGAGTTCGTCCCTCTTTCTCACTCTTGTTACAATTTTTTATACTAAAAGTTTAATTTACCCAAAAAATTTACAAATTATATTTTGACTCAGATAATGAATGAAAGTTTTCCCTCCAGATTGCTACCATAAATAGATAATATTTGAGGAGTGAGGTATAAAAATGTTGAAGAACACAAGGGGATGCTGTTAAATATTATAGTTAATTTATCTCAGGGGTGGCAGGAGATAAGACACGACAGACTGAGGTATTTCGAAGGATTAAGATGAAATTATTTTATAAATTACTGAAAGAGACAGTAAAATATGAAACTAAGCTAGCTCTAATCCTGAAATATGTGTTACAAGTTTTAAAAACCATTGAAATATACAGCTGAAAAGTAAATGAGATTCTGAAAATTTATTTCAATCTATTGTATTGTATTACACTACAATATAACCTGATGGTGTATTGTCATATGGCAATCTCTTCTATTCAACCAAAAATGTGTAAGACAGGCCTTAAGTGAAACTCAGACTGGGACCCTTTTTAAAATAAATTGGGGAATCAAAACCGTAACTTACAGGCTGAAAAAAAACTAACATTACATATTTACTGCACCACGAAAATTACCGTGAATTCTAATGATTATGATAAATGTAAAATAAACTGGGTTCATTATGGTATGCTACGAAAGAAGATAATGCGGAATGGGTGTTAATTTTTTTTAAATCAACAGATATCCTCTTACGACTCTAAAAAGTAGGCAAAGAGATAGATCTCCACACTAACCTATAAACGCATACAGGTTTCGCCTTATCATATTCACACATCTTGTTACGACTGGATACGTGTATATACTTATACACTACCTATAAATAAAATAATTGAAGTGTGAGGATACCGCCTTACATGATGAAAGTTTCTCAATTTCTATTCGCTCACAGAATGTCTTGTAATAAATTCCCAAAATACCACCATGTAAGTTTCTTGTCTGTTCCATTAGCAAATTCATAACAAGTCCTTTCTCCGCGCCAAACAACATTACAGTTTAGCATTAGCATTGGACGATATGACGTTTAGTTATAAATACGTGTATGTAACTGGCTCATTGAAATAATTTAGTAATTATATTACATACATGCATATCACCACAGCGTCTCCATTCTAGGGTAGGCATAGACAACATATTTCCCAACTTTTCTATCCAACACAACTTTCACCTTTTCACATTGTATTGTATTGTATTACACTTTTTTTAAAAGTTTTAAAAAACAACAGTAGTTCTTATATATTCCCATGCTACTTAATTTCCTTCAAATCATTATTGACACAAATCATCCCTTTTATAGAATAGAACGCCTAATTAACAAATAATAATAATATATAGTAGCTAAACCAGATAAGCGCTGTTGGTTCATTATTGATAGTACTTGATCTATTAAGGTCGATTAAGCTGCGTTCCAAAAATGCGTAATCCACTGGTTCCGAATATTATATTGTCACTCCACATAACAAAATAACACTGTTTATTTTTTGCACATTCAAAGAAGCTCCCATTCTACACCCCAATCCAGGGTGCGCCCGAGGCAGATACCTCTCTCGCCCCTCCATTGTTTCGCCCCTTAGCGCAGTTATTATGTATCTCTTAAGTGGTCCATTTCCCTTGTTCCCTGTCGTTACTCTTCTTTCAACGTTCTTTTTAACTCGCCCATCAGACTTAAAAATACTGCCTAAATAAAAGAACTTATTTTTAGGTATTTTTAACTAAATTGTATTTTATATTTGATACAGGCTTAACATAATCACACAAATTAACAAGGGAAAAATAAAATAATGAAATCTGTAGCATAATGACAACAGGGAAAAAACTACCCTTTCCACCCTGTACATCCTCAATTTAACCACCGAGATGTGGAAGATATCGATATCCGAAAATTCATTCAACAAAGCCATTACATGTGCAAGTGGTCATGATATTACGAGCTCAGTGCGTGAATACGGCACTGTAAACAATCTTAATTCACGATGGCTTGAAATAATTATCCGGTACATAAAACAAAATTCTTTGAATCAACTAAGGGGTTGTTATTTTTCCCGTTAGCATTTTTTATATTTATAAACAGATGCGTAGATGTCTTCTAATGCTTAAGGAGTAATTTCCATGAATACCCATCAAAAATATAGGATACAAATATGCGTAAAATCCAAACTCTTTGCAATAAAGGTGTCGCAGATAATATCTCTTGTGAACTCGTTCAACTATCAATAACATAAGATTAATGTTAAAAGCTCTAACATTTGTAAATAATTTAGATTGATTTGTGTAACCACAATAAAAAATAAAGCTTGGAATGGATATTGTAGATTTTACTTTCCGGAAAAAAACACCCCATTTTTCTTTTGTGGGTTAAATGCAAACTCTTTGCAATAAAGGTATCGCAGATATCTGTTTTGAACTCGTTCAACTATCAATAACATCATGTTAATGTTATAAGCTCTAATATTTCTAAATAATTTAGATTTATTTGTGCACCAACAATAAAAAATAAAGCTTGGAATGTACATTGTAGCGTTTACTTTCCGGAAAAAATATTCCCATATATCTTTTGTGAATATTTTTACAGACATATAAGATATTTTAAGTTTCACTACCGTTGCAAAATCATATTTATTTAATATGGAAACCTTTCTATAAACGGTCCGCCTCTCGTAGCATTTCACTATGTAAATTGATATTGTATTTTTATTCAAAGAAACAATGATGAAATTCCCTTTAAAGAAGATTTTATTATCATTTTTCTAACGTTTATTCATTAAATTGAAGAGAGAAGTCATATTTTTAACAATAACGTAATCATTATTTTGTTTGTTTTTTCATTGTTCTTGAAACATATTTTATATAAATAGTTCATTTTAAGTTACATTATATTGTCGACCTTTCGAATTTACTATTGTCAGGACCGCATCTTTTAAGCAACATTTTTTAAACGCTTGCTTAGGAGTATACATTCCCAGGAATATGAAAAACTAAACATGATTTTTATTTCTTCTTATAATACCAAAGTACTTAATTATTTTCGTTCAGAATTCAGCCACCTGGACAGCACTGGGCATCCCACGACCCGGATTTTCCTAGACCTGATGCACTACAGCAAGTGTTGCATAGACCACTCCTCACCACAGATGCAGAGAATGTATTCATCATGCAAAATAACCCATTTTGACATATTATCCTTTGTTCCATCAATTCCTGTTCGAAGCCTTTTAAGAAGTTTCAAGATTCTCCAGAGTAGTTCAATCAGGTGATAATGTATCTAATAATAATAATAATAAAATTATAGTTTATATAACGCTATTTATAAAGCTGAATAAATTACAATGTCTTAAAACCTTCACAACGTTTATGCCCTAACTATAAACAATATAAATCAAATTGAATAAAACGTACTCGTATTGGGAACAAATGTTTGTTTTAAAGATTTTCATTGGTGGTTTACAGAATTGTTTATTTTTATCAATCAGCAGTAGTCCTGCCCCACCTTCATTGATACCGAAGTTCAATTTCTTTAATATCTTAGTGGAACCTTTCCTCTTGCTGAAGCTAAAGTCCTCAAGATAATATGGAAAAAAGTCCAAGTGATTATAAGGAAAATATTCTTTAAAACTCTTATTTAATCCTTTTTCTTTATATTTGTTAGCTTTATCTGTCACAATATTTATATAACATAATTTGGATAATTTTATTTCCCAAAAAAATGTTTAATAACGTTTTTTTAAGCAATTTAAGATTTCTTTTCAGCTTGCATCATTATTTTTTTCAAATTCAACATCACTATTTACAACGCGACAAATATTTGCCTTTAATTTTGGCTTCTGATTAAAAGAGAAATCTCGTTCATAAATATTTAAAATACGAACCACATAAAAAAAACACTTGAAGCAATTAAATTGTGACATTACATAATAATGCTGAGAGTTGCGTGTATTTTTGATGTCATACAAAACAACCAAGCGACTTTTTTGCCATGTTACAATCTCTTTTTCATAACCAGAAAAGTGTTCAAAAGACCTATAATGAAAATCGAACAGGAACTTATTTTACAAAAATTGAGTACCAACGGGAATCTAAGTCGTAACATCCGAGTTAGAAAACATACGTTGACTTGCAAGGACTTGGTTGTTTAAGGCGCGTTCTCGCGGTTCAAGTTTAGTTGACCGATTAAAGTTGATCAACAAAAGTTGAATGAAATTTGTAGTGAGAACCTGTGTTTCAATAGAGTTGATCAACTTTTTAGTTGATCAACTAAAAATTGACCCAGTCAAACTTTATCGTTCAAGTGATGAGTCATCAACAACTCGCCGGATGCCCGCCGAGTTTATCGATTTGTCGTATTCAACTTTTGTTGATTAACTTTAATCGGTCAATTAAACTTGAACCGTGAGAACGGGCCTGAAATGTGTGAACATGTGAATTCAAGTTTAATTGACCGATTGAATTTGATCAATAAAAGTTGAATGAAATCTGTAGTGAGAACCTTGGTTTCAATAGAGTTGATCAACTTTTTAGTTGATCAACTAAAAATGGACCCAGTCAAACTTTATCGTTCAAGTTATGAGTCATCAACAACTCGCCGGATGCCCGCCGAGTTAATCAATTTGTCGTATTCAACTTTTGTTGATCAACTTTAATCGGTCAACTAAACTTGAACCGTGAGGACAAAAACTTATTCAAGTTGTCTTCAACTTTTGTTGATCAAATTTAATCGGTCAACTAAACTTGAATCGTGAGAACGGGCCTTTACCAAGTAGGTCACGAAGTTGAATTGTTTCTGTGTCACACATGTTATCGTCTTAAACTTAAAGTCAATAAGATAAAACGGCAGCCTATCAATCCGATAATTGCGGATTCGTTTTCCGTTGGTATCCTGATTTTTTCAAGAAAGTCTGGTCACTTATGGCTTATTTAATACCTTTTTGGTTGGTTGGTTGGAAGTATGTAAATCAATTATATAAAAAAATATTTAAAATTCACAACAGGGGTCGTTTTTCCTACAAATGGTCCTGATATCTCTTATTTTTCGTTTTAACCCACTTTTTATCATCAAAAGTCCAATAAAATATATCTTAAGTATTAATCTTGACGTAATCCTGTTATTCAGTTACTGTTCTGGAAGTTTATTTTTATATTTACCATGAAATTCTTAAGAAAAACATTATATCGCAAATATAATATAAAGGGCACCCATTTAACAATAGTGACGCACGAGAACGCAAATACCGTTCAGAAGAGATGATAATGCTAAGGTGAATGAATGGTGGGTGTCACACAAACAAAGTACAAAACGTATAGGTCAGAGTAAGTCTCAACCTGACACCCATAAATGACAAATTGTAGGAGATTAGATTGTAGTAGCATAAGCACATCGCTAGAAGACCAGAAAAGTACGAGTATGTTGGCCGATCGTAGCCTTGACTAGAAGTTAACCAGAGAAGAGTAGCGGTCGTCCAAATGGAAGCTGAATGGATAGTGGGAATGAGACCATCAGAGCGAGGGATGTGGTCTACAACAGGCAACCCTACGTAGAATAATGAAGTTAGGATGAATAAGAGTCAACACTAGTGACGAAATATTTAGTGGAATGAAGTTAGGATGAATAAGATTCAACACTAGTGGGGGAATGAAGTTAGGATTAATAAGATTCAACACTAGTGGTGGAATGAATAAGATTCAACACCAGTGACAAAATATTTAGTGGAATGAAGTTATGATGAATAAGATTCAACACCAGTGACGAAATTTTTAGTGAAATGAAGTTAAGATGATTAAAATTCAACACTAGTGGTGGAATAAAGTTGGGATTAATAAGATTCAACACTAGTGGCCCAATATTTACATAAAAAAATATATATTTAGTGCATTCGCAGACATAGAAAATTGATCACTTGAAGCTTCAACAAGTGCAGAACAAGGCTTTCAAGATTTTCTTCAGCACCCATCCCAGAACAAACCTCTCCCGACTTAGCAACGAACGGCGCAAAGAAACCTTCCAACACCACATCCTCGCTTGGATCGGGAAGCAAAAATGACAATAGATAATATTGTGCTGATGCCCACCTTGATGTATGGAAGTGAAACTTTGACTTGGCGGAAAGAAGATAAGAGTTAGATTAATGTTGTGGAGATGAGTGCACTAAGGATAATGTGTAAATTGTCAATGTTTCAAAAAAGGCGAAATGAAGTCATCAGAAATGAAGTCATCAGAAATGAATGCATAAATTGGATGTTTTAAGTAAGATGACGAAAGGAGCTTTAAGATGGTTTTGATATGCGGAGAGAATGAATGGTGAAAGAATGACTAAGTTAATATACAAGTCAGAAGTGCAAGGTAGAACGAGGAAACATGATTGGATCTAATGGACCAGATTTTGGAAAAAAAGTTAAGTGAGAATTATGAATAATAGAATATAGTAAATGACAAAACGCATGAATGTGGGGGAGTCGAAAATGGTATGCTTTGATAAAAAAATTTGGAGATCTGTGCTCTCTGCCAACCCTGCAAAGGGCACGGCCTGATCATATGCATGTATGTATGATCTAAAGGGTCTTTTAAATTAAGTGTTTTTTTTTATTCTTGGATAAAGCACAGATGGCGTCGCGAACTTGCTTGGGTCTTGTGACATTTGGGAAGTGTAATGTATGACATTTATAAAAATGGAGTCATATATAATACAACGTGTTCAAATTATTTTATGTATTGTAATCTCCGGAAACGGTGTTGTTAATTAGCCGCCAAGATCATGTGATCTGACACCGTTGGACTATACGTCTCTGGGGTTACGTGAAAAGCTAGGTCTATAAAAATGACCCCCAATCAATTCCTGAGCTGGAGGACGAAATTATTCGCGTTATTGGTGAGTTAGAACCGCAACCATGCCAAAATGACATCGAAAATTTTGACAAAAGAGTGAACATCTATGGAGCTGCAAGAGGTGGATATTGGGCGGATATTGTTTTTTGTGTTTAAATGTCATACATTATACTTCAATGACCAAGAAAAAGTTTTTTTGAAGTCAAAGCAAATTGTGTGTTTTATTCAACAATTAAATAAAATTTAATTTAAAAAACCGCTAAATTTGAAAACCCCTTTACGAGTATATGACAATAATAAAATTATATTCTCTAATTCATACACTCAATGCAAATAAAAATACATATCGCAATTTTAACGTATACGATTATTTTAGAAATCTTGAGAAAAGATTGAGAGAGAAAAAATGAAAAGAAAAAAATCAACGAAAGTCACACTTAGGCGTCGAATTTACAGTTAACGAAAACACTCCGTAAAAGAACTTTTAAAAGCATTTAAACTGTCTCCAAGTATGTCGAACACTGCAGGATACTCGTTACCTTAGCGATTTGGGTACGGGTTAATTCGAGTAATAGTTCATTCCTCAACTCTTCCACAGGAATAAATTCTACAATCTCGTACTTCTCGAAATAATTAATAAGTCAATCAATTCCAATAACTAAGGCAGTATATTATTTCATTTAATTTTTTGAAAATTAAGATCAAATCAGACATTACTGTAGATCAGTGTCTGCCAAACTTTTTTACTTCACGGCACACTGGTGAATGGGATTTGTTCCGCAGCACTTCTTCTCCCTGGCTCCATCCCAACTCATTGTCTGTGAAGACTGTTGGGGTCAGCTCTCCTCGTCCTCAGGTTGTATGCTCTTCTGTCCCTGACTACGTCCCCCAGACCGTGCCTCTGCATCAGGTTATCTTTTTGCACCACCCATGAAATGTTTGGTCTTCCTCTGGTTGTTATTCGAAGAAGATCCATGGAGATTGCCTGGTTCACAATGTGATCGGGCGCTCTACGTCCAACGTGCCTATAGCATCTCAATCGCCTCTCCTCTATCTTGCTGTTGATGTCTGTAACACCTAGGCTTCCACGAATGCGTGAGCTTTTTATTTTGTCTCTTAGGGACACACCAGCTGACCATCTTAGCATGCGCATTTCAGCAGTTTCTAGTTGCCTAGAGTAAGAGTTATTCATCGTCCAGCATTCGGAGCCATATTTGTTCCGCAGCACACCAAATAAAAATGCCTTAAAGGAAATGTACCTTATTAATATGAATAAAGGAAATCAGTCTAGGTAACAATTTTTTTACATGTTATCAATATATATGAACATAGCTGGTAATAAGTTTCTTAATGAGAAGGATGTTATTGATTTTTAGAAAGAATTCTGTCAAAACGTGGCTCTAAATTAGATAAACAAACACGTAACTCCTCATCTACCATCAATAACTACTCTCGTTTTTTTATTTCATTTCTACGAGCACTGAAAAACCAAATTCGTAAAGACACGACGATCCAAACGGCAACAGAGATTTAATTGCTGTTGTGATCAATCGAGGATATTGCCTCCAAAGCGATATCCAAAATGCTGCAACTCTATCTCAGAAACTTGTGTGCACAGGGTCGTTTTTTAGATCTAGTAAAATTTCCTCTTCTGTTAGTGTCAGGTGTGTACCGTCGAATCTTGCGAATGGATTGATGACCCACTGGTACATTTGATAATCAAGTGATGGAAAAGAATTGGAAAATGATGCAGAAAGGAGTTCTTTAAAGGAAAATTTAAATGAATAAGCATTATGTTTTAAGTGAGATGATATTTTAGGGGATCGATCCTTGCGGGAGAGATGAAGATGATTTATTGGTAAATAATAAAACACGTTGGATCACAATGCGGAAAGAGAGTGTTTATTTTTATAGTAACGTAGGTATTTATATCTTTTTGGAATGTGCGCGAGAGTGCGCTCGCGATATGCCTACGTCTCGTTTCTGTGAATGCAGAAACGGTTATTGTCGTATGTAGGTATTCATCTAAATACGGAATTGGCGAGATAGCCGTGGTGCGTTCTCTCTCTGGCGTGTGATGCGGTCGCTCGGCCGGCGTGAATGTCCGGCATGTGACCTTCGGACTGTTTACTATAATTTATCGAGGAATCCGAAGGTCGTTTCATCGGTCATTGACCGCATGTATGCGACAATATTCCGCGACGACCGCCACAATATGATAAGTATGATGATTCGGACCTTTTTAATGTCGTCTCTCTTGAATGTATTTTTTTGTCATCTATTTATTTATATGTTAATTTTTTATCTTCTTATTCTACGTGTTCAAGGATGAGGGCTGAAAAACATCTGGGGTCCCCGTGGCTGGGTTCGCCCTATATTGGTGGGGTGTATCTTGGCCAAGGGGATGTTATTAGATGAGCCCGTACCTTTTGATAGCTTCTGTATTTAATGTATTATCTGCAATTTATGTGTTTAAGAAGTGTTATTTAAATATATTTTGTGCATACTATGTTGCTGTCAATAAACCTTTATTTATTTATTTATGTGAAATGAACAGATTTGAGACTTCTGCCTTCACGGCACACCCTGAGACTTCTTGCGGCACACTAGTGTGCCGCGGCACACAGTTTGACAGACACTGCTATAAATCATAAAGCCTCATAAAATTATAGTTTTATTTAATTATTTCTAACAATGAACATAAATTCGACGTGACATAAAAATCAGTGGTATACCCTGTCTAGAACAAAGGTCGACAAACTTTTTTCGCTAAGGGCCAGATCGTAAAAAATGTAGGCTCGACGGGCTAGGAAGGAAACTCGAGGATATTTATATAGTTAATTCTACTTATATAACAAAAAAACAGGTTTTACCTTTTTTTATTAGACGGTGATAACATTTATAAACATTTTGCTGGCACACGAAAAAGCAAATTAAATATAATATTTACATTTATTAATCAAGGTATTAATCAGTAGAATTAATCAATAGACTTAATCAGTAGAATTAATCAATAGAATTATTCAAAAGGTATTAATCAATAGAAATGTGCCAAATTTTCGTATTATTGAACAACAAATGTAACATACTAATAATAAACTCTACTAATTAGATAAATGTAATTGCTTTTTCTGATAAAATTTCATCCAACTGGTTCCTATCAACAAAATTAATTGCAAATAGCCATATGTTAATGCTGGCTTGTATTGTAATTTTACGTACAGTACCCGGCGGTAAGTAATACAAATCGGGCTTAAGAAAGAGACTTCGACCATAATCGGCTAACTTCGGCTTTGTAGAGCGTCGTCTCTGTCATTCATACACGTGTTCCGTCGCGATTTGCGTGCGACAGAGATAACGCTCTACAAAGCCTAAGTTAGCCGATTATGGCCGACAGTCTCTTTCTTAAGCCCGATGTGTATTACTAGCCGCCGGGTACTGTACATCATTTTTGAACATAAACATTTTTTGTGATAACTTATATTTTCTAGAAATAAAAATATTGTTCTGACAAAATAATTTAATTTAATTAAAGTATTACCTACAATAAACTTAATCTAACTCTGTACTAAAACAAAACAATTTTATACATATACAATTTAACTAAAATAATTTAACAAAACAAACACATAAAGCATAAAAAATATTAAAAATGAGATTGGTTATTATTAGCTCGCGGGCCGGATTAAAATAGGCATCGGGCCAGATTTGGCCCGCGGGCCGTAGTTTGCCGATCTCTGCTCTAGAGCATTTCAGTAGACTGCGTAATAAGAAGACCAGATACTGAAGTTGTTTTTTAGTTTACTCCTTAGAGGGCAATATACTATGCGTATCCAGAAAGTACTGAGTGTGATCCAGTAAGTGTACTGAGGCTCTCACGATTGGATGGATTTTATTTTCGACATGTTGGCTACACTTCCGTGTAGCCTGACCTTTCCCCTCAGCAATGAGACCGGTTTGAGGTCAGTACGTTGAGAAGTGTCTACGCGAAAACACGTTTCGTGAAAAATGGCAATCCAATCTCCCGGCAAGTGCGAAATACGCGGCGTCATCCGTTATCTCGTTTGGAAGGGAAAACCTCCGTTTGAGGTTTATAATGAAGGTGAAAACTGCATACGGTGATAAAGTTATGAATCGTACGAGTGTGTACAAGTGGTGTCGCGAGTTTAAAAACGGTCACGTCACACCTCTTCACCCTCCGCCAAAAAGTTCAAAACCACAATTTTAGCCAAGAAAATCATGGCGTCCGTGTTTTGGGACTGTCAAGGCATAATTTTAATTGAATATATGCCTCAAGGGGAGATCATCAACTCTGCAAGATACTGTGAGACCCTAAAAAAATTGCGGAGGGCGATTCAGAACAAGAGAAGAGACATGCTGACAAAAGGAGTCTGCCTGCTGCACGAAAATGCAAGACCACACACGACCAACGCCACGAAGGAACTGCTCGCTTCGTTTAAATGCGATGTCCTGAACCATCCGGCGCATTCCCCTGACCTAGCACCTTCAGATTACTATCTCTTTACCTCCCTAAAGCTGTACATGGGTGGAAAAAGGTTTTCAACCGACGAGGAGGTAAATGAGGAGGTGGAGAAGTGGACGGAGGGGTTGGCGGGAAACTACTTCGAGGAAGGCATCAAAAAGTTGATACCCCGCTTCACCACCTGCATTGAGAGGAATGGCGACTATGTCGAAAAATAGCTTACATATGTACTACGGCAACCACGTAATTTTTTTGTTTAAATAAAAAAAATTGTAACCTACAAAAATTCAGTACACTTACTTTCTGGATATGCCTCGTATAATGTTTTTTTGCATATATTACCTTGAATTCTTACGCGTAATGTTACACTTCTTTCAATATTAGACTCGTGCTTCAATATACATCCGATGTGAATATGCTTCGAAGATACAATATTTCTACAACATGCTCTTAGATATTAGTTAAATGCAAACTTAGATACAAATCCATTTAATTATTAGATCATGCAGAGTGAACTAAATTCCATGCTGGGTACTGGAATTGAATTCAAGTGTATCCTTACAAGAAGGCAAGAGAGAATTTTGTTTGCAAATATTCCCTTGAATTCCTTCGAGTGGTTTATTATGAAGTCCAAAACTCTCAAACAATTTGCAGTAATATTTTCAACATGAGTGAAAAAAGATACAACAACGCTGAAAAAGCTCACAGATCTCGTATAACGCAAATATTATCCAACTTAGAAATTACTATGTGGTGTGTTGTTATAATTTCGAAAAATTACGACCTCCTTGACCTAGTTGGTAAGGTACCTTTCTTCTCTGAACTTTTACCTTTACCTTTACCTTTCTTCCTTACCTTTATTTTATAGGTTCTCTTCCTGTTCGTACTATTTTTAAACTAAGTATTCCAATATGTTTTTCACTCAATGTATTTTTAATGTCTTTCTAGTTGCTTGGACGATTTACGAGTATTTCTGGTGAGTTTATTGATATATGGCAATAAAAATGCCAGGTTGTATGTTATACGACGAAAGTTTAATACGATATAAATCAAATAAATCCCGATGTAAATCAACAATCGTAGAAAACAAGTGTCATCAATTCATATAAAGAAAGTCTGAGTATACCGAGCTAAGGATCGGATTGTAAAGGCGAGGGTGGTTGGACGCCGAGCTGTAGGGCGCGAGCGTCCCGGCCCAACGGAGATTTATGGGCGACCTGTTGGCAGTTAGCATCCCTGAACAAGTATTTATTCTTGATGGCAACAGCGTTCCGCAAATAAAATGTTATTTTACTACGAAAACATAATGAAATATACCGAGGAAATACGTTATGACCTCTATCGCTTAGGTGATAAGAAGATGCCTCTCGACCTACCCGATTTCTTTAAAAAGGTTTCACGCTGGATTTTATTTATGGCCTCAAAATCTTTCCAATTGGTTAGACGAGATTCTTATATTACAAAATATCCTAAAATTATTTTTTTGTATGCAACGAAAGTCTAATACAATACAATTGGAAAGCCAATTTCTTCCTACGTGTGAACTATGTTTTGTCATGGTCTCGTTTGTAAGGCACCTGTTTTCCGACCGGGAGTTCGTGGGTTCGATTTCGCTTGATACCTAATTTATCTAAAAAAAATAGTTTTGTCCGGTTTTCTCTAAAAACCTCCTTAACATATTTTTGGTTGATTGGAAGGGATTGTCACGTGGTTATAAATCAACCAGGATGTGCTGTATAAACAACGAAAGCATTACAAAACAACGTCTTTCTGATTAAGTAAAAAAAAATCACATTTACTAATTTTATTTAAACAACCCAAAAAACGTCTCGCAGAGGGTTGTTTTTATCCTAAATTAGCAACACACTGTGCGCTTTGAACCGGGGCGAGGCGCCCACAGAAGTTTGATGTGTTAACCGAACGTTGCCGAATTTTTTACGTGCCTTTAGAACTATTTCGCAAAAAAGTGAAAGTTCTTTAACATCCAAATCGAATTTACTTATTAATATATCGACTTGAAATTTTATCATACTTATTTACTAATATTTATATAGTGTATGTACTCGTACATTAATTTATTTTTTCTAGTTTAATTATTGTACTTTTTACTGCACGTTCATGAATACCAATACTTTTTATGAAAGCAATGCCGGTTTACTGCAAGAAAAATGTTCTGACCAATAAATTCACCAGATGTTAAAAAAAAATATTGTTGATTCAAAGATTTTTCTTGTTTTATTTTTATTTTTTCCAGATTTTAAATTGTCAATGTATATAACTATTTATCAATGAGCGTATAGAATAGTCAATGTATATTACTATTTATCAATGAGCGTATAGAATGGTCAATGCATATAACTATTTAGCCATGAGCGTATAGAATTATCAATGTATATAACTATTTATCAATGAGCGTATAGAATTGTCAATGTATATTACTATTTATCAATGAGCGTATAGAATGGTCAATGCATATAACTATTTAGCCATGAGCGTATAGAATTATCAATGTATATAACTATTTATCAATGAGCGTATAGAATTGTCAATGTATATTACTATTTATTAATGAGCGTATAGAATGGTCAATGCATATAACTATTTAGCAATGAGCGTATGGAATTATCAATGTATATTTATCAATGAGCGTATAGAATTGTCAATGTATATAACTATTTATTAATGAGCGTATATAATTGTCAATGTATATAACTATTTATTAATGAGCGTATAGAATTTCATGCTTTCATTTTGTCAATTATTTTATTGATATATTTTTCTTAATCTAGATTTCCAATATTTCATATTATTGTAAAGATATCTTTATTTGCGTATAAGCTATTTCAATTCGCAAAGAAGTACAAATATTTTTTTGGTATGTAAACCTGCAATTGAAATATGCTAATAAATTACGGATATTACGTTGTATTTTTTTGTAGAGCATGCGGCCTTGGGTCTCCTGAGACATGGCCTGTTGTGTGAATCATGTTGCATTTATATATACGAGTATTTGCAATATTAAATATTCACTTGTTCTCGGAATTTTGATAGTATTCTGAAAATATGTTTCATTGTTACAAAATACATTTATCAATTAAATTCATAACACAAGCATAACAAGGAAGCCGTGGTAGAGGATAACTGACAAAAGTTTGGTTGGACTAAGTTAATGATTTTTTAATATATTGTTTATAGCTAAGGCATTAACATTGTGGAGGTTTAAAGACATTGTAATTTGTTTTATCAAACACTGTTTATGCCACTTTTTGTAACGGTATAACCCTACTAGCTTTAAGGCTTTCATCTCATCAACAGAAGAGCACACACAAGACTTGTTTTACAAAAATTGGAATAAACAGTGTTTGATAAAACAAATAACAATGATTTTTTTCATTATGAAAGAAGGAGAGGTTAGGAGTAAGAGAAACATAATAAGTTGTATGGGATGATATATCGTTATAGAGGAGGCGATAGAAGTATTATTGTATCTGCCAACCCCAACAGGGAAATGGTTTGAATGTTTGTATTTTAAAATTGTTAGTGGTCGATTTCAACCGTAAATAAATAAATAAATATTCCATCTGATTTCCTAGAATCAAATATAAAACTGTTTTTTGTGTACGTACTAAGTATGCCAAAAAAATATGGATGAAAAGTCATCAAAACGAAAATAATCTCATCACATTTGAGAGAAAATTTCTCCGACGTTCTTCATCCAATTAGGAAAGAAAATAATTGGGTACGACGTTACAATCCTGAGATATATCAAATCCTCAGTCAGTAATAACAAGGAGACGCTGTCTATAATATGGATGACGTCTGGGCGATGAAACAAAAAAAGTTGAATTTGATCATCACATGCTAAAGATAACAGCTAAATTAGTGGGGTGGCTTCATTTACTTAGATTCCACGAAAAATGTCTGGAATAACATGTAAAAGAATATAAATAAATAAAGTATATCAGCTAATAGATGCTATTTAAGGCTATCGAAATTTCTTTGGTCTAGTCCAGGGGTCGGCAAACCGCGGCTCTTTTCATAGGCATTTGCGACTCTTCAATTCCAGTTTCACCAAGGCAAGGAACTGTGGAGTAGCAAATTCACAAATCTGACAAGCCACTTGGATGAGCTCGAAAGAGAGAATTCAAATTTGATCAGCATAAGTAGACAGCTGCGAAACAAATGCATAAAATAGAAAAAAATATATTTGATACATGGAATAGTTTGCCTGGAATATTTTATCCTCAGTGAGATACAGGCAAAAGCCTAGTTTACTGGGGATGCGACAAATGAAAGGCAACAAACCCAGATCCATTAAAATTGTATGTTCAAATTAAATAACTTGTTGTTTTTCACAAATTATGTATATTTCTTGTCATGTTTAATAATAAATAAATAAAATATATGATACAATAAAAAAACTAGCATTTGCCATTCTCACAATCTTTGGCTCTACCTATTTATGCGAACAAACATTATCTTCCGCGAATCAAATAAAAAACAAGTTAAGAAGTACATTAACCTACGATAATTCATAATCATCCCTAAAATTGAAAACAAGTAGTTACTTGCCAGACATGGCAAAGCTATACAAGCTCACCGTTCTAACGAGTAGACTTTACAAAGCTCAAAAACTGTTTTATTAGTGTTTAATTATTAAGGTTTTCTTGTGTAATAAGTAGTGCACTGAGCTACTGAAGCTTATAGCTCCCATATATGATATAATATTCTATTTTTCTACCATAAGTAGCCTACGACTGTATTGTGAACTTGAGTTTTAAATAAAAATCTTGATTTAATCTCGTTTTTTTTCTTCATCATTTATATTTATATAGCTACAGGGAAAATTTATGTTGCGGCTCTATGAAAATTTTGAGATTCTGTTTACTTAATATATAGCTCTTCTTACTAGAAAGTCTGCCAACCCCTGGTCTAGTCAAAATCCATATCAAATATAACACCGACCAAAACAACTTGATACGAATATATTGACCTCCGAAATACTAAACATGTCTGCCCATGTTATATGGTTTTTCATAATTTATATTTATATAGCTATGTCATGTGTCTACTGCCAGCGCATGCTAATCTTATCTATACTCTCATTCACCCGCAATGCAACCAATTTTCCGCTTATCTAAGAACCTATAAATATTAGCATTATCTGTAACACGATATAATCACCAAAACCGATGTTATCTTATCGATGTTCTTATCCACATTCAAATAAATATTATAAGTTATGTAAACCCTTGTCAAACTTATCGATGCTAACCATGTACTAGATCCTATAAATATTAGCGTTATCACATTAGTGTCAACCTACTCAATGTATTATGTTTAAGTTTATCATCTCGTCGGCGGCTATCTCATCCAAATCCAATAAAGATTTAGTATCACTAAGTGGGAAAAGCTGCCGAGAGATAAATCACTGATATCGATTTGACCTTAAGGGCAAGAATAACATACCCGAAACATTCCTTCCTAATCTAACGAGAAGTCGTGGTATAGTTATCTTTGCTTCAAATAGGACGCCATATTTGAGGCAGACATCATTATTCTAAAAGCCACTAAGATATTAACATCATCGTTATTATAATACTGTTAATATTATACTTCAAATGTAATTCAACCTTCATACAAATAAAACTACACAGTTGAAATTCTAAAAGTGTTTTCGTTGCAAAAGGCCATAACAGCTACAGTGAAAATTTATTTTGTGGCTCTATGAAAATTTTGAGATTCTACTTACTTAATATATAGCTCTTCTTACTAGAAAGTCTGCCGACCCCTGGTCTAGTCAAAATCCATATCAAATATAACACCGACCAAAAACAACTTGATATGAATATATTGACCTCTGAAATATTAAACATGTCTACCCATGAAATATGTTAATTAAAGTCTGCCTTGAAGCCCTCCTCCTGGCCTCCGTGGTCTGGTGGTAAGACGCTTGACTTGCCGATCCGAAAATTGCGGGTTCGATCCCCGCAGGAACCCAGATTTTTAAGAAATGTGATTATAGCCTAGTTTTTACTTATGGCTCATCAAAACATCTTCCTGGTTGGTTGGAAGAGATTTCCACATGGCAATAAACTGCCAGGTTTGAAAAAAAAAGGCCGAAAGACTTACGAAACAAATATATATGTCTAAATTTAAGAAACAAGCAGACCTAGGAATGAGTAGATGAAGATAGTTGAGAAATTTAAACTGAGGGAAAGGAAATAGGAGAGCGTATATGACGAGATGCGTTGGTGTGGATGAGAAGTGAGCTATACGTGTGGATAAAAAGTTCTGTTAATTAAATATATGTCATCTCTGCCTAGCCGAAAAGGGAAATCCTCTCTGCCTAGTCCATGGGGTAATGGTTTTGGTATTGTATCATCTTGTCAACATAATTAATGACAACCCTTTTTTGGAGGTCTTATCTTAGTTTATAATAACATATGAAAACTACACACATTTCCTTAACTACACCTCAAGATACAGTACCCGGCGGTAAGTAATACACATCGGGCTTAAGAAAGAGACTGTCGGCCATAATCGGCTAACTTCGGCTTTGTAGAGCGTCGTCTCTGTCATTTATACACGTGTTCCGTCGTGATTTGTTAGTCGTTGTCAAACGTTCTAGGGACAGAGACGACGCTCTACAAAGACGAAGTTAGCCGATTATGACCGACAGTCTCTTTCTTAAGCCCGATGTGTATTACTTACCGCCGAGTACTGTAAATATGTTACTGTCATATAGAGAAAGATTTACAAAAGTCTTTCTAGTTATTCTTAACTTGGTAAGTTTAAACGGTGTTTTTACTAAATACGATTATGTCGATCTAAACCAGTTCTTGCCAACAAAAATTGCAGCATGGGCTGCATTGACGACCTAAAATTTTCCAAAGACCGCACATATGGTAAATAAAAATAATTGCATTTTTGTTCCGATATCTGACTTTACAACGAAATTCTTACTTATTTATTTATTTATTTTGTAAATTTATGATTTGGATGCAGAGTTACACAGAAAGTGTTCAATCAGTGTAAATATGAAGAAAAAAAAAAACGATACTACTAGATATGAAGAGAAAATATGTATTGAACCAAAAACAAAATTTATTTTAATGGTTATATAATGACTTACAATTCTAAGTTACTAATTCGTAAGTGTATTTGTAATATATGGTAATAAAAAAAACAAACGATTCGTCATATATGACCGCGGGCCGCACATACGGGCCGTATGTGCGGCCAGTATATGATCTTATTGCCGCAGCCACTACTTTTCAAGTTTTACACTCAACTTATATTTATTTATTTTGTAATATTTTTAATCTGTCAATAACAGTGGATTCGAGTTCCAGGTAAGAGCGCCCTTGAAGAAAGTCTGCTCTCTAAATTGCGATACATAAATTGTATTTTTATTTTTATAAATGTATCTATCATAAATAGGTTAAGAGTGAATGTTTCAGTTGAGTGTTTTATTATTTATGACGAATATATTAAATTTACCACATCCATCACAGGCCTTGCCTATTAAAGTGGTTACCTACGAGTATTTGTATATCGACAAAAAATGGTATTTTTTTAAACTGTTTTTTGTCCTTTTAATCAACGATGAGCGTTTCCATTAAAACATTGTACTTTGGATAATAAATTTAAAAACTCAGACTTTTTTTATTTATCACCTTTCACTCGAAACTACTTTATATAAAAATTATACAGATAGTTGAAATGGATTAACACTTGGCAAAAAACTGCCATATTATTCACTGTACAAAAAATTACTATTAAAAACTTTGAAATTATCGATATAAATGCGCTCATCGCATATTTACGTCTTTGCAAATCGTCGGATGGATTGCCAAAATGGGTGTGCCTCAGGGAGGCTGCACTGGCTTATTTACTGGTTGTATCACCACCTCGCAGATCGGAGGGGTTCGACATTGAGTGAGGCTGAGTAACGTGATATGGTCGGAGGGGGTGAGGAAGAGAACAAGGCGGCGGGGGAGAGTCTCAGAGGGTGGTTTCAGGGAGGGTATGAGTACCTGAAACGAGGGAAGTGAGAACTCCGAGGAGGACGCGTGGCAGTAATGATCAGTTCATTTTCGGATTTAAAATTACACGAAAGCTGATATATTTATTAATTATTTGAAACCGATCGTGTTGTTATGTTTCAGAAATTATGGCTTTTTCTCGTTTGATATTATCAAAGTGGGTTAATGTTTCGGTTTCACTTTCTGGGAAGTAAGGTTTTGAAATGAATGTTTGTTTTAATGTTCCACATGATTAATTACTATTCGCTTATTTATATTACCATACATACTGTTTACAAGTCCCTTAATAAGATGTCGCCATTGTATCTTTCGAATCTGTGTCTGAAAGATGGCCTTTGGGGAAGAGTAGAACTTAACAAAGAAGTCAATTTCTTCTGCATTTAATAACTGTTCTGTTCCAAATCAATCCAATGAGGGGAGGTATTTTAAAAGAGTTTTTTTCTGTTGATAGTCATGTTGCGTGAAATGGTCTAGTGTTGTTAGGCCGACCATTTCACGTTACAGGTATGAGATATTAATTACTTTGTAGCTTTACGGAGCAATTGAAGGCAATGTTTTTTGAGAGATCTCATCAAAATAATTATTATATATGAACACTACACACATACAATAGCCGAATGTAATGAAACCAAAATAATGATTATTTATGAACACTACACACATACACTAACCAGAATGTGATGTCATCGAAATAATGATTATTTATGAACACTATACCCATACACTAACCCCTTGGTCGGCAAACCGCGGCTCGCGGGCACCTTGAGTGCGGCTCTTCCACAAATGACCACGTGCTACCTATTTGACATGGCTACAAAGAAAAAGCAAAGAAAAACGGAAGACGAAAACCGTCAATTTAAAGTTGAGTGGACCGAGACTTTCGCGTTTATGGCGTTAAATGGCGTTCCGACCTGTTTTATTTGTCGGGAAAAAATTGGGGTATAACAAGAATTCAAATTTAAAGATACACTTTACTACTAAACACACGTTATTTAGGACTAAATATCCTGTCGGTGTCGCAAGGAAGAAAGCAGTTGAGGAACTTCAGAAGAGTCAAGAAAAATCAAGTTCCGTATTTAATTACTGGATGCAATCTTCCAACAATGTTAATATTGCAAACTTTGTGGTTAGTCAAGAGATTGCTAAGAGAGGAAAACCATACACAGACGGTGAATACATAAAAAGTTGTTTTATAAATACATCCAAAGAGCTGTTTCGGGATTTTAAGAACAAAGCAGATATTGTAAAAAAATAAAGAGTTACCATTGTCTGCTAAAACAGTGAAAGACAGAACAGTCAAAATGTTTTCGAATATAACCAACCAGCAAGTCGAAGATCTTAAATTGGTTTCAGCTCTATCGATAGCAGTTGACGAGTCTTGTGACATAAATGATACAGTGCATCATTTCATCGACAGGTCCTAAAGAAGAACTTTTAGGATTATTGCCACTCAAATGTCAAACACGTAGAGAGGATATTGCAAATGCTGTAATTGAGTGCATGGAAAAACATCATATTGCACTCGATAAAATTGTGTAAATTTCACCAGACGGGGCAAAAAGTATGACCTTCGTAAGAAAAGGGTTTGTTGCTATTTTGAAAGAAAAAAATAATCACGAGATACTTGCTTACCATTGCATCATTCATCAAGAAGCGCTTTGTACGCTGACATTTCCAGAAGAAATTTACAAAGTGATGGAATTGGTGATTAAGGTTATCAACTATATTATTGCTAAAGCTCTTAATCATCGCTAATTTAAAGAATTTTTAGTAGAAATGAAGAGTGAGTACGCAGATCTTCTGCTGCATAACGAGGTACGTTGGTTATCAAGAGAAAACGTTTGAAAGCGTTTCGCTTCCTTATTAACAGAAATTAAAGCATTTCTCCTTGAGAAGGGTGTTCACTATTCAGAACTAACGGCTATACTGATCCACTGGGATCCAAATGTTTTATTTCATGATAGACGTTACGTCTCATCTAAATCAGCTTAATCGTAAACTACAGTGGAAAGGAAACACATTTTTGTCAATGTTAGAAGAAGTTATTTCATTCGAAAACCAATTATCCCTTTTCGCTCAAGATTTTGAAAGGAACTGTGATTCACTTTCCAAGTCTGCCGAAACATCGTCAAGAAAACAATTCTGATATTGACATTTGCTATTTCAAAACAACAATTTTAAATATGAGGTAAGCTTTTCTCAACAGGTTTCAGGAATTCAGAAACAGCAAAGTGACGTAAGCCTTCGTTAAAAAAACTTCTTAATGTTTCTGTAACAGAATTTTAAAAATTCCGTTTAATACTGACATTGACAACTTTGAAATGCAATTGCTGGATTTAAAAAAAAACAAAGAATTATGGAGCTCTAAATTTGAACGTCTTTGTGCTGATATGGAAATATTGGAGAAAAATAAATTAGAACTTAGTTCACAGCACAAATGGTCTACTTTGAAAGACCTGGAAAAGAAACACATGATGATTTTTAACACCTGGAATAGTATTCCTGACTCCTTTGATCTATTTAAAAAACTAGCGTTTGCTGTTCTCTCCCTTTTCGGTTCTACATATTCATGCAAATAATATTTTTCAAGCATGAACCTTATCAAGAGTAAATTGAGAAATTGTCTTATTGATGATAACCTGGGATCATGCCTAAAATTAAAAACAATAACATACAAACCTGACTTACCCAAACTTCCCAAGGAGTGTTTGTCAGTCATTGTCATGATTTAATTTTATGGATACCTTACTTACAATTTGATTTTTATCAATAAATAAGATCATTATTAAGTATGATATCAAGTATTCAGTGTACCTATAGTTTAATTAAGACTTAAAACTTTAATTAAAGTTTATTATGTTAATAAACAGTGTACCTACCTATAAAGTTTAAGTTTAACAAATGTGGCTCTCAAAAGAAATCTTAATCTTTGTGCTGTTGATATTTGGCTCTTTTGACTAATGAGTTTGCCGACCACTGCGCTAGCCGAATGTAATGAAATCAAAATAATGATTATTTATGAACACTAGACACATACACTAGCCGAATGTGTTACTATTACACATTGAATGATTGACAAAGGTTTCTTTATAGTATTTCTTCCCTTGATATGTTTCGTATGGTTTTCTTAGCAATTTTTTTTCTTATTATGTACAAATGTGAGGAAGTACCTTATCTAATGATCAGTCTTAACTTTCCTATCGTTACCTATTTACTCAATTTATATGTAAATTTATTTTGTAATATCTTTATTCTGTCAATAATAATGGGTTCGAATCCCGAGCTGCAACGCCCTTGAAGAGAGTTTACTCTCTAAACAGCGCTATATAAATTGACATTTTCTGATTATTATTATTACACATATATTCATACATACCATCTTGCTATTTTCCTGGCAGGATATACAGAGAGGACAGAGCGCTATTTTTTCTTATCTCGACACACATCCTTAGTTTCTTCTACATCCATACACCTTCTACAACTTTAACAGTTTTGCTGACTTTCTGCGTTTCCTTCTAACAGAATATCTATCTTCATATGTATTTTTTCATTCATTCGTTCCACGTGCCCAAACTATCTGAACGTACTCTTCTTCATCAACCTAAAGTTCACATTCACTCTAATCGCTTCATTCCATATTCTGTCATACATTGTCACTTAATGCATTCTTCTCAATGCACGCATTTCTACAGCATTTATTTGGTTCCTCTCAGTCTTTTTCCACGTCCACGTTTCACTCCCATACATCAAAGTTGGGACCAAAATACTATTGCCGATTATCATCTTAGCAGATTTTGATGCTGTTTGATACGAGTATAAATGTTTGAGCACTCCGTTGACTTTACACGCCGTTCGATATCCCCGTTAACTCTTCCATCATCTGAGAATATACTACCAAATAGGAAAATTCCTTAACTTGCTCGAATCTTTAATTTTTCACCAACGTATCTTTTTTAACTTTCCTTTCACGCTTTTCTTTTACCTTTAGTTTGGATTCTGCAAAATTCTCTCTCATATCTTTATCTTCGCATCTCTCATACTATTTACTTATTCTTATCTGCAATTCATTTTCACTCTCCGCCAACACTACTAAGTCAACTGCATACAGCAATCTGCATACGTTCCCGTTCGGTATTAGTACGTCATCTATTGACCTCTGTAGTTCACATATGAATCTATATAAATATTGAACAATCGTGATGACATAAAGCATTCTTGCTTTACGCCTTTCAAAAAAAAATTACCATTTGGCTAATACCATTCGATTCATATTAGCTTACATTAAACAACATATTAATTCAATATTTTCCTTTATTATTACCATTATTAATAAGCACCAATTGATAAATAACATATATTATACTGTTGTTTATAGTTAAGGCATTAACGTTGTGGAGGTTTAAAGACATTGTAATTTATTTTTATCAAACACTGTTTATTCCACTTTTTGTGACGGAATAACCCTACCGGTTTCAAGGCTTTCACCTCATTTTCAGGGGAGCGCAAACAAGTCTTGTTTGCGCTCCCCTGAAGATGAAGTGAAAGCCTTGAAACCGGTAGGGTTATACCGTCACAAAAAAGTGGAATAAACAGTGTTTGATAAAAATAAATTACAATATATGATACTTAAATTTTTTTAAGGGCATGAACGGTCTCTCGGATCTAGTGAAGACAAGGTTCTTTTTACGAGTATTTTAAAACATCCGACATAATTCTTTGCATCAGACATCATTCTATGCGTCAGACATCATTCTATGCATCAGACATCAATTCTATGCATCAGATATCATTCTTTGCTTCAGACATCATTCTACGCATCAGACATAATTCTATGCATCAGACATCATTCTATGCATCATCTTATAAAGTACGAGTACACTAGGTTCAACTTTGAAACGATCTTCTACTCAATCAGATCTGCTTCATCCTAACAATTGCTTAGACTAATCAATGAAAATCAATATTTATCTTAAAGTATCCCCCCTTCCCAAGTTCTTAACATTTATTTACAGTATCCCTGATATTCTTGAGATTTATCATTGGAATTAATTTTTGCAGCTTGACTCAAACATTATTAAGTCTAAGTTAATTGGCATAAATTGATTCAAAGCAATAACTTTGCCAGATATATTTACATGAAAGGGTCAAAATAAATAAAATATGAGTTTACACTATCAACTCATCCGAATTGACAATTCGACCTTATCTAATAATGTGGACAGCACTGTCTTCGGCACAATTAATCACGCATATTAACGGGGCAAAATTGTATTATATACTCGTATATTCTTTTTTTTTTGTAATAATGTTATCTAGTTATGAGTTAGTATGAAGGTATTAACTATTTTTAAGAAACTAAATATTAAGGTTATCAAAAAAAACAATTACATATAAAAAAAAAATTAAGTTAGTTCATAGTTATAGTATTGTATATAAATCAAATTAGTTATATTATTTATAGTTAAGGCTTTAACATTGTGGAGGTTTAAAGACATTGTAATCTGTTTTATCAATCACTGTTTATTCCACTGTTTTAGGGTGTGCTGGGTTATACCGTTACAAAAAGTGGAATAAACAGTGTTTGATAAAACAAATTAAATAAATTAGTTACTATATTACGGAAATTCTAGGATGAGTCCTGTGACGCCTCACGAATTTGCCCCAATACAACCTTGTAACAATGTTCAGTAATTTTATTTAATTTATCAACTTTAATATAAGCATCGATTCTAATAAAAAGCAAATTATTTAGGTAAATACATTACAAAACGTTGTATTGTGGCAAATTTGTGAGCTGTCACAGGACTCATCCTAGAATTTCCGAACTATAAGACATAAATTTGTTTATAGGTGTGGCCTTTGACAAATGTCAGTGTAATAGATTACTTTATTAAAAAAAAAAAAGTATTCTGTGACACTTGTTATATACAGTGCAACCTGACGGACTTGATGTCATGTAATAGTGGCATCCAATCAAACAAAAATATGTTAAAAAACCTTAAGTGAAAACCAGGCTAGAATCCTTTTTTAAAAATCTGGATTTCAACGGGAATCGAATTCATAACCATCGGGTTAGAAGAGAGGTTTGTATCAATTAGACCACTGAGTTCATCAAAAATCCTCTTGCAAATCATATTAATGTTGTGATACGTAAGCGAATACAATATCAAATGAAAGGTTAAAGCAGTTGTCCTTAAGGAATTGGCGAAGTTAATCTTACGTGTTGTAATATGTACATATTTTACGTTGAATGTTTATATTACACTATTGATTATGTTTTACAGTGTAGTCGTTTGGTACCCTTCAACTTATCCTAATTGGCGATGCCAAAAAAATTAAGGGTATGACCGGGAGACAAAATTGACTTCTAGACCATTAACCAAGTTTTCAGGTTCAGAACCACTGGAGTAGGGGCTCTGAACTTGCATTTATTCATCGCACGTGTTGATTATGTTACCGAATATAAAGAGGCAACAACAGTATTATTACCAAATAAATTCTAATTAGACATTTTCAAAGATTTTCACGGCAATTTCTTCTGGTACAAAATGTTTTACGGAAATATTATCGTGTTGAGTTGCCTTAAATAAAGGCCGACGTTTTAAAGGCGTTGCAGACTTCATCCTTAGGTCGTTTGTCAAGTCAAATTGCTAATATTCGTTGATGTTTATCGACATCGCCCTGACGATGAAGGTTGTAACGCCTTCGAATCGTATGACTTTTGCGTTAACTGAATACGACAATAACTTCAAAAAACGTTTTAAATAAGTGATCTCGAACCAGTTTTGAGACTCTTTTTTTAGTTGTTTTTCGGGTACCACCATGAACTAAACCCAAAATCTCCAAGTGGAAGTCAAATGTTTTATCAATTATGCTCGAAGGTCGTAGTCATAAGGTTTTTTGCAATCAGTTAAAAAAAGTACATATAAAAGATGACGAATCCGTTAGGAAATTTAAAGACATACCATGGATGTGACAATGATGGTGAATTATTCTTTAAAACAATTTATTGACATTAAGCCACCACAAGGGTGATTCAATGAGATCTTATACCATATAAAGAATTGTATATCTTGAGGCCTCCCTCAACCCCATTTCTAAGGGTAGGCCACTCCACCAAACTGTTAAACAGACAGGAGAACTTAGTTGCGTGGGTATAAAAATGTCTCGTACTTGTTGATTCTGTTTGCTGTTTGGATAGAAGTCGATGATTGGAACCAAATATGCATAGCCACCAAACTCAACGATGATGTTAGGTGGAATTTTCTTAAGGGGATATTCTACTCCAGAAATTTGAAAAAATCTTTTTTTTTCTTAAAGTTTAGACTTTTAAGAATATGTTCTCAAAAGGAAATTTAAAACTCTCAATATTTACGAAGTTGTAACTATAAATGAGGCCGCTATTACGCCGCACCGGAATGACTCAGACAAAACTTTAAACGCGTTTTTCTGGAAACTACTTTTCTCGACCTGGTCGACATAAAATCTAAAGTTCTATCCAACCAGTTGCCTTCAAATTTGATATAAAGCTTTGATAAATAATTTTTATGTCGTCCCTACCTTAAAAATTGAAAACTTTTTTTTACTATTTTAAAAAAATTTAAAACTTTGAAAAAAAAATTGATTTTTTTTTTCAGACAGTTGTCATTTTATGAAACTTTTTTGTGCTTTTTTTTGGTACCAACTATGACGACATTATTTTATACTAAGAAACTGTGAAAGATTTTTATTTCAAATTTACAAAAGGGTTTCAATCATGTCGACCAGCTCACCTTCTTTTTTTACGACAAGATATAACAGCTCATAACATTTTTAATTTTCAATTTTTTTTGTACATTCTCAAATCATCAATTGACAAACTGTAAAAAATGTATACGAAAAATACTTTTAGTTTTTTTTTTATTTAGTCTGAAAAATCGGCCGAAATTCACGCCTCTAGAGTAGAAGATTCCACCCTTAACTCTTTCACGGCGGGGGACCACTTAACTGACCCATACATAATACGTGCCGTCCTGGCGAGCGGCCATTTAAGTGGCCACTAACTTTGCGTGTCGATATCTCAGTCAAAATTAAATCTTCTTTAAAATTTTTGACCTGAATATTTGACAAAACGTGTCCTCTAGTGACATCTCTTTTAAAATCATCAAAACTTCAAGTACTTGATCCATAAGAAGGATTTAAACAGACCGATTCGAGGCCGTCGAAATTTAAACCATTTTAAATATTAGCGCCACACGTTCGGGTGTGTTGAAGGTCATGTTTCTAATGACGATTTCTCCCGATCAATATGACGTATTTTGCGTCGATATTTTTTTTTGTAAGTACGCGTATTGCGTATTGAATTAATTGCCTTTTTCATTGTTTATGGATTATTGTTTTCTTCGATTATTACTTCTTATATTGTCGCACTTTATTTATAGCTTTGATTTGGATAATATTACGTGTGTATAGTGTCAGCTAAAAAATGCATCGGCGCACAGTTCCACAGTAATCAGATTCGGGATAATGGTGAGTCATATTTTTATGTAGATACAATATAAATTTATTGAGGTAAAACACCGCCGCCTGTGGGACACACGAAAGATACTCGAGCCATCGCCGTAAAAAGGTTAAGGCACTTAAAAACGATGAAGCACAAATTGTAAATTAATATCTTCCATATACGATTAATATTTAGTCCATAAAACACGACATTCAAAATTCACTAAATACTTTTTTTTAAATAAATACATACTCGTATTCTAGAAATATAGTCGGTAATATCATAATCAAATTCAAACCTGCATTGATTGATTTAAGGAAAAATCGGTTCGATCAACTTTTTCAAAAATCTGTTAAATCCATTCGCTAAATAATCCGATTTTTTTTCAAATCAAAGTATTTTGAGTACAAAATCGATTTTTTTTAAATTCAAATGAGTTGTTTAATAATTACAATATGTTAATCCGTTTGTTATATATTAAGGTGTCATCAAATTAAAGCCTACATCGAATAATTTCATAAAAATTGGTTAAACCCGTTATCTGAATAATCGGATAACACCAAATAAAAGTCTAAACCAGGGTTTTTTATTCAATCGACAATCAATAAAATTAGATTTTTTGACAATCAACTAAATTTCTGAGCTTATATGGATTAATTTGATAAAAAATCGATTCGATTAGTTTTTTTTGATAAACAGTCAAATACTGTTAAAGACCTGTGTCCACCCCATAATGGCATACATCATAGAGCCCAGAGCCGACACTGTCAGAACCAAAAAATCTCCATCGAACCAGCGAAATGAAGGTACTCAGGAGTATCGCTGGCAAAATCCTTCGAGATAGAGTACGAAACACAGAAATCCGTAGGACGTGCGAAGTTGAAGATATTGTCAGATGGGGACGACAGAGAAGAAGGTTCTGGAACGAACACGTATCCAGAATGGCGGAACCAAGAGCCGTAAGAATGGCCAGGGACAGTATCCCCCAAGCAAGCAGACCTCCAGGATGACCTCCCAAAAGATGGAAAGACAGCTGGCAGTCGACATCACAAGAGGGAAACAATGACGCAGGACCATAACAGGCCAAGAGGCCTAAAATAAGAAAAAGAAGGTTAAATACAATTGTTAGATATAATCAAATTCAATAATATTGATTCATTTAAGAAAAAAACGATTTCATCCATTTTTTTCCAATAGTTTGTAAAATCCGTTAGCAAAATAATCGAATATTATCAAATTCAAGGATTTTCTTTTGGGCATCGGTAAAATCAGATTAATAAAATTGAAAACCATCACATTCTAGTCAGTTTTTTTTTACAATAATCGGTTAAACCCGTTTGTTAAATAATCGGATATCATCAAATTCAAGCCTGAACGAGGCTTTGTCAATGTCGGGGCCAAGTTGAAACGACATACGCGCGGTTGGAGAGAGGCTACGGCGGGGAGAAAGGCGCTGATCGATGGAGCCGCCCGGACAGGCCCCATCTCTTCCCCTTTCCGAGCACCCCTCTTACACCCTCTAACGGTAAAGGGAGATGGAATGAAAACACTCAACAGTTGTCTCGCTCTGTCACGTGGAAACGAGTAGTCAAAATGGATATGATCGGAAAAAGTGCAATTTTTGTGATTTTTTTGCAATTCTTAACTACCATATATTTACGTTTATTTTTGGCAATTAATAATATAAAAAATATATTTATAAAGAATCTGTCTTGGGTTTGTTTGGACACGTGGAATGAATAAAAACACTAAAAAAGAATTAATAATTTGATTATTATAAATGTATTTTATTCTTAAAAAGCACAAAACTGATTATTTTAATCGTATTTGTATCATTGTCCTACTAGATCTTATGGTTCAGACAAGGATTATAGTATGAGTAGCCAGCTTTATCATTGTCCTACTAGATCTTATGGTTGAGACAAGGATTATAATATGAGCAGCCAGATTTATCATTGTCCTACCAGATCTTATGGTTGAGACAAGGATTATAATATGAGCAACCAGATTTATCATTGTCCTACTAGATCTTATGGTTGAGACAAGGATTATAATATGAGCAGCCAGCTTTATCATTGTCCTACTAGATCTTATGGTTGAGACAATGATTATAATATGAGCAGCCAGCTTTATCATTGTCCTACTAGATCTTATGGTTGAGACAAGGATTATAATATGAGCAGCCAGCTTTATCATTGTCCTACCAGATCTTATGGTTGAGACAAGGATTATAATATGAGCAGCCAGCTTTATCAGTGTCCTACCAGATCTTATGGTTGAGACAAGGATTATAATATGAGCAGCCAGCTTTGTTTATTTTTAAAAAAATCCTCTGAATCTTATATTACCAGACTAGGGCCCATTTTTTGGATCATCAAGAATCGATTCCGAAACTCCGAGGTGGAAATCAAGCGTCTTACCTACCAAGTCATGGAGATCATCGGAATGTTTCGTAAATACTATATATCAACCGTGATAAGATTTGAAATGTTTCGTAAATATATCAACCATAATAAGATTTTAAATGTTTCGTAAATATATCAAACGTGATAAGAATCGAAATGTTTCGTAAATATATCAACCGTGATAAGATTTGAAATGTTTCGTAAACATATCGTTTCGTGTAATATCCTCAGTGAGATACAGGCAAAAGCCTAGTTTACTGGGGACACAACAAATGAAAGGCAACAAACCCAGATCCATTAAAATTGTATGCCCAAATTAATTAATTTCTTGTCATGTGTAATACAATAAATAAATAAAAAAATAAAAATAAATAAAAAATTTAAAACTGTGACAAAGTTTTAAATATTTTGTAAATATATCAACCGTGATAAGATTTCAAATGTTTCGTAAATATATCAACCGTGTTAAGGTTTGAAATGTTTTAAAAATATATCAACCGTGATAAGATTTGAAATGTTTTGTAAATATATCAACCGTGATAAGATTTGAAAGGTTTTGTAAATATATCAACCGTGATAAAATTTGAAAGGTTTTGTAAATATATCAACCGTGATAAGATTTCAAATAATAAAAAATAACATGTTTTTTTTTTCTATTTAGAATACGGAATGAAGTGATTAAAAATTAATGTGAAGTGGATGCTGATGTATTAAGTAAGACCCAAAGACCACTCTGAGATGGTTTGGATATGAAAAACGATCGAATGAAGTAATACTAACAAAACAAATATACAGTGTAAATGTGAGTGGAATGCGTAGTAGAGTTATACCAAGGAAAGTATGATTGGATCAAGATAATGATGCTTTGAAATAAGGATATATATGGTTAGAGAAATCGTAGAAGTTGTGTGAATGACGAAGAGGGGAAAGATGTATATATATATATATATATATATATATATATATATATATATATATATATATATATATATATATATATATATATATATATATATATATATATATATATATATATATATATATATATATATATATATATATATATATATATATATATATATATATATATATATATATATATATATATATATATATATATATATATATATATATATATATATATATATATATATATATATATATATATATATATATATATATATATATATATATATATATATATATATATATATATATATATATATATATATATATATATATATATATATATATATATATATATAATCCCCTTAATTAATTATAATTGAAGTTAAAAATTATAATAATTGAGATTTATTTGCTGAAAACATTAAAAAACCATCTGAAAACATTAAAAAACGCTCACGGAACGGGCGTACGTCTAACCTATTTGCAAGCCTAGAGGCAACTAGTGGCGCGGAACGTCAGTCGCATACCCCGGCGCATACGCCTTTGCTTGCGACGTTGAGAAAATTCAGCTCCTCGCAATTCAGTCTAGTATGCAAGAGTGAGATGCGAATATAGTGTCGCGCTTCCTGCACACTATTTACCAATCGTCAAGACGAGGCACTCGCCGCGTTTAAATGCGAATTTGTTTTCGATCTTTACAAAACACCTCGATGTAGTCGATAAATTCTGATTATTATTAATATTATTTTTTAAATCAATGCGTAAATATATTATGGAGGAATACCTAAAATCTTAACCTTGTATTTATTATATTTATAGAGATATTGATGGTTATTAGAAGCAACGTGTAGAAGATACTCAACACAGGGAAGGAAAGGTTAATCAACGCCTTAAATTTACGTTAATTCCTTATCACTTTATTCCGTATTCTGTCATAAATTATCAACAAAAAAATGATTTAAATAGTAAAATTTGTAAATGGTTTTTCGTGTAACTCGAATCAAAATGTGTTTTTCTTTTTATCTCTAAATTAAGCAAATAAATTAATGTCTATAGTATAATATAATGATTCGAAATTTGGTTGAATATTAATTATTTTGTTTCAGTGTAATCTCTAAATTAGCTGTAAAATATTGTTCCAAAAAACCTCCCAAAATAATTTTCCGATTTAATAAATAATACCCCGCGCCCGAGACGAGGCTTACCAGGGCATGGCACTCGAAAGGAGATTACTGTTACCTGGAATGGGGAAACAGGCAGCTTGGAAAAAGATCGGCTACTCCAATGAATTTAAATGTGACTTTAATACTCTTCAATTTAGCATGTTTTTATATCTGAAATAAACGTCTGAAAGGAAATATATTTTTTCATTTCCTGAACTGATGATCTCCGTCACTAAGTTGATTAGACGCCAACTTCCAGCCCGAAGAATGAGCGGCTCATTCTCGTTGGTACTCATTTTTTTTAAAAAGGGACCTATTTGGTAAGAATGCTTTACACCAGTGTTCCCCAACCGGTGGTCCGCGGCCCGGTGCCGGGCCGCGGAGACTTTCCGCCGGGCCGCAAACAGTATGCCAAATTTCAAGAAATTCGTCATGCCAAAATATTAAATAAAGGATTTTCATCCATATCCTTAATAAAATCGAATCAAAGGAATAGACTGGACGTGAATGCAGTACTTCGTCTGTCAGAGACAGCACTGCAGCCAAGAATATCCAATATATTAGCAAAGATGCAACAGCAGGTTTCGCATTAGTTTGTTGCAATAACCCCATGGTTTTTTTTTTAAATTTTAATTGTATCAGACAATGTTATAAATAAAATTGTTTAACTGTTAGATGTATATTTGTCAATTATAGTTACATACGAGTATGTCCATCTGTCACAATATAAGATTTAAAAAATATTAAATAAAAAAAACATTTTTATTTCAGTTTTAGTGGTCCGCAAAATGTTTTTCCTTTTTTTACCGGTCCACAGGTCTAAAAAGGTTGGGGAACACTGCTTTACACCATCCCAGACGCTCAGGGTTCGATGGCTGATATAACTCGATTCATTAAAAAAAAGACCTCTCAAACACTTTTCTGGCCATTACCACCTGCTGAATGGATTGTTATGTAGCAATAGATTACTACATATCAATTGCCCCACCAGGTTGCAATATATACAATATAAGTGTAATACAACATAATAAAAACTGAAAAACACTTACGTATATACCAAACAATATAAATTAATGACACAAACACGTAATAAAGAATTTAAATGTGACTAAAACATTCTGAATCTGCATTATTTAAATATCCAAATTCAACAACTTTACGAGAACATATTTTTATTCCTGAACTGATGGCCTCCATAATGGCAAAACTAGGTAAATGCCAAAACATGACCGTCTTGAACTCAATAATAATAAATAAAATAAATAAATAATAAATGTAGGTTTATTGATAGTAACATACTAGGGTGGTTCCAGAAGTACCCGACCTGGCGTATAGATGGCGGTTGTGGCTTTAAAAAATTACTATGGTAGAAAGTACTAAATTTATAAAGCTTAAGTTTCAAGTTTTAAGACGCTACGTTGTTTAGTATTTGTTTGGCGGCCATCAATAGTGAACGCTCTCAGTGAATTTGTAAACATGGAAAAAATTGGTCATCCAATACTTTCATTTGAATTGTCTAAGTCCAACCAATATCAAAGCCAAGCTAGATTCTACTCTGGGGGAGTCTGCTCCTTCGTTTACAGCAGTAAAATATTGGTTGGCAGAGTTTAAACGAGGCCGTACGAGCTGCCAAGACGAACATCGCAGTGGTCGGCCAAATGAGGTGACCACGCCAGAAATGGTAAAGAAAATCCACAAAATGGTATTGGATGACCGCCGATTGAAAGTGCGCGAGCTAGCAAACATAGTAGGCATTTTAAAAAGTGCTGTACATCGCATATTGACTGAAAATTTGGACATGAGAAAGCTGTGCGCAAGATGGATGCCGCGTTTGCTCACAATGGAACAAAAATAGCGTCGTGAGAATGTTTCAATCGAGTGTTTGGCGATGTTTCACAGCAATAAAGCCGAGTTTTTGCGTCGATTCATAACCATGGATGAAACATGGGTCCATCACTTCACACCTGAGACGAAGGAACAGTAAAAAAATGGACTGAAAGGGGAGAATCGGCTCCAAAAAGGCGAAGACAGTTCCATCTGCAGGCAAGGTCATGGTGTCTCACGCACCCTATCCGCCAGATTTAACCCCCTCGGATTATTTTCTTTTTCCAAATTCGAAGAAATGGCTCGGTGGTAAAAGATTTGCCAACAATGAAGAGGTGGAATCTGCAGTTGATGGCTATTTTAAGGCGCTCGACGGTTCTCACTATAAACAGGGTATCGAAGTTATTGAACATCGCTGGGAAAAGTGTGTCGAGCTGAAAGGAGACTATGTTGAGAAATAAAAATATTTTTTCTCAAATTATTTGTGTTTTCTTTGTTAGGTCGGGTACTTTTGAGACTACCCTCGTAGTATGTACATAATATATTTAAATATACTTCAAGAACACATAAATTGCAGAGAATACATCAAAGACAGAAGCTATCAAAAGGTCTGGGCTCATCTAATAACATCCCCCTGGTCAAGATACACCCCCCCCCCCCAATATAGGGCGAGCCCAGCCACGGGGACACCAGATGATTTTCAGACCACTCCCTTGCACATGTAGAATCAATTATGTATTAAATACACGTATAACCATCAAACTAGATTTACACGATTGAGGAATGGCTGCATGCAATAGTTACAATAGCCAATTGACACATGACGTTATGTGTGTTTCTAATCAGGAGTGTGGTGATTTAAGCAAATAAATATCATTTAAATAATTAGTAATTATAATTTATACTTATACTGAGTAAGTGAATATACAAAAGGCTGATATATAATATTGCACAATATCAAGAAGAGAACGTTGAGATGGTTTGGGCATGTAGAACGGATTAATGATGAAAGACTTACAAAATAAATATACAGTGCAAGTGTATAATGGAAGGTGTGGTGGGATCAAGGAAAGTACGGTTTGATCTAGTGAATGATATTTTAAAATAAGGAAATTAAAAAGAATATAGAGAAATCGTAAGAGCTGTAAAATAAGGTGTATGAATATAAATGTGGTGAAATATGTGTGTTACGATACGAAAGTTATTATTGCCATGTTTTGAAAAGAGATTGAAACAAATATTAATTTCGATATAAATGGACTTCCAAGTTGCAATATACATAATCAATCGCGATAATATTCATCTGAGAAATGATAAAAGTAAAGGTGACTTGTTAAAATTGAGATTTTTCTCATTAAATATTAATAGACGTGATTGAAAACGTGCCTCGTACCGGCGATGGGAATTCAAACCACACCTTAATCCCAAGGGGGTGTTTGGGATCCCAATTCTCAGATGTTTTTGAAAATTCAATTTTTAAGAGGCTTTATAACAATATAAAGAAGTTTTAAGGTTTATGTTTACCTTTTAAAGATTTATTATTGTATGATTTACTTTTAGGCATGTTTCAAAAAAATATTAAAAAAACTCAAATTAATAGAGTTACTTGTATGTTATTTATACTTAAGGCGTTAACATTGTGGAGGTTTAAATACATTGTGATTTGTTTTATCAAACATTGTTTATTATACTATTTGTAATGGTATAACGCTACCGGTTTCAAGGGTTTTACCTCATCGTCCGGGGGGGCACAAACAATACTTGTTTTTTGCTCCCTGATGATAAGGTGAAAGCCTTGAAACCGGTAGGGTTACACCGTTAAAAAAAAGTAGAATAAACAGTGTTTGATAAAAACAAATTTAAGAGTTACTTGCTTCAATCCCGATCTTCGTTTCCTCTCCACCATCATTTCCTACTTCCATTGGTCGATGATATCTAACTTTCACTGATGTTTTTTTCATTTTTCATGTTTTTTTTTACAAATCGACGATAAATTATTTGATATCTTGAACTCCTTTATTCACTTTTATCTGGTTAGTTGGAAGATACTATTAATAGACAATAAGCCTGCCAAATGATTATACAATGAAGTGTTAAATTAAAAAAATAAATGATTTTGAATGTGTTTGGAGGGTTGGATACTTAATGCGTACGTATGTCCACATGCAAACCATATTATTTATTACCACGATCGCTAAGTAAAACTTATTCAGGAGAAAGAATACTTCTGAAAATAATGGCTCTTCCGTTCGAATTTATCACCGTATATGAACATTTTCTGTTCTCGGAAAGGAATTTTAAAGTGAAATTCAGGCACTAGAACACGGAGTTAACACCTTAATATTTTTCCTGTTGAAAAAATTACAATGCACAATCGATGTTTGTTTCAAATACATATTATTGTTATTACTTGATGGCTCCAATATTACTTGATGTCTCTATCATACAATCACATAAAACTGTTAAAAATCTAGGAGTGCTAATATACGAGTCTCTTTTCAAGTGATGGATAGCTTGTTCGGAGTTTCGGTCCGATGGTAGGACACCTTACTCCTTCATCGGATAAGTTCTGACTGTTAAGATATTTATTGGAAATTTTTGGATCTTTTTGGGAATCGGGAAAGGATAGGTTTGTGGTAATTGTTTTGATTTTATGAATGATTATGAGAAATTATAAACGATTAAATACATATATAAATATGATGATATATACATAATATTAAATACAAATATACATAAATTTGTGTCGTCACACACTGTTTTATATTGAATGGGTGAAAAAAAAAAAAATAATGATGGTGAATAAATTATAAGAATGAATATAGTATATGTAGATAAGTAAATGAGTGGGGAAACGTGTGTGACTTTTATAAATATATTAAGGTGTAGAAAATGTTTATTGAAGGTGAGAAATGCGGTTGCCTATGGGGGTAAACTGTCTGCCGGAGGAATTATCGATGATGGGGTGTTCAGAGTGACAATCGGGGGGTCATTTGGGGGGATGATTAGAGTTAAAGAGGGGGGGGGGGGTCGGGGGGATGTTTCGCAATATTGATTTTGGACGAGTGTGTCTGTAACTGGTGTTCGCGTTGTAGTTATCTAAGGCTTTTATGACTGGGTTGGGATGACGGGATATAGAGCTGTAGAACCTTTCGGCCAGAGCGCGCATATGTTCGGGGATAGTATGTAGTTTGGTATCTGCGTGGAGTCTTGAATTACGGACGATGTAGGGTGCTTTTAAAATTATGCGGAGGGCTTTGTTTTGAATGATCTGAATGTGATGTAGCGTTGTTTTCTTCGCGTGGCCCCAGACCGGAAGGGCGTATGTCAGTTGCGGTCTGACGATCGCTTTATATAGGTGGAGTTTAGTGTGCGTGCTAAGTTTGCTGTATTTACTGATCAAGGGAAATAATGATTTGAGTGTTCCGTGAGCTTTTGATTTGATATTGAGGGCGTGTTTATGCCACGAGAGTCTACTGTCTAATGTGAGGCCTAGGTATTTTACGTGTTTTGACCATGGGACGCTCTGGCCGAAGAGTTTAAGAGTTCTGATGGGTTTGATGTATCTGCGTGAGAAGCGGACTGCTGTGCTTTTGGTGGGATTTATTTTGATCTTCCATTTGGTGCACCAGTGCTCCAGAATGGGAATGAAGTCTTGCAGTCTGTTGTGGGATACGGACTCATATTTCGATGAAGAGAGAAAGGCTGTGTCGTCAGCGTATTGCGCGGTGATACAGTGTGTACGTGAAAATTGGGGCATATCGCTCGTGTATATGTTATACAGGATAGGGGACAACAGTGCACCTTGGGGCACACCTGCCAGAATGGGGCGAGGGGATGAGTTTATACCGTCTATTTTGACGGAGAAGGAGCGATTTTCAAGGAATGATGCGATGATTTGCACTAGTCTGAGGGGAATACCTGACTTGTGCAGTTTGAATATGAGTCCGTTGAGCCAGACTGTGTCGAAGGCTTTCGCCACGTCTAGTGAAAGGAGGGTCGTGAGGCCTTTGGAGCTGAAGTATTTGATGATGTGTTCTACAACGCGAAGAAGCTGATGGTTGGTAGAGTGTAATGGCCTAAATCCGTGTTGCGAATCTGGGATGATGTTACGTGAGTAAGTTTCTAACGAGAGACGTTCTAGGATTAATTTTTCGAGCACTTTACCTAGAGTCGGGAGCAGACTGATCGGCCTGTAATTTTCAGGGATAACGTGGCTTTTACCCGGTTTAGGGAACATGATGACGTCGGCGTTTTTGAATGGGGTTGGAAAGAATTTATGTCGAAGGCAGGCATTGTAAATGGCGGTAAGGGCGTAAATGGCTTTTTTCGGAAGTTTTTTCAAGGTGAGATTATTGATTTTATCGGGGCCGGGGGCTTTTTTGTTGATGAGATTTTTTATGATAGATTGAATTTCTAACGGTGAGAAGAAGTCTGTGGTGGGGGGGGTTTGCTCATTTAATATGTCGGCAACTGCGTTGTCGACCATTATTGAGTGAGAGGGGTTAGAGAGGTCTGCATTTGGCGAGAAGATATTAGCTAGAGAGTCAGCAAAGGTCTCTGCGCGGTCGCGAGCAGAGAAAACGGGGCCATTTGGTCCTTGAAGAGAGCTGGGTCGGGAGGGCGTATTTCTAAGGCTACGCGTTAGTTTCCATTTGAGTCCATCATTGTATTCGAGAGACTCGACGAAGTCTGACCATTTGTCATTGCGGAGTTGCTGTAGGAGGTGTTTGATTTTTTTGACTAATCTGTTGTAGTCGGTTTTGTAAGAGGGGACAGCTGTGTTTTGCCACAACTTTCTGGTTTTGTTTTTTTCCATAATCAGTATTTTGATATGTGGAGGAAGGGGAAGTTCGGGTTTATCGGCTGGTCTCTCTTTTGAAGAGGATGTGAGAGCGGATTTGATGGTGGTTGTGAAGTCATTTATAGCGGTGTCTATGGAGTTCGTGTCGGGGAAGGTTAATATACGAGTATAACACTCTCTCATGGCGAGATCAAATAAATGAGGTAAGCCGAAGGATCTTCTTCAGCCTTCATTCCCTTAAAGTGTTGCAAACATTCCTACCAATTAAAACCTAAATTTTACTAGTACAATCTCTGCTCTTTCCGATTCTGGACTATGCGGACGTATGTTACTTGGATGTTACAGAGGAATAGCTGGACAAATTACAGCGTCTTCAAAATGTGTGTCTAAGATTTATTTTCAACCTACGAAAGTACGATCATATAACTTTATACCAGAAGGCATTGAACTGGTTGAACGTTAGAAATAGACGCCAAGTACACATACTGTCTCTATTGTATAATATCCTTAACTGTTCCGCCACCCCCTCTTATCTCGCCGAAAATTTTCAGCGTTTTTCCAATCATGGATTGGAAAGACGCTACGCTCAAACAGAGATTGTTTATTGGCCTTTCCAGTTCACCGCTCCTCTTTCTTTACGTAGTCCTTTACTGTCCATACAGTGAGACTCTGGAATCAGTTGCAAACCAATATAAGACTCGTTCCATCCTTGGCATGCTTTAAGAAGCGACTGAAAAACCTCTTAATTTCTAGTCAGTAAAATAACGTGTTTTATTCCTGATTTTTCTATTTCTTTCCTCTCCACCATCCCTTCCTTTCCTTTTGATTGATGATATCTCACTTTATATGAAAAATAATGTTCGGGGGACTGTCCGTCCTTGTGGGGTTCGTGGGCATGTGCTCACGTATATGTTCATGGATTTCATGGGGATGTTTAGTCATTTGAATGATTAATGTGACCACGTAAGTTCATTTACTTTTGTCTGGTTAGTTAGAAGAGATTGCCGCCTGGCAATAAGCCCGCCAGATTGTATTTGCAATAAAAGTGTTAAATAAATAAATTTTCTTTTAGATAAAAATGTGCTTTCTTAGAAAATCATGTAAATGTTTAAATAAAACTTTTTGATATTAGATGATGTCTTTTTTCTTATGAGTAAGCTAGAATTTAAATATTTAAAAATTTTGACTCGGTAATTTTCGTCCGAAGCGTATGTTTACCTCCATTAATGAAAATGATGTTAATTAATGATTTTGAGATACATACTCGCATACGAGTACCTATCGTTAAACAAGTTACTAATGTATAAAGAATATCTTTCATATTTAATAACAAAAAAGAGTTGGCCTGTGAATAACATATTTTTGATACTTCAATTTAATTGAACTTGGCATTATTTAAGAACAATCCGTTTTATCTTTACATTTTTTAATTTCCTAATATTCCAGATTTATTCTCATCTTTTAGATTATTTTTTTCAATTAAAACAGGATAAAACTCCAATCTTTTAATAGGTACCTTACGTGAAATTGAAATTAAGTGGGGGGGGGGGGGGGCACAGTACAACTCCTCGACTTTCGCACGATTCGATTAAAAAAAAACATTTTTTTAATGATTTTTTCTATAATGGAAAAATTGTTTGCTTCCATGCAGTCACTCCAACTTTTTTGGAAGAACTATAACAAATGGAACGCAATAAACAATATTGGAGACTCGTGGGCGGAAATAAAAGAGTCAACAATGAAAGGTTCCTGGTGTAAGAATTGTTATCTAGTTATAAGTAGTATGTAGGTGTTAATTATTTCTAAGATCTCATTTATAAAGATTGAATAAATAAAGTAAAATGATATGTAGGAAAATAAGATTAAGTAAGTGTATAAATTATAACATACTCGTATAATTAAGATTAGTTAAGTAATAAATTTGTATATAGGTATAGCCTTGACAAATGTTTGTACAATAATTTACTTTGTTTATTAAAAAAATTAAAAAAAGTTTCCGGGATGTCTTCCTACTAACCAGGCAAAAGTAAACAAAATAAGTTACAGTACCCTGCGGTGAGTAATACACATCGGGCTTAAGAAAGAGACTGTCGGCCATAATCGGCTAACACCTGCTTTGTAGAGGGTCTGAAAAACAACGTTCTCATTTCTTTCGTATTTATCTTTTTTTCCTGACTTTTTGCCACGTCCAAATTTCGTTTGCATATCTAAATGTTGCAAACCTTATTCCATAAATTTAGTAAATGGAACTTTAAGAAAAAAATATATATCCCAAATTAAAAAAAAAAACTGGCATTTTAAATGTAGAGCGTATTCACTTGATATTAAAATATAGGTCTGACGGAATAATATCATCAATGAGAGGCTAATTGACAGCCGAATGGATGTCCCATTAAGGGCGAATTTAATTTGTCGCCCATGAGCGACGCGCGGCACGTTCGCTCCCCACACTCCTCGCGATAATAAAGAATATCTATTTAACGTATATTTGTGGGTGTAATTTATGAAATATCCAACATGCTTGATTTAAGATCTTCTGAATTCCTAATTTGGCGAGTACTGATAGATAGAGACTTGTGTTACAAAGTAATTGGCTGAGTTTAGTCTGTGCTTTGTTATTTGTACTCGTTTAGGGCTTCCTAACCGAGTCAACTTCGCAATTTCTGAGCTACAAGTATGTGAGCGAAGGATATACAATTCTAAAGAATCGAACAATTCAATAAGCTATTGAAACAATACCGCTGGGAACTACGATAGGGCATCAAACTGTTACAGGGATTGACAAATGTACTCGTACTTCAAATACTATTTTAAAATATTTTTTAAAACAGTTTTTTTCACATAATTGTTTTTCTTCTTCTAGATATAAATTTTGGATCTGTTGTAGCGAAAAGCATTCTTGGAAGGCGGAACACCAGTTGAGTCTCCATCTTTTATGCGGTCTTCCTGGCAATATGATGTCCTGCGGGGATCTCGTGTGCCGCTATACATGGAATTATGTCTCTCTTCATCCTATATACTATACATGGTCAAGCCAGTACCGCATTCTCTCCCTGCTCCCTATAGCAATATCCTCTGAGTTGCAGATCTGTCGAATGTGAAAGTGTCTGATCCTATATCTGAGAGATTTTCATCTCGGATGTTTGAAGAAAGCTCATTGTTGTGACTGTCTCGGCTAGTTTTGTGAATTTTTTGAGTCGCAAAAAATAACACAAAAAACTTTTACGCGTAAATATTATTGTGTTATATGTATAGCAATATACACGACCGAACACCAGTAGTAACTATATGTAACTAATGTGATGATGTTGATAGCTGTTCAAATAGGAATTAAGACCTTTTTTCAACAATAAATATACCTATTGTTTGTGTTACCGTTACGGCGCCATCGGAGTTATTAGAAAGTTTATTTCGTCGCCAATGGAGTGCAAAGGGTTTAACATTACTGTCAGAAGTAGACAGTAGCTTGGTAAATATTCTAATAATGAGTCATATTATCGGAACATGCAAACTACAACCCCCTCCCTTAAACCCTTCATTCCGCGAACTTGTTGACCTCCCCTCGTACATATACATACATATATGTATGGTATATACCAGACGTGGGGAAATGCGGCTCTTCGTTAGGATAAGTGTGGCTCCCAATGCCTCTTACAAAAATATAGATACTTTCTTACCCCGTTATACTTGTATTTTCGCGATTTTCCTTTCTAAATGTTGTAAGTGACAAGATGCGTATGTTTGAATGCAACTGTCAAAGACGCAAGTATTGGTGTATACGTGTGTGCTGTAATTTCAATGTGTAGGGTGCGCGCGCATCTCCTGCCTTTTTATACGCGCAAACCACGCAAACCGTATTCTGCGCTATTTTAATATTTTCTTATATGTGTATTTTTTATACTTTACATAGCAATTAAGATTTATGTACAATATGTAACAAATTTGAATTAGTGCATTTAATACTACGCGAGAACGTGACTATGGTGTGGCTCTTTGTACGTACGAAAATCC
The DNA here is from genome assembly GCA_949825065.1 of Odontocerum albicorne. Taxonomy (NCBI): domain Eukaryota; kingdom Metazoa; phylum Arthropoda; class Insecta; order Trichoptera; family Odontoceridae; genus Odontocerum; species Odontocerum albicorne. Next base: position 47,961,510 of record OX463842.1, on the reverse strand, counting down.
AGAATGTGGCTCTCGTTTACCTCATGTATGCCCACCCCTGGTATATACCATAATACAAGTACCATTTGCTTGTTCATAAAGGCAGAAAGTACACAGCGCCGAAGCTCCGTTTCACGTCATAATTTATTCACGTTCATCTTCACATCTTCTCACACAGTTCGTTCTGATTCTCTTGTTTCTTGTTTTTTTTTTCATTCATCATTTATTTATTTGTATATGTATGTTTGTACACTAAAACAAAATAGTGTTACATAAATATTATATAAAATTAATATTAAAGTAAATGAGAACAAAATTATTTCTATGTTTCACAACCTCTGACATAAGCAACAGGCAGCATCAGTATGGGATGTTGAGTATGAAACAGAATTATTTATCACGTCAATTTAAACGAAAGATGCTCGTAGAAACACCCTGTTTTTTTTTCAACCAGAGCAGCTCAACTTGTGTGCCGCAACACTCCATAATCGATTTGCGAAGTGTGTCTCAACACTTCAGTTGATATTACCTCAACTGTCAAAAATGGACTGTATAGTCAAAAAGGAACCAATCCGCATTTTTTTTTATTTAGAATATTAAAAAAACATTAAACGTCTATGGCCTTGTTATTAAGAAACCTCTTTCCTGGCTAGAAAGTTACGGGTTCGGTTCCTGTGGTAGCCCTAGTAATTTCAGTCTGATTTTTTATTAAAGTATCTTTAACATCTCTCTGGTGTGTTGGAAGAGGTTTTAAAATTTGATTTAATGGACAAGTGACGTAAAGTCTGTATTTATAGTGAATTCCATAAAATTTATATATTATTCCATACAAAGCTCCTGAACCTTTCCTAAGTAATCTCAGAACAGATAAAATAGATAATGTTTTCAAGCCTTCACAGTTCCACGTATCAGTTGTACAAGGCTTTTTGGAGTGTTGTAATGCGTAATTTGGCTTATGCTGACGTTTTGAAAACTGCGCAGTTTTCCATATTCAGGACTTGTTTATAATTAATTTCACTATAGTGAATTTGATTACAAATATGGTGAAGTTGATTACAAACAAGCCCAGAAGATGAAAACTATAACGATTTTGAAACGTGGCATTAAAAGTCAAAGCATGTGGTATAACATCCTGAAACACCCTATATAATAGAAAAATGTAGCTTAGGTAGTTTGTAAATATTGACTTTCAAATTAGTCCTCAGATATCAGTATGTTTTTTTTTGTATCACTTTGTGTTTAGCATATAGGATAAAATCTATGAAATATGTATATCAAATCGCTAGCATATATGATTCATAATTCGTGAGATTTACGGTTGATTACGGCGCGTAAAGGCGTGTTTTCGATTACGCGCGGAAAACAATCGAACTCGCGCGGAAAACAATCGAACGCGCGCGGAAAACAATCGAACGCGCGGAAAACAATCGAACTCGCGGAAAACAATCGAACTAGCGCGGCAACTCAGTATCCATTAAGCGCGGTTGTCGCTTTAACCAATGTTCGGTAGTTTGCCGCGCGTAATAGATACACGGCTTCATATGAGCGGTTGCGACGTACAGTAATATTCACATTTCTCCTCAATTTCAAATGATGACACGCGGATGTTTCTATATCCTATTAAATGAGATTACTAAAGAAAACGAAAACAGCATTTATTAAATGAGATTACGAGTTCAAAGATTAATGAAACAAAAGTAAAGGCGATATATGGATGAGAACTTAACTATTTAGAAAATAATTTCTCAGATGATAGAAGAGTTACGAGGAATATTGAATAGCGTGTATCGATAGGAAACAAATTGGTGCAATGTGGTACTAAAATAAATATACAGGGTGTAACAGGAGGGGTGGATCATCGTAAGCAGGGCGATAGGGCACCTTAACACTTATCGACTTAACTCCCATGTATGTTCCGCGATATTCAGTGGTTCTCAAGTAATTTGATTTTAGACTAAACTTCGTAAGTGTAACTAAACTATTAGCTCTGCGATAGTGACTTTTTCTGGAAATAGTTTAATAATGAGCCTTACGCACAACAATACACCTTTGCGTCGCAACGCTCTAAATTGGGAAGAAAAAAAATCATGTTAACAATTTTTCAAATTTAATTTTTCCACTAGCTTTCATGGGATCTACTCGTAGATAAAAATTCACATAACTTTTTTTTCTACAACTTATTTAAAAAAAAATACGTTCATGGAAAATAAACCCTTCAAATTTCATTTGGCTAGTACTAGAGAATTATGTTGAAAAATTTACTCAAATTGTCAAAGACAATCATACTTTAAAGGCTGGAAATGGATGTACAATGTAACTGTGCTACTTATCAGAGTAATCAGGTAGCAGCGGCTGGTTGACGTTGACAAAGATAGGTTAAATCGACAGGTATTGAGGTCCCCCATCGCCCTGCTTCCAATAATCTACCCCCCTGTTACAGCATGTATATACTCGAACCTGACAGTATCAACATATAATCTCCAATAGTATTTTAGTACTAACTTAAGTAAATAATGAGTTTCAATGGTATCACAAAGTATAAAATGACGAAGTTTTGACAAAAGCAAACTGTTGTAGCGTCGAGATTCTGGTGTCGCGTGCACGCCTGCGTTGATCTGGATACGTGGCTCGTATGCCTGACAATATACTCCCAAGAAATATCATCTTTGGCGAACTGGCGGTGGGCAGAAGGAGGCACGAGAGTCAGCGCTAGAGATATGAGGACGTACTGCATGAGACGCCTAAAAAGATTAATGCTCAACACAACAGTAGCAGATAGAGCCAAATGGCGTGGAACTGTTATAAGCTATCAGAGATCCTATAGATAAAAAAGACGCAGACAAACTGTGAGTACTGAAGCCCCTTGTCTTATATGCAACAGAATTTGCCTATCATAAATTTAATCTCAGGTGAAACCAACGTAAGGTATCGTGATCACCCATTTTGTATCGTGCCTTCTTTTACATACATCATGGGTTACGGGCATTCATTCATTCAATATTGTCTTTGATGTATGAGAGTAAAACGTGGACGTAGAATAAAACTGAAGGGTGCCGAATAAACGCTGTAGAAATGCGTACATTTAAGAGAAAACATCGGATGACTTTATATAACAGAATACGGAATGAAGTAACTAAAGGGTGATGTGTTGAATAAGATAAAAAAGAGCACTTTGAGATGTTTTGGGCACGAAGTACTTATTAATGAAGAAATACTAACAAAACATTGCAAATGTGAGTAGAATGTATGGTAGAGGAAAGCCAAGGAAAGTATGGTTGGGAAAACTGCATGATATTTTAAAAGGACATGTAAAAAAGTCAAAGAAAACGTAGGAGTTATTTGAGATGGCACTCATTCTTCTCTGCCTACCCCGACAGAGAAATGGTGTAAGAATATGTATGTATTATTCGATAAAAAAAAATACACAAGTGAATTTTGTATTAGTGTGTATGTGTATAATATTTCAGCTAAGTGTTTCATTTTTCAGGAAACAGATGAATTTAATTATTTATGACCGAGACTTTTCATCGTTATCTCTTTGTATTCAAATTACTTACTGGGATGTATATTGTATATTTCGAATCTGTTTCTAACAGAGCTCCCTTCGTTTCAAACAAATTACCTTACAAATAATCATGTTTATTTTATGGTGTGGAACTTTATATCTAAGAATCAACACTTGAATCCTTTCTCAATTTTTCATGAAAGCGTGAATAGGTTTTCCCTAAAATGTTTCTACTTCCTCTTGTTGCTTCATCTTTCCGTTATGAGATAAATAATCTCTATTCAAATCGTAACGTTTATCTAAAATGCGAGAAGAGAGTTGTTCGAAAAAACGGAAGGACGCGACCTGAAATATTTTCTTTTACGGCATCATACATATAAACTTGTTGAAGTTTTTCATAAGTTTTTTCAGCAAACTGAATTATTGTCTTCATTTTGAAAAAATATATAATATTTATCTTGCAGAAAATTTTATGGAAATTGTTTCAAACCCCTAATTAATCTAGATATTTTAAAGAGGAAAATTTAAATTAAGCTTAAGGGTAGATTAAAAGATAACTGATACCTTCTTTTAATTTATTCCATATAATGTATAATGAAAATAAATTTTAAAGGAGACCCAAACATTTTTTATTTTTATTTAGACCAAAGATACAACTTCCGTAGCCTGCTTGTTAAGACATTTGTCTTTAACAAATAGATTGTGGGTTCAATTCTTGATGGTATTAAAAAAAAGGCTGAGTCTTGTTATTTTTACTTAAAGCATTTAAATATTTTTGTATTGTATTTTCGTGGTGATAAAAAAGTGTGTAAATACGATATATTGGTGATTAATAAAAGATAAGAGCAAATTGAAGAATATTTTGGTAGTATTTTCTCAGATGAAAGCTATTAGGAATATCGATCGGCGTGTAGCGATAGGAAACAACCCCAATGGAGTACTAAAACATATATAGTCGAACCGAATTGTATCAATATCTGCTAATATGATTCGCCACAGTATTTTAGTACCCACATTGATGAATGGGAGTGAAACGTAGACGTGAACAAAGGCAGGAAAAAGGCCTAATAAATGCTGTAGATAAGCGTACACTTTGAAAAATACGCGGAGTGACAATGTATGGCAGAATACGAATTTTAGATATTTGGAATGAATGTGAACTTAAGGTTAATGTGTTGAATAAGATAAAAAGGAGCACTATGAGATGGTTTGAGCACGTGGAACGTATAAATGAAGAAATACTGGCAAAACAAATATATAGTAAAGTAACAACGTGAGAAGAAGGCGTGGTGGATAAAAAACAGCAAAGTTTGGTTGGACCAAGTTAATAATATTTTCAAAGAAAGAAATGTAAGAAATACGAAAAATCGTTGAAGTTGCATGAGTAGGTGTGTGGATGATGAAGAAATAAAAGATGTGTCATAATAGGCAAGTCTGGTGGTTTCTCCTCTCCTCTCTTCTTACCCCGACAGGAAAACGGTGTGATGGTATACGACTATATGTATGTATTGAATTGCACTTTCGTCATATTCAATACAACCTTGTAGGTTTATTACTATGGGATAATCTTTATCAACTAATCAGAAAAATGTTTAAAGAAAAGAGCCTTATGAATAAAACCTGACTTGAAGTCTTTTTAAAAAAATCTGGTTTCCATTGGGAATCGATGTCTTAAGTCTTAGACTAAACCCGGAACTAAGATGGAATTTATACGACGTGCAAATTTTACTGGTTCGATATCATGGACACAAAGAGTTGAATTATAGTATATTTGACATTTCGAATAAACTAAACGGGTCTTTTTAGAAAGAAAAACACCCATGATTGCATCCTTTTTAAACATTAAATGCATCGCTTATATCCTCCATACTTGTCTTTCGTGTCAATGGCACTAAATTATTTATACCAGAATTTTACTATTAAACAGCGCTTTAAGACATCGTCTCAAAAATCAAGACGTATTTGTTGCAAAACACTAGGATCCTCAGACATTACATCAAGTGTCACATACACTGCTTCTCATCCATATAAATACCAAAGTATCCTCCATTTTTTTGGTAAGAAAGAGCTAATATATAACATAAAACCTTCAAAGTTGATGAAAATATTCCTTGTAGGTGAGATATCGCTAGAAATATAATTCATTATCTACAAAATAAACAATTTTCAAAAGAATTTTAATACAAAAATCAAACTCGTAAAGTGATACAAAGACAGAACTTTACTTTTAAAATATCACGCTCAAAACTGAAGCAACGCGCCGAGCGCGCATAATGACTTTCTCACCCTAAGTAATGAAAGTTGATTTAAAGTAAATGAAAAATAAATTACCCCGTTAATTACTCAAAGGAATTTGACTGAAAACGCGAAACTAAGTTGTTATCGAATTCGCACGCGTTAAAAGCAGCATGACGACCCATTTGAGTCTCCTGTAGGATAAAAGATTCCCAGGGATAAAAGCCCATTTTAAATCTCACAAAGTTTAAATCCCCCTTTCACTCTCCAGCAAGATAAAGGACACCATTGACTGTCCGAAGCATGATCGAGTGGCTGTCAGGAACGCTCATTGGACCCAATGGTATGATTCGTTTTTATGTTCTGATGAGGATGAGTGCTGAATATTTTTATATTTTGGTTTATAAATACACACAATAAGGCGAATGGGTTACTACGAGTATCACACATCGTAATATCTATAAGGGCTGATTTATAGTTCATCTTCCCTTGGTAAGTTATCTGTTTGTTTCTGAACCTTAGCTGATTGGGGGATGTACCTAATCTAATGGGTGCAGAAACTACCTTATTATTCTCAAAACCAACTTTCTTGTTTCTAAGCTATAAGTATATACCATCACACCGTTTATGTATCAAATAAGATACAAAGCACGTGATTTTCCTATTGCGACACACATCTTTCACCCCGTGTACACTCATATATCTTCTCATTTTAAAATTTCGTCGAGATAGGAAAATAGTGGCCGCAGCCACTACCTTCATATTTTAACACTCAACTTTAATATATTTATTTTGTAATATTTTTAATATGTCAATAATAGTGAGTTCGAGTCCCAAGTTGGAACGTCCTTAAGGACAGTTTTCTCTCTAAACGACGCTATATAAATTGTTATTTTATTATTATTAAATAATGTGTCTAAAACAATTTTTTTTACATTAAATTACTTTGTTATTCCACTAATTACATTAATTCGCGCAAAACGTGTTTCTACCGCCTCAACGCTCTCTTTAAGCAGAATGATTTCGGTTTGTTACGATAGCCGAATAACAAATCGGGATCATTTCGCTTGAAGAGAGCCGTGGGATAGGAGTCAGAAACACGTGTAGCGGGTATTAATTTAATTAGTGGAATAACAAAGTAATTTATTGTTAAATATTCAGGTATGAAGTTCCACAAAGTTAAAGTCGAAACCTTTGGTAAATTTTCTTTTAAAAAATGTGTCTAGGCTCTGGAAGGGGTTGGTTCATATATTGAGGGCATTACCTGGTAAGAGGTCAAGAGTTGAGCTGTCTCATCATCCGTAGGGAACTCCAAAAGTCAAACGGCCATGTTACACCATACACCGGTGTTACAATACGATTATTCGGAGTCTTAAAATAACGTGGGAAATCGTCGAGTACCGGGCTGTGGACTGACTTGGATGGAGGCGTTTCATGATACTATAGCTGCGTGTTTCTGATAGAATGTAGTGACAATGGTTAAAATTATTTAATTTTTCATAGGTCCCTGATTTTTTCTATATTAATGTTATTTTCTCTGTTGTCATTCAACTTATTTGTAATATATTTTCAATATTTATTTTTATTAATATTTACCCTTTCCGTGCAAAAGGGCATAACCCTCAAATAAACATTGGATTCATATGATAATGAACTTTTGAAGTAACAGCTGTCTGATTTCGTTCTTTATACTTTGTTTTTAATTTGTTGTGTTTCCTTTTACAATTACTGATATCAAGAGTGACGCCTGGTTTGGAGTAGTGCGGGTAGTCCGCCTTTTGACGGTCTCGTATTGCGTTAATTACATACAGTTTTGTACTCTAGTATACGCCTGTTTCTTTGTTATTGTTTTAAATTATTTTTTATATATTATATTATTTTTCAATTGTATTTTTTATGATTGTTGTTTTTATTGTTATGTGGTACATAATAATCTTTAGTAAATTCATTACGCATTAACATATTGGTGTGCTCAACTATCTGACGCAATAATTTTCATCTCATGAATTTAAATTAATAGAAGGTTGAATTGTTCCATGAGAATTTATTATATCCTGCAACTGCGTCATCTTTCCGTTACTATGTATAGCATATTATTGGGTAAAGATTTTGTGAATATAAAGTTTTGTCAAATTGTTCATTTCTTACATGAGTTCATAAAACACTAGAATTAAATGAGAAACTCAATATTTTTTTGGTCGAGTTATTATCAGTAGATTTTTGTCTTTGAACGTTGGTTTGGGGGTCTTTAGTTTAGTTTAAATAGTAGTTCAGCATATAGTTTTGTCGGGTTTATCATTTGATAGCGGTCATTTTAAGTCCTTTTGCGCCATTATTTATGGTTTTTAGAGAATCATCTGTTGGAATACTATAGTTGTTCTGTTTTGGGATATGTTTTCTAAGACAGTTTTATGGATCAGTCCTTTCAATTTTTTTCCTATCTAAGGTTATGTTTTTTGGCCAGGAATCCATAATGTTCCGATAATCATCATCACCATGTCATGCCATTATTAGGATGGAAGATAGAACAGATCTTCCCTTCATTCTATCTATATTTGAACCCTTGTGTATATATACCGTGTCATACTCGTAAAAAAGCTTTTCCCTCGCTTCTTTTTCAGAATCAGAATCGATTTTGCAAGAGAGTTAAGTTGTAGTATAAATTTCGCGAATTCTCAAATGTATGTTTTAATAATTGCATGTAGACATTGTGAGATGGATTTTTAATTAATCTAAAATGATGAAGTCCACCAAGAAAGAAACTCACGTGGAACATACAAATAATCTCTCACAAATTATCAAGTAAATGAGAGTTAGTAACAGACGTATTTAATAATTAATCAACAATTAATAAGAAGCATCAACTTTTCCATGTTTATATATTCTAAGATACAAGGAAAAACCTTGTTTACTATGGACACGACAAAAGCCTTTTTTACTATGGACACGGCAAAAGCCTTGTTTACTATGGACACGACAAAAGCCTTTTTTACTATGGACACGGCAAAAGCCTTGTTTACTATGGACACGACAAAAGCCTTGTTAATTATGGACACAACCAAAGCTTTGTTTATTATGGACACGACAAAACTTTGTATTCATACACTGACTTGTCATGTCCATACATTATACAAATAAGAACTACAGTTAGTCAAATTATTTGAAAGTTGAATTACCACTTATGCTTTAAACAAAATTTTCTTTTGCCTCATCTCTATTTTTTCTTATAAAATTATGAAAAGGTTTTTGTTTTGATAAATTATGAAAGATTTTTTCTTAGACCCCGGCATTATATGAGATTTGTTTATTATTCGGCAGCTATTTTTTTTTTGTTTACAATGTCGACACGTTTCAAGGCTTAGTCGCCTATGAGAACGAAAGCAACAGAATGCTTGATATTCTTGGAAGAAAAGTATGAATTTGAGAATGTTGGTGAATATAAACAACCTTTATTTTGTATTATATAATATTTAGGATTGCCTTACATATTTAAAATACTTCCTATTTGTACCATAAATCACGTTTTTGTGTTCTTCTCAAACTTTATTTATTTATCCCTTTATTTTAAAACAATCTGGTGGACTTATTGCCTGGTGACAATATCTTATATTTATAAGCTTTATTAACACTATATGTACATCGTTAAAATAAAAGTGAGATATCATAAATCAAAGAAAATGAAGTGATGGTCGAGAGGAAAGAAAAAATAGGAATGAAACATGTTAACGTATCAATCAACAACTCCCGGGACTAACCAACAGATGGTGCCTCTAATAACAAATCCATACCATTCTCAGTTAGTACCAACCTTTAGAAGTTACGGGTCAAATTTTCATGACATTTCGACATTGTGTCATTGAGTTACAGTGGTTTTAGTGACACTACTTTTGTTATTTTCAAAACAATGAAAAAAAACGAATTTCGTGTGTTTATAAAACATTGATTTTTAATAGGAAAAAATACCGTTTCAACTCAGCGATGGCTTGAAAAGTGTTATCCGGGCTCGGTTCCGTCGAAAACAACCATTTGTCGGTGGTATGCTGATTTCAAACGCGGTCGTACAGACACAAATGATGCTGAACGCTCTGGTCGTCCAAATGTGGCTGTTACACCAGGAAACATTAAAAAAAAACTCAAAATCGTGATGAAAAATCGCAAAGTAAAGTTGCGTGAGATAACTGACATCCTGAAGATATCAGTTAGTAGGGTTTACACTATTTTGCATGAAGATTTGGTCATGAAAAAGCTTTTTTCGAAATGGGTGCCGTGTTTGCTCACAATGGAACAGAAACAACAACGCATCGATGATTCAGAGTGCTGTTTGGCACTGTTTACGCAAAATCAACAGGAGTTTTTGCATCATATGTGACAATGGATGAAACTTGGATCCACCACTATACTCCGGAATCAAATTGGCAATCAGCTGAGTGGAGAGCATCCGGTAAAAGTCGTCCGAAGCTACCAAAAACTCAACAGTTGGCCGGGAAGGTTATGGCCTCCCATTTTGGCATGCACATGGTATAATATTCATCGATCACCTTGAAAAAGGAAAAAAATCAATAGTGAATATTACATAGCGTTATTGGAGCGTTTGAAGGCAAACATTGCAAAAAAACGGCCCCATATGAAGAAGAAAAAAGTTCTTTTTCATCAAGACAATGCACTGTGTCACAAGTCGATGGTAACGATGACCAAATTGTATGAGTCGAACTTCGAATTGCTTCCGCACCCACCGTATTCTCCAGGTTTGCCCCCCAGCAACTATTGACTGTTCGCAGACCTCAAAAAGATTTGGCTCCAATGAAGAAGTGATTGCCGAAACAAACGCCTATTTTGAAACCAAAGATAAATCGTTCTACACGGCTGGCATAGACAAGTTAGGAAAGCGTTGGAATGAATGTATCGCTCTTGAAGGAGACTATGTTGATGAATAAAGAAGAATTTTGGCAAACAAATGTTGTTTTGGTAGTTAGTCCCGGGACTTATTGATCGATGTGTAAATTACTTAATTTAAATTAAGAGTTTATACTATAAACTATAAACTTAACTTTATTCGAGGATTGAGCAGACTATGAAAAATAAAGCTTGTTTAATATTTTCATAATGAAGGACATTAAATGTTTCAATTCCTTTTAATCGGCATTGGGTCTTTTTTTTTAAATTTAGACTTCTAAATTTTGTGATGAATGTTTTCAGTACCCGGTGGTAAATAATACACATCGGGCTTAAGAAAGAGACTGTCGGCCATAATCGGTTAACTTCGGCTTTGTAGAGCGTCGGCACCGGCAGTAGGGAGAAGAGTGTTTTGTTCCTTGTTGTGATTCTTCTCTTAATCTCAGCATGCTCCTCGTTTTCCTTCGTTATAGTTAAACCCAGGTAGGTGAACTCATCTACTACCTCAAAGTCATATTCATCCTTGAATCTAATGTTACTTTGTGGACCATTGTCTATTCTCCTACTCTGTTTCATGATTCTTATTTTCATTAATTTTCAGTCCAACTTCTTTGACCCTTCTCTTCTTAGTCTCTTCGTTCACACCATTAAATCTCGTCATACACCATCTTCTGTTTACTATACTTCTCACATTGCTTTCTATAAAATAGGCTCCAACTATTACAATTGATTTACAAATTAGAAATATAATTAGTATCATTTATCTATAACTAATTTAGCTGGTTATTAAGTTACATATATTTATATGATAAGCTGGTTATTAAGTTACATATATTTATATGATAAGCTGGTAATTAAGTTACATATATCTATTTATATGATAGTACGAGTCTGATAAATTTATTTTAGAATTTTCGATATTGCAAAAATATTAATTATCGAAATGAATTTCCCTTGTGAGTCACCTTCCAATTGACGCAATCAAATCATGGCAGATCAGTACATAAAGCTTTATTTTGTGATTTTAATTGACGATCCAAATACCCATGTAATAACACAGTGGCTCTTAAATATTATACACATATATCAAAGATAATTAAAAAAAGTGTATGGCTAAACAAATCTCAGCAGAATTATGAGGAAAAATAATTCCCAAAATCCCAAAAAACTCTTAAGATTTTATTTGGTCTTGTGTCACTTTGGCATTTTTATTTGGCCTTGTGTCGCTGGCATTTTTATTTGGCCTTGTGTTACTTTGGCATTTTTATTTGGCCTTGTGTCACTGGCATTTTTATTTGGCTTTGTGTCACTTTGGCATTTTTTGACGATGGACAGCCTGGACGGCACTCGGAGAAAGTTTAGAGCAACAATGGTGTTACTGTTTTTGTACCACAGCAGAATTCTCCTCTGTGTGATATATGGTCAAATAGTTGAAGTGTTCATCACAGATAAATCGTTGCTCTCTGTCCTAAATTCTAAGTTGTTATATGGTGAATACATTAATGTTCAAAGTATCTTCAGCATACGTCTTAAGCACCTCATCTCGAATACATTAATCTTTTTTCTCTTTATTGTTCCCAGTGTCTAGATTTTCGTTCATATAAAAATATGGAAAAAATCAGCGAATGCAGTAGCATTTTTGTTCGCGTTTGAAATATTTTGATTCTTCCACGTTTTACCACTGAATTAATTGGCACCACACTACACTCCAAACTTCAGGCAAATAGCCTTTGTCAGAGTAGTATTTAAGATCATAGATATATAAATTCCTTTACTATCTCAAAGTTCTACAGATAATTTGTATTGTGTTGTATTACAGTTTCGTTATATACAATACGTTATAAACAGAACAGTGTGTACTGTAACTTTAACGACATTCCAGAAAGATGTAACAGAGACCTTAAATAAAAACAAAACTGGAATCCTTTTTAAAAAGATCTTCCAGCGGAAATCAAACCCGCACAGGGCTAGGTTTAATTACTCGTAGAACATGGAAGTTGTTTGTTTTTGAAAGCTAATTTCCTCGGTCAGTTATCATTACTTTTGTTTATTTAAAGATCTATTATTACGAGTAAATCTAGTCTCATCTCAACGCGAATCTTTTTTGAAATAGCACTGCTTTAAAGAAACCTTGGAGAAATTTGTAATATTTTTAGCCCACAATTCAGCCTGTTGACAAGTTCTACATATTACTAAAGATAGCACTTTCCATTGATTTATGGAATCGACACAGTAAACATGTCATTGAATGGAATCGATACAGTAAACATGTCATTGAATGAATTCTCACAAATAAATAAATTCGCTTTTCTCCGAATTGTCCGCTTACACTCAATCACCGTTTTACGAAATCTTAATAATATTAAATTATATTGTTTCACACTTTTTTGTAAACGGTTCATCCTGGCAAATTTTTTGCCATGTAGGAATATCTTTTAAACAACTACAAAACGGTTGATTAAGCCGTAAGTGCAAAATACTGCAACATTTTTTTCAAGAAGCTGGATATTAACGATAAACTTTTCCACTACTCCCGGGCTGGGCGCTTCTAATCAAATAGTTTACGAAGGTTTGTATTTTAAACAAACTATAATAAAGATCCATGTATACTTAGGAAGTGAAATCAATATGTACAATCAATAAAATATTAACTTTGTACCTCCCTATGTTAAACCGCCAAGACCTCGTCCTTTGAGGTGTAATTATATTGCCTTATTTCGTGAAGCCGAAAATGAAGCAAAACATTCTGTAACCGTGAAGTGAAAATGAAACAAATGCTATTTTCCAATTTTTAAAAGGCGTGCTGTCAAAGTAAAACATATTGATAATTGGAAGGTAGGTACTTGCAATATAAAACAAATGAAAATAAATTTATTTTCATTCGCATGCACAAAAAAATTAGGTAATTACTAAGTGAAATATTCCAAAATTTTATGATGTTTTAAAGTGATAAAATGTGAAGAAAAAACTTGATTTTTCTTGATGTATTGAATGCGTAATGTTAGTAACATTCAGTGCGACCGTTAACTTTTAAACTTGATAGAAAAAATATTTCAAAATGCCTGGAAACCCCAGATTAACAACAGAAGAGAGTGTTTCTGTAAAGCGAAGAAAAAAAAGAGCAATAACGACTACGGGGACAAATTCTAAACAAAAACAATATCTTTCTTTATGAGGAACAAAAACCACGGATTTCATTTATAAATATTTTTCTTTAGTTTTTTACCCTTGCTGTGGTATCTATCTACATTACGAAATTTATCCATCCATGAAATACTCTTCATTTTCCTGTAATATCATATTTTGAAGATGTCTAGCATATTCATACTTGCTAGGGTGAGTTTTCAGGACTTTGCACCATAAAGCAGGCCTGGACAAATATTCCGACTGAAGGACCGCATTGACAATAATATAAAAATAGGTCGCTAGATATTTTTTAGACGTAATTTATTATCATAAAGGAGAAGATAAAAGCCAAAATAAAAAATCTGTACCTAAAAAAAAAACAAATAAGTGATTCTTCAATAAAAAATAATTTATTCAGACGAATACTATTTTCTATGTGTCTCCAGTTCTTCAATGTCAAATGTAAATTTTGTAGTACACATATTTTATTATAAATTTTATTTATTTATTTTACACATGACAATAAATATACATAATTTGCGAAAAAACAACAGGTAATTTAATTTGGACACACAATTTTGATGAATCTGGGTTTGTTGCCTTTCATTTGTCGTGTCCTCAGTAAACAAGGCTTTTGCCTGTATCTCACTGAAGACATTATTAGACGCAGGTTTTAAATAAAAATATAGATAACGATAGTTCAGTTTAATTTTAATACCACTCACACTGTTATGGGGGACAAAATAAATTCCCATCAACCTTTATTTTTATGAGTGCGACGATAGTTAAGAAAAAGAAACTGCCGAAAGGGGCGGGGCTTCTCTGGCGGTGAAACACCTGAGAGTAAAAATAAAAGTTGCGACGATAGACTTATGTTAAGGTGCAATATAACAGGAGAAGGAAAGTGACTCACAACCTAGTAAATATAGAAGTACTGAAAACATATAACATCGTAATCCTATATGTTTTCAGTACTTCTGGAATGACATGTTCACTGTGTGGATATAGTTTATATAGTATAGAAGTACTGAAAACATATCGCACCGTAATGCTATATGTTTTCAGTACTTCTGGAATGACATATTTACTGTGTGGATATAGTTCATATAGTATAGAAGTACTGAAAACATATAGCACCGTAATGCTATATGTTTTCAGTACTTCTGGAATGACATGTTTACCGTGTGGATATAGGTCATATAGTATAAAAGTACTGAAAACATATAGCACCATAATGCTATATGTTTTCAGTACTTCTAGAATGACATGTTTACCGTGTGGATAAAGGTCATATAGTATAGTACTGAAAACATATAGCATCTTAATCCTATATGTTTTCAGTACTTCTGGAATGACATTTTTACCGTGTGGATATAACATAGGTCATATAATATAGAAGTACTGAAAACATATAGCACCGTAATGCTATATGTGTTCGTATTGTTTATAGTTTAAGCATTAACGTTGTGGAGGTTTAAAGACATTGTAATTTGTTTTATCCAACACTGTTTATTCCACTTTTTGTAACTGTATAACCTTTTTTGTAACGGGTTATAACGTTACGATAAGTGGAATTAACAGTGCTTGATAAAACAAATTACTACATGTTTTCAGTACTTCTGGAATGACATGTTTACTGTGTGGATATACGTCATATAGTTTAACATGTTTATTATTAAATTTAGAGCGAACGATGGATGCAGGTGTAGTAAAACTCTACATCTGCTTCCGCCATTTACTCGTATGCCTACAGGGAGAATAAGAAAGCTCTTTTCCCTTCTCACCCCCTGTATTCAAGTGCCACTATAATATATTTTTTTATACTTGAAGACGTGAATATTTTTAAAGAAATGATATGCTTAATACGTGTACTTTTGGTTGAAATTTCTGTACAGATTTATTTTTTTTAATCACGCAAGTAAATCAAGGACCGAGTGGTTTAATGTTTGTTTTGTGTCTGTTTTTTTTATGTTTACGCTTTGATGGAATTTTAGTGATAATACGGTTGTGTTCATAGCTCAATGTGTGAATTGGGTGACATATTACCTAGATAAATAACGCTCGGTGATAAATAAATTGATGAAAAAAATCTGGTTCAATTAGACGTGCGTAAGCCTTATTCATATTTAAGAAAAAAAACTGAACAATATTTCAAAAATCTTTAACTCGTTTAGAATTTCCAGCCTTTACCATTAGACATATATTTTATTTTTTTCTTTTCATTTTTTTTTTAATTTAGACCTGTGGCCTTTTATCATACAGGACTGCCTCTCTTGAGATGTTGAATCTTAGATATTCTTTGATTGTTCCTGGTAGACATGGCTCCGCCAAATTCTTCTGCTGTTTCTTCTCATCTCACAATATCATGTATTTATCATGTTCATCGGATACTTCTCATCTCACAATATCATGTATTTATCATGTTCATCGGATACTTTTCATCTCACAATATCATGTATTTATCATGTTCATCGGATACTTCTCATCTCACAATATCATGTATTTATCATGTTCATCGGATACTTCTCATCTCACAATATCATGTATTTATCATGTTCATCGGATACCGGAGTTTTTGATTCTGTTATATTAGGATCTGAGGGGTTTTAACTAATTTGCTTTGTCCTAGATTTTATTATTTGTTATTTAAATTCCATAACTTGTTCAATAGATTTACTATCAATCATAAGTGGGCATTTCACTGATTTGTTGATACCGATATCGGCGGTCGTTGCCGTGGTAAGCATGGATGATTAATACATCAAGGCGCCCCGCCCCGAGCTCGATTTCACTTTACTTGACTTCCTTTCTTAACCAAAATTTATCTTTCGTGGTTCTTAACCTAACCTAACCTAATCTAACCTAACCTAACCTAACCTAATCTAACCTAACTTAACCTAACCTAACCTAGCCTTAGATAAATTATTGATGCACTCTTCAGATAAGCGCTGTAACAAAACAGCACGCTATATAACAGAAGTGATTAACGATGGATGAAAACTTACAGAATGTTGAATAAGAAGAAAGAGAGCATATTGAGTCGGTTTGGACATGTAAAACGAATGAATGAATAAAGACTAACAAAACAAATATAAAGTGCAAATGTAAGTGGAAGGCGTAGTAGCGGAAGACCTAGAATAGCTTAGATGTTGGATCAAGTAAATGATATTTTAAAAGGAAAAGTAAGAGAAATCGTAGGAACTGTATGAGAAGGTACATGTATGCAAAAGAGGCGAAATATGTGTCTCGAGATATAAATGTCAGACCATCCTCTCCGCCAACCTCAGGAGGATGACGGCGTGACGGTGTGCATTTATATACTCGTATGTATCATATACTTTAGAACAATTTTGTTTAGTTTTAATAATACTTCCCGAACATTCTAAATGGGGTAAAAATTATTATGTTACAAATAATTTACCTTTGAAGTTCATTTGCACCTCTGAGATTGATGAACTTTCTTTATATTCGACATCAAAAAAAAAACTTCAAGATGGTACTTATGAAAATTATTTCGAATATAAATTTCAACAAATTTCGTTTTACGAATATTTACGGTAAAATATTTTCTCTTTAAGCTTGCAAAACAAATTTAAAATAATTGAGAATTTACTTCGCTTTTCACCTCGAAATAAGGGAGCCTATTTTAAGATACTATCTTATAAAATCGTCGAGTCAACAAACTCAAAAAAATACATGTTTCCGTTGCTTTATTTATTCCGAATTTATTTGACAGGTTGTTCTCCTTTGAAATAAAGCAGACAACATGTGTTGAGGATGTAAACTGAACGGATTCTGTATTTTCTACGAAATTAAATCATTTCTCTCATTATACCCCCGTTTATATATCCAGGGCTTCTCATCTTAAAAATATTTGGTGATATAAAGTCTTTCAGTGTGTCGTACCACGGAGTTTGGTTTATGATGCCGACGTTTCGAAAACGTTACATTTTTTATCTTCAGGGTTTGTCTATGGAATATGTAGTTCCAGTCTAGAGTGGATATTCACATGCTAGACAGATTGACGTGGACATAAACGAAACTGGAAGGATAATAACATTATCTACCCATTAATCGGTACAGTTCAACCCTTTATCTACCAATAAATAACAAATCTAGTTCAAGTCCAAGGAAATATCTTATTTGGTCACCAATCAGCAATATCGAGGTTAAAATCCTGGGATAGTTTCATGAACAGAGCGCAAGAATTAACGATTTCTCCGTATAAAGCACGTTTTCTGAAGAAGGGAAAAAAATCATCAGACACTAGGTAGAGCTCTTAGAAAATGTGGCACCAGGACACCAACTTGCGGCCTTGTCTAACTTGGAAAGCCCTGAAAAGACTCCCAGTAGGGATGAATAGATGCAAGGTGAACATACACAGTTGGGGTTTCTTGAATGAAAGAAGCATTGAATTTAATTGTGTGGGGTTATATGGGGCTCGCAATACTCGTACATGCTAACTTGTTCGAACATTGAAACTGCTTACTTAGGCAAATATCCTGGCTCCGCAATATATGCTACGTGATTGGACTGGCATAAGGGGCGTTGGAGATGATTTTTTTCGGGCTGCCGGACACAAAAATGTCTACTCTCAGGTGATATTCAACGTTGAGGGGACCTGACATGACACTGGGAAGAAGAAGATACTTAGAGGAAGACGTGAGTGATCCGGATGATGAAATGCTGGTATCTCTGTTGATTCCTAATGGAAACATACATACAAACTGGGGAAAACAGAAAAGACAGTCCGCCAAATTTCACAATATCGACACACATTCTTAGCCTCTTCCACATCCATGCACCTTCTCATACAACTTCTCCGATTTTTCTGACTTTCTACGTCTTCTTCTTTCAAATTATCATTCACTTGATCCAACCATGTTTTCTATGGTTTTAATCTAACACATCACATCAGCTTTAAGTTCACATATTTTGTGTTGTACAAAACTAAAATAATTGTAGTTTATGTTTTATATAGCCACAAAATAAGAATCTGTCAATTCACGTTAATAAGAATCTGTTAATTCATATAAAAGAAAAGTACAATACTTGAGGGTTCACTATATATTGTTTTTTTTATGCTCCACACTATATGGATTTCTCAAGTTACATAATGCAGATCTTAATTCGTTCTACAATACAATTAGTCTTAAGTTAGCACTCATCCCTAATCAATAATCTTAAGTTAGCACTCATCCCTAATCAATAGTCTTAAGTTAGCACTCATCCCTAGTCACTTCATTCCGTTTTCCATCATATTATGTCTCTCAATATTTTATTCTCAATACATGCATGCTTTTTGAGTGTGGTGTTTTTTGTTGTTATATATTTATATTATTATGCATACGTATTTTTTTGTTTTATGATTGTGTGCGGTATATTGTGGGATAAATGTTTCGGTGTGTCTGGAGTGATGAAGTGTGAGGAGTTTGATTTCGCGTGATGTATACATATGTAATTGAGTGTCACTGTCTGTCAGGTTGATGAGAATGTGCAACGGGGTTTTATATAATTCAAAATCGGAAAGAAGTATCGATTTATTTTTTCATGCTATATTTCCTTAGTGAGATACAGGCAAAAACCTAGTTTACACGACAAATGAAAGGCAATAAACCCAGAACCATTAAATTGTGTCCGAATTAAATTACTTGTTGTTTTTTTCGCAAATTATGTATATTTCTTGTCATGTATAAAATAAATAAATTAAAAATTAAAAAATGCATTTCAACCGCATTTATTTGGTTCTTTTCAGTATATTTCCACGTCTTAGTTTCACTTCTATACATCAAAATGGGTTCTACAATACTATTATGGATTAACATCATCTTAGTACATTTTGATACTGTCCGGTTCGGGTGTATATGATTTAGTGCCCCATTGACTTTGTTTCGTAACGCTATCGCTGCATTATTTAAATTAACATATTTTGTACTAACAAATATAACATACAAGTACATGGCGGTAAGTAATACACCTCGGGCTTAAGAAAGAGACTGTCGACCATAATCGGCTAATTTCGGCTTTGTAGAGCGTCATCTCTGTCCTTAGAACGCTTGGCAACGACTGACAAATCGCGACGGAACACGTATATGAATGACTGAGACGACGCTCTACAAAGCTGATTATGACTAACAGTCTCTTATTTAAGCCCGATGTGCATTACTTACCGCCGGGTACTGTACCTTGTATGTAATATGTTAAGGAGGTATCATCGGTATAGAATAACACCCACGCAAACTAAAAATTATTATAAGCTCCTAACAGGTAAAATTGTTTGGCCAGTGACCCACGTTTTAAAGGGGAAATTAAAGTTAAAATGGTCTGCTTGTTAATGTGTGTGTGTGTCCAATAAGTTAGCGGTCATGCACCCCATCAGGACCGGGTTCAAAGAAAAAACTAATGGAGCGATAAATAAAATGTACTTAGTAAATTTTTACTGCTTAAGTCATAACGAAACGGTACTTTCTGCTTATTTTATCAAACAACATTAAATATTAATACCGAAAGCTTTTAAAGGTATATTTTATGTTTTGCTATCGTTAACAATAACCGTCAAACACTTCCGTAGTCTAGTCGGTAAGACAATTCTCTTTCAACTCATCTTTGAATTCGATTATCGATCAATTTCAATAATAAAAAAATCCTTGTTTAAAGAGTTCCTTCGGTAACAATAATTTATTGTATTATACATTATTTGTATAAAGTTCGATTTAGTGGGTTTGTCTGAGATCTTAAGACAACACTAGATTGGAATCCTTTATTTTTAAATCTGGGTAACAACGGGACTAAGAGCCGCCAACCCTGGATTGCTAGACTGTTGTCTTACTCGTCGTTGCCGGCCACTCCAACGTCAATCTTGAACCGTTCTTCCACGTCCATCGTGTGATCTTCTGTGAGAAAACAGTTCGATCCTAGATGCGCACTCCCTCCCGCGAATGTCACAGACATATGGATCCTGCTGAGCCGCCTGGCCATGCTGACGCATGTTCGCAGCGCGCTGACGCCATCTAGCCTCTGAGACGCCATCAGCCCGAGAGCATACGGCTCTCCACCCCTCGTGGTCCCGAGCCACCCGCTCCCAGTACTCAGGCACCCCGCACAAAGTAAGCGACTAACGTGTCGTCTAACTAACTACAATAAAAAAAGCAATGCCTAAAATCAACTTTTCCTAGGAGCTAAGAAGTTTCACTTCTACCGCGCGAGAGTCTCACGCATCTGTTTTTTTTTATTGTAAAGTACTTATAACACTTTGGTTCAATTATAATTGAAAAAAACGTATTTTTATAATAGTCTTTGTTGACTTTATATTATTGGATTGTTTGCAGACAATATGCATACGATGGGTCCTTCAATTCTTTGGACATATCACTCTAGGCAAAAAAAAAACAATTTGGAGTGACTTGTGGTTACTTGAAGCGTGGAAGGATGACGCATAAGAGGAAGAACCCCAATGCGTTGGACTGGCCAAGTGAGAAATGCAACAGAACTACCCTTAACAACTTCTCTTTGAACTGCGTTGAGAAGTGTAAGTATGGATGGAGAATAGTTGTCAAAAGCCATAATATAAGTTACGATACTCACTCATGAGCTACACGGCTAGATGATAATATTTAATAATAATATTAAAAAGACAATTTAAAGAACGTTTAGAGAACAGACTCTCCTAAAGGGCACTCAGGTACATACTATACTTTTTGCCACTGGAATAAGCACACTGAAGTAAGTACTGCGAGCAAAAAGATAACAATAAGTGACCTTATTGGCAAGATATTTACCTATCTTCCAACTCAGGGATTTCAACTCAGTTTATTTTGAGATTTAATGTCTAGTTTTAACACAGGGCCTCTTTCTGATTATTTTGAGGTGAATTTCATATGGCAACTAAATTGCCAGGTTGTAGTATATACAACAGAAGCGTAATACATTATTTTCATTTATAAGGGATATACTTTTTCTTCTTCTTCCCAGTGTCATGTCAGGTCCCCCCAACGTTGAATATCACTTGAGAGTAGACATATTTGTCCCCGGCAGCCCGAAAAAGATCTCCAACGCCCCTTACGCCAGTCCAATGACGTATATTGCGGAGCCAGGAGATTTGCCTCCTGCCAACACCTCTTCGGCCTTCTATTTTGCCTTGGATGATCAGGTGCATTAATTTTTACTTTGCTCCTCTAAGTACGAGTACATGACCCAAGTAGGACACCTTTCGGATTTTAATATTAGTCAGCAACTCTCTATCAACTTTGGCTCTTTGAAGAATCATTGTGTTGCTGACCATATCCTTCCAGGCTATCCGTAGCATTCGAATCCGTTGCATTAACATTTCAAATGCTTCTAGTCGGTTCATACTACCAAAGGGATATATAGTACAATATTTTTTTTTTATTTATTTATTATTACACATGACAAGAAATATACACAATTTGCGAAAAAACAACAGGTAATTTGATTTGGACATACAATTTTAATGGATCCCCAGTAAACTAGGATTTTGCCTGTATCTCACTGAGGATATATATTATTAACGTTGACAAACTCCATGTTCTAGTAAATAAGACACTGGTCTACTACTTGGATGCTTCAGGTACGAATCCCGATGGCACCCAACAAAGGGTTCCCGAAGTTAACTTAAATAGGCCACGGAGGTTATCTTCTTTGAAAGACAAGCATAATGCTGACTTTACTGCGGAAGTCGTCGTTTCTGAAAGACGAGTGTTATGCTAAATAGCCACGGAGGTCATCCGTTTTGGAAGGCAAGCATTATGTGGAAACTATACCGTGGAATTAGTCGATATTTCTGAAAGATGAGCGTCATGCTGAATAGCCACTGAGATCATCCGTTTTGGAAGACAAGCATAATGTGGAAACTGTACCGTGGAAGTAGTCGTTCTTTATGAAAGGCGAGCGTCATACTAAATATGTCAAAATATGTCACGGATGCCATACTTTTTGGAAGACAAGCATCATGACAACTATACTGTGGAAGTTGTCATTACTGAATGACGAGCGTTATGCTGGATAGACCATGGAGGTCATCTTTTTGGGGGAACAAACTTCAAGCCGACGAAGTGACGAAATTCGTTCGTTTTTTTTTAAGACAAGTATCGTGCCGATTAAGCCACGGAGGTCGTTGTTTTTGGAAAATAAGCGTCAAGCCAAGCAAATTACGAAGATCGTCCTTTTGAAATAAATATATATATAGTACATTATTTATAGTTAAGACATTAACATCGTGGAGGTTTAAAGACATTGTAATTTGTTTTATCAAACATAAAAAGTGGAATATACAGTGTTTGATAAAACAAATTACAATGAATATGTAGTATATTTTATTCAGTCATAATATCGACCCAACAACTTCGTGTTCGAATCATGATAGTCCCTAATAAGAAAGAGTATCATTCAGGTAAATGTATTCGTCTATAAACAAAACGATTGCGTACCAGCCAAAGACGGATATTGTTTCTTCTTCACGTCCGGTAGAGTATCCAACACGTGTGAAAACGAACTGTGAGCTTCTGACCAACCCATCGGTTCTAAGCCCGATCGCTCGAGTAATGGGGCCAAAAACATGTGTATATCTGAGCCACGTTTTCCACCATACAAATAAACGTAGGAAAAGTTATAATTATGCGACTATAAGATGTGACATGAATTCTCTTAAAAGTCGATTTTGAAGTATGTGGGTCGGTCCTGGTAAAAAAAAACAGTTCACCTCACCGCTGCTATTAACTTACACGTACAAACATATTTAATATGTCTATTTTTTTTCATCTTTTTTTCTCGTACTTATCTGGTCAGTTTTTCGACATTTTGGGAAGGTACTTCATAATACCTAAATCCAATTAATGTTTCACTGAAAAGCTTTTTATTTCGTTTATTTCATATAATATTTTTATTTCAATGAATGTTTATGTTGTTTTGAGAAATAAGAACCTGAATCATTATGATCCTTTGTTGAGTGGCTTGATAAAATCTTAGTTGAGTGGCTTGATAAAATCTTAGTTGAGTGGCTTGATAAAATAAAAATAAAAAAGATCCCAATCTGATAAAAAAGATATGCGGTAGTGTTAACAATACGTGCAATGTTGGACTGCGAGTGTCGTGCTCTAGTGGTTCTGAATCCAAAGGCTCGATTACTGGGGCCGGAAACAATATTGCCTCCTGACCACGCTCTTCTTCAATATTCCAAATCAGCTATACGGATAAGTTTAAGGCTACTGATATGTACCTTCGGAAAGATATAACACTGAGATCAATTTCGGTTTGATCCAAATCGATCCAATAGGTCGGTGTATTCTTATTCCATTGCTGGTCCTGTGGCGTGAAATGGTTTCCCTCTTAGTGTTAGAGATATGGGTGACGATTGCAGCTTTAGGAAGCACTTAAAGACAACAGTTTTTTGGGAGGTCTTAATAAAAATTATAATTTTATATGAACACTACACACATATACCATACTACTCGTACATTACACCTAAAGCCAAAGTGCATATATTGGATGAGCTATAAAAGTTTTTTACATAGTTCTTTGACCCTTGGTAAGTTTTTTGCGCTTTTCTTACCGATTTATTACCAATTTGTTTTTATGAAGATATGGGGAAGTGCCTAATATAATGACCGCAGAAACTACCTTCAAATTCTTACACACAACGTTTACGAATTTTTTAATGTTTTTTATGTCATACTAGTGGGTTCGAGTTCGGTTCGAGAATTGTTTTATCTCTAAACAACGCTGCATAAATTGTTATTTTATTATTATTAAATTATGTCTCTTAAACAAGAATATTTTACACTTAATCAGTTTGTTATTCCACTTACTACATTAATCCCCGCTAAACGTATTTAGACCTCCTTTCCTGTGGCAGTTATCATTTTGTTATTCCACTTACAACATTAAACCCCGCTAAACGTATTTCGACATCCTTTCCTGTGGCAGTTATCATTTTGTTATTCCAATTACTACATGAATCCCCGCTAAACGTATTTCGACCTCCTTTCCTGTGGCAGTTATCATTTTGTTATTCCACTTACTACATTAATCCGCGCTAAATGTATTTCGACCTCCTTTCCAGTGGCAGTTATCATTTTGTTATTCCAATTACAACATTAATCCCCGCTAAACGTATTTCGACCTCCTTTCCTGTGGCAGTAATCATTTTGTTATTCCACTTACTACATTAATCCCCGCTAAACGTATTTTGACCTCTTTTCCTCTCTTCAGGCAGAATAATCTCGGTTTGTCATGACGACCAGATCATTCCATCTGAAGAGTGGCTTATGATAGGAAATGGATACACGCGTAGCCGGGATTTATTAAATTAGTGGCATAACAAAGTAATTTCCACAAATTATCGAACACGAATTTGTCTGGGCTCTAGACGGGGTAGGTTTATATGTATATTGAGATGTCGCCTATTATCAGACCAAGAGCTACGCTGTTTCATTGTCCGTAGGGAACTCAACAAGTCAAACGGCAAACATACACAGACGTTACGATAGGAAGATTTGCAGTTTCGACCTAACGTGGGAAGCCTTGAAGTGGCAGGCTGTGGATCGACTTAGATAGAGATGTCACAATGGAATTTCTGATGGAATGTATAAGGTGACGATGGTCATAAATCAAGTTCAAATAAAAATAATTTCATATCGTCAAATTTTAACTTATTTAAACATTAACAAAAAAGTTTCATGATGTAACACATCAGGTTTTGTGGGGCTTTTGAGTGGGTCACATATGATTGGTGATATTCGTTCAATTGAGACAGTAGTAATTAATTACCTATTAGCAACTTAACGAGAAGGTTAAATAATTCGTCACCTTTGAGATTTTGGTTGGTTGGAAGAAGGAATTTAAGAGTATTTGAAATCATGTAATGATATTGCTTCTTTGAAATTTCGCTCTTTAATATTCTTAGCATAATTAAATCTACAGTTTCATAATGGTGTATCTGTGAAGCTGACCGGGTTACATATATATCAAGTCGACAATTTCATATATATATGAATTAAGATGCCAAATTTTAGTGGCATGTGTTGAGTTTTTCAAGATGAGATTAGTTATCGACAACGATAATTTGAATCTTAAAATTATTTGGTTAATATATGCTTTCGCATTTTTTGTAATGATCGTGTCTTAGCAGGTTAAGTCATCATTTTCACCATAATCAAGAATAATAAATTTAAGTTAAGATAACTCTGGCGTCACTTTGTGGAATTCCATAATTAATATAAAATTAAAACACAGTTACTTTGTTTTATTTCACTTTATTTATTGCAAATTACAATGCATTTCAACACTCGCTATGTCGTAATCAGGTGGGTTGTCAAGAACTCGTGTATATTAATTACACCCTGATGTGTGTTGTTCTCGATAAAATGTAGTACAGTAACTGGCAGTAAGTAATACACATCGGGCTTAAGAAAGAGACTTTCGGCCATAATCGGCTAACTTCGGCTTTGTAGAGCGTTGTCTCTGTCATACATACACGTGTTCCGTCGCGATTTGTTAGTCTAGATACCGGACTGTTAGCGCATCGTGCGACAGAGACGACGCTCTACAAATTCGAAGCTAGCCGATTATTGCCGACAGTATCTTTCTTAAGTCCGATGTGTATTACTTACCGCGGGGTACTGCACATGTGTCTATGATATTTGTTGTTTATGGTACTAAGGGGAATATGGTCAGAAGCGGAGACGAGAAAAAAATTTATTTATTTTTTATATATTTGTTTTGTTTGTTTGCTTTATGTATTTTTATGTTTTCTAGACTATTTATTATGTAATATTTTTGTGTTAATTTAGTGGGAAAACGAATATTAGTTGTGAAAACGATGAAAACAAATTTCAAAAAAGAACTTAACACAATACTACAAATTTCAAAAAAGAACTTAACATAGCACTACAAATTGTAGCTCATAATGGATATAAAAAAAGATTTAATAATTCGAGTAGTAAAAAATAAATCAAAAAGTTATTTTATTCACACTTATAACTTACCCAAAATTACACAATAAAAACAAATGGGGAAGAATTTTATATATCAATAATACATCTAATCAAGTCATAAAACCCTTACCTAATGAGATTAAACCAGCAGGTTTAATCTCATTAGGCGAGGTTTTTATGACTTGACATTCTATACAGAAAATAATATTGATCGTTCACCGTCCAATCAATACCAATACAAACTATAATATTCATAGCGTCTATAATAAGAGTTGAGTTTACCAGATTAACTGTAATGATTGTAATACGGTGTACGTAGGTATGACAATAAGGAACATTTTTGACAGTTTCAGAACACGAATCAAAGAACACAGAGCAATAAAAACAATAATTTTTCTGAGTTCGTGGAACACCTTATAACACATGATAACTCATTTTCACACCCAATAACCACAAAAAATATTACACATATCAAATACATACTACCCATTAAAAAGCCTAGAAACCTTTGAAATATACAAGGTAAAGGAACAAAACAAAAACTATATAAATAATCAATTCAATTTATCCTCTTCTCCGTTTCAAGCCCTATTCCCTCTTAGTACCATAAACAACAAATAGCATATACACTTTTACTTCATTTTATCGAGAATAACACACATCATGGTGTAATTAATATATATGTATTTCAGTTCTTGGCAACTCACCTAATGACAGCGAGTGTTGGCAACTCACCTAATGACACAGCGAGTGTTGGCAACTCACCTAATGACACAGCGAGTGTTGAAATTCATTGTGATTTGCAATAAATAAAGTGAAATCAAACAAAGTTACCATGTTTTAATTTTAAATTAATTATGGAATTCCACAAATTGACGCCAGAGTTATTTAAACTTTAATTTATTCTTCTTGATTATGGTGATAATTGATGACTTAACCTGCTAAGACACGATCATTAAAAAAGATGCAAAAGCATATATTTACTAAATCATTTTGTGTTGACCAGGTTCTGTTTTATTACGTTTTTGTGTGCGATCAACCAAAAAAATTAATACTGATGAAACTCGTTGGTTCTAACATCATCTGTTTACTCAAATAATATTTATCTTCCTTAACGGGAAAAAAATACTTCACTGCTTATTTTCAATAATAAATCTATTTACACTTTCAAAATTCAGACATGTTTACATTTAAAAAAAATTAAATAAATCACGAGTGAACTTTGTCTAAACTGATATAAACAACAATCAAGAAACCTGCGTTTCGATTATAGATCAAAAAAATCTTTAAATTTTATGGCTAGTGAGTTTTGCGTCATTAATAGTGTGTGTTTTCACGAAGTTTTTAATCTCATGAAAAATTGTAGGGAGAAAAAATATAAAATATTCTTATCTCACAACCAACCAAACTGCGGTGATAGGTTTGATCCAAACAAAGGTTTTTCTACGGAAAAGTGTACTTTTAAAGCATATGTTTTTTGCTTCCTATGTTATAAAATAAATCATCCGTTTGAAGCAAAAATAAATCATCCGTTTGAAGCAAAAATAAATTATATCTTTGGGTCAAAGTCTTAAATAACTTTAAGCTTCATTGTGTCAATTTAAAAAAAACTATTAAAAATCTATATAGATTATGAATAGCTATTAAGTAAATACTTAATACTCACGCGTCTTGTAAATATAAGACAAAAAAAGAATAAAATGATGTGGTCCTACCTTATAAGGCACAGCGAAGAGCGGAGAGCGGTCATCTTCATCCAAAGAACGCAAGCGCTTCCCTCTGGAGCAGGCGTAGTACAGAAGGAGTAGCAACAGCGGAGGGACGCAGGCCAGCAGCACGGCCAGCAGGTTGCCCAGGATGACAGCATCCATCATCTGCACATGCAACACAGATTTAAGAGTCCAACAGCCAGAAAATCTTAAGACGACGACACAAGTATCTTGAAAATTAATGTTGAGGAAGTATTTTTATCAGTGTTATGAATAGATGCTGAAGCGTTGTGTATCTTGTTCTACATGATCTTTGTTGGAATATTTCTATGTCGAGTAAACTGAAGCGCCATGGGCGTTAAAATATATTCTAATATTTACAGTGATTTATTGTTTTTATTTTGTTAATGCTTAAGCATGATTGAAGATTGATGCATGGATTTTGTTAATGCTTAACCTTTCCTTCCCTGTGCTGGGTATCTTCTACACGTTGCTTCTAATAACCATCAATATCTCTATAAATATAATAAATACAAGGTTAAGATTTTAGGTATTCCTCCATAATATATTAACACATTGATTTAAAAAATAATATTAATAATAATCAGAATTTATCGACTACATCGTAAGTATTTCGTGAATATCGGAAACAAATTTGCATTTAAACGCGGTGAGTGCCTCGATCTTGGGTCTTGACGATAGGTGAAAAGTATGCGGGAAGCGCGACACTATATTCGCATCTCACTTTTGCATACGTCACTGAATAGCGAGGAGCGCAATTGTCTCAACCTCGCAAGTGTAAGCCACGCCCGAGTTAGCCACCAACCCTGCCGCGCCGCAGTAGCTGTTGAGCTGGCAACGAGACTAGATCTACGCCCGTTCCGTGAGCGTTGCCAGATGGTTTTTTAATGTTTTCAGCAAATAAATCTCAATTATTATAATTTTTAACTTCAATTATAATTAATTAAAGGGATTATCTATGAATGTTCTTATTTTTCCGATTTAAAATCGCTAATTTTTGATCGCGTACTCACTACCCAACACCGGAACACGCGTTTCATTTTTATCACCGTAAGGGAAGGGTTAAGCATGATTGCAGATGGGTCCATGGATTTTGTTAATATTTAAGCATGATTGGAGATTGGTGGATGGATTTTGTATTAATTGTTTTTTCTTGTTTTGGTTTCTATAATTCGAGATTTTTTAATTTTCAAATGTATAAATTTTTATACTTCTGTATGCAGATAATATAGTCATGCTTGCTGAAAAGGAACGTGATTTAAGTGATATTACAAGACAACAATATGAAAACTGTTTAGCAAACGGTTTGATAAATAATATAGCGAAATCAAAGGTAAATAGAAAGAATTGTGGTGAAAATGTTTGTGAGATGTAAAGATTAACTCAGGAAAACTGGAATAGGTTGATTAGCTATGTTATCTGGGCAATATGTTCACGTGTGCTGGATGAGTGCAAATAGACATTGAAAGGACAGTAACAGGAAATAAGGTAAATAGAGCACTTAATGTTATATATAATAACCGCGCAATATCAACAGTAGCAAAAATGACAATACAAAATAGTGTGTGTTTGTGCCCACCTTGATGTATGGAAATGAAACTTGAACTTGACAGAAGAAGGATAAGATTAAGATGAATGGTGTAGAGATGTGTTCACTAAGGAAAATTTGTGGAGTGTCAATCTGTGAAAGATGGCGAAATGAAAACGTAAGAGTTGAATGCATCGATAAAATGGCTATTTTAAGTAAGATGAATAAGTTTTAAGATGATTTGGACATATGGAGAGAATGAATGGCAAAAGAATGACTAAGTGAATATAGAAGTCGAACGTGCAAGGTATGTGTGGTAGAGGTAGACCGAGGAAATTGGGACTGAAACAAATGTACCAGATTTTAATAGAAGGTGAAATATGAATAGTAAAATATTATACGTGACGAGATGTATGAAAGTGGAGTAAGTAAAAGTTGTGTGTGGTTAGATAGAGAAGTTTTGAGATATGTTCTATCTGCTTGCCCTTCAAAGGATACAGCATGAAGATAGAATGAGACACGGCATGATGATGAACCTAACCTAACCTTACCTAACCTAACTTAACCTAACCTAGCCTAGCCTAACTTAACCTTTGTATAACATGGGTTTAGTCTTTTTACTTTTTACAAATTGTATAATATTTTGGAATATAATCCTTGATTATGGTTTTGATCCATATTGTTTGGAGGATTATTGCATTTTTTTATATTTTTTGAGTGTATGAATTATGCAACACAATTTTCATTTCTGTATTTTTTAAACGGATTTTTGTGGGTATGTTATTTTTTAGTCTTCCTATACGTAAGGTACAGCCCTGGGATTTGGCCTGCTGTGTGCTTGTCTATTTGATGATATGTGTGTGATTGCATTGATTGTAATTTTGTATAAATCATCTTAAAGTTTTAACGTTTAAACTCTGTAATATCTTGTGCTTTGTATTAATGTGCATTAAAATGTTATAACATGTATATTTAAATGACATTTTTGAGTTGACTGAAGAGATTGCCATGGCAATAAACCTCCCAGGTTGTACTATGTGCAACAAAAGTTTAATACAATTGTAGGAAAACCAATAAATAAATAAATAAACATTGGTATAGCTAGAGCAAGTCGGGAGATTGTCTATAATGTCATAAATTGAAGCTCCCGTCTCATTTTCTCTTCTGCCAAAGCAAAATATCTTCTGCCAAACCGAAATATTTGCCTGTATTAACAGGTTCTTGACCGTTTCATCCCAAGCTATCAAAATCCATTCATTGAAATAAGCAAACGTAAGTAATTCATTGAATTCTATAGTACATTTTATGATATCCGAAATGGTGATGTTAGCATTTAGATTAGTGTAGCTGGGAGGCAATATTGTCTATAATCCCCTACGAGTATAATCCAAAGTTATAGTGACAGAAAATTGTGAAAGGAAAAGTAAATGCGACATATCGATGGAAAAAGAAAGATTAGAATTATTGTAAATGAATTCTACTCTCTAGGTAGTATTTTCTCTGAGGATTGTAGAGTTAAGAGAGATATTGAAAGGCGTGTAGCGATAGGAAACAAAGTCAATAGGGCACTTAAACATATATACTTGAAGAAGTCATTTGAAACTGGCAGTGAACTCAAATAGGACAGTGGTGAAAACAAAATTAAAAAAAGTGTTTAATTTATTTTATTAAAAATGTATAAACCACAAAATAAAACAAACATCTTTTCTGAGATTCAAGAAAACATATACTCAAACCGGGCACTATCAAAATCGACACACACCAACATATCAAACACCACATATTTTTATAAGCGAATTTAGGGTTAATTCATTCCGAATGAATTTATAGAAACAGTAATCAAAGATAAATCAAATTAATGTTAGACATACCCAAAAGTTATAAAAACTACTCCAGTAAAAATATTGTTCACAAATTCACAGAAACAAGCGAGATATTGAAATTTAAACACAGGATTTGAACCGCAAGTCTACTCGGAAGAGCTTACAGCAAAGTCGCGGCGTCCACCTGACGCACTGTGGAGTCCACCTGACGCAATGGAGGCGTCAGATAGTCGTTAGGGAGACTGGGAATATTGATTGCTGCTCACTTATTGATAAGATAAGGCCCTGATAGACCGCTAATAATCATACATATACTACGCATGTTACATACATTTCTCTCGGTTTACACATTTTTTTCTGATAGATAAAGAAAATTGTTATCGGGTAATTTAACCCGTTCAGTTTTTGGGTTGTTTTAAAACCAAAACTGTAATCCTACCATTTTCTCTACAGATAATACATTTTTATGACGACTTACATACATGACAACCTAGTTGGTAAGACGCTTATCTCTCAATCTGGAAGTTGGGAGTTCGATTCTCATTGAAACCCAAATTATTTTAAAATTGATTCCTGTCTGGTTTGCACTTGAGGCATCATTAACATTTTTCTGGTTGATTAGAAAATATTACCATATGGCAATAAGTCCGCCAGGTTGTACTGTTAACAACAAAAGTGTAATACAAAATATTTAACACTTGAATAATATCAGACAGATAGTGTTATTGCATGGAGTGGAATCATGGACCCTCAAAGTTGGTAGTTTGAACCGACTGGAAGCATTCGAAATGTGGATGCACCGGAGAATGCTCAGCAATACAAGGGTTCTTCAAAGAGCCAAAGTTGATAGAGAATTGCTGATTAAAAATAAAATCCGAAAGGTGTCCTATATTTAGGTCATGTACTTAGAGGAGCAAAGTACAAATTACTGCATCTGATCATCCAAGGCAAAATAGAAGGACGAAGAGGCGATGGCAGGAGGCAAATCTCCTGGCTCCACAATATACTCGTACGTGATTGGACTGGTATAAGGAACGTTGGGGATCTTTTTCGGGCTGCCGGAGACAAAGATGCTTACTCGCAGGTGATAGTCAACGTTGGGGGGACCTAACATGATACTAGGAAGAAAAAGAAGGAAAGATTTGATGATACCGTATAGTATCAAACATTGAAGTTTTGAGCAAAGCGAAATGTTGAAGCATTCATCTGGGTATGTATCTCGTATGCTTGACTCCATAAATTCCTAAGAAATATCCTCTTTGACGAGCTGATGAAGAACAGAAAAAGCAAGATGATGAACAGTGTACGAAATATAAGGATTCCTCAGCACAACTGGACGCAAATATCAGCAGATTGAAATGACGTAGAACTGTTGCTAGTTATCAGGAAGTCAATGGAGAAAGAAGCCGCAGACAAGCTGCAAGTACTGAAACTCCTTGACCTATATGCAACAGGATATGCCTATCACAAATTGCCTTACATATTTATTTCCGGCGGCACCAATGACTAGAATCCTAACCCCTCATTTTGTAGTGTGCCTTTTATTTTATACATCACTGGCTATGGGCATTCCTTTGTTTGAAAACAACACATGAAAGTTTTTAAATCCTGAAATAAATACAATTAATTACACGGAATACTTTCATTGAATAATGAACGCGTCAACCACGACATATCGTCATACAAATCAAATTGATAATCATTTCAGTTTTAGCAAATTTATGAGTAAATTTTTCCAACAGTGTGGTTAATTTCAATAACTGTCATTAAAATATATATTTCTTGAATATTTTTTAATTGTTAAAAACCTAATTAAAGGGGGTTTGTTTCTTTTCTAAAATATATTCATTCGATGTTATCAAACCAAGTACATCTGATTTTAATTATTGCAAGATTCAATTCAATTAAGTTAGTTTAAAAAAAGGAGGACTTTTATGTTTATTTAATAACGTAACAAAAAAACAAGACAAAAATGTAGTTCAAATGAGCGTTCTCAAATTATTTGCGTTTGCTGTCTATCATTTTTCGTGACCCCGGTAAACTACGAGTAGAATTCAGAAACATGATGGATACTTTTTATCAATTGTTAATTATTTTTTTGATTACTTCCTCCACAATTCTAATCAACGAAGATTGCCTCGAGATTGGATGTACAAAGATGTGTAGTGGGAATTATTGTCATTAGTGGAATAACAATGTATAACATAAGTATTTTCACAGTTTAAATATTCATATAGTTAGTGATAATTGTATTTTGTTTAACTGGTTCATTTGATTCTCAAAAAATGCATTAGATTCCCATTTCGTTCATATTTTGGCACTGCTTCAAGAAAGACTTTAAATACTATACCATATATACTAGCCCTATAGAAATATCATATCA
The DNA here is from genome assembly GCA_949825065.1 of Odontocerum albicorne. NCBI lineage: Eukaryota > Metazoa > Arthropoda > Insecta > Trichoptera > Odontoceridae > Odontocerum > Odontocerum albicorne. The sequence goes on along the minus strand of OX463842.1, from coordinate 47,927,358 downwards.
GGTTAAATTTAAACTTAGACAGCATTTTCAGCGCAATATTCCTAATGGAATTATCTTTTTAATATCTCAATATAATTTATTTCCAGCCCCTAGAAGTATTTGAAATATAATTAATTTTTAAAACGTATCTGCACAGTGGTTGGTATGCTAGAGCTTACGAGTATCTTGATCTATGGATGTGAAACCTTGTCTTTGAAAAAAATATATAAAGGCAGAATAAGTGCGGTATGAATGGGTGTCTTACTAAAAATAAATGATAGAATAAGGAATGATTGAAGACAATTTAGTGGTTTCTTAGATACGAATGTCAAAAGTAAAATTTAAAAAATGTTTGAAGGTTGTTTGGCCAAATTCATAGAATTAATTGGAAAGATATGCAAAATGTATGTCTGAAATTAATGGAGAGCAAGGGAAAGTAGACCGAGGAAACATGATAGGAGGTAATCGAAGAAATTCGTATTAAGTAAAAAGTGAAAAAAATAGCATATATGATGAGATATATAGAAGAAGACAAGGTAAAGGAAGACCAAGAAAAGTATGGTTAGATCAAATGAATAATGTTTTCGTAGAAGGAAACGTAGAAAAACAGAGTAGTAGGAATTACAAAATAAAAAATGTGGATGTAGAAGATGCGAAGGAGGTGTGTCTAGGTAGGAAAGTCTGGCACTCTGTCCTCTCTGTCTACCTCGATAGGGAAATGGCGTGATGATTTATGTGCAATCCTTTTGATGTGCGATCCTTTAGTATGTGCAATCCTTTTGATTTTCTTCTTTCCAAAGCCTTTAGTATGTGCAATCCTTTTGATTTTCAGATATGCAACAAATAATAACATCACTTTACCTTCATTTCAGAAGTAAAACTAATGACCCATAGAGATCAGCAAAAGCTTCTGAGTTTTGAGAATAAAGTTTTTCGAATATTTTTGGGACCATGACCAGGAATACCAACACATGGGAACTAATATCAAATGAGGAAATCGACAAACTTACAAAACAGCTATTAACTACAAGGGACATAACATAAGCTTAAGGAGGTTGCCCTAGATTTGGCACGTTTTCTGAGCTTTTGAAGGCTGGACGCCCAACATTATATTTGAGGCAAAATTATATCGGATAGACTGGGCAAATAAAGGTGTCTCTCAATACCTTAGAAGACTCAACGTGAAACATTAGAGGGATAAAACACGTGATCGATCAGTCTGGTGGGATGTTTTAAGGAGGTAAAGTTCTACGAGAGTTATAAGGTCATTGAAAATAAGTTTTTATTTACGTTTTTTGAAGTAATGTACATTCAGAAAAGGGCAATGCCTTGATCGAGTTAGTGAAACTTTTATACCGAAGAAAAGTTACTTAAAAACACGTAAAATAATATTTACAAAATTACGAAAACTTTATCAACTTTTCAAATTTTGATTAAACCAGGCATACAAAGTTACCTTCCACGAAAAACGACCTCTCAAACATTTTAACTTTTCATTTTAAAGGTATTTTTTTGCAACTATATTAAGTTAATGATCTCTTGAAGTTAATGACTGTTGTTGAAATAAGGATAACAATTATTGTAAACATTATTTTCAACCTTTGTTTTTGTACAAATAATATATTTATCTTTATCTGCCCTTTTACTACCCACTGCTGAGTGAGAGCACCCTTATGACTGACTATCACTCGCAGTTCTCACATTTGTTTACCTGGTGCATTGGTAAAACCCGGCAAGTTTTGTCATATAAGGTTATAGACTACATCCGTTTTTCTTCTGCCGTACAGCTTTGGAGGACACCCAATGATTTTGTCTCAGCATTATCCGAATGATGGATTAAATGAACACCCGCATGCCATTACCAAGGAGCGTTCATTCCGGAAAACGCCACGAATGATGGAGAAGAATAATTCATGGATTTGGTCGTTAAACATATCGAGTAGATCATAATCCTCAGCATTAAGGTGACGATGAAGAATATTATTTTCTATCATTGTGAACAAAATTTACACGATGAAATCATAATAAATGAAAATCATTTTGTGTTCCCCTTAATAGAACGAAACAGGTCACAAAATCTAGTAATATAATGTAGAAATTTTCAAAATTTGGTTTCAAGTCCTTTAGAAAAAAAAAAGAATTTAACAAAATTAATTAGAATTGCTATTATATCACTTTAATTTCTGTAAAAAAACTTTAAGTATTTCATGAATAAAATGTATTCACTATAGTTCGGAAATTCTAGGATGAGTCCTGTGACAGCTCACAAATTTGTCCGAATACAACCTAATGTAATGTATTTACCTAAATAAATTGCTAATTATTAGAATTGAGGCTTATATTAAAGTTGATAAAATAATTAAAATTACTGAACATCGTTACAAGGTTGTATTGGGGCAAATTTGTGAGCTGTCACAGGACTCATCCTAGATTTTCCTAACTATACTAATTTAACCCGTTTTTAAATTACATATACGTTGAAAAGTTTGACCAGGAGTTACGATGTTGAATTCGACTCAATTAATAGAACCTTCTAGTTGAAAACCACTGGAATGCAGCTTTACTCATAGTTCGTCATCAAGGAGTAGAATGAGAAAAAAATATTGACAGAGAATTTTAATTTATTTTAAGAGCTCTTGAGAAGAACGAACATATACTTGATTGTTTTTTATAAATACCCGAATACTGATTATCATGATCGGTAGAATACCCGATTACAGATTATCATGATCGGTAGAATACCCGATTACAGATTATCATGATCGGTAGAATACCCGATTACAGATTATGATGATCGGTAGAATACCCGATTACAGATTATCATGATCGGTAGAATACCCGATTACAGATTATCATGATCGGTAGAATACCCGATTACAGATTATGATGATCGGTAGAATACCCGATTACAGATTATCATGATCGGTAGAATACCCGATTACAGATTATCATGATCGGTAGAATACCCGATTACAGATTATCATGATCGGTAGAATACCCGATTACAGATTATCATGATCGGTAGAAAACCCGATTACAGATTATCATGATCGGTAGAATACCCGATTACAGATTATCATGATCGGTAGAATACCCGATTACAGATTATCATGATCGGTAGAATACCCGATTACAGATCATGTCTGTAATCGAAGTTTTTAATGTTACCAATAATTGACTAAGAACAGAGGATATGGGAAAGAAAAATAAAACTTGTTATATGAAAAAACGTATTGAAGAGTGACATGCTCGTTATCAGAAGCAACTCAATGATTATCTAAGGCTTGTATTAGATGATCTGAGAACATAATTTATTAGTTTATTAAAATATGTACTCTTGTTCTTCTTGATGTAGATCTTGGATCTGTTATTGCGAAAATTGCAACCACAGCAGCGCCCGAGCGTTTCCAAACCATTAAAATTAAAAAAAAAAAACAATTTTTTTCTACAAACTTCAAAGATATCCCATTTTTTTCTATATACTCGTAGTATCAAAAATCATCACACAATAAACGTTATCCATTTAAAGTAACTTTCTGATATGTTTGTATCATACATATTTAAGACAATGATTGATGTTTAAAACTTTTCCAATATACGAGTATATCTATAATAAGTTGATTGTAACGACCCATGCGTTTCGAATGGCCAAACCTTGTATTCAACTGTAGTCAACAATGAGCAAAAGATCGATTAAGATAAATAAATCGAAATCGGGTATTTTATGTAACAAAAAATCTGTAGTTGAGTGTTAAAAAAAAGGAAAAACCAAATCATGCAAATATATAGCAAAGTTCGAAAGTATTAGACCTGTGTCAGACCGATCATGACTTATAATGATGAAACCGTAGCAGACAAAAATATAATAAAAAGCCTTCTTCGGACATACGATATGAGAATATTACGAACCATCGCAAGAAAATCTCTCAGTGATAGGGGCAGAAACTCACACATTAAACAGACCTGCAACACAGAGCGTGTTGTCAGATGGTGCAGAAAGAGAAGACAGTGTATGTTAATAGAATGAACAGACAGAATCCCATGCAAAACGGTACGCAAGATTCTCGCAGGATATCGTATGCCTGGAAAGCCGCCTAACAGGTAGAGAGATAGCTGGTACTCCTTCACCTAATTACGACGTTCTAAACTACAGACCTCTTGAGGTAATCTACTATGTTGTCAAACTGACTAAGACCCTTGCGGGTTGTGTATTGAATTCATAAATACACCCCCATATTGTTGGTCAGTAGCACTGCTTTCAACTTGGTAAATCCACTGAGTTTCACATAAAGGTATTGGTGGCTTGGTTTCCAGCATACTTAAAGCTAACAATGAGGTGGTTGTTCATATTACAACTTAGTACACCGTACCCGGCAGTAAATAATACACATCGGGCTTAAGAAAGAGACTGTCGGCCATAATCGGCTAACTTCAGTTTTGTAGAGCGTTGTCTCTGTCATTCATACACGTGTTCCGTCGCTATTTGTAAATCGTTGTCAAGCGTTCCGTTAGCGCATTGTGCGACAGAGACAACATTCCACAAAGCCGAAGTTAGCCGATTATGTCCGACAGTCTCTTTCTTAAGCCCGATGTGTATTACTTGTCGCCGGGTACTGTAAAAGCGTTTAAAGAGTAAATCATTGATGAAAAAAATTGTTGAACTTTTTTTGAAAATTTCATACAATTTTCTACAAATTATTCATCTAACAGATGCAAATTTGTTTTATACTACTTGTCCTAATAATAATTGTTTTTTATTACATTTTTGTTATAACCCAGCAGCTTTATTGCCATATGACAGTTTCTTCCAACAAATCAAAAATATGTTCGAGTTATTAAGTGAAAACCGAAATATGAAAAGAAGGTCGTAGAGATGAATGTAAACTTAAGGCTGATGTGTTGAGTAAGATGAAGAAGAGGACGCTGAAATGGTTTGCGCATGTGAAACAAAGTAATGAAGAAAGGTTAAGAAAATAAATATATTTAGTGCAAATGTGAGAAGAAGTCTTATTAGAAGAAAGCAAAGAAAAGTATAGTTGGATCAAGTGAACGTCAGAGAAATCATAGAAATTGGATGAGGTGTACGAAACTTAGGATGTATGTTTAGATAGGAAAAGCTGGGTCTATGCCCTCTCTACCTACCCCAATAGGGATGTATGTATGTAAGTGAAAACCACACTGGAATCTTTTATTTTTAAATCTCGGTTCTAACCGAAATCAAACCCGCAACGAATCGAATCCGGATATGAAATCAAGCATATTAACATCTAAGCTATGGATATCGTTTTTCCCCATTGATAATAAATTTCGATTTAAATTAGTTTGTATAGTAAATGCTTGTTAGAATTATTGTAGCAATATTTCCGCCTCAGTTAGATAGATACTTGTGTACAAAAATTAGTTAAGAACCCCTTTAATAAGGCTCAGATGAAAACAAAATTACTGAAGCGTTGAAAAATTGAGATTTAATGAGATTTCTGAAAAGCCGGATACCAGATAAGGCACGAGCTCGATTCACCCGTGCACCGCTTCAGGAGCTTTTCAGGAAGAGCATACACTACTTGGCGGGGTGTATAAACACTTTGAACCCTTCTACGTAATGGAAATATGTGGATCTCTGTAAAATTAGCACTTTATTTAAGTACTTTTGGTTAAAATCTAAGTATTCTTCAGAATACCTTTCTCAGTTTACAGCCATCTAAATAATGATTGTTGATTGTTCCAAATCGATTCGATAGGGTGGGTTATTATAATTAAACTTTTGCCGTTGCTGCTCCTGTGGCTTAGAATTGTTTACCCCTTACGGTTAGAAATATGACGGCGTTTGCAGGTTTAGGAAACACTTGACGATCACCCCTTTTGTGAGATCTTATCAAAATTTATGGTTTTATATAAACACTACAATACACCTAAAGTCGAATGTGTTACTATCACATGTTAGAAGATATAAGAAATTTTCTCTGTACTTCGTTTTCTCTTGGCACGTTTTCTGCGATTTTCTTACCAAATATGTTTTTTTGAACATGTACAGAAGCGGGGAAGAACCTAATATAATTACCAAAGCCACTACCTTTATATTCTTACATGCCACTTATATGAGTTATATAATGTTTTTAATGTGTCATGATACTATACCTGTAGTTAGAGTGATCTTTAGGAGAAATGTATAAGTTATGAACACTACACAGATACACTACAATACATCTAAAACAAAATGTGTTACTATCACAATTTATGGAATTAGATGAACACTGTCCACATAATTTAACTAAAGCCTAACTAACTTGCTTTCACATAATAGAAGATCTACAAAGGTTTTCCTGAAGAGACCACATTACAAATGACGAAGTTCTCAGCAGGATCGAAGAAACCAGGCACCTGTCAAACACCATATCGGAAAAGCGTGCAGAATGGATGGGTCATTACTTAATGCTGCGACATGAAAATCTCCTGCAAAATGTACTGGAGGGAATGGTTGAGGGATCGATTGGCAGAGGGCGTCCTCGCCGAGAGTATCTGGAGCAAATATGCCACTATATGGACTGCACCTCCTATACAGAGCTCAAGAGGATTGCTGAGGACCAAGCGGAGTGGAGGAGGAGATGCAGGGCTACTAAGCAATTCCCAGGATTGAAACTAAAGAATAAAGATAAAGGTTTCTTTGTAGTTCGTCTTACCTTGGTAAGTTTTTTTACATTTTATTTACGAAACGTGTTTTCTAAACATATATAGATGACGAAAAGTTTCTAATCGAATGGTAGCAGCCATTACCCTTCTATCGTTACAATCAATTTGTTGTTTTATTTATTTTTTCTGTCAATAACAGTGGGTTGAAGTCCCGAGTTAGAACTCCATTAGAGAGAGTTTTTTTCTCTAAACGGCGCTTTATAAATTATCCTTTTATTTTTATAATTATTATTACTATCCACTTTTCATTTCTTCCTGGCACCTTCTTGTAGCCTTAATGTTAAGACGTTTCGTTCGACCCGTAGGTTTAGGGCTCAATTCCCATTAATACTGAAAAAAAAAGTTACAAAAGACCCAATCCGGTGAAAGAGTTCATCTGGTTAACAATATAATGATCTACGTGACCTTGTAAACAAGACGGTTGTCTTCAAAATTGGAGGTTGGGGGTTTAATTATTAACTGTTTTTTTTTTACTTTAGGTCACTATAACACATTTCTAGTTAGTTAGAGAAAGTTATCCATATGGTAATACATTAGAAAGTTATCCATATGGTAATACATTAGAAAGTTATCCATATGGTAATACATTAGAAAGTTATCCATATGGTAATACATTAGAAAGTTATCCATATGGTAATACATTAGAGAGTTATCCATATGGTAATACATTAGAAAGTTACCCATATAGTAATACATTAGAAAGTTATCCATATGGTAAAACATTAGAAAATTATCCATATGGGAATACATTAGAAAGTTATCCATATGGTAATACATTAGAAAGTTATCCATATGGTAATACATTAGAAAGTTATTATCCATATGGTAATACATTAGAAAGTTATCCATATGGTAATACATTAGAAAGTTATTCATATGGTAATACATTAGAAAGTTATCCGTATGGTAATACATTAGAAAGTTATCCATATGGGAATACATTAGAAAGTTATCCATATGGTAATACATTAGAAAGTTATTATCCATATGATAATACATTAGAAAGTTATCCATATGGTAATACATTAGAAAGTTATTCATATGGTAATACATTAGAAAGTTATCCATATGGTAATACATTAGAAAGTTATCCATATGGTAATACATTAGAAAGTTATCCATATGGTAATACATTAGAGAGTTATCCATATGGTAATACATTAGAAAGTTACCCATATAGTAATACATTAGAAAGTTATCCATATGGTAAAACATTAGAAAATTATCCATATGGGAATACATTAGAAAGTTATCCATATGGTAATACATTAGAAAGTTATCCATATGGTAATACATTAGAAAGTTATTATCCATATGGTAATACATTAGAAAGTTATCCATATGGTAATACATTAGAAAGTTATCCATATGGTAATACATTAGAGAGTTATCCATATGGTAATACATTAGAAAGTTACCCATATAGTAATACATTAGAAAGTTATCCATATGGTAATACATTAGAAAGTTACCCATATAGTAATACATTAGAAAGTTATTATCCATATGGTAATACATTAGAAAATTATCCATATGGGAATACATTAGAAAGTTATTCATATGGTAATACATTAGAAAGTTATCCATATGGTAATACATTAGAAAGTTATCCATATGGTATTACATTAGCCCTTTCAGACCTGAATTATTGTTAAGGGAGAAAAAAAAATTTAAGAGTGGATTAGGCTTCATCGGGGTTTTAATAGAAGAAAAATGTTTTTTTTTTTTTTTTACTTGGAAATTGAGCATGTGCATAATTATGCCCAACAGGTCTCAACGTACACAGACGACTGAAAAGAGAATCTTGTTGCATAGGTTTTTAAAAGAAAATTTGCCGTTATATTATGCTATTCGTTATATTACGAGTATTTTATTCGTTATATTATGCTTTGAAATAAGTGTGCATAATTATGCACACAGCGACTCAATGAGTTAGAAAGTTATCCATATGGTAATACATTAGAAAGTTATCCATATGGTAATACATTAAAATGTAATACAATTCAATATTTTCACTTGCGCTAGATGCGAAGTATTACGAACTTGTACGACGACAAGTTGCGAGTTTCGAATCTACTCCAGTGGTTCTTCAAAAACAGATCAATGATTAATGGGACCAAAAACGATTTTGCGCGGACTACCGTCCAAATTAAATTCATAATAGTTTCGAAGTAACGATTAACTTGCGCCCATATTAATGTTTTTCAAACAAAGCCAGATGTTAAACCAATAACTCCTCTCTCTACAGTAATATGACGTGTACTTTATGATTCTAAAATGCATTCTCCTTTCCCTTTCTTCCTTTACTCTATGATTAACCACCCTATTGTGAAATTCAACACATATACACCATCACGTCGTTTCCCTGTCGGAGTAGACTGAGAGGAGAGAGGGCTAGAATTTCCTATTGCGACTCATATATTTCGCATCTTATACATACATGCATCTTCTCTTATAGCTCCAACGATTTCTCTGACTTATACATTTCCTTCTCTCGAAATATCAAACACTTATTCTAAACATGTTTTTCTTGGTGTTCCTATACCCCACCTTACACTCACATTTGCACTGTATTGGTGTTCCTTTACCCCACCTTACACTCACATTTGCACTGTATTGGTGTTCCTACACCCCACCTTACACTCACATTTGCACTGTATTGGTGTTCCTATACCCCACCTTACACTCACATTTGCACTGTATTGGTGTTCCTATGCCCCACCTTACACTCACATTTGCACTGTATTGGTGTTCCTATACCCCACCTTATACTCACATTTGCACTGTATTGGTGTTCCTATACCTCACCTTACACTCACATTTGCACTGTATAATTGTTTTGTTAATATTTTTTTAATAATTTTTCAACTTTTTCAAACTATCTCAGAGTGCACTGTATTGGTGTTCCTTTACTCCACTTTACACTCACATTTGCGCTGTATTGGTGTTCCTACACCCCACCTTATACTCACATTTGCACTGTATTGGTGTTCCTATACCCCACCTTACACTCACATTTGCACTGTATTGGTGTTCCTACACCCCACCTTACACTCACATTTGCACTGTATTGGTGTTCCTATGCCCCACCTTACACTCACATTTGCACTTTATTGGTGTTCCTATACCCCACCTTATACTCACATTTGCACTGTATTGGTGTTCCTATACCTCACCTTACACTCACATTTGCACTGTATAATTGTTAATATTTTTTTAATAATTTTTCAACTTTTTCAAACTATCTCAGAGTGCACTGTATTGGTGTTCCTTTACTCCACTTTACACTCACATTTGCACTGTATTGGTGTTCCTACACCCCATCTTACACTCACATTTGCACTGTATTGGTGTTCCTATACCCCACCTTACACTCACATTAGCACTGTATTGGTGTTCCTATACCCCACCTTACACTCACATTTGCACTGTATTGGTGTTCCTTTACTCCACTTTACACTCACATTTGCGCTGTATTGGTGTTCCTATACCCCACCTTATACTCACATTTGCACTGTATTGGTGTTCCTATACCCCACCTTACACTCACATTTGCACTGTATTGGTGTTCCTACACCCCACCTTACACTCACATTTGCACTGTATTGGTGTTCCTTTACTCCACTTTACACTCACATTTGCACTGTATTGGTGTTCCTACACCCCACCTTACACTCACATTTGCACTGTATTGGTGTTTCTATACCCCACCTTACACTCACATTTGCACTGTATTGGTGTTCCTATACCCCACCTTACACTCTCATTTGCACTGTATTGGTGTTCCTATACCCCACCTTACACTCACATTTGCACTGCATTATTATTTTGTTAATATTTTATTAATCATTTTTCAACTTTTTCAAACTATCTCAGAGTGCTCCTCAAGCTACAATATTGTACGAGTTAATGCATTATTTTAGGAAACCTTCATGATTATGCAACATTTTTTCTCAGATCTTCGTCTTTACGTTTTTCATGTAATTTAATCACCAGACGTTATTATTCATTTCTGATATTTCAGCTTTACTTGAAAATAATCAACCAATTCTGTCGTAAATTTTCTTTTGATATATTTATTACATAACTGACTTTTCGTTTTATTAAGCATTATGACAACCTGGTTGGAATATATAGCTAGGTTGCAATAATGCCTCGTTATTAATATTAATTTTATTAAACAGTAAATAAATAACTAAAAAAATAAACGCACATTATATTTACTTTTTTTCTTGTGTCACTTTTTCACCAAAATCTCCCCAGCAAAACTTCATAAGTAAGATTAATTTCTCTCGACATATTTAGAAGCATTCTCAAGACGTCTATCCCATTAAGTACGGTTTCGTAGCGAATACGTTTTTTAACGAGAATGGAGCTTATTGTTTGGGTGTCATCAAGAAATAAAAGCCGAAACTCCCAGGCGGTAGGCAAAGATTCTACTAAGAAGGCCTAATCCTACTAGATTCTACTAAGTCTAATTCTACTAGATTCTACTAAGAAGGCCTAATTAAGTAATTTTAAAAAGTCTAGAGAAAAATGAAATAAAGATATAAATTTGAAACCTATCCAATGTTAATTGTTTTATTTAAGATCCTAAGAGAAGATTTATATACTAAAAGCAAGGACTATTAAATATGAAAATTTATTTCAACAACTAAAAATATATTAATCAACCTGTTTATAAAAAAAAGTTCAACACTTTTTGTTAATTATTAGGATTCGAATCGGAAACCCTCGTCAGGAATACAGGTGTTCTAACACTAGGGTATGAAGGTTGTAGTATACCAAACGATTGTCAGACCCGCACTCCTCTATGGTTCCTTCCGAATGCTGAACGATGTATAACTCTTACTCTAGGCAACTAGAAACTGCTAAAATCGGCATGCTAAGATGGTCAGCTGGTGTGTCCCTAAGAGACAAAATAAAAAGTTCACGAATTCGTGGAAGCCTAGGTGTTACAGACATCAACAGTAAGATGGAGGAGAGGCGATTGAGATGGTGTGGGCACGTTGGACGCAGAGTACCCTATCACATTGTAAACCAGGCAATCTCCATGGATCTTCATCGAATAACAACCAGAGAAAGACCAAAGAATTCGTGGAGGGTGCAAAAAGATAACCTGATGCAGAGCCACGGCCTGGGGACGTAGTCCAGGACAGAAGAACATACAACCTGAGGACGAGGAGAGCTGACAGTCTTCGCAGACAGTGAGTTGGGATGGAGCCAGGGAGAAGCTATGAAGTTTGCAAAAATACTTCCTCTTTAAACTGATGTTGGAAAATTCTAAGATGGACCAATCTACCTTTATAATGTAAAATGTTGTCAGCAAAGTTGTTTCATATTTCTCGGACATATGATATGTTGTTAGGACAAAATTTTCGTTACTTAATTCGTTCCAAATATATTGAATGTATATTATTATGAACGATAATCATTTAGCGCATTTTTCGGTCAACGTTTACACAAATAGCTTGAACGTTTTTTATTTGCGTCATTTTGAAGATGGTGCATAATATATTGTGTTTCCATACTTAATGCTTTATTACTACCGCAAAAAAAGAAATGCGATACAAACTAAAAAAAAGACATATACAGTGTATGGCGACGATGCAGGAAGAAAGTGTGTTTGTTAAATGTATTATAATTTAAAAGATTCCATTGTGATGATACGACCCTCGAAAATGGTACCGCTCTGGAAGGCCAATTTCTGATGAAGACCAAACTTTTTTGTTTGCTTTTCTGATCAGTATAAAAAAAGGAAAAATTTAATTAATATTTTATGCTCTCAGTTCCTGGTATTTTCGAGAACGTTAATGGACCATAATGCTGTGTGGGCAAGATTAATATTATGGGAATAAGGGATCGAGTGAGGTTTTATTATATAATTTTATAATTACGCGAGTATTTTGCGAATATACTAAAAACAACACCATGCATGATTTACTTACACAGTTTATCAAAACCATTTATATTTTTAATGTCGATATGCCTCCTTTATATAAGGGTATTTTCCAAAAATTACTTCGTTATTTCCCTAATTATATAAATCCCTACGGCATGTGTTTGTGCCACCTATTGTACTCGTATTTCAAGACTTTCTTCAGGAAGTAGCCAAAGTCTTTACTAATTTTTTAAGTAAATATTAAATTAAAAATGAATATACTCGTTTAAAATCAATGTTTTGGTTTTTTTTTTAAGAAATTCTACTAATTGAATTCAAATAAGGAAACTACGTTTACTAACGAATGGTATATACATCATTAATATACATCATTAATGTATAAATTAAAAGATATATAAACAAAACACTGAGGAAACTGTCACGAGGCGTGAGATTATTGTTGCCAGTGCATATATATGGTACGTATGTTCCTGCAATGACTGCTGTTCGACACTGTAGTTCCCAAGAATTGTATCATCGCCCTATAGTCCCAACTTGGTCTCTAGTGAACACTTTTTAATTTCAAAGCTGAAATCTAATTAGCATGGAAAATAAAATTAACAATAAATAAGTAGTAATGTGTTATACCATTCGAGAACAAAATTTCTGAGAATTTTTTAAGCGATTTTAAATAATTAATAAATCGTTCTAAGCAAATGTATTTAACTACAGGGTGGCTTTATAAGAAAAACAAATAAATCACATTTCTATGTTCTTGAGCCTGGAACTTTTGAGATTGACTAAGGTAATCAAATAATTTTATCTTTGGTAAAGAAAAAACAAAATTGATCCTTTTTGTTTCGAATTTATTCCAAATTAAATTTTAATTATTTCAGCGAATTGCTATTTAACTTTTTTCTATATCATTTTTCATTAATCACCAAATGACATATTTAACAATAAATAAGGGATGAATGTCATGTTCCGGAACATCAAAGAAAAATAATTACGAGTATAATTATTCACGTAATGAAAAAGTTTGTAAAGTAGGCTGAAACTTTGAAAGGACAATCTTGAATGAATCAAGGAAGTCATAACAAAAACTTAAAGGAAGCCTTGAAAAGGTCGACCAAAAACCAAAAATTAGGCACGTATCAAAGTTTAAAGGTCGGGAAGTATGTTTTTAGGATGTTTTAAATTTTTAAAAAATAATCTTCATTTTTAAGAGTACTTTTATGTTCATAAGAATTAAGGTGAAGCAATGCTTCAATAAGAATTATATCCAATTATTTTTCAACGACACATAATATTTTACAGATACTTGACGAAAGCAATTCATATTAACATTTAACCCTTACAGGCACAGGTAAACTTCACTTATTTTTACTCAGGCTGCACAAAAAATAAAAAGTCAAGTTTCTCATTATTTTTTTTAATGTGTTTGAAAAATGGTACATACAAATGCTAAATTAACATATTTCCACTTCCTCGGTAGGTCAAGGAACTCCTGGTGAGGGGGTAGTACTTGTGCACCACTAGTCCATATTTCCACTGGTACTTCTAATGTACCACCAAATAATGCCGAAATACATCCGAGTAAAATTAATTTTTAACGTATATATAAATTTACCACAATTACTGAAGTCAATTTTATCACAACACAGCTATTTTTTATTAAAATTTAATACAAATATATAACCTTTTTCTTTTATACGCACAAGTCGGCATACCAAGAACAACTAACTGTCAATAATATTAGAAGCTAAATGAATTTGAACAGGACCAGACCTGCAGCTGTGCGGATATGAGTCATAAGTATTATATTATACGAAGTGGTACATAATCGTGCAGCAATAGAGAGAGGTTTAATAAGTGGTACATTGCGTGTACCGTTGTGCAGTACTGCGTCAAAAAAGGTGGTACATAACGTGGACCACTAAACCTGTAAGAGTTAAGCAGTTTGTTCCTGTTGACCGCGGAAATAAAAATGCTTTTATTTTTCGGTAATATTTTCTCAGATGATGGAAAAGTTATTAAAGATATCGAACGGCGTGATGGCAAGTATTAACAGGAATTTCGTGTGTTGTAATATGAAAGTATGAAAGATGTATGAAAAAATGTGTGTTGCAATAGGAAAGTGTGGCGCTCTTCGCTTTTTACCTACCCCTTGTATTATTTTTTTTTCCATTCTGTCTTCCTCATATTCTATCGCAAATGTTTAGCAGCTTTCCCGTCAATGGCTTACGCATGTGACTTCCAATACACGGCTCTTAATATCTTAATATTTCACGTCATTCTTAACTGTTCATGCCGTTATACTCCGAACAGCTTCCGATTAATATTGGATTCACCCATATCATAACATAATTTACTACCGTTGATTGTATGTAAGACTTTTACACAGTCATATCACAACTATGTCACAGAAATCAAACAATGTTCATTATTAGATCATGAGCGCCTACATTATGGTAACATAATTTAAAACTGATGATTGTATTTGAAACGTTTACACAGTCATATCACAACTATGTCACAGAAATCAAACAATATTCATCATTAGATCATGAGCGCCTACCTTATGGTAACATAATTTAAAACTGATGATTGTATGTGAAACTTTTACACAGTCATATCACAACTATGTCACAGAAATCAAACAATGTTCATTATTAGATCATGAGCGCCTACATTATAGCAACATAATTTAAAACTGACGATTGTATGTAAACCTTTAAACAGTTCTATCTCAACTATGCCACGGAAATCGAACAATGTTCATTATAAGATCATGGGCGCCTATGTTCTTCTTCCTCTTATTTTAGGCTTGTTGGCCTATTATGGTCCTGCATCATCGTTTACCTCTTGTGACTTCGACTGCCAACTATCTTTCCATCTTTTGGGAGGTCGTCCTGAAGGTCTGCTTGCTTGGGGGATACTGCCCCTGGCCATTCTTACGGCTCTTGGATCCGCCATTCTGGATACATGTTCGTTCCAAAACTTTCTTCTCTGTCGTTCCAATGTGATAATATCTTCAACTTCGCACATCCTTCGGATTTCTGCACTTCGTACTCTATCACGAAGGGTTTTGCAAGCGATACTCCTGAGTACCTTCATTTCGCTGGTTCGAAGGAGATTTTTAGTTCTGACAGTGTCGGGTCTGGACTCTACGCTGTATGTCATTATGGGACGGACACAGGTCTTGTATATGCTCACCTTGCTTTGGATGTTCATATACTTGTTTTTCCAGATAGTGTTATTTAAACATCCGGAAATACAATAGCTGCTGCCTTGGGTACCATATGTTAGGAAAAGAAAAGTCTTTGGTACCCTACACTAATATAATTTAAAACGGACAATTATATGCAAACCTTCATACACAGTCATATCTCAACTATGTCACAGAAATTGTAAAATATTCATTTCAAGATCATAGATAACATTATTTACTACCGCCCACCTTATAGTAGCCACTAATTTACGCCCACCTACGCCATAACTACTAACACCTGTCCTATGGTAACATAATTTACTACCGTCTATTATACGCAAAACTTTCATTAATATCACAACTATGCCACCGATATCGAACTATATCTATTAAATCACACGTGTCTTTCCTATGATAACAATTTACTACAATTAATTGCATGTAAAACTTTTATACGGTCATATCATACCTATCTTTAATTTTCGGCTTTAACACTTGCCTGACTGTGTTTAAAAAATCCGCCAACCACGGTGCTGGACGCTAAGCGTCCAGTAAAAAATTTATATTTTAAATTAAAATTATGCAAAATGTGCTAGGTTATTTTTTGTAATTAGATATAAAAATCCTTTTATTGTGTATTAAAACGTCGAATAATCAAATAAAATTTAAGTCCTGGACACTCGCTATCCATCACAGGGAGGCAAGTGTTAAGAGAACAAGGTGTCTTATGAAATAAAGAAGAAGGAATACGAAAAGGAAAGTTATACGTCTTCATCTCAATGTCTCGATGTCATCTCGAGACAACGATATTACATCCCTTCCCTTGAAGCAACCTTTAATGCCGCGTTGTGGAGACACACTCAATGTTATGTTATTATATGCCAGGAAAATCCAAACCACATTTGTACCCGCTAACTAGGGACAAAACTCAAATAATTATATTAGGAGTTATCTTAATCCGTCAGTTTGGATTTATCATCGTACACCTTATGTACCCCACATGGGACTTATTATGTACCCCATAGCGGTGGTGGAGGAATCGAACTGAACGGAATTCTTGAAAATCACTTCTGAAATTTTTGGCTCGATTATTATCGCAGTATCACAAAATGTGATCTGCAGATTTATTCAGATGGCCATATTTTTACAACCAGAGCGTGAATAGTCTAGTAAACATATTATTTATTATTGAAATTCCCTTTTAATACACATTTTAATAAATGATTTCACTTGAATTTATCAAGTAGGTGTAATGAAATGCCTTTTATAAATTCAATAACAATGTATCCTTAAGTTGTTGTTTAATAACGATAATAATCCTTTGCAAATTTACATATACCTATATCTACAAAAGGATTCAACCCACGTTTTACATTTTCTGAAAACATTAAAGAAATATCACGCTGCTTTATATTGGATAATTGTTTGAACACTTAATTTAACCATGAAATGGGAATTTATCTTGCTTTAATTATCAGTCATGAGTGTTAGTATTTTTCAGAAGACGACACCAAATGTCTTGGCTAAAACTCTCTTTAGCTAGACAAATAGGTTGTATAGTATCTATAACTTGTTTCGCATACGAATGTTGAGTGTGATAAGAAGTTGTTGATATAATGTTGATGTGGTTCTTGAGATATATTATGATTGGAATTATGTTTATGGTAACTTCGGATTAAAATGTTTCTAAGGATGTGGATGGAGGGTGACTTTTTTTAGCTGATTAATTGTCGTGTTTTAGACAAATATATGAAATGAGTGATTAAGGAATAAGGCCAACTGAATTGTTTGAATAAGGAATAAGATCAACTGAAATGTTTGATTAAGGAATAAAACCAACTGAAATGTTTGATTACGGAATAAAATCAACTGAAATATTTAATTAAGGAATAATATCAACTGAAATGTTTGATTAAGGAATGAGACCAACTGAAATATTTGATTAAGGAATAAGATCACCTGTAATGTTTGATTAAGGAATAAAACCAACTGAAATGTTTGATTAAGGAATAAAATCAACTCAAATGTTTGATTAAGGAATAAGACCAACTGAAATGTTTGATAAAACCAACTGAAACATGTGATTAAATAAAATGTGTGATGAAATATGTGATTAAGGAAAATAATCAACACAGGCTTTACCTAGTGAAGCTGTTCTCTACTATACATCGACAAAATGATATTTTTTTAGCATTGTTATGTACTCTAAGGTTAAAACTACGTTTGTAAAGATTGTATTATGGATGGTAAACCAAAGTAAAAAATACATATAAAAATCCATTTGAGTTGCATATTCTTTGCATGTATTCATTTACTCTTGCTCTTATTAAATACGCTTTCAACAAGTGAATTTCATGTTAATATTTCATAAGAGGATTTAAAGGATTTTCATTTTCGTTAAGAGATATAAATAAGCATTGTCTGTGTGTCTGATTGAAAAATCAATAGTATTTTTTTAAACACATTTTGAGATATTAAGGTCAATAGAGTGTTTGTTTAAAATAAATCTAATTGCGTTTAAAATAAATCAAATTGTATTTAAAATAAATCAAATTGAAATTACTTAATAAACTAGCAATTTCTAAAGAATTTTCTTTACCACTGGATCTGTTCAGTAAAATATTGTATTGTATTGTATTTCACTTTCGTTGTATACAGAACAGCCTGGTTGGCTTATTGCCATGTGGCAATCGCTTCCAACCAACCAAAAAGATATTCAAAAGGAACTTAGTGAAATTAAATTGAAATCCTTTTTTAAAAAAATCTGGGTTCCAGCGGGGATTGAAACTGCAACTCCTGAGTCAGCAGACATGCGTCTTATCAACTAAGCCATGGAGGTCATCGTAAATAGAATAAAAAATAATTAAAATTTGAAATTGTGTAAGAAAGTGTATCATATATATACATAGAAGAGACTAAGGATGTGAATCGAGATGGGAAATTATGGCACCCTATTATATCTGCCTACCCCAATAGGGAAATGGCGTGATAGTTATGTAAACGTAAAAACATATTCCTGAAATATTTTCATTCTTCGGTAGAAAAAGTTTATAAGTCCATAATTATACTATAAAAAAATAAATTTTGTCTTGTTCAATAAACGCAACAAACAAGTTATTGACCAACTCATCTGTAAATAAAACATAAAACCGAATTCATCTGATAAATAAAACATAAGACGAATTAGGGGTCATGCAGTTTAACCTGTACCCCGCGTTAAAAATCAAATTCCACGAATCCTGTGCGTGGCACAATTTCGGCGTTTTTAAATTTCAAAGTTTAAACGCGTATTTTGTTTAGAACCACTGATATTTGACTACACCACCAAGTAAACATGGCATTCAAGTAATTTTCTGATAATAAAAAATAGTCATTACTCTTAAGGAAACTCATTAAATAAAGGAGATAAACTAAACATTACGTAAAATACACAAAGGAATGCTACAGATCAGATCACAGGCGTTTGTGCTTCCCGCGAGGAACACGTTAATTGGTTTTACGTACACATAATATACAATAATATTACTACAATATATATACAATAAGAACACTACATGTATATATATATATATATATATATATATATATATATATATATATATATATATATATATATATATATATATATATATATATATATACAATAATTATTATTGTACATACAATTATTATAATTGTATTTATTTAGCACTTTTATTACAAATACAATCGGGCTGCCTTATTGCCAGGGAGTAACCTCTTCCAACCTACCAGACAAAAGTAAATGAAGCAAGTTACAAGGTCGCATAAATCATTCAAATGACTATCCATTCCCACGAAATCCATAAACACATATGTAAGCATATGCCTACAAACCCCACAAAGACGGGCGATCACCCGAACATTCCTTTTCATATAAAGTGAGATATAATCAATCAAAGGAAAAGGAAGGGATGGTGAAGACGAAGGAAAAGAAAAAAAAAATTCAGCAATGAAATACGTTATTTTACTAATTAGAAATTAAGAGTTGTTTCAGTCGTTTCTTATTGTGTATGTGTATATACAATAATAATACTACAATAAAGGTCCGCTGCTTGTCAATGTACTTGTTTCATTTAAAATATCTAGCTTTTATTTTCTTTTTCAAAAATATCATTAATTTGGTTCAACCATACTAACCTAAGTCTTCTACCATAAATTCAATTACATTTGCACTTTATATTTGTTTTGTTAATCTTAATAAATCAACATAATGAAAAGAATACCCTTAACAGAAACATTTATTTCACAACAATGACAACTGTTTAAACCAACAGCAATTACATCGACATTTAAACCGAAAGACCCAATAAAGAAATAAAAGAAAGAAAGCCCGATCTCGGCGAGAACGGAAATCTGTTGATCTTAACCCAGAGCAAATGAAAAACGAAACACCCAATCTAACTCCCTCACAGGCATTGAACCCTACTAAACGAATTTACACAATAAAAAATATCTTGAACTTAATAAAAAGAATGGATTTTCTTTTTGCCCTCTTTTTGATTATCAACAGGTTTAGTTCTCATATAGTTTTATTCTATCTAACACGAATCTATATCATGGTTAATTGGAAAAAAATTATAAAAAGTATTTTATAATAAAATACCACCAAAACAGTACAACTCTGTAACCAACTGCCCATTGCTATAAAACTTACATCCTCATTTATTAATATATTTATTTAACACTTCATTGTAAAACAATCTGGGGGTATTATTGCCAGATAGTAATGTGTTCCAACCAACCAGAAAGCTTGCTTCAAAAAGCAACTTAAAAATCTTTAACCACTAAAGTCTAAAAGTTTCTGAATTAAACTCGTTAGAGCATATATGGGCAGATACAACGTCAGCAAGGCGATGTTATAGATCAGTGTTTCCCAACCGGTGGTCCGCGGCCCGGTGCCCGGCCGCAGAGACTTTCCACCGTCTGTCAGAGACAGCACTGCAGTCAAGAATATCCAATATATTAGCAAAGATGCAACAGCAGGTTTCGCATTAGTTTGTTGAAAAAACCCCATTGTTTTTGTTAAATTTTAATTGTATCAGACAATGTTACATTTAAAATTGTTTAACTGTTATACTCATATGTATATTTGTTAATTATAGTTACATATGCCCATCTGTCATAATATAAGATTTAAAAAATATTAAATAAAAAAAACATTTTTATTTCAGTATTAGTGGTCCGCGAAAATTTTTTCCTTTTTTTACCGGTCCACAAGTCTAAAAAAAGGTTGGGGAACACTGTTATAGATACCTCTATCCTCAGTTGTATGTCAATTAGAGCCGATGGAAGACGTGTTATTTCGTTATATTCTAAAATGTAAAATTAGATATCGTATAGTTATCAAGATTCTTTCAAAAGAAGGAAAATGTCTGACAAAAATTAAACATTTAGATTCGGACGTCATTTAATTTTACCAGGTTTTTCCCTTCCTTTGAAAAAAAAATGATAACCACGTCATATTAATTTTTTAACAATTCAGAAACATTACGTAGTTTATAGGCTCTCTCGTCATATATAGTCTTCCAAAAAAAAAAAAAGGAATTAAAAAAAAACATGCCAGCTGCTACGATCGTCTCACTTCGGTGTGCCATCGGATCCAATACAGCGATGTGGCCGGTATGTTTGCAGGTGTGCAAGAGCACATTCACTTAAAAAAATCCCCGGTACAGCTTCGCTTTCTAGCTTGACATGGGTATGGCGAAGGGATCCTCGACGGTGACGCCCAGCAAAGACCACTACAATAGTAACACATTCAGCTTAAGATGTATTGTAGTGTTCATTGTAACAATAGTCATATACACTAACCGTGTCTATGTGTTATCAGTGTACGTATGGTTGAATTGCCAACACGTGGAATAACAAACTGCGATTTCCGTACCTAGATGATTCTTAACCGAAAATTCGCAACTATATTGTCTTACAGTCACGCTCTTCGACATGTCCGCATTACCAATTCGGGTATTTTGTTAAAAAAAATCATATGAATTAATAAATAAATATTGAACATGGTTTTCAGAATTTATCAAAATGGACCAAACACAAGATAAGAAATCGAAATAATATTCTTAAATTATTTATTCTTTATATTTATTTCGAGAGTTCAACACCCTTAACAGAATAAGAAGAG
The DNA here is from genome assembly GCA_949825065.1 of Odontocerum albicorne. NCBI lineage: Eukaryota > Metazoa > Arthropoda > Insecta > Trichoptera > Odontoceridae > Odontocerum > Odontocerum albicorne. The sequence continues at coordinate 47,905,449 of OX463842.1, read as the reverse complement.
GACATTTAGTAACATCAGCCCTGCTCAGCCCTCGGGACTTTGGGAATTTGTCAATTAAAATTTCAATTACGCCCGACAATGAGGCCCCAAATCGCTTCCGACAAAACGTCGCCGTTAAGCCTTAATCCCCAATTCCCATGTAAATGAATTTCTGAAAAAAAAATGCACGTGAAATATACACCCTTCCTCGCGCTGAAATTAATTGCATATTGGATGAGATACGTGAGGAAAAAAAATTTGTAGACAATTTTAAACAGAAAGTTCATAAACATGTAATTTCATTGAAAATATAAAAAATGAACGATTTTTATAGTACATACAAATTTATGCGTACGCTCAATGTCTCACTTAGTCCTGTTTTTGTGTACGCTCAATGTCTCACTTAGTCCTGTTTTTGCCGATAAATTGTATTATTGTTTTATATTGCCGTTGTATATAATACAAACTGGCCGATTAACTGTATTGTGCCAATATTTTCCAACCAATTAGAAAGATAGGCATTGAACTGGTTAAATGTTAGAAATAGACGCCAAATTCACATACTGTCTATTGTATAATATCCTTAACTGTCTCGCCACCCCCTCTTATCTCGTCGAAAATTTTTAGCGTCTTTCCAATCATGGATTATCGCTACTCTCAAACAGAGATTGTCTATTGGCCTTTCCAGTTCACCGCTCCTCTTTTTATACGTCGTCCTTTACTGTCCATGCAGTGAGACTCTGGAATCAGTTACAAACCAATATAAGACTCGCTCCGTCCTTGGCATGCTTTAAGAAGCGACTGAAAAAACTCTTAATTTCTAGTCAGTAAAATAAAGTGTTTTATTCCTGATTTTTCTTTTCCTTTCCTCTCCACCATCCCTTCCTTTTCTTTTGATTGATGATATCTCACTTTATATGAAAAAATATGTTCGGGTGATTGTCTGTCTTTGTGGGGTTCGTGAGCATGTGCTCACGTATATATGTTTATGGATTTCGTGGGGATGAATAGTCATTTGAAAGATTTATGCGACCACGTAACTTGCTTCATTTATTTTTGTCTGGTTGGTTGGAAGAGATTGCTGCCTGGTAATAAGCCCGCCAGATTGTATTTGCAATAAAAGTTTTAAATAAAGAAATGAATATGTTAATAAGGCCATAAGTATAAACCAGAATAAAATTAATATTTTTTAATCTTAGTTCGAACTGGAATTGAGCCCGTAACCCCCGAGTTCGTAGACAAGCGTCTTACCAACTAGGCCATATAAACTTTCAAAAATGGTTGTGCCCAGTAGTGTGATAGTGTAAAACTTGGTGTATGGAAGGAAAACCTGAGCATTGAATGGAAGTGATAAAGGCATAATCAAGGCGGTAAATATGTGTGTATTGCATATAATACTTGTATTTGGATTAATAATATTTGGAGACTAATAAATGATCAGAAAAAGGGTTACTGTGTGGTAGAGACGGTTGTTATAAGTACAATAAAGAAATAAATCGTAAGATAGTTTAGCCACATTGAGAAAATACATAACATACGAAACAAATACCATATATGTCTGAAATGAATGGTGAACGGATGAAGTAGGCCGAGAAACGATTCAAAGGAGATAATTGAAGAAATTTTAACCGACGCAAAAGTATGAAAAACAAGACATGTGTGGTGAGATGTATTTAGAGTTGGGTGCATGGAAAGAAAGGCGTGGAAATATGTCCTCTTTACCTACCCCAAAAGAGATATGATGTGATTGCATGTATGCAGTATGTACACGCTAGAAGCACTTAAAATAAAATCTAATAGTTTATGAATTATGAGTTTTTTTTTTACAAAACAATTCATTTTTGGAGTTTTTTTGTTTTTAATTAATAAGAAGAATACAAGACACAGGTAAAGATTGAGATACAAATTTTATTTGAAATGAATAGATACAAGACAATTAAAAGAAAACAATTGAAGATATATAACATAAATTTATTTGAAATGAATAGATACAAGACAATTAAAAGAAAACAATTGAAGATATATAACATAAATTTATTTGAAATGAATAGATACAAGACAATTAAAAGAAAACAATTGAACATATATAACATAAATTTATTTGAAATGAATAGATACAAGACAATTAAAAGAAAACAATTGAACATATATAACATAAATTTATTTGAAATGAATAGATACAAGACAATTAAAAGAAAACAATTGAAGATATATAAAATAAATTTATTTGAAATGAATAGATACAAGACAATTAAAAGAAAACAATTGAAGATATATATAACATAAATTTATTTGAAATGAATAGATACAAGACAATTAAAAGAAAACAATTGAAGATATACTATATAACGTAAATTTATTTGAAATGAATAGATGCAAGACAATTAAAGGAAAACAATTCAAAAGATATGACCTAAATTTATTTGAAATGAAAAGAGATACAAAAATGTATTGAAAGTAAAATTAATGTAGTGGAAATGAGAGCATGGTATAGGATATGTAAAATAACTGTGTATGAACAAAATAAGAAATTGGAATGTTAGAGAAGAATGCAGTAGTTAAAATAAATAAAAAAGCTTTGAGATGGTTTGGCCACGTAGAAACATTAACGATGAAAGATTTTTAAAAATGACGTATTCAAGGAGTATAGAATGTATGAGAAGATTAGAAAGATCTAGAAAAACGTGTCACAACGAAATGAATCAAATTCTGATAGTAAAAATCCTTTATAATAGGAGAGTATGCTTAGTGTATGGACCGGTGATATGGCGATAGGCTAAAATCATACTCGTGATCGAATGTGATGTTCAACCACCCTGTGGATGAAATACGCGTGTTTGTATATTGTGTGTAAGCTGTTGCACTTAAGCAAGCTCACAGTCATGACAGATCGAACCTCAAGTTCCAATGGCAAGGATATCGAACGGTCAGTAGATTTAATATGTTGTAGCCTTCCGTTAAGTTAAGTTTTATATAGCCCTTTTTGTGTTGCTTTAAAGTTATATAGTAATTTATGGTTAGAAACATATAAGTTACAGAAATACATTAATTCAAATGAAAAATTGTCTTAGAGTCAAAGCAGTTCGGAAGTCAATCAGCCAGGAGTAGAACCAGGCGCGCCTCCTTGCTTAGTGTGAATGCTAACCATTAGACTACAGCCGCCGAAATGGAATGATGGTAATGATATATCATTCATCTACATCTTTTTTAGTTATCTTCGATCAAATATTCCCCCTTTTTTTAGTTCCATTAAATATTTTCATCAAAACAGTACATTGACACGGAACGACTTCATTTCAATAAAACATTTTAACAATGATAGTGATGGATTGCAACACCAGTTGACAAGTTGACATTTATAAATACCGCAATACAATTTACAAGCTCAAATAATTCGTGTAAGTGCTTTGACATTTCCAATTCATGCGCAACATCGGAGTCCACAATTAATTGGGTCTACAGTATATTATTTTCTTCTCTCTAATTATTTTCTTACTGCGTTACTTGGAATTTTATCTGCTTTGAGATTTTTCTATACGATATGTAAGATTTTTGATACTGGCTTGGAATATATTTTTTTGAGCTAATCAAGAAATACATATTTGCTTTCTTGTTACTTTTCCATATTAAAAATTATAATAATAATTTTGTTTGCATGGTTAAATAAACATCTAGTCAGCTGCTTGTTTATTTATATATTTATACATGACAAGAAATATTATAAATACATCATTTATTAAAAATAACAAATATTTTTAAGCGGACACAAAATTTTTATGAATCTGGTTTTGTTGCCTATCAATTGTCGTGCCCTTAGTAACCCAGGTTTTGGCCTGTGTCATACTGAGGATATACTATATAACACGAAAAAAAAAAAAAATTTCGAATGTTCATTAAGAGCCACTCAGGTGCAAACTTATCATCGATAACGTACCCATCGAGCAAGTCATGCGATTCACTTACCTAGGTGTAGAGATCTCCAGCAACAGTGACCTATATAATGAAGTACGAGCACAAACTAATAATGCGACAGCTTTGGCTGGCTGCCTGCGGGACACTATATGGAGAAACAAACACATGCTAACCGAAAGTAAGGTCAGGATATATAAGACATGCGTCCGCCCCATCATGACATATGGGATAGAAGTGAGAGCCGATACCAACAGGACAAAAAAACCTTAGAGATCGGATCAGAAATGAGACGATAAGGTCTGTCTGTGGTGTTGAAGACATTGAGGTGGGGAAGAAGCAGAAGGCACTTCTGGAGGGATCATGTGGACTGCATGGAGGATACAAGACTGTCAAAAATCAATAAGACTGAAAACCCTAGCAGCAGGGGATTACCAGGAAGGCTGCCGAAAAGGTGGAAAGACAGCTGGACGTCATCATCCTATGACAACCCACCGTCACAAACAGGTCATACGACCTAGACCAAGAAGAAGAAGTTCATTATACAATACCCCGTTGCTAACGCCCATAAACTTAATTATTATTACGTGATTATTGCTATAGAGCAATTTCTTCTAACTAACCAGCTCATTTTAGATACATTAAACTGTTCGATTCATAACAGATTTTACAAAAAAAAGTACATGTTTTCATTTAAATTAAAATTTAAAAAAAAACAAACAAATGACAAATCTCGATCAATGATGATAGAACTAGAGGAAAGGGATTCGTAAGAATAAGGAAGGGTTGCAAAAGAAAATTAGAATGAAAGGATATTCTGAGTGCTGTAATATTTTTTAATTCTCTCTTAAACGCAAATAAGAATGGTGGGCACCCGATAAATCTTGGAAGTTCATTCCACAGTTATCATTCGCATAATGAAAAATCTCTTATATGTATCGTAAAACGGCCTCCAGAGATCAATGAACAAGTCTTAAAACCCAGAAGTGGCACGTGGTATTCTTTTCAGTAGCTTTTTTTGTTCGTTTGGTTTTCCTTGAGGACTTTCTTTAGATATTTTTCGTTTGTGGAAAAATATTTTAGCTTATCCGTAAAATCAATAGGTCGTATTGTTTACAACATAGGTGTATACAGGCATCTTGTAGTAGACCAACCGGCGTTGCTTCGAAAGGAATGACGCACCTTAAACATGATCAGATATGGATCAGACCGCACTGCATATGATATGCATAAGTGGGTGCACAAGTGGGGACTAGCTGAAACACTTTTGTGCCTCCATCTATGAATGTAGGCAGGTTCGGACTATAGACCACATCATTAACAGCTGCCGTGCAGGAGTCACAAACAAACACGAGATTCTGCTACCTGTCTAGAGGGTTAAAACAACACGTAGGAAAAGTATAAAGTATACAATGGACATTTTAAAAATTTAATCATCGTCATCTTATATGGTTCAAGAAAATTTAATTACACGTTTGACGATTTTCGATTATAAAAGATTCCCATTTTAAACTTGAAGGTATAAATTTGGCCCTATTTTCGCACCGTTTTACATTGTTTTATTTGACATGTGTCATCTTGACATGTGTCGTTTTAAATTGTTTTATTTGACATGTGTCATCTAGAGACCAGGCAAATTAATCACACGACGTTTCAAATTGGAAGAACTTATAAAAATCTAGCAAACATTTTACAAAAACATCACGTTCTCTTGTAAATACCATTCGCAAACTCCATGTTGTTATTTTTAGTCGTAAACATGTACCGAGTGACTAATCAGTCAATTCGAAACGTCCGGTTCAAGTATTGATGCAATAACGCTAGTGCACGAAAAACATAGTTTTCGTTCAAATTAACCTCTTGAGACCTGGCGTCCATTATAATGGGCACAGAGTTCATATGCCCTTTGTAAAGAATTTTGTGGTATACTTATATTCCTAATGATAACAAATGAAGTGTAGGATACTGTATTATCGACTTTAAACGTTTTGGGCGCCATCTATCTAAACTAATACGACATAATGTTGCCTTTGCTGTAAATATTACACTCAGAAGTAAGAATGTTTTTTTTAAACCTTAGAATTAATGCAAATCTAAAAAGGTTTAATATCGCTAGAGAGTGAAAATACTGTAGAAAATCCAATAACCTCAATTCGTCACTATTCGCAACGATTAGACATTTCCAAAAGCTCCATGCAACTAATTTTAACCAAAGATCTTGATGTATACGCATATAACATTCAGTTGTCTCAAGAACATAAGCCTGCAGACTTATGCTGTATTTCTGATTTTTGTAACAAAATCAACTTCAGCATCGAACCCCATTTTCACCTCAGCAGAAGAAGTACAGAAGAGAAAACCCTCGTGTATGGAAAACAATCAATACATTCGGGTCAAGTCACAGTACGGTGTGGTTTTTGGGCTGGAAAAATTATAGGGCCACCTCTAGGCTTTCTCTTTTCAAGCTTTGTAGAAAAAATCTACGCGAATAATCCACAGCTTATCGATGAGCTCAAAAACAACATTTGTCGAGTTATTCACAAAATCGAGTTGTATTTGTGCGAAAATGTAATTTAAAAATTCCCTTAAAGAGTGGTCATCTGAAGGAACAACCGAGGGGGACGTTTGACAAATATATTGTTTCAAACATAATTCCCATTTCTTCACTTGACGCTGAAATAAATAAATGGGCAAGTTTCAAAGTAATATTAGTTTAAAAAAATATCCAAAATATGGCATTCTATGGTATATTATATGTAATATTGACTTCAACTCGATAATTTACCCAGAATTTGTACTGAGACACAAATTTGGGAAAATCTTCCCCTTTTCTTTCAGTTTTTATAACTTTGTTATATCAAACCACAAAGTATGATCAGTTTCAGTTTTAACGTTGTGAAACTCCGAATATTTAACAATAAACTACTTTCTTATTTCCCTAATTACATTTATCACCCTACACGTGTTTCTATCTTCTATATTTCAACCTTTCTAACTCATACTTCATATCTCTCTACCTTTTGTCGTTTTTACCTCAAATCCCGAGGCTCTCTTCGGAGGTGGCTGATACCGTGCTGATTTGTGGTGGAACCTCCATCAGCATGGTTCCACCTTAAATCAACATGGTACTCCATAATTAGATCAAAACGATCACTTCCATGGGATAGATCAATTCGCTTACGTTACGGTTGAGACTACACTATAAGCCAAACGGTATCCGACGTGCATCTACTTAACGCACTGGGCTTTCGTACGGAAGATCGCAGTATTCGAGGTACAAGGATACCTATGAATTTGATCATATCTATCCTTGAAAAACGGTAAAAAAATGTCCATTTGCTCAGATCGTCTCGCTTCAAATATGTCATCGGATCCAATACAGTGGTGTGGCCGGTGAGTTTGCTGATGTGCAACGTCTCATTAACTTAAAGAGGAGAAAAAAGAGACGAAAGTTCCACGGCAGAGCTTCACTTTCTAACTGAATTAATGTTGGAATGACCAGAGAATTCTCAACTACAAGATCCAGCAACGACGACGGCTTATAGATAAATTGATTACAAACAAGCCCTGAAGGTGAAAACTGCAACGTTTCGTCGGCACAATATGCCAAATCACTTAATACAGCATTCCAAAATACGTTATACAGGTAACATTTATGAATTTACTACATAAAGTTATATAGTTAATATACTAACTACTAGTAAATATCAAATATTTAGAACGAACAGTAAGTCGACTCATTTTCCTGAGCAGACGCCCAAAAGGTTAAGTGCTTTTCCAGTGCACAGTGACTTGGCACGCAGGAAACAATTACCAGGGACATTAGCTTTTACCAGACATTCCCATTAGCCCAATGCCTTCGCTACTCTTCTTACACAACTATTGTTTAATACATGAAATGTATACAGTTAATCTGGACAGTGGCGTGACATAATCCTTGGCTTTTAAAATAATATTTACTTATAACCTGAAATAGCTTTACTTTTTTGTAGATTTGAAGATGCTGTGACATACTGAAATATATTAGTTACAGTATTGTAACTTTGAAGATTATGTGACACACTGAAATATATTAGTTACAGTTTTGTAACTTCGAAGATGATGTGACACACTGAATTATATTAGTTACAGTTTTGTAAATTTGAAGATGATGTGATGCACTGAAATATATTAATTACAGTTTTGTAAATTTGAAGATGATGTGACACACTGAAATATATTAGTTACAGTTTTGTAACTTCGAAGATGATGTGACACACTGAAATACTCGTATATTAGTTACAGTTTTGTTACTTTGAAGATGATGTGACACGCTGAAATATATTACTTACAGATTTCACTATAATTTATTAAAATTTTAATGATAACATTAGTTTGCCGAGTCGATACATATTTGAATGGTTGAATTAAAATAGGCACTAAGTACCAAAAACAAAACAAAAAAACTAAGTATGCCTTTTCGTTCTATATGTCATATATAATGAAACTGCATACTTAGGGTTTTTTTTTTGGTTCTGGCCTATTTTAATTCAACCATTCATTTATAATTAAACTTTATTCTGTGTAATACATGCACTCAATTGTATTATCCTGAACTGATTATTGACACGGGGGGAGATCTGTTTATATACAATAGTTTATAGAGTCACAATAATAAATTATATTTCAATGCATCAAAGAGCAAAATTATGTCGTATCATTGCTCATACGTCTTGAAATTCTATGGATATACACTAGAATCTATACCTTTACCCCGCACAGGTAATATTAAAGATCTGGGTGTCTTGTTCCACAGCAATCTCGCATTTGGTCCTCACATGGAAATTATGTGCAGCCCAGCTTATAAAACTCCAGGATTTGTAATGAGAAAGTCGTTTGAAAACCAAATGGTGCTCAAAACGTTAATTCATTGATCCATAGCAAACTAGCAAGCAATGCTTACATTTGGAGCTCGGTGGGGGCGCAGAACTCACTCATGGTGGAGAAGGTACAAAAAAAATATCTACGATATCTCTATATAAGTGAGTTTGATGTCTATCCATGGCTTTATCCCACTCAGTTTCTGCTGGGCATGCTCGGGTATAACTCCTTGAGCGTAAGAAGAGATGTGCGTCTCCTATACGTTGTCAAACTCGTTCGAGGAGTTGTGAGCTGTCCAGCATTACTACAAAGATTAGCGTTAAATGTTCCTAACAATTACACTAGACTGCGCCGAGAAGAACTGTTTTCAATAAAATACGCAAGAATGGGTCTTCCAACCGCCATACCTGTTGGAAGGGCCTTAACTCTTTTGAACGGGACTGCTTCGGATATTGACATATTTCATATCACATTACCAAAAGCAAAAGTAAATTTTCTTCTAAGATTGAACGCGTTAGAAAGCACTCATCAACGTATTTAAGTGACTTTGAATATATGTGTATGTTTGTGTGTATATATGTATGCATTTACATATTTTTTTATTTTATGTATTTTTTTTATTTTATATAATTGTTTTAATGTTAACATTTCTTTTTTTTTTTTAACGTAATTAGGCTAAGCCTGTTTTGAGAAAATAAATAAATATGCATGATGGAACAAACCAGAAACTAACGTGGCGGTATTTTGCGAATCTTTTGAAAAATATTCTGCAAGCGAATGAAAAAGTGGCATCTTCAACGTGTGAGGCGGTATCTCCTCCGTTTAATTATTTTACGAATATATATTTGACGTAGTTTATGAGAACATTTAAGCTCTAACGGTAGAAAGAAACTCCTTTAATAAACATTTCCTTCTTTTGTCGAAAGATAATTAAAAGCAAAATAGAGCACTTTGAGATGGTTTGGGCAGAAAAGGTGTATTAAGTGATGAAAAAGAGCACTAAAAGGTGATTGGGGTATAAATGTGGCGACCGTATGCGCGGTCACTGAACCCACGAGACGACTTTGCACACCTTCACAATCCGAGACAATCAATGGACAAAGTCCACGCGTCGGTCATTCAACTCGCTACCAACCGAGAGGGCATTCCATGAGGGAAGGAGTAAGCAACATATATTGCGCGCCTGTCTCCCAAAACAGAAAGAATACCTACACGCGACAACAAACGTATTGTAAACGCAGAGGCGAGACAGAGATATATCGTGTGCGCATTCTCGCACACATTCAATAAACATTATAAATACCGACGTCTGTCAATAAAATCCCTCTTTACACATTCCGATTTCGACGAGTTTTTATTTATCAACAATCATCCTCATCATCTCTCCTTTAAGGAACAACCGTTCCTAAATATATAACGAATGAATAAAGTATAAGGAAAGGAAACGAAATGCATATGTGAATGCAAGGCATTTTAGCGAATGTCCTTGAAGGACGCGCTGATGATTTTGATTGTTTGGTATTTAAATAAAATACGTCAATTAGCGATGCGGAAAGAGAGAGTGAATGAATCAATGAATAATAAATAGTGATTAATGATGCTTTATTTATCGGTAAGTAGGTATTTATACATTTCAGAATGGGCGCGGGAGAGCGCCCACAATATATTTTTATCTCGCTTCTGTACGTGCAGAGATGGTCGATTGAAATATTGCAGACATCGCAAATAATATTGTGGGTAGACAATTTGTTGGTGAAAACGGTGAGACAGCGCGATGCGTTCTCTTTCTACTGTGGAATGTATCGTAAATAGTATTTGTGGGTAAACAATTTCAATGTTTTGGTATACGACCTTTGGACATATCCAAAGGTCGTTTCATCGGTCGTTGACCGTGTATGTTGACAATATTTCAGCGACGATAGTAGTTCCTACAGCATAGTAGAAAAAAACGAAGGAAAGTATGGTTGTATCTAGTAAATGATATTTTTAAAAGAAGGAAATCTTTAAAAAAATTATAAATCGCAGGAGTTGTATAATAAGATGTATGAATGAGGAACAAGCTTAATGTGTATGTAAAGATAGAAAAACCTGGCTCTGCCTTTTCAGCTTACTTCAATAATGGAACTTATTATTGACGTTTATATGGTTTTACTAGATATCATTTGTTCGACCAATAAAACGTGTAAACGCGTTATCTTTCATATCAAGAAAATTTTGTGTTATCTTTCATGTCGAACACTTTTTGACATCTGTCTAAAATTTTGTGTTATCTTTCATGTTGAACACTTTTTGACATCTGTCTAAAAATAGCCTGAGTAGAGATAGATTATCTTTACCTTGGTGGGATCAGATGAAGTGCGTATTCCAAATATTTTTCACCCACAATTCATCGGTTGGAAAATTCTTCACCGCATATATTTATTTATTTATTTAACACTTTTATTGCAATAAAATCTGGCGGGTTTATTGCCAGGTGGTAATCTCTTCCAACCAACCAGACAAAAGTAAATGAATCAAGTTACGTGGTCGCATAAATCATTCAAATGACTATCCATCCCCACGAAATCCATAAACATATACGCGAGAACATGCCCACGAACCCCACAAAGACGGAAAATCACCCGAACATTATTATCATATAAAGTGAGATATCATCAATCAAAAGGAAAGGAAAGGATGGGGGAGAGGAAAGGAAAAGAAAAATCAGGAATGAAACACGTTATTTTACTGACTAGAAATTAAGAGTTTTTTCAGTCGCTTCTTAAAGCATGCCAAGGACGGAGCGAGTCTTATATTGGTTTGTAACTAATTCCAGAGTGTCACTGCATGGATAGTAAAGAACGACGTAAAGAAAGGGGAACAGTGAACTGTAAAGGCCAATAAACAATCTCTGTTTGAGCATAGCGCTAATCCATGATTGGAAAGACGCTGAAAATTTTCGGCGAGATAAGAGGGTGCGGCGGGACAGTTAAGGATATTATACAATAGAGACAGTATGTGAATTTAGCGTCTATTTCTAACATTCAACCAGTTCAATGCCTTCTGGTATGAAGTTATATGATCGTACTTTCGTAGGTTGAAAATAAATCTTAGACACACATTTTGAAATAATATATTTTTGATAAATATGGACGTTACCATTTGTGGTAGCATTTAAACGGATTGTTTTACATCTATCCAAAGCTGTTTCGTGTACATTTTTACTTATTTTAACCTGTTCACCGCGTTAAAAATCAAATTCCACGAATGCTGTGCGCGGCACAATTTCAGCGTTTTTTAATTTCTAAGTTTAAACACATATTTTGTTTAAAACCACTGATATTTGATTACAACACCAAGTAAACATGACACTTAAGTAATTTTCTGATAATAAATAATAGTCATTACTCTTAAGGAGACTCATTAAATAAAGGAGATAAACTAAACATTACGTAAAATAAACAAAGGAATGCTACGATCAAATCAATGCTTCATGACACTCACCCAATCAAATGCATATAGCACTAGTAATGTTTATTTACGTAAGAGAGACTTAGTAATGTTTATTTACGTAAGAGAGACTCATCGCAGGACTCGATCCGCGCGACAGGTCGTTAATGCTGGAAATATTGAGAAACCAAAAAAATTCGGCGCTCTGTTTATTCAACAATATCTCATAAACTAATATATTATTTGACAAGGTTTTCAGAGATGTCGCTAGAATAAAGGTTATTTTAAATTTTAGTTCAATTTTTATTCCGGTTTTGTGTCATTTTTTTTAAGTGTTTGTGATTTGAAACTTGGATTGTCGTCAGATCACAGGCGTTTGTGCTTCCCGCGAGGAACACTTTAATAAAAATATTGTTTTTCAAGAGTGTCAACATCTGGTAAAATGACGGTCCATAATAATATTTTAGAACCAACTTTGATGGAAGGAAATGAAACGAGGATGTGGAAAAATGCTGAAAAGAGTTGTAGTAATGCGTGCACTGAGAATAATACAAAGGGATGACAGTGTATGACACAAAAGGGAATGAAGTGATAAGGAATGAACATGAACTGATGTAGACGTATTAATAAAAATCAAGAAGTGCACTCTGAGATGGTTGGGTGTGTAGAACTTAATGTAGAAAGAGTAACATAACAAATATACAGTGCAAATGTGAGAAAAATGCTAAAAAGAGTTGTAGTAATGTGTGCACTGAGAATAATACAAAGGGATGACAGTGTATGACACAAAAGGGAATGAAGTGATAAGGAATGAACATGAACTGATGTAGACGTATTAAGAAAGATCAAGAAGTGCACTCTGAAATGGTTGGGTGTGTAGAACTTAATGTAGAAAGAGTAACATAACAAATATACAGTGCAAATGTGAGAAAAAGATGGAGTAGAAGAAGACCAAAGAAACGATGATTGAATCAAGTGAATAATATTTAGAAAGAAGGATATCTAAAATAGTTGAGAAATCGTACGAGTTTTATGATGAGATGTTTTGATGAACTCGTAGAAGAGACGGAAGATGTGTGTTGCGATAGGAAAGTCTGGCGTTTTTCCTTTCTGCCAACCCCGACAAAGAAACGTCGTGATTTTATGTACGAGTATGTTTTAATATATAAATAGAAGTAAAAATGCACACAGAACAGTTTTGGATAAACGTAAAACAATCCGTCAAAATGTCATAAATGAAAACGGTCACAATTATCACTTTTTTTAATGTATGCGGCGAAAAATTTGCAGACGAAGAATTATAATAGAAGTATTGTGGACAAAGAATGTTCCTAGGCTTATATTCTTGCCTAAGCCACAATCTTAGCTGACAGTGGAGTGTTGGAAGAATTGGTTAAGAATGTGCAAAATACACAAAAATTTCAATGTGAACCATGATAACTCAAGCTCAACATTGAGATCACGACGTAAAAGTAAAGAATAATTTATTCAAACAAGTTTATTTGCGCAACTGTGATGAGCGGTAGAGGACGACCCCGTAAATAATGGCGAACAAATAAAATAAAAAATATTCAGAGAATGTAAAATAGTCATATTATAAAAAAACTGAAGGTTTTTCATTTAAAAAAAAATTATTTTGTGATTTAGAAACAGGTAAAAGATGTTTTTCGAAACCTCAAAGTTTGGCCCTCTGTTTCCTCTGCTTAGCCCGGCAGGAATACGACCAGACGGCATAAATTCTGTTTCATCTGCTTAACCCGGCAAGAATACGACCAGACCGCATGAATGATTCAATTAACAAAGGTTTTTTTTTTCATTGGGGAGGTGCTTTATCTTATAATTGATACTTTTCTACCCCATTACATTAAGCGTAATTTTATGCTGAATCCAAAACTACGAACGAGAAAGCTGATTAATTATTCAACCTTTTATATTTGAGTTGGGTTAAGTCAACTAAGAATTTTTTTCTAAGTTTTTTTGTCAGATTCTGTAATATGTACATTGAGGGTGAAAATTCTCCATATTTAGAACAGGCATAGCCAACCGTGGAATTTACACACAACCCCATAGACTACCATAATATTATTTATTTATTTACATAATAAATATTATAATTGTATGAATACATTGTTTATGAAAAACAAGACTAACTACAAAATAAAAAACAGGCCATTTAAAGTGGACACTAAATTTATATGGATCTGGGTGTGTTGCCTTTCATTTGTCGTGTACCTAGTAAACTAGGCTTTTGTCTGTATCTTACTGAGGGCATATGAACATAGAAAAATAAGTAGATGCTCTTTACTGATTGTCGATTAATTATTCAATACCTCTGTCACAAACTCTCATCATATTGATAAGTTGTGAGACTTAATTATACAAGTATCCGGCAGCTGCGGCTGGTCCCGAGGTGCGCTAGTGGGCTGAGCACTAACGCACGTCCAGACGCTGAGTGAACATGAAATATCGCTATCTCACGGTTTACTGTATGTCTCTGTCTGCCCTATATGAATTTGCGTTTCCGTCCTGTGCGTATTGGAGATCACGCCGGTAGTATTGGCAAACTTGGCCGGTCAATTTGAAAGGAATATTTTTTTAAATTTTACTTTAATTTTTTTTTAAATTTTCACTTAATTAAAAATACTCGTACTATTGGTCAGCATTCTTATACATATTTAATCTATACAAATATTTAACATTTTTGGAAGTCATGTTTGCGAATATATAATTTAATTATTGCGAATTATTTCTCCGGTTCAGCGCACCAACGCACCTCCAGACCAGCCGCCGCTGAAGTAAGTATGTACCACGCGAATGAACCCGTGGTTTTCTTATCATTTTAGATAAATCAAAAATCTGTCTCACAATATCCTACATACAATTATCAAAAACATACCATATTTAAGAGTTCACAAAAATGTTTACTGCAATTTAACACTTATGCGAGCTCAAGTACTCAACTTTCCGTCGCAATAACAACCACGCTCTGATCCACTGCCTGAATTTTGTCGCACCTTTGACTTTATTGAATTCGGTTAGTCAGTGTATGATATATTATGAGGGTCAGATAGGTATATTGCATTTGGTCAAAAGATGTTCAAACTCTAAAGATGGGGAAAATTTTATCAGTTATATGTGTTTTGCTAAGTTTGTATTTAATTTATTTTCTTGGTGATAGTGCCAGAGAATGCGTTTGCTATTTTGCGGTTCGTGAATTTACATACTGATTTCCCCAGTCCTCAGTAAAATAAAAAAATTCAAATCACCTCATAAATTAGAGATATTTTAAGACTTAATATACAAATTTGTCTCTATACTTATTTTACAAAATTTGTTTTAAGCCAAGAGTATTTGAAAGATCTGAAAATGTATTAAAGTTAGTGTTGAAAATATTGAAAATTGTTTTTACCCCCTTTTCCGCCTTCATTTCGCGAATATATTGACCTCCTCTCGTAATTGAAAATCAATGATGATCAATTAAACTCTATTATTCTGTAGTTAGTCTTATTATTTGGAAACTTTTATTTCATTTTTTCGTACAAAAACATTAATAAAATGTATGTCCAAGAATGAGAAAGAAAATAACATCTCGTATAAACTTATATAATTATTAATTTCCTTTGAGTTAATTTGTTTCATACAAATTTGACACAAATATACAAAAAGTGAGTTGATTGCCTTTCGATCTTTGACAATCATAAAAAAGAAGTAACACGTGTACCAATTGCTGCTTGGAGGGTTGTAAAGTTTTTACGTTACTCACTTACGTCAATTAATATTACAAATTACTTATGTCAATTAATATAATATTACAAATTAAATGTAGGGAATAAACCAAGGTAAATAAAATATACTTATTGATATGTATTAACATCACCAGATGTTAGAATGATGAGGAAGGGATAGAGGAAGAAAAATAGCATAGAAGAAGAAAAGCAAATGCGATATAACATGTGGGGGAATAATGAAAGATTGAAACAAGGTGAGGAATTCCTCTACTTCAATAGTGTTTTCTCAGATGATGCAAGAGTTAAGAAAGATCAAACGAGGCGTAGCGATAGGAAACAAAATCAATGGGAAACTTAAATATACATATATTCGAACCGGATAATAAAAAATCTGCTAAGATGATAGTCAACAACAGTATTCTAGTTCTGACGTTGGTATATGAGCACAACACATGAATTGCTGTGTGACAATCTCTTCCAGCCAACCAGAAATGTAAAAGGGGCCTTAAGTGAAAACCAGAATGGAATCATTTTTAAAAAAATGAGGATTCCAGCGAGATTTGTAACCGAAACTTCTGGGTTACCTGAGTCACATGTACGTGGAAAAAGATTTGACGGAACTTAATAAATTCTGTAGAAATGCGTGCACTAAGAAGAATACTTGGGCTGACACTATATGACAATATGGAATGATGCGATTAGAGATTAATGTGAACTTATGAGTTGAGTAAGATGAAGAAGAGGTTAGACGGTTTAGACATGTTAAAAGAATGAATGATGAAGGACTTACAAAACAAATATATAGTGCAAATGTGAGTGAAAGGCGTGGTAAAAGAACACTGTGAAATTTGGTTGCATCGAGTTAATGAGATTTTAAAAGAAAAGACGAAAGATGTGTGAGTCTTGCTAGAAAAATCTGGCGATCTGTCTTCTCTGCCTACCCCAACAGGGAAATGGAGTGAAGGTACGTATTTATGTTAAAAAGATTTTAATGTAATATTAAAAAAATAATTATCGCATACATAAAAATGTTTAAGAAATTACATTTATTGTAATTTATTTTTATCAAACATTGTTTTTTCCACTTTTTGTAACGGTATAATCCTACCGGTTTCAAGGCTTTCACCTCATCTTCAGGGGAGCACAAACAGGTGAAAGCCTTGAAACCGGTAGGGTTATACCGTTACAAAAAAGTGGAATAAACAGTGTTTGATAAAAATAAATTACAATGTCTTTAAACCTCCACAACGTTAATGCCTTAACTATAAACAACAAATTACATATAGTATTTACGAGTACATCTCTTTAGTATTAGTGTCAATTTTAAAAGTGATTTATTTATTTTAAATGCGAATTCTGAAATATTTTTTCAGAAAAACAAAGAGTGCAGTCGTAATAGACATGACCAGATGTTACAAACATGTGTCAACAGAAAGCGCAAAACTATACAAAATTACTATAAAACTTTTTTTTAAATTATCTGACTTTTAAAATTGACTTCACTGAAATATTAACTTTCGTACTGAATTGAAATGTTCTCAATTCTTCAAATTACTTTGAAACAACAATTAACTTCGAAATAAACAAACCATATTGTTGTGTGGTATCGTAACAATATTTCGATGTATTCTGAACACGTGTTGTTACAATTTCCCATTTTATCTAATTAAACTTAAGAAACGATCAATCTTTGTTCATATTATAATGATAGTTCTTATATAAACACAAATTAAAATACATTATTTTGACAATACATAGAAATAACTTAAAAAAACATCTTTTTCGATATGTAAACAAAACATATGCTCCAAATTCAAACCTGTATATCGCCAAAACGTCCACAGGTGAATAATTTTTGATTAAGTCCCGAATATATTACACTTTACACACTTTATCGTCTTTTGGTCTCAAATTGTCGTCTCACAAACAAGGAATTTACAAATCCGTCGAAGAACAGATCGAATTGATTGGGTAATGAATGGAAACAGCTGTTATGACCAGTAAACTGTAAAGAGATTGGAGTTAAGCCTGTTGAAGCGGCGCTGCGAGCGGCGTCCTTTTGGTTGTCATGGAAACGACGCCACTAATGTCGCGACGCCATATTTTCTCCACGAGTAAACTTTATGTTATTCAGCGTTTCTCATTTTTTTAAAGCAGTATAATTAGCAAAAGAGTATAACCTCAATAGCCTTAATTTTTAAAGAAACTATGCGGACGCAAATTAAAAACTTTGGCAAATTACACAACATTTGAGAACTTTCGGGCTCGATTCCAGGTGGCACAAAAAAACAGTATGTTATTTCAACATAAGGTTTTTTAACACCTTATTTTATTTATATAACACTTCATTGTTTTGGCCATATAGCGGGCTTGTTACCAGGTGGCAAGCTCTTCCAACCAGACAAAATCAAAGTAATGAAATTGTAATTTTAAAATAAGGGTATAAACCCAACCGGTTTCAAGGTTTTCACCTCATCAAGGTCTGAGTGAATGTAATGGAATGCAATTAGCCTGACCAAGTGGATATATACATACTAAATTATTAGTTATAAGAATTGTTATCTAGTTATAAGTAGTATGTAAGTGTTAACTATTTCATTGAAATTATATATTAAGATCATGACAAATAAAATGACATGTAGGAAACTAAAATTATGTTAGTTCATAGTTATTATGGGATGTACATTTTTGGTCTTTCTGGAGTGATGATGTATAAAGAGTTTGATTTCGCATGATGTTTCCAGTTGTAATTGAGTGTCACTGTTTGTCAGATTGATGAGAACGTGCAATGGGGTTTTGTTTTTATGTAATCAAAAATCGGAAAGAAGTATCGATTTATTTTTTCATGCTAAATATCCTCAGTGAGATACAGGCAAAAGCCTAGTTTACTGGGGATACGACAAATGAAAGGCAACAAACCCAGATCCATTAAAATTGTATATCCAAATTAAATTACCTGTTGTTTTTTTCGTGTCGCAAATTATGTATATTTCTTGTCATGTGTAATAATAAATAAAATAAATACGATTATTTCTTAAGATATAAATATGTATATTGGTATAGCCCTTGGCAAATGTTTGAACTATATATTAGTTTGTTAATTTAAAAAAGTCAATATTATTTAAAATTAAAAGAATATAGAATGCTCGCAATTTTATTTTATTTTAAACATTTCACATTCACTAACGACTTCTGTGGTCTAGTTGGTAAGATGCTTGTCTTCCAGCTCGAAGGGTATGGTTTCAATTCCCGTTGGAAACCAATTTAATTTAAAAGGGATATAGTCTTGTTTTTCACTTTAGACCTCTCAAATATGTTACTGGTTGGCTGGAAGAGGTTGCTTTACGGCAATAAACTCATACAATACGATTAACATAAATATAGACCAATATATGCGTCAAATAATATTTCAAGATTTAGAAGAATTTGGATAATTATAAGATTTATAACTTCAAAACACTTGACAAGATGAAAATATGATTTAAATTTGAAAGATAAATTTGTATTATTTTAAAATATTTGTAACTGATATGTAGAAAAAATTTACGAAACGTAAAGGATGTTAATTATCGTTTCCACTATTATTTATTGACATCGGAATAAAGATATTAGAAGTTAATGCATGGATAAAATGTATATGTTTTAAATAAGGTGACGACAGAGGCTTCAAGATGATTTGGACATGTCGAGAGAATAAAATACGAATATATGACTAAGCGAGTAAACAAATCAAAATTGCAAGATCTATGTGAAATAGGTAGACCGAGGAAAACATCTTTTGATCAAGTGGGTCAAATTTTTAAAGAAGGTACATAAAATGAAAAATACGAATAATAAAAAATAATCTATGATGAGATTTATGAATGTGACAACCTCGGTTGTCTTGTTGGTAAGACGCTAGTCTCCCAACCCTGAGGCTGCAGGTTCGATTGCCGCTGAAACCCAGATGTTTTAAAAAAGTATTCCAGTCTAGTTTTCACTTTAGATCTTTTTCACATATTTTTGGCTGGTAAGAAGATGTTGTCACATAACAATAAGCTCGCCGGTTTGTAATGTATACAACGAAAGTGTTATACAATACAATACAATGTGTAAGTTGTGTTGGGTAGAAAAGTTGGGAAATATGTTATTTATGCCTACCCTGAAATGCAAACGCTGTGGTGATATGCATGTATGTAATATAATTACTAAATTATTTCACTGAGCGCGTTACATACACGTATTTATAACTAAACGTGATATCGTGCAATGTTAACGCTAAATTGTTATGTTGTTGGCGCGGAGAAGGGAATTGTTCATATGAATTTGCTAATGAAACAGACCAGAAACTAGCATGGTGATATTTTGAGAATTTATTGCAAGACATTCTGTGAGTAAATTGAAATTGAGAAACTTTCAACATGTAAGGCGGTGTCGTCACACTTCAGTTATTTTACTGATTGAAATTTGGTGCAATTAGTTTACAAGAACTTTAAAGGTCTAGTGGTATAAGCAGAGGTGTGAACTTTCTAGAGCGCACTATTGTGAATAATACGAGTATATCTCAAATTTTTCAACATTTGGATGTCCTTGAAATTTGGTGCAATTAATTTACAAGGACATTAAAGGTCTAGTGGTACAAACAGAGGGGTGAACTTTCTAGAGCGCACTATTGTGAATAATATACAATATCTCAAATTTTTCAACATTTGGATGTCCTTCAAAACACTTTTAAATATTTTTTTAAGGATTGTATGTATTCATAAAAAGCCAAAAATAAAAAAAAATCAGTACATTATTGAGAAAACGTGGAATATAATAGATTGAAAGATATATTTTTTAAAATTGTCATTAAAATGTTCACTTTTTATACGTAACATATATAAATATTTCTAAGAAAACCTTTTATTTTTGAATTCATAATAATATATTTTTTAAATATTCATTTCATTTTTTCTACACTGTATTGAAATGTACAAAATACTCGTATAACAACTTACAAAGATAGGTGAATAATTCTACGAAAATACTTGAGTCTTTTTTGCTCTATCAAAGCATTTTTTAAATGGGCTGAATTCTTATTTGAGCAAACTTATAAACCTATTAAAATTCAGAAAAAAATCCTCCTGTCTATGATAACTATTTTCCAGTCCATCAATCCCAGTGCACGATAGTTCGAATCCAAGCCAATAAACAATAATAATTTTAAAAAAAGAAAAAATATACATACTCGTAGCAACGTTTAAATAGCAGACAAATATTGAAGACTGTAAAAGTCAGTCAATAATTCGAAAGTAAATTTTTTTTCAATATTATACTCTGCTTGTATTTGTGCTGCTTCTTGTTGTTGTCGTGTTGCTGTTTCTCTAGTCTCGCTTGCTCGTTGTGATTGACGCGATCGTCTCTTCCTTTTATCATCTGCAGATCTTTTTGCAGTAATCTTACCATTTTCAATATTATACTCTGCTTGTATTTGTGCTGCTTCATGTTGTCGTCGTGTTGCTGCTTCCCTAGTCTCGCTTGCTCGTTGTGATTGACGCGATCGTCTCTTCCTTTTATCATCTGCAGATCTTTTTGCAGTAATCTTACCATTTTAAATATTATACTCTGCTTGTATTTGTGCTGCTTCGTGTTGTCGTCGTATTGCTGTTTCTCTAGTCTCACTTGCTCGTTGTGATTGACGCAATCGTCTCTTCCTTTTATCATCTGCAGATCTTTTTGCCGTAATCTTACCATTTTCAATATTATACTCTGCTTGTATTTGTGCTGCTTCATGTTGCTGTTTCTCTAGTCTCGCTTGCTCGTTGTGATTGACGCAATCGTCTCTTCCTTTTATCATCGGCAGATCTTTTTGCAGTAATCTTACCATTTTCAATATTATACTCTGCTTGTATTTGTGCTGCTTTATGTTGTCGTCGTGTTGCTGCTTCTCTAGTCTCGCTTGCTCGTTGTGATTGACGCAATCGTCTCTTCCTTTTATCATCTGCAGATCTTTTTGCAGTAATCTTACCATTTTCAATATAATACTCTGCTTGTATTTGTGCTGCTTCATGTTGTCGTCGTGTTGCTGTTTCTCTAGTCTCGCTTGCTCGTTGTGATTGACGCGATCGTCTCTTCCTTTTATCATCTGCAGATCTTTTTGCAGTAATCTTACCATTTTCAATATTATACTCTGCTTGTATTTGTGCTGCTTCATGTTTTCGTCGTATTGCTGCTTCTCTAGTCTCGCTTGCTCGTTGTGATTGACGCGATCGTCTCTTCCTTTTATCATCTGCAGATCTTTTTGCAGTAATCTTACCATTTTCAATATTATACTCTGCTTGTATTTGTGCTGCTTCGTGTTGTCGTCGTGTTGCTGTTTCTCTAGTCTCACTTGCTCGTTGTGATTGACGCGATCGTCTCTTCCTTTTATCATCTGCAGATCTTTTTGCAGTAATCTTATTTATTTATTTATTTAACACTTTTATTGCAATACAATCTGGCGGGTTTATTGCCAGGCGGCAATCTCTTCCAACCAACCAGACAAAAGTAAATGAAGCAAGTTACGTGGTCGCATAAATCATTCAAATGACTATTCATTCCCACGACATCCATAAACATATACGTGAGAACATGCCCACAAACCCCACAAAGACGGACAATCACCCGAACATTATTTTTCATATAAAGTGAGATATCATCAATCAGAAGGAAAGGAAAGGATGGGGGAGAGGAAAGGAAAAGAAAAATCAGGAATGAAACACGTTATTTTACTGACTAGAAATTAAGAGTTTTTTCAGTCGCTTCTTAAAGCATGCCAAGGACGGAGTGAGTCTTATATTGGTTTGTAACTGATTCCAGAGTCTCACTGCATGGACAGTAAAGGACGGCGTAAAGAAAGAAGAGCGGTGAACTGGAAAGGCCAATAAACAATCTCTGTTTGAGTGTAGCGCTAATCCATGATTGGAAAGACGCTGAAAATTTTCGGCGAGATAAGAGGGTGCGGCGGGACAGTTAAGGATATTATACAATAGAGACACTATGTGAATTTGGCGTCTATTTCTAACATTCAACCAGTTCAATGCCTTCTGGTATGAAGTTATATGATCGTACTTTCGTAGGTTGAAAATAAATCTTAGGCACACATTTTGAAGACGCTGTAATTTGTCCAGCTGTTCCTCTGTAACATCCAAGTAACATACGTCCGCATAGTCCTTACCATTGTGATTATGATGAACAAGTAAACGGAAAACAATAGAAGCGTTTAATATGATAAGTCACCCTGTCGCTGCGATATGGCTTAAAAATGCTAGTGCAGTCTATTTAATAATAGTCGTTGATGTTTTTTGGTTTTATTTTTTTTTCTTTATTTTCTAGAATATTTCTTTTAATAAATTTTTCTGTTTTATTTTTAATTTTTCTTCTTCTGTAATTCCTTGTCTTGTGTAGTTTTCTTCAATTGTTTTTTTTTTAATGTTTATTGTTAAAAGATTTAATTGATTTTTTATATCATAATTCAATATATTTTTTCTGTCAATTAGGTACTTTACATGATCATCAAATATACTAGACATTTTCTTTATCGGGATAGGTAGAGAGGAGTGAGTGCCAGACATTCTTATCTCAACACATATTTTCACCCCTTCTACATCTATCATATATACCTTCTTATAGAACTCCGACAATTTTTCTGACTTTCTGCATATCCTTCTTTCAAAATATCATTCACTTGATCTAACCATACTTTCCTAGGTTGTAGATTAAGTATTACAATTAAAAGAAAACTGACTGGGACACTTATAGGAATAGGAAACTTGCGTGTAATCACCCAATCACGGTGTTTGTCATTTTTTTATTAGAAATAAAATATGTTTTTTTTTTAATATTTTCTAGAGTTAAAACATTTTTTTACTTACAAGCTCACAATACGCAACAAAAGATTTTTATTGAGTAATAAAAAATATGGGAAATAGTTGAACCCCCTTCGATATGGCTTGAAAACCGCTGATCGAGATAAAGCTCATATCCGGCTATCTTGTTTTATGAGATCCAATATTCGCTCTGAACTCCACACAGTTCATAAGGTTTTATTGAAAACTATAAATCGTTTCCTATTTGTCATTTTATCGTCTTTTTTAAAAAAATCCTTCGGATGGTTTAGTTTTATACGTGGAATTTCAAAAGATTTACTTCCCTTTTTATGCTGACTGAATTAAAAACCTTGGTGTTATTATTGCGTTGACTGAAAAAAAATTGATTAAAATTGAGG
Source organism: Odontocerum albicorne (assembly GCA_949825065.1). NCBI lineage: Eukaryota > Metazoa > Arthropoda > Insecta > Trichoptera > Odontoceridae > Odontocerum > Odontocerum albicorne. The sequence goes on along the minus strand of OX463842.1, from coordinate 47,881,317 downwards.
GATGGTTTTATACAATATTTTCAATATACGAGGGTCATCCAGAAAGTAAGGTTACAACATTTATGTAGGATCGAAAAATGCTTGTATTTAATTGAAATTCACAGGATACTTCACATATATATTAAACTATTTTTCAACGTAATCGCTGTCGAGATCGAGACATTTCTGTAGTCGGGGCACCAGCTTTTGTATGCCAGTGTCATAGACCTCCGCCGCCAGCTCTTTCAGCCACTTATTCACAGTTTCCTCGACCTCCTGATCGTCGGAAAATTGTTGAGGTGTAGTGACACACTCACGTCTCATCCCCCGTCACGATAGAGTTCAGAAAAGCTTCTCCCTCCTGTGCAAAACGATCCCAAAGTTCACGCGATTTTGACGGTGCTCCGGTGTGAGCATTTGGGCACCCATCTCGCACACAACTTTTTTCGACACAGTATTACCAAGGAGACTTTGAGAAATGTCAGGAAATTCTTGGTGAAGGTCGTCACATGGCGGTCATTTTGAACTTGTTCTTCAATTTTTTACACAAATTCGTCAGAAATTGCCTTGCCTCGTCGTGAGTATCAGTACGACCTTCTCTGAACAACCTAACCCACTTCTTGACATGTTGTCGAGTCATCACGTCACTACCATAAACTTCCACGAGCTTCCGATGGATATTTGCGGCAGTATTGTTCTGCAAAGTCAAAAAACTGATGACCGCGCGGGTCTCGCACGGACGAGAGTTAGCGGGAGCAACCGCGACGACCTCTCCATCGGAAGAATTTACTGTGACTGAAAAAAATGCCCGACAAACACGCGAGACCAAACAAACTGACCGTTAGAATCCCCCCTACACGTCAGGTGCACCAACTTTGAAACGAAAAATTTCCCCCGGCCTCAGGAGCCTTTGTAATCTTTGTTTCTGGATGACGCTCGTATAATATATTATATTGACGTCAAAAAGTCATGAATATGCTTATTAATAAAATATAATTTATTTAATATTTCTGATTCATTGCTTTATAATGAGAATAGTACTAATTAGATATCATTTTTATAACGTGCTTTAGTGAGTCAACTCGCTTCTATTGCGCTTTAATCAAAGGAAGGTCTACGCAATGGGGGATGAAATCCAAGATTCAATTTAATAAATATTAGTTTATTTATATTACAGCAACATAGTGTGTACATAACATATAGTACGTACTCGTAAATCTTGATATTACATCCATATTTTAAGGCACTCGAAAAAAAATACATTTAACTGAGAAATATTATTTTCGTCCTCCCAATCGATATACACCCCCACCAATAGAGAGCAAGCCCAGTCACGAGTACTTCAGACATTTTTCAGCACACACCCTTGTACATTGAAAGCATTCAAATGTTTAAAGTGTAAAGACTATGGAATGGAATGTACCCTTTGTTAAGAAACATACTTGGTTAGAAATCTAACACAAAAAAATTAACTAAGTAAGAAGGTAAAAGTACTCGATTTTTTAAAGATCCTTCAGTGAATGTTCGTTTACATCTTCAAAAATTGTGATTCCAAGAATTTTATAAATGCATCAACATTTAAAAATGTGTTTAATTAATTTTCAATAATACTGTGATCATTTGCCTAGTTACTCTGGTATGTATGTTGGGGTAGACAGAAAAGACAGAGAACCAATCATTCCAACCACGACATAGTTTCTTCCTCTACTCCAAATCTAAACATTTACTCCTCCTATTTATCGTACTCTTTACCTTACCTTCTTTTCGAATTCCATGCACTTGATCCAAATTTACTTTTCTCAGTTGTTTTCTCTCACTCATACTTGCATTATACATTTATTTAGTTAGTCTTTCGTAATCCATATATTATACTTTTCCAAAACACTTCCAAGTGCTCTTTTTCCCCCTGCTAAATAAACACATCACTTTTCGCTTCACATTCATCCTTAGTACTCGTAATTACATACCTTGTTATGTCATACTCTTCTCAATAGATGCATTTACTCGGCTCCTTTAATTAATTTTCCACGTTCACATTTCACATTCATACATCAATATTGACACTGATACAGTGTTGGGATTTTTTTTCATCCTTTAAATTTTTTTTTTTCTATTTTTATACTTCAATTTAGTTATTTTGCTCTAATCTGCAACTTTTTGAAATGACTTAGTATTCCGTACAGCACATAACATAATATTATAATATAATACATATATGTATTATATTATATGTTTATTGTTTATTGTTCGCTGTTTCGACATGTTTATTGTTCGCTGTTTCGACATGTTCGACATGTTTATTGTTCGCTGACGACTTGAAAATATTCAAAAAGATCAATTCACCTCACGACTGTGCACAGTTACAACAGGACCTAGACTCCCTAGTCTCCTGGAGTGAGCAAAATCATCTTCTGTTCAACATTAACAAATGTGTCTGTGTATCTTATAGTCGATCGTTTTCACCAATCCACCATCAGTATACTATACAGGGAGTGGCACTAAACAGAGTTTCTGAATTCAAGGATTTGGGCGTAACCTTCGATGTCGGACTCACGTTCGTTAACCATGTCTCATGTTTGATATCGGACTGTTACAAACTACTCGGTTTTGCAATGAGAATATCAAGAGAATTTAACAGCACCGATATCCTCCGGAACTTATATAATTATCTAATTAGAACCAAATTAGAATATGCATCTACGGTTTGGGCTCCTCACCAGCTCAAATACAAAAACAATATAGAACAAATACAAAAAAAAATCCTCAGATATCTATGGTACAGAACAAAGGGCGATTACCCAAAATATGCTCACCATGCCGAACTTCTCACGGTGTGTAACTATAGAAGCCTTGAAACAAGAAGGCAAGAATCCATTGCGATATTCCTAATAAAGGTTTTCCAAGGTTCCTTTAACTGTCCCGCGATTCTAGAAGCACTAAGTTTATATGTACCCAATAAATATATCCGTGCAAGGAATCACCCTCTGTTCTACATACCAACTTACAGGACGAATATCATGGCTAAACACTCAGTCACGCGTGGTATAGAGATATTGAACCAACTGAATGACACGGTTGATATATTCTCGGTACCGTCTAGCAGTATGAGAAGAATCCTGGCTGATATTATTCCTAACGAATAAGCTAACGCTAGAAGCAAACCCTCTTTGTATAACAGGAGAAATCCGTGCAAAGTGGGTTTAAAAAAAAAAAAAAAAAAAAAAAAAAAAAAAAAAAAAAAAAAAATTTGATTATAAAATGTATTTGATTATTATATTATTATGAAATAAAATGCAAGCTACTACCAGAATACTCGTAAAAGTAGCAAATAATCACGTGCCTAGGAACGTGAAATTAGATGGATTAAATTTCTTCTCCAATACTCTGTAATCTGAGTCATTCGGAGAATTCCCCAATTTCAAGGCTTGTCATCTTCAATTGTCTCAATTTCATCAACGCTTTTCAAATCAATTTGTTGTTGGAAATGTATGACAAATAAACTATATGGAAACTTTCAGAGAAACAATGATTTTGTTAGGAAAAAACACATCACAGTTCTTAGTAATGACTGTTTGAAAAACTACTTTATCGTCGTGTTAGGCATAAACTATATCGTCTCATTTTTATCAAAGGCTACGGGTTTTACTTTGTGGAATCATATTTTAGAATATTTATTAATTAATTCTTTGTTATTATACTAATGAATATTAATTAGTTGTGTGCCAAAAGCATACGGGTGGAAGGAAGTAGCACATAGTTCGATTCTTGGGAGAGTCTGCTCTCTTAATAGCGGTATACAAATTAAGAGAATTTATTTTTCACGAACAAACATACCATCACGCCATTTTCCTGTCTAGGAAATAAGAGAAAACTGAGTGCCATATTTTCCTATCTCGATACACATTCTGAACCTTGACTACATCCATATACCTTCTCACACGACTTCCACGATTACTCTGACTTTTTACGATTTCTTTTTTCAGAATAACATTCACTTCATCCAACCATACTTTCATAGGTCTTCATCTCACTCACATTTACACTATATGTATATATCTGTTTTGTTGGTTTTTCCGCATTCATTCGTTCCATATGCCTTATCACTTCATTCATCGCTCAATTGATTATTCTCAATGCACGCATTTCTACAGCAATTTATTCGTTTCTTTTCAGTCTTTTTCCACGTTCTCATTTCCGTTCGTTTATTATTATTATTGTTAATTGGTGAAATAAAAAAAAATTGAATATTCTATTTCATCTAATTTTGTGTGAGGTTACAGGAGAGCAAAATATTTGGAAAATGAACTAAAGGAGTCATGCAAATGGGATAGATATGTATTCGCTGAAAATAATTTACGAGATGTCGATGTAAAATAGCATATGAATTGTTATTATTAAAGATGTGAACAAAATAGGATATTTTAAGTAAGATGAAAGTTAACATTTTTTTTAAGAATATATATTACCGAAGTCCCATATATCCTTAATACCCTCGAACACTAGGCGGAAAAAGTGGCTGTGTCGTTCGAGGCGAGTAGCACAGCGCAGGGTTCGAACCGACGACCTTCCGTACAGAAGTCCAGCGCGTTATCCTGCGCCCATGCACCTCACATACATTCGATGGTTAGAACATGTTAAACTGATTGGTGATGAAAATTTGACAAAACACATTGAGAATGCATGTGTGGGAGTCATGGTAAGGATGATCGAAAAAATCATAGTGGATCAAATAAATGAAATTGTGTAAGAAAGAAAAACAGGAGATACTGTATGAGTAGATATACGCCAAGGAGATGAGAAAATAAGTTTTCATAGAAAAATGTTGCGTTTTAGCTATTACAATAGGAAAATGGCATGATAGAAAAGTATAATACATATTTTTTTAATTGGTGTAATTTTATGCCCCACACAGCATCAGTGAGTGTGTGTGTGTGTGTGTGTGTGTGTGTATATGAATGATTTATGTAATTTCTCAAGAAAGAGAAAGAGATTCGTTAGTTCACTACTATCCTCACTTAAACCCACAATCTGGAGTTTCACCCTGCGACTATAACAACCGCTGTCATTGCTTGTCCGCTCTCAGACGGAATACGACTATATAACCGCTAAATTGCTTGTTTTATTCTCACCCCCCTCGTTGCCTGCAACTGCTAGCCTGTAAGCTTTATACCCGCTAGACTTTATACTGTATTCTCACCCCTCTCGATGCCTGCAACTGCTAGCGTGTTAGCTTCATGCCCGCTAGACTTTACACTATATTCCATACTTATTTTATTTTTGACAGCTTTAATTCTATTTTTATATTATACCAGATACATATAATTTGGAAAAGCGCGTGCTATTTTTCAATCGTATCTCGCAGCCATTAGTCTAAAGCACATTATTCAAATAAGTAGTGTCCTCACAGCTACGCTCGCCGTTAACTAGCAGTGAGTCTGAGGTTGTTAGACTATATATGCGTTTATTTTTTAACAAATCTTATATTACTGCTTATTTATTACATTTATGTATTTAAGGGTGTGAGCTGAAAAACATCTGGTTTTCTTACAGCCGGACTTGCCCTCCTAATGGTAAGGGATGTACCCCGGTTGATAAGGTGTTGTGGGATGATCCCGGACCTCTTGATGGCTTCTATCTTAAATGTATTTTCTCTCCCATGGCCTTAACACATATGTCTTATTACGATATATATATTTGCAAGCTGTATTTTATTGGTGAACCCATTATTCGTTTATTTTTATTTAATATATATCAGCCATCTTACAAGGATTATGGCCTGGTCTGAGACAGCTGACTTACTACACCAACGAAATTCGCATATGGACACACATAAATAGTTCAACAAATCCGAGCTGCAGCCACTCGCGTTATATGACAACTCTCAGCAAAAAAAATGTGCTTCTAATTTATTTATCTGTTTATTTTCTCTCCTTTCATTGCAGTGGATCTGGGTTTGTATGATATATATGTGTATTGTTTCATGCATTTATTATTTTAATAATTTTCGTTTATATTAATTGAGTTTAGGACTGTATTTAATGCTTCCTTATTAAATTATTTTGTATTATAATTTACTTGTAACGTACAAGGGTGTGGGATGAAAAATATGTGATATCCTCGCGACCGAGCTCACCCTCTGTTAATTGTATTGAGGAAATGTTATGAAAAGAGCCCTGAGCTTTAGATGGTTAATAATCAAAATGTATTTTGTTTTCCGTTGCCTTTAAATATTTGTGTATGGTAATTTTAGTGTATATAATATAATATATTTATATGCGAGCACTATCTTGCCATCAATAAAACTAAATGTTTTTATCATTATTTCTAATGAATATACTTTCCTATTAACTGACGGAAGAATATGTAACCATATCTGACGGTTTGAAGGCGTCGCTGCCTTCGTCATTAAGATGACGTCAAGAAACATTAACGAATATCGGTAATATTTTTTGACACTACCCTTAAGATGTGACGGCTTTGAAACTTGACCATAATTTCAGTCAACTCAACACAACTATAAAAACATGTTAAACTAAAAGCAAGAATATTTGCTATACATTGTTTATAGTTAAGGCATTAACGTTGTGGAGGTTTAAAGACATTGTAATTTATTTTATCAAACACTGTTTATTCCACTTTTTGTAACGGTATAACCCTACTGTTTTCAAGGCTTTCACCTCACCTTCAGGGGAGCACAAACGAGACCAAATTATGTTCGAACTGGTACCGATATTGCCAATCTATCGATGATGCCAACTTCGAACTGGTACCGATATACACGCTTCAACGATTGGGAACATTCGTGTTGGGGACTGAGGACTGAGGGAGGCATGGGACGATCTCGGCCAGCAGCGGAGAGATTTTTGGGATATATTGTTTACCAGATGATCGCCTCGTTATACTGACTTAGAAATTTCTAGGGCCTCTAATCTGTCCAATTTATTTATGTTACTATTGACATGTAAGAATTTGGCATCATCGATAGATTGGCAATATCGGTACCAGTTCGAAAAGAATTTAGTCTTGTTTATGCTCCCTTGAAAATGAGGTGAAAGCCTTGAAACCGGTAGGGTTATACCGTTACAAAAAGTGGAATGAACAGTGTTTGATAAAATAAATCACAAAGAATATTTGCCATAAAGTAAGGATTTATTTGCTTAAAACGACTAAAAATACTTACATATTTTTCAAAACCCTCTACAAAATACCCGAAGAGTTTTGTCATGTTAATTAAGGTATTAAACTGTAACATTTTTTCTGTAAAATTGTTATACAAAAACGTTTCTTTTGTCTTCGATTTACTGAAAAAATGTCACTTTGTTCCCGATGTAATAATATCACGAGCTTTTATACAAAATTCCCTCCACAATATCGTTTTTTTCTTGAGAAGGTTCGACATAGCATTAGTGGGTGGTGTACCCCGTCGCACCTGTTCGATTCCTGTGAGGAATACCAATGGGGTTGTCGCCCTCGGGGTAAGCCAGGGATGGCACTAGGAACAAGAACAAATGCAGAGTAAAAGAGTTGCCATTTCGGTTTCAATTCCTTGTCCAACTATTCTTGTGCAAGAAGAATATAGCGATGTAATTTACGTATTCAATATTTTATTATACAGTATACTCTATGGAGGGTTTGTTGACAAATGGCAATCTCTTCTAACTAACTTCACTTTTAGTTTACAAAGTTTTGAGTTGAAGATGGAGGCTTTTTTCTGCCCGACTTCAAGCCGAACAGCGAGAAGAAACCCTACAACACCACATCCTTACTTGGACAGTGAAGTTCTATAAAAGCCAACAAAATCACAACAATCTCTTAGTCGCTGCCCTGGGGGCTTACGAGAGTTAATCCAACCTACCCTTCCGTTATAAGCACAAGCTCCCGAAGCATTATCTGTTGCCTGACTAGTCCACCTACAGTATTAGCTGGGACGACCAAGGTCTGAGTGAATGTGATGGAATACAAGTAGCCTGAACGAGTGGACTTGTTTTTGCTAAATAATTAGTGTAAAAATTGTTATCTAGTTATAAGTAGTATGTAGGTGTTAATTATTTCTAAGGTCTCATATATTAAGATTGAATAAATAAAATAAAATGATATGTAGGAAAATAAGATTAAGTAAGTTCATAAATTAGAACATATAATTAAGATTAGTTAAGTAATAAATTTGTATATAGGTATAGCCTTGACAAATGTTTGTACAATAATTTACTTTGTGAAATAATAATAAAAAAAAGATAGAGACTTTATATTTTTGATGTAAAGAAAAAATGTGTAAAAACAAAAAAAATTACAAACAACGAAAATGCGAATTCAACAAGGTCATCGATGGCCAGGAGAATGAAAAAGAGATAGGAAAGAAGTATGATGGAAGACTAGAAAAAGGAAATATGGTAATAGATTAAAAATATTCGTTCTACAATACGTTTTGACATACTAACAAGGAGTTTTGAATATTATTTCTATATAGCATATGTATATTAAATTTAGATACAAAAGTTTACAGTATCCAATATGAAATATGGAAAAAAATTATATTAAGTTTTTATAATTTGATTGTGAAGCCAATCTGTATTGAAAGATTTCTATTTGTGATTTAATAAATTATAAAACACCGTTTCACCAAAAACTGAGTAACCATAGATTGCGCTTTACACGACAAGGTGTTATAGAGGTGTCATTTAGATATATAATATAAGAAATAACACAATTTAAAAAAACCTGATCATGGAACCATCGGTGCTAACCTGTAGAGAAGTCTTAACAATTGGCTGCCATACCGTACTGGTAGCAATAGTAACATGGCGAACATATAAAGAACTGTCAGTTGATATCCGGGATTGTTGTTTTTAATGCCGTATTTTGTTTGGGAAATTGATATAAAATGTATTATATACTGTAGTGCTTAGCGCTTGAAACAGTGATTGTGTGTAAATTACATATTGGCGTTTTGTTTTAGAGAATATCATACAAGCACCATTTTATCACGCACTATTTGAGGGTTTTTTATGACGTTTCTGAACATTTTAGAACCATCGGTGCTAACCTGTAGAGAAATCTTAACAATTGGCTGCCAAACCGTACTGGTAGCAATAGTAACATGGCAAAGGTATAAAAAACTGTCAGTTGATATCCGGGATTGTTGTGTTTAATGCGGTATTTTGTTTGGGAAATTGTTATAAAACGTATTATATACTGTAGTGCTTAGCGCATGAAACAGTGATTGTGTGTAAATTACATATTGGCGTTTTGTTTTAGAGAATATCATACAAGCACCATTTTATCATGTCATGTCATGTCATGCACTATTTGAGGGTTTTTTATGACGTTTCTGAACAGTTCAGAAACGTCATAACAAACCCTCAAACGATGCATGACATGGGTTAATCGTAGATTTATAAACGATTTTCCTTATATAAGAAAGATTTTCTTCCTTGTGAGCGGTCCTGTTGTCTCCGTTTTGTTTCATCGTAGAAAATATCATCTTCTATGACAAGTAGTTCTTTAAAAAATATGTTACACATTTTTTCCGACATTTATAGGAACGTTTTATTTCCTTAAATATTTATACTTTTGCTAATGGACTGTCGTTAGACACCCCTTCCTTATAATGTTAAAAAATTTATAAAATATTTCTTGTTTTAAATTTTTAAACATTACAAAACTTCTTGTTATTTTAACGTTTGAATGATCAAATACTCGAGTTTATATAAAAGTTTGATAGTCAATTTATTCCGCGAACTTCATGTTTTAAAATAAATCATATTCATAAAACATTGATTTTTTTATCGATGTAACGTTATGAACACGATTTGTTAGATTATTTACTAAAGCAGCTCACGTTCAGGTGTAATGGTGCCCAAAAACATACTTAAAGCCGGAATGTCATTAATAAATATCACATGTTTTATTCTTTAGACATTTTTTATATTTCGAAATGAAAAAGGCATAAGAATTTTGGAACAAATAAATTTTGACATGAGAATGATGCACAATGATATATATCGACATGAGAAAGACTTAGGATGATAAATTTCGACATGAGAAAGACAACGTATGATAAAAGTTGACGTGAGAAAGACATAGGATGATACATTTTGACATGAGAAAGAAACCTATGATAAAAGTTGACGTGAGAAAGACATAGGATGAAACATTTTGACGTGAGAAAGACATAGTATGATACATTTTGACGTGAGAAAGAAACTTTTGATAAAAATTGACGTGAGAAGGACATAGGATGATACATTTTGACGTGAAAAAGAAACCTATGATAAAAGTTGACGTGAGAAAGACATAGGATGATACATTTTGACGTGAGAAAAAAGCCTATGATAAAAGTTGACGTGAGAAAGACATAGAATGATACATTTTGACGTGAGAAAGAAACATATGATAAAAGTTGACGTGAAAAGGACATAGGATGATACATTTTGACGTGAGAAAGAAACATATGATAAAAGTTTACGTGAAAAGGACATAGGATGATACATTTTGACGTGAGAAAGAAACGTATAATAAAAGTTGACGTGAAAAAGACATAGGATGATACATTTTGACATGAGAAAGAAACGTATGATAAAAGTTGACGTGAGAAAGACATAGAATGATGCATACTGACGTGAGAAAGACATAGGATGATACATTTTGACGTGAGAAAGAAACGTATGATAAAAGTTGACGTGACAAAGACATAGGATGATAAATGTTGACGTAAAAAACACATGGGACGGTACATTTTGACTTGAGAAACAAATATGATGATAACTTTTGACGTGAGAAAGAGTGAATTTAATTGGGATGGCTAAAATATGATGATAACTTTTGAACTTTTGTTGAAACAAATATGATGACAACTTTTGAACTTTTGTTGAAACAAATATGATGACAACTTTTGTTGAAACAAATATGATGATAACTTTTGTTGAAACAAATAAGATGATAACTTTTGAACTTTTGTTGAAACAAATATGATGATAACTTTTGACGTGAGAAAGAGTGAGATAGTAAATTTAATTGGAATGATTAAGATAAGCCTCGAGGTATTGTTCAGAATTTCAAGTTGTGATCTGTTCAGTTTGAGTACATACACATATGTTTAAGTGCCCCATTGAATTTATTTCTTATTGCTATATGCCGCTTGATATACAAGTATAATAGTAAATCATTTGAGAAAATATTACCAAAAGGAGCCGAATTCCTTAACTTGCTCTAATATCTTGCATTGCTCTCCCATATATCGCATTTCTCCCAATCACACTTATTCTTTTGATGGTCCTACAGCCCATATTGAGATTTGGCTTCCGTCAATTTTTGCCTACAACTCCTCCTGTCTTCCGCCACGACCCTCCAATCCTGCGCCTGCAGCAGCCGGGTTACGTCCCTCTCAACTTCGTCCTCCCATCGCAGCCTTGGCCTGCTCACTCTCCTTTTTTCACCCGGGTGACCCTCCTGGATTCCTTTGGGTGCTCGCGATGATGGCATTCTCTGCACATATCCGGCCCATCTCAATCTGCTCAGTCTGACATGTACAGATAGCCTTGTAGATATTATACAGCTCGTCGTTGTATCGTATTCGCCAGATTTCGCCATCATTCACGGAGCCCAGGATCCTACGTAGTACTCTTCTCTCGAAGGCATCCAGAAACTCTGCGGATTTAGCTATCAGTGTCCATACTTCGCATCCATATGCCACCACTGTTCATATAATTGTTTTGTATAGGGTGACTTTGGTTTTTCTGTGGACACTTCTGGACTTGAACACCGGCAGTAGGGAGAAGAATGTGTTGTTCCCTGTTGTGATTATTCTCTAAATCTCAGCATGCTCCTCGTTTTCCTTCATTAGAGTTGAACCCAGGTAGATGAATTCATCTACCACCACCAATCACACTTATATCTCACCATAACTGGATATCGCAAAATTCATTCTCAGATATTTCTCCTCGCATATCTCCAATTTATTTTTTAAACGTTAATTGGGTGATTATTAAATATATATTTTAATTTTGTTATTTATTTTGATCAAAGTCATTAAGTCTTGTTTGTGCTCCTCTTAAGATGAGGTGAAAGCCTTGAAACCGGTAGGGTTATACCGTTACAAAAAAGTGGAATAAACAGTGTTTGATAAAAATAAATTACAATTTATTTAAACCTCCACAACGTTAATGCCTTAACTATAAACGACATATACGAGTATATATTTTTGATATACTCGTATATTTCAGCAGGCATTTAAATGTTTTATAATATAACTTATTAAAACATTTTAAATCAATTTTAAAACCCTCTAAGAAATAAGTTATTAAAATTCCATCAGAAAATGTAACCCTTAGCAATAAAGTCGGCGCTCGGGCGGGAAATGCAAAACCGGCGTTCAATTTATACTGGGGCAAATCCCGCCAATCCAGGTAGATCCAATTACAGGCAACCCCCTTCGCCGGACGTCCCTGACCTAATAAGCACAATAATGTGTATACCATTGTGCTATTGTATTGTATTCTATTGTATTTGATTACACTTCCATTATGTAGGATTTATGTATTGTACATACAATGCAATCGGGCTTGTTTTTGCCTTTAAACCAATCCAATGTATTATATATGTGTATGTACATATAGAGATGCATACCATCATGCCGTATCCCTACCAGGTTAAACAGAAAGGAGATAGTGCCCGACTTTCCTATCGCAACACATATCTTTCGCTTTTTCTACATCCATATATCTTCTCACACAGCTCCTACGATTTTTTTGACTTTAAATTAACTTCTTTCAAAATAAATACTTAATCCAACCATACTTTCTTTGGTATTCTGCTCCCACGCCTTTCACTTACATTTGCACTATACATTTATTATGTTAGTCAGTCGGACGGGTGGTTATAGCGCAATACATTGGTCCTAGGGCCTGGACTGACATAGTTTCTCTCACACCACCATGCTTCTCATACTTTCACCGGGTGACCGACGGGCAACGGACTTGAGGGTGAAGCTGATGGTAACCAATCCGTCGGGGAATCCCAAAAGTACGGCTAAAGTGAGAAGCAGTGAGCGTCTGTCCCGCATGTTAGCGGTGGCTCACAAATGTTGGGTGAGTGTTGGCAACTCGACGTATTCGAGTAATAGTCGCATACACCATATCTAATGGGTATCCAGGCTCATTAGTTTAATCCGATAGTTGGGCATTAACGGCCAATGATAGCGGAAGCAGCCCTAGTTAGTTGGGGCACTCTGGTTCCATGTCTGATGACCATCGGTGGATAAAACATGTACAGTCAAATAAACCAAAGCTTCATGAAAAAACGTACGCAAAGATGCACTACCCAGTCTGGCAGCAAGGGTGATTCTCCCCTCGGCAACTCAGAGACTGACATCATGTCAGGGTCAGCTTGCAGAATTCCAGGGCAAGCAAAATGAAGCAGAAGAAAGCCAGTCGTTTTAAAATCAGGCAATGTCTGTGGATCTTCCTCGACAGCCGTCCAGAGGAAAACCAAAGAACTTCTGGGTGACTCAATGTTCCAAAATCCTGCAGAGAAATGGCTTAGATGAAACCGACACCCAGAATCGAAGAATATACAGCCTGAGAACGAGAAGAGCCGAACCCAACAGCCTACCTAGGCATTGAGTTGGGACAGTGCCAGGAAGAAGAAGATTTATTATGTTAGTATTTCTTCATTCATTCATTTCACGTACCCAAACCATCTTAAAGTGCTCTTCTATATCTTGCTCGAGACATATCATCACCAGCCTTCATTCATTCACTGCAAGATGTAGACTTCTCAAAGTTGTTTCTAAGAAATCCTTTCCTTCGCACTTTGCTGCTACCTAATCACTGCTTGCTTACGTATTTTGTCTACTTAGCGAGATTTTGGTATTTTACAGACCTTTTTCTGCCTACTAGGTACTACTGGATTATATCATACTTCCAATGACGTGGACGTGCCCCGTCCACTTCCACTTTTTGCAGCCTCTATAACATCAACAACTTTATTTGGGCACGTATTCACTCATTGCGTTGGCGATCTCTTCTGGTATAAATGATACAAAAGCTCCATACAACACATAGCATACTGCATTGTGTTGTATGAAGCTTTTGTATCATTCGTACTAAAAATACAGTCTAATTCAATTAAGGCCTTTTAAACATATTTTTGATTGGTTGAAAGGGAATTACACATGGTAATAAACTGCCAGGTTGTATTAGAAAGTTTAATACTCGTACAATACAATACAATCTAACCAGATCTACTTGCTTAGTACGTTGAAGGATGTTGTGTTTACTTAGTGAAATTGACCTTAGTGTAAGGTTATTCATCAGAAAACAGGTATCTAACTCATCGTTTTTCAATCTGTGGGTTACACCCCCGGGAAGTCGCAATGAAATATCAGGAGGAAATATCCAAAAATAAAAATAACTTACGTGTACAACAGTAAAATAACACATTTTCTAAGAAAAACGAACATATTTATTTAAAAAAATTACAGTCCAAGTCATTGTTTACTCCAATAATACTCAGTGAGAGGTGTAGAGCTGTATGCTCTCATCAAAGTCGATAATTTACTCGGAGTGTCGGTCCGATTTTCGTACACCTTATTCCTTCATTGGGTATTGTAAAAGGGACTTGGGTATTTTTTTTTGGATATTTGGGCGTATGCTCTCGGGCTGATGGCGTCTCAGCGGCTAGACGCGTGAGAAACAGTCAGCGCGCTGTGTACATGCGTCAGCATGACCAGGCGGCTCAGCAGGGTCCACATGTCTGTGATATTTGCGGGAGGGAGTGCGCATCTAGGATCGGGCTGTTTTATCACAGAAGATCACATGATCGACGTGGAATAACGGTTCAAGATTGACGTTGGAGTGGCGAGGGGATCTTAAACTACGAGACCAACGACGACGTTACTCCAATGGTTACCTCTGTATATCTATTATATTATATAGCTGATGGTAGTGTGTAGTAGGTAGCTTAAGTAATGTAATCATAGTCAAAATTAGGAATAAAAGGTAACTAACCTAGTTACTGGTTCTACGGATCGATTTTTTTTTTGAAAAGGAAATTAATTTCTTCGTTTTGTCACGATTTTGTCCATTTTGCATTCCAAATTGAAGAAATATATTTTAGGAATTATTTTTCAGACTGCATACTAACACTGTACCCATCAACGAGAAATTTAAACCGCAAACGTATAAAATTAAGTCTAAATATCATCAACAACCAAACTTATTTTAATAATAGCCCTCTGCTTAATATGTTTCCTATGTAAAATCTACCCCCTTGGATATCCAGAGCCTGGCCTGCCCGAAAGATTCATTTTCATTTTATTTTTTTCCCCACCCTATTTGCCATTGAATCACATCTCTCCCCACTTCATTCCCCCTACTTCATTCCCATATATTATTTACACTTGTACAGGAAATGTATTTTTAGCAAATTAGTTTATCTTCACCTGACGGTGATGACGGTGGTCTTCGAAACCGGTAGTAAACCCAAAAACAAACCAGTGGTG
The DNA here is from genome assembly GCA_949825065.1 of Odontocerum albicorne. Classification (NCBI taxonomy): domain Eukaryota; kingdom Metazoa; phylum Arthropoda; class Insecta; order Trichoptera; family Odontoceridae; genus Odontocerum; species Odontocerum albicorne. Next base: position 47,865,839 of record OX463842.1, on the reverse strand, counting down.
AATACAAAAATATAAAATAAGTGATTTATTTACTTAATTTTCCTTTTACATAAAACATGGCACCACAAAGTGAAACTATCATATAGTATTTTCGAAGATTCAAGAAATAAGAAAATGATTATCTCCCGTTCCGTTTCTTTATATTATAATTAGCGCATGTTCACATATGAACGTCGCACTGGATTATATCATACTTCCAATGACGTGGACGTGCCCCGTCCACTTCCACTTTTTGCAGCCTCTATAACATCAACAACTTTATTTGGGCACGTATTCACTCATTGCGTTGGCGATCTCTTCTGGTATAAATGATACAAAAGCTCCATACAACACATAGCATACTGCATTGTGTTGTATGAAGCTTTTGTATCATTCGTACTAAAAATACAGTCTAATTCAATTAAGGCCTTTTAAACATATTTTTGATTGGTTGAAAGGGAATTACACATGGTAATAAACTGCCAGGTTGTATTAGAAAGTTTAATACTCGTACAATACAATACAATCTAACCAGATCTACTTGCTTAGTACGTTGAAGGATGTTGTGTTTACTTAGTGAAATTGACCTTAGTGTAAGGTTATTCATCAGAAAACAGGTATCTAACTCATCGTTTTTCAATCTGTGGGTTACACCCCCGGGAAGTCGCAATGAAATATCAGGAGGAAATATCCAAAAATAAAAATAACTTACGTGTACAACAGTAAAATAACACATTTTCTAAGAAAAACGAACATATTTATTTAAAAAAATTACAGTCCAAGTCATTGTTTACTCCAATAATACTCAGTGAGAGGTGTAGAGCTGTATGCTCTCATCAAAGTCGATAATTTACTCGGAGTGTCGGTCCGATTTTCGTACACCTTATTCCTTCATTGGGTATTGTAAAAGGGACTTGGGTATTTTTTTTTGGATATTTGGGCGTATGCTCTCGGGCTGATGGCGTCTCAGCGGCTAGACGCGTGAGAAACAGTCAGCGCGCTGTGTACATGCGTCAGCATGACCAGGCGGCTCAGCAGGGTCCACATGTCTGTGATATTTGCGGGAGGGAGTGCGCATCTAGGATCGGGCTGTTTTATCACAGAAGATCACATGATCGACGTGGAATAACGGTTCAAGATTGACGTTGGAGTGGCGAGGGGATCTTAAACTACGAGACCAACGACGACGTTACTCCAATGGTTACCTCTGTATATCTATTATATTATATAGCTGATGGTAGTGTGTAGTAGGTAGCTTAAGTAATGTAATCATAGTCAAAATTAGGAATAAAAGGTAACTAACCTAGTTACTGGTTCTACGGATCGATTTTTTTTTTGAAAAGGAAATTAATTTCTTCGTTTTGTCACGATTTTGTCCATTTTGCATTCCAAATTGAAGAAATATATTTTAGGAATTATTTTTCAGACTGCATACTAACACTGTACCCATCAACGAGAAATTTAAACCGCAAACGTATAAAATTAAGTCTAAATATCATCAACAACCAAACTTATTTTAATAATAGCCCTCTGCTTAATATGTTTCCTATGTAAAATCTACCCCCTTGGATATCCAGAGCCTGGCCTGCCCGAAAGATTCATTTTCATTTTATTTTTTTCCCCACCCTATTTGCCATTGAATCACATCTCTCCCCACTTCATTCCCCCTACTTCATTCCCATATATTATTTACACTTGTACAGGAAATGTATTTTTAGCAAATTAGTTTATCTTCACCTGACGGTGATGACGGTGGTCTTCGAAACCGGTAGTAAACCCAAAAACAAACCAGTGGTGAATACAAAAATATAAAATAAGTGATTTATTTACTTAATTTTCCTTTTACATAAAACATGGCACCACAAAGTGAAACTATCATATAGTATTTTCGAAGATTCAAGAAATAAGAAAATGATTATCTCCCGTTCCGTTTCTTTATATTATAATTAGCGCATGTTCACATATGAACGTCGCACTCAAAAAGTTCAAGACATGTGCGGACGCAGTGTACGCGACAAGTTCAAACTGGTAAAGTGCGTGTTTGCACACATTGAATCTAAATAGTGCATCATTTATGTCACTACTAAGGCAGCTTAACAGTTTAATTTGTTGCTCGTTTACATACTTGGAACAAGCTCAAACTATTTAACAGTCGATATTCTTACCTGATGAACCTTATCGTCTTTGTGTAAGTACAACATTTGTGCAGTCACGTGATCCACAAGATATTTCAGGATCGTGGAGTATCTGGACATTAGAGAATCCAAGACCCTAGCTTCCTCGCCGAGAGAGTTATACACCACAATATTAATATCTCCATGAAAGGGGTCGTTAAGTCATTTTTTTTTTCTTTTTGGGAGTTGCAAGGCTTAAAAGGTTGAGAATTAATTATCTAACTTATTTCATAGCTGCCATGTAGTTTGGCGCCAACTCATTAATGGTTTGAATGTCATAATATACAGCTTCAACTCACCCTTACTTCGGCACCCTGACTCTGATTACATGGGGTTGGGGGGGGGGGGGGTGATGACAGTGACGGAGGCGATGGCTTTGTCTTGATTGTGTTGTTTTTCTCTTTATTGCTTTTAAATGCTTTATAGCATATTTTATTTTAAAATTATTTTATTATTGATGAAATTTCTCTACAATTTTTATTGAATCGAAAAATGGTTTAAAATGAAATTTAAAAATTCCATTCGTAATCTGGACCGGAACCATAAATTAAAACATATATTTAAGGATGTCCAAACAGATACGGGCAAATGTCTAATTTGATAACACATATCACCTAATCAGCAATATTACGTTTTTTGGTAGATATTTTTAGTATACACAGTCTGTCCAATGGGAAAGAGGGCTGGTTTTATTTTTGCGTAACCACCAGCGCCATCTGTGAATGATTAAATGATTTAACTAGCGACACATTTCGACTATCATCCGTAAAAGTTTCAAAGCGCTGGCATCGCTGATTCATTTGTAATGACGTAACAATTGACAGTACCTTGTGAGTCTCGGTCGGAAAAGGAACAATGGAGCAACGTGCCAACATTAAATTTTATTTTAAATTGAGGAAAAGTGCCATAGAAACTTGAAATTATTCAAACTGTTTATTGTTGTGAAGCGATGAGTCGTAAGAACGTTTTTAAGTGGTATGCAAAATTTCATGATGGTAGAGAGATGTTCAAAAAGAGGCTGAAATTCTTCCAAATGATCGCTGTGCGTCTACTAGACACATCGAGGATTTCATTGGAATTCCTAAATTCACTGTCCATCTCATAAAACGGAAAATTTGGGCAAACGAAAAGTCATACACTGACTGACGATCAAAAAGTTTGCAGAGTGGAGCACTGCAGAGACATGAAAAAAGCGGCTGATATGGGTACAGACTCCATGTCAAACATTGTAACAGGTGATGAAGGGTCCACAATCTCCGAAACCACCGAAAAACGTGCGCATGCAGAAAAGCCGAATAAAGACTCTGCTCACCGTTTTCTTTGATTCCACAGGAATTATCCGTAAGGAATTCAAGCCAGAAGGTCAAATTCTGGACGCCGATGTGTACTTGGGTGGTTTGAATCGTTTATTGACCAGTATTCTTCGAGTTCGACCCGAATACCGGAAACAAGGGGCATGGTCATTGTTTCACGACAATGCACCGGCGCACAAAAGCAAGATTGTACGCGATTTCTTGGCCAAAAAAGTATCGATCACCCCTCGTATTCGCCTGATTTGGCTCCATACTTGACGATGAAAAGAAAGCGTTTTATCCAGAAGCCTTCGACCGCAGTTTTGGAGGCCGATTTTCGGTTTCCGAAGAATGAGTTTCAGAAGTGCTTCAGAAAATTACTCTTATATTTACTCACAAGGAATTTATTTTGAATAAAAGGTAAATTAAACAAAAAATAAACAATGGCTTGTATTTCATTTCCTGCCATTTACATTTCACATTGGACTAACTGTGTAGGTTTAGTGAATATTTTTATTGTTGTTAAATGTTGATGAGTTCTGGAAGGCCCTTTTCCGGCAATTTCTCGATCTTAAGTCTTGACTGGTTATTTCATTAAAAGTTTGTCTTATTTGCTCTTTTTTGTCATTTTAATTAACTTCGTATTTTCTTTGATTGTTTTTAATTTATTGTATTTGAGTGTTTTCCTTCCTTTTTACATTTTTATGCTATACATTAGTTATTTCACTAGTCGTAAATCTGATGGTGTTGATTTTTTAAATATTGTTTGTTTTTTTATATTTTATTTAGTTGCTTTTATGGTTTGTAACACATTATTTTATAGATTTTTAATTGTGTTTACATGGACTTCACTATTTATTTCTCACCAGGAATTATCTAATGGTATTTGATATAAGATTAAAAATTGGCATTGTAAGTACGACCTTTCAATCTTCTCAATATAATGAATTTTAAAGTGATTATCGGTTTTAGCCTTCCCAACGAAACCACGGGATAATGGTGTTTGTCCAAATTTGGTCCCTTATCCTTGTGATATGACCGGCTTATCACAATTTCAATATCTTTACCCGGGCTAAAATATCGATAGCTTTTGTTATAAAATTAACCTTGATGTTACTTCTACTTGACCTACTGAAATAAATTGGTGTGCATTTGAGTATTTTTATTTTATTTTCAATCACCACAACCTTTAGACAAAAATCAATACAAATCGTACAAAATAATAAATCAAATAAAAATTTAAATCAAGCAAATTCTCAATCGTATCGCTATAAAAATTCAAATCAACAACTAAACTGAAAAAACACCAAAACTTGAATACATAGTTAAAACCTGAACACATAGTCAAAACCTGAACACATAGTCAAAACCTGAACACAGTCAAAACCTGAACACATAGTCAAAACCTGAACACAGTCAAAACCTGAACACATAGTCAAAACCTGAACACAGTCAAAACCTGAACACATAGTCAAAACCTGAACACAATCATAACCTAAACACAGTCAAAACCTGAACACATAGTCAAAACCTGAACACAGTCAAAACCTGAACACATAGTCAAAACCCGAACACAGTTAAAACCTGAACACAGTCAAAACCTGAACACATAGTCAAAACCTGAACACATAGTCAAAACTCGAACACAGTTAAAACCTGAACACAGTCAAAACCTGAACACATAGTCAAAACCTGAACACATAGTCAAAACCTGAACACAGTCAAAACCTGAACACATAGTCAAAACCTGAACACAGTCAAAACCTGAACACATAGTCAAAACCTGAACACAGTCAAAACCTGAACACATAGTCAAAACCTGAACACAATCATAACCTGAACACAGTCAAAACCTGAACACATAGTCAAAACCTGAACACAGTCAAAACCTGAACACATAGTCAAAACCCGAACACAGTTAAAACCTGAACACAGTCAAAACCTGAACACATAGTCAAAACCTAAACACATAGTCAAAACTCGAACACAGTTAAAACCTGAACACAGTCAAAACCTGAACACATAGTCAAAACCTGAACACATAGTCAAAACTTGAACACAGCCAAAACCTGAACACATAGTCAAAACGGAATAACTTCAGAAACATTTTAATAACTTGTCTCTTTCAAATATTCTTTTTTCATTGCATTAACATACTCGTATATACACATATACTATCACGCAATTTCCCTATTAGGGTAGGCAGAGAGTACAGAGCACCAGATTTTCCTATCTCGATATACATATGTCGCCACTTCCACATCCATGTATCTTTTACATATTTTACGATTTCTCTGCCTCCTTACACTTCTTCTTTCAAAATATATTTCATTTTATCCAACCAAAGTTTCCTTGGTCTACTTCTACGACGCATTTTACTAATATTAGCACTGTGTATATGTTTTGTCAGTCTAAAAGTGCAATAACAGGTGTATAATCGCAGGATATATTAAATTTACGTGATACATTGACATAAATAAACTTACTTAATATTATTAAGTAAAGTGTAAGAAGTATGAATTATTTTTGAAAAAAAATTGGCTTAATTTTGAATTAGCAGCAACTACAATGAAAAACAATAAGAATTATTATATCTGACCGTTTCACCCCTTGACGGGGGACGTCTGATAGGCGTTGGGACACTCATTCAAGTATACTCAAAGAGAACTAATTTAATTTAAAAATTATCGTTAAATAATTTGGGTATTTAATTGAATTTGTGATGAAATAAGTTGGAAAGTTTTGTATTAAATTACAATTCCTCATTTACATCGCCGCTTAGCGACAGGGCAACACTTAATCACCTAAAAACAAATTTTGAAATAAATTATTTACGAAGCTTTTGAGTATAATGAAAATTTTACGGAACGATGAACAAAACTCTATTTTAGAAGAATTCAACATATCACCGAGTTTATTTAGATTAAGTACTGGTCCCATTCTTCAGTTGTTCGATCACATTTCATACAAGGAAGACATGAAGAGACTCAAGGTTTTTTAACAATGTGGAGGGTCGTAGGAACAGAGGTAGTAGATCACCAATGTACTGGAGCGACCGGACGAAGAGTGCTACGGATCTTCCTTCGCAAAAAACATTTCCGACAGCACAATGTAGAGGACTGAAAACGAATATTCGTAACATACAGACATTTCAATATTAGTTTCATTCCTCAGGATTGAATTTATAATATTGAAGAAACTTGAAATATTTAAACGACCAAACTTTTAACTGACTTCCAAGTACAAGTAAGGTTATTTGCATAATCCAGTTGGTAAAACGTCTGTCTTTTAGTGTAGGGATTGAGGGTTTAATTCCCGTTGGTCACCGATTTTTATTTAAAAAAAAGGTTACAAGTCTAGTTTCCACTTAACGCCTCTTTAACATTTTCTGGTTAAATATAAGAGATTGTTTTTAAAAAAAATGCTTAGTATTACTGCAGACAGCATTTAAAGGTTCAAAGAGCCACAAAATTGTATTAATACATAAAACTATCCTTGGTCAGAGTAACCAATCTGGCCGAAGGTAGTCAGGCATATGTGTATACGTGCATGGAGCTCCTCCATAGTTTGAGCGATAACAGATGGTTTGAAAGATAACAGATTAACAGACTGTTGCGACATATGTACTATTATAATACTAGCGCTTATACTCGGCATGATACACGTGGATGTCATAAACTCTCTCTACCCGACATGATTGTCTGTCTCCGTGTGTATTGTGTGGGAAACCTAGTATCCAAGGTTTTTTGGTGAGTGGTCAAGAAGTTCTTTCGTACTATCACTAAGCAACACTAGCTACTATTCGATGGTTGTCTGACTTGGATTTGGAAATATGCGTCTGGCTGGACGAACAAACAGGCGTCTAAAGTAACTACGCTAGCCTTTGAAACTAATATGGGAGTATGTCTATAATGAGTGAGGTCACATTTTCAAAGTCAATCCTTAAAAATATTTGCTGAAACTTTCATAGCAGCTTTAGGAAGTATTTGAAGACAATCCTTTTTGGAAGGTTTTATTAAAAACTATAATGGTATTTGAACACTTCACTTAAAGCTGAATATGTAACTATCACATATCGGAAGATCTATAAAGATTTTCTTGTAGTTCGTCTTCCTTGGTAAGTTTTCTGCGGTTTTCTTATCAAATATCAAATATTCTGTAGATGCAGAGGAGTACCTAAATTAATGGCCGCAGCCACTTATTTCCTATCCTTATACTCAACTTATACATATTTATTTTGTAATATTTTCAATCTGTCAATAATATTGGTTTGAGTGCCGAGTTAGAGCGCCTTTAAGGAGAGTTTTCTTTCTAAACGGCGCTATATAAATTGTTCAAATTTATCACTTTGCAATTTAGATTTGAACAAATTTACAAATATATATTCGTTCGTATATTTTTTAATGATTTATATAAGTGTATCGTTAACCATTCATATCTAGTATCTATCGTCGAGTATTTTTTTAATGATTTATATACGTGTATCGTTTACCATTAATATCTAGTATCTATCGTCGAGTATTTTTTTTACATTTTCTTTGGGAGGAAATCACTTTTATTGCTCAGTATAGTCTCCCATAAGATCAATACACTTGGTCTTTCTGGAAGTGACTTTCTGGAAGGCCTGCAAAATACTCCTCTACGACGGCTATAACCTCTTCGTTTGATGAAAAATTCTTTCCACGAAGGAATTTTTTGAGGTGTGAGAAAAGCCAGAAGTTAGAGGGAGCTAAATCTGGCGAATAGGGTGGATGCTGCCACAATTCGTACCCCAATTCACTGATTTTCGCGATGGTTTTTTGAGCTGTGTGAACAGGTGCATTGTCTTGATGAAAAATTATTTTTTTCTTCTGCAAACCGGGTCTTTTTTCACAATTTTTTTCATCCAACTGGTCCACAAGGTCACAATAATAATCAGAGTTGATTGTCTTACCAGTTTAGAGATAATCTATCAATAAAATTTCTTTTGCATCCCAAAAAACTGACGCTAACACCTTCTTGGCCGATTTCTGGACACGAACTCGCTTCGGAGCCAAAATGCCTGGTTCACACCACTCCTTAGCCTCTTGTTTTGATTCAAGATCATGGTGGTAGACCCAAGTCTCATCCATAGTGATAAATCAACGCAGAAAATCCTTTTTATCCTTTCGAAATTGCTCCAAATGTTGCTCAGAAAGTCGCATTCGAACGTGTTTTTGTTGCATTTTTAGCAAATGCGGCACCCATTGTGCACACAGTTTTTTGAAACCCAAAACTTCAGCCAAAATATGCCATGTTGTTCCATGTGAGATGCCTATGGTGTCAGCTATCACATCCACAGTCGATCGATGATCTTTCAAAACCATATCCTGTATTTTCGCTATGATTTCTGGTGTTGATGCACTTTTTGGACGTCCTGAGCGTGGATCGTCTTCAACGCTTGTACGGCCACGCTTAAACTCCAAAACCCATCGGTGAACGGTTGGAAATGAAGGAGAAGACTCCTTTAATACTTTCACCATATTTGCATGGATTTCAGTAAATAAATTAATAATAAAGTAGATAAACCTTCCTCAACAAAGAATTTAATCACTGCACGATATTCGGATTTTTCCATTGTTAAAAAATACACTGACACGTCAACTTCAAATGGCTTGTAAACAAAGAATGAATTGACAGATCGAAATGAAATTTTGAGTACGTTCTTATGAAAGATTGAAATGGCGTAGAAATTTTGGTTTTCTACTGCTCCATAGATGTCGCTTTCATAACTTTTTGACTAACCTAGTATATACGTGTATCGTTAACCATTCATATCTAGTGTCTATCGTCGAGTATTTTTGTAATGATTTATATACGTGTATCGTCAACCATTCATATCTAGTATCTATCGTCGAGTATTTTTTTAATGATTTATATACGTGTATCGTCAACCATTCATATCTAGTATCTATAGTCGAGTATTTTTTTAATTATTTATATACGTTTATCGTTAACCATTCATATCTAGTATCTCTCGTCGAGTATTTTTTTAATCATTTATATACGTATATCGTTAACCATTCATATCAAGTATCTATCGTCGAGTATTTATTTAGAGCAAGTTTCAATCATGTGTCGCTTGCGGATGGGTCACTGAATTACCTTTACAGAATGGGTATTGTTAAGGGTCCCGGCTACGAGTGTGTACTGGACGATGAGACTATAACATAGATCATATGTCTAAAACTTTTAATTATGTAAAAAAAATTGTATGTTAATTTCAGTTATTATATTAACTCTCTTATTAGTATAATTTTAACTTGAACAGTGATGGCACGAGGCACTCTAGTGTGAGTGAATTGTTTGTATATTTAAAAAATAAAAAATATATAAATTCATCTTTTGCTGTCCTAGAATTCCTTCAAATACAAAGCTGCTTTGTTTTCATGAACATTCCTAATAACTTTTCAGGAATTGTTTTGTTGAAGCCTTTATTGTTTCAGTTTTTTTTTTCGCTATTAAATCCTTGAATATTTCTCGAAGGCCTGATTTACAAAGAATGTATAAAAAAAAAACAATTTAAGTTCGAATCCTTGACATTTGAAAGTTATTTTCCAAAAAGGCAAAACTCATGTAAAATCGTTCCTGGAAATACTTAAGGGATATAATCGGATATAATTGATAAAATATCTTGCCGTATTATATGGAATTAAGTAGAATAAAAACCTTGGAAGACGTAATTGTAACAAAAAATACCCAATTAACTGTCTTGATATTTTGCACACACAAGATGGCCTATCTTGTGTGTGATTTATTGATATTTAAAATAAACACAAAAAGTGTTACGTGGGTTGGGTTAGTTTTGCATAATTATTTATATTTATAAAGGTTTCATCTCACTCAGTTAAAATTTCACGGAAAAGGACTTATATACCTTTTCCTGTTTCTTTCATCCGTTACCATAAGAATGTTTCGGGAGTTTGTGAAAAAAAGCGGTTAGTAAGCGCCAGAGTAACATTGTTGAAAATAAACCAACCCACCGAAATGACACTAACCTATATTCTAGGTTTTTATGAAATTATTTTAATGTAAATTTTAGTGCATGAAATTGTACATATTTTTATAATTCTTCTGTAATATATGAAGGATTCCAGTCTGGTTAACATTTAGGGCCTATAAAAACATATTTTTGGTCGGTTGGAAGAGATTGCCTCATAGCAATAAACTCGCCAAGTTAAAAAAAATTATGTTTCTTTTTTATTTTTTTTATTCTTTCAATTTTTTGAGTTTTCAATAGACAATTTGTTGAATTTCGTTCCGTCTTTCACCCGTCTCACTATACTTATTTCCTTTATTGAGCTACTGTACCCGCTGTCTTTATTAATACCAGGTCTGTTAATATGAAACCGGAATTTTCTCATAGATGGCTCTAATTATCAATGTAGTAACTGTCAAACCGCATCATTGGTGCCTTTTTCTTGTGTTTACATTTGTCAAACACTTTTAACTCACAAACAATACAAATTTAATACAACTACTTATGTTTTCATAGTTCGAGGCGTTTAGTTTTCAAACGATTGAGGCGTTTAGTTGGCAAATATTTTCGCATGCGGCTTACTCACCAGACTTGGGACCATCCGATTACTACTTATTTGCATCGATGGGACACGCACTTGCTGAGCAGCGCTTCATTTCTAACGAAAATGGCTCGATGATTTGTTTGCCTCAAAAGAGCAACAGTTTTTTTGGCGTGGCATCCACAAATTGCCAGAGAGATGGGGAAAATGTGTAACTAGCGATGGGCAACACTTTGAGTAAAATGTTTTTTACCATTTTCATACAATAAATGTGTATTTTCTATAAAAAAAAATCGGTTTCATATTTACAGACCTGATACATAATTTCCAAAATTTACAAATGAAAATGTATCTTTATTATTTATTTCTCATGTTTATTTATTTACGTGACAAATAATAGTATGAAAAACCAGAAAAACGACAGAAACAGACAGGTGATTTAATATAGACAGTTGATTTATATGGATCTTGGTTAGTTGTCTTTCATTTGTCGTATCCCTAGTAAAATAAACTTTTGCCTGTATCTTATTGAGGACATATTAACATGAAAAAATGTGTAGAAGCTTTTTGTCTATTGTTAATTTAATATTAAATACCTTTGTCATCAACCTCATAAGCTGTGAGATCTAATTATATGCATGCAAAACGTGAGTCAACCCGTGGTGTACTTCGTAATTTTGGAGATCACATTTTAGAGTTCACTACAACTTATTCCTCCTGCAAGCTCAAGTACTCAAACGTTACGCTCCTATCCACTGCCTGAATTTTTCACACATTTTTGTTAAAGAACGTAACGTCTCAAAGGCCATCAACATTATGTACTCGAAACATTTTCAGTTCTTCTATGGCAAATTATAGGGTTGCAGCATAAGAGGTATATCACCTATGCACTGGAACGACCAGGGTAAGAATGCTACGGGTCTGCGTTTGTCGCAAGCTCTGTTGGCAGTGAGATGCCTGGAAGACTATAGAGATTGTGCATGACATATAGTCGTTCCAATATGAGTCATGTTCCTCAGCATTGAAGGCACAATACAAAAGAGAGAATTTTAAAAAGTATTTTTTTTTCATAGATAGCTTTGATATTGCGCTGTTTTATGAAAATAATGATCACATCAAGAGCGCTTCCTAACTAGCTCAACCTTTAAAGAAAAAAAAAAGAAACGTTGAAAAAAATCTTGTCACTTATAACAACACCATCTAGATTCTTAAATTCAGGTCTAAAATGGTCTAAGAGTGCAACCAATCCGGAAGCGAATCCGCAAGGAGTCAAATTTGGGGTGTCCACTTGCCAAGCATGAATGATATCTGTTAAATCGGGGTCTCGAATAAACATTCCACATTTAAATAACATTAACTCCACATAACCTCCTAGCTTGTAACACTAAACATATACAAAACTTTAACTCCACATAACATTAATTCCACATAATATTAACTCCACATAACATTAACTCCTCATAACCTCCTAGCTTGCAATACTAAACATATACAAAACTTTAACTCCACATAACCTCCAAGCTTGCAACACTAAACATATACAAAACTTTAACTCCACATAACCTCCAAGCTTGCAACACTAAACATACACAAAACTTTAACTTCACATAACCTCCAAGCTTGCAACACTAAACATATACAAAACCTTAACTCCACATAACCTCCAAGCTTGCAACACTAAACATATACAAAACTTGAACTCCACATAACCTCCAAGCTTGCAACACTAAACATACACAAAACTTTAACTTCACATAACCTCCAAGCTTGCAACACTAAACATATACAAAACCTTAACTCCACATAACCTCCAAGCTTGCAACACTCAACATATACAAAACTTTCAGACCTGTATTTATTACAACTGTCACGCACTTGTTTAATTATCACTGCACAAATCACCTATATAATTGTTCACAAATTAAAATCAATTTTAAAATATTCATGCAAACACTAAATAATAACGTTACAATGCGTCACTAATAATTTATTGTTTTTTATTTGACTTTCGTTATATATACTGGTAGTTCAATCTGGCCTTTTTATTGTTATGCGTGAATCTCTTCCAACCAACCAGAAATATGTTTTTAAGGTCTTAAGTGAAAAGCAGACTAAAACCTCTTTTTTTTTATTCATCTCCCGAATTGGGAGACAGGCGTATTGCCAACTTAGCCACATAAGTCATCGATTTATATTTGAGAAACAACAAAATCGCGTATCTGTCAAATATTATAATTCAGCTTAAAGGAAAAATATTAAAAGTACAATAACTAACGGAATAAAAAAATGAATTGAATTTCCTGAAAAATATTAAATAGGGGACGTAGTACGGGGTGAGGGAATCCAGGTTCCCCCAGACCCCGGTCCGCCTTCGACCCCCTTGCCACCGCCTGCTCGGACCGTGGCCCACTTCCACAGCCCTGACCCGGCCCTGCTCCTGCACTTCCAGGTCAATCCTGCAACTTGCAGGCTAGATTACAATGGATAACAAAATGCAACAGATATGCCTTTCATTTTGCATTATGAACAGACCCTGCTTTAATTGTGGTTTGAAAAATGCTTTTTAGAATGACTTAGTTTTAAAAAAAATACTATTTAGAATGACTTAGTTTTTAAAAAAATACTATTTATGAAGGGCTTAGTTTTTAAAAAAATACTATTTATGAATGACTAAGTTTTAAAAAAATACTATTTATGAAGGACTTAGTTTTAAAAAAATATTATTTGTAAATGACATATTTAAAAAAAAATACTATTTATGAACGACTTAGTTTTAAAAAAATACTATTTATAAATGACTTAATTTAAAAAAAATACTATTTAGAATGACTTAGTTTTAAAAAAAATACTATTTATGAATGACTTAATTTTAAAAAATACTATTTAGAATGATTTAGTTTAAAAAAATACTATTTATGAAGGACTAAGTTTTAAAAAAATACTATTTATGAATGACTTATTTTAAAAAAAATACTATTTGTGAATGACATATTAAAAAAAATACTATTTATGAACGACTTAGTTTTAAAAAAATACTATTTATGAATGACTTAGTTTTGAAAAAATACTATTAGGAATGATTTATTTAAAAAAAAATTAAAATACTACAATATTTATGAATAACTTAGTTTTAAAAAACATTACTATTTATGAATGACTTAGTTTTAAAAAAACACTATTCATAGGTAAAAGCCTTCTTAAACCACATTATATTATATTTCAAAGACAAATCGTTGTATTGGATTACTCTTTCGTTGTATACAGTACAACCTGATGGACTTATTCCACCTGGGAATCTCATACAACCAACCAGAAAGATATGCATATAACAGGCCTTAAAATGAAATCATTTTTTTAAATCTAAGTTCCAGTGATAATTTATCTCGCAACTCCCGGGATGAGAAGCATGCACTTTACCAACAAGGCCACGGAGATCGGCATTATTTTGATAAGAAGAATACATGGGGAGACAATGTACGAGGCATATCCAGAAAGTAAGTGTACTGAATTTTTGTAGGTTACAATTTTTTTTTATTTAAACAAAAAAAATACGTAGTTACCGTAGTACATATGTAAGCTATTTTTCAACATAGTCTCAATTCCTCTCAATGCAGGTGGTGAAGCAGGGTATCAACTTTTTGATGCCTTCCTCGAAGTAGTTTCCCGCCAACCCCTCCGTCCACTTCTCCACCTCCTTCTTTACCTCCTCGTCGGTTGAAAACCTTTTTCCACCCATGTGCAGCTTCAGGGAGGTAACGAGATAGTAATCTGAAGGTGCTAGGTCAGGGGAATGCGCGGGATGGTTCAGGACATCCCATTTAAACGAGGCGAGCAGTTCCATCTGGCATTGTCGTGCAACAGGCAGACTCCCTTTGTCAGCATGCCTCTCCTCTTGTTCTGAATCGCCCTCCGCAATTTGTTTAGGGTCTCACAGTATCTTGCAGAGTTGATGGTCTCCCCTTGAGGCATACTATATATTCAATTAAAATTATGCCCAAACACGGATGCCATGATTTTCTTGGCTGAAATTGTGGTTTTGAACTTTTTGGCGGAGGGTGAAGAGGTGTGACGCCACTGTTGAGACTGCCTTTTGGTTTCAGGCGTGTAGTGTGCAACCCAAGTTTCATTTCCAGTAACGATGGAGCGGAGAAATTCATCTACATGGAGTTTGCAGCGCCTCAAAATCTCTTGCCCGGCCTCCACTCGATTCAACTTGGCGGAAGATGGGATTGACATTTTTCACGAAACGTGTTGTCGCGTTGACACTTCTCAACGTACTGACCTCGAACCGGTCTCGTTGCGGAGAGGAAGGGTCAGGCTACACGGAAGTGTAGCCAACATGTCGAAAATAAAATCCATCCGGTCGTGAGAGCCTCAGTACACTTACTTTCTGGATACGCCTCGTATAATAGAATACGGAATGAAATTATTATGGATTGATGTGAACTTTAGATTAATTTTTCAAGTAGGATACAGAAAATTACCAAATGGGTCTTCAGTGCCACATTCCAAGCTCCATGCTCCACGCTCTTGACCCCAGATGGAGGCGCATATTCTGGAAAGCCTGTTGCTCTGGTGTAGCGGTGACGGAGACGACAGGAAATGAAATATTCATGCTGAATGTCTTTCGCGTGCCCTTAGGCTGGAATAAAATTGCTTTGCTCATTGGATCACGCGAAGCGTTTAGATTTTCATAAAACTTTTTTCGCGAAATAATCTTGAATGTTTTCGAGATAAACAAAAAAGGCAATTTAGTATTTTGAAATTGAGAAGTTTTTCTTAAGTGATTATTTTTTTCTTTTTGTTCTTATGTATTTTCTTTTTCTTTCCGTGAAATCATTAGCGTTTTATAAATTTAATTAACAAATTTTCATTAGGCTACACTGAATTAATGAAAAGCTATTAAAATTTAAAAAAACTGCCGACATCCGTTACCTAGTTGCTAAGATGCCTGTTTAATCGGGATAGCGAATTCAATTCCCGTAGGTCCCCAAATTTTTTTGAAAACGGATTCTATTCGGGTTTTCACTTAAGACTTGTCAAAAACGTTTAAGGTTAGTTGGAAAAAAATGTGACACGGCAAACAACTCACTGGTTGTACTGCAGACGACGAAAGGGTAAATCAATAATACAATACGTTTTGTAAACTTTATTTCAATCCTCAAGAAAACTGTTTCAGCTTATTAGGCTCTTACCGACTATTAGGCCCTTACCGACTATTAAGCCCTTACCGACTATTAGGCCCTTACCGACTATTAAGCCCTTACCGACTATTAGGCCCTTACCGACTATTAAGCCCTTACCGACTATTAAGCCCTTACCGACTATTAGGCCCTTACCGACTATTAGGCCCTTACCGACTATTAGGCCCTTACCAACTAAAAATATTGCCCCTTGCATTTTATGCAATTGAAAACGGTCTCATATACAAACATTGCCAATCTACGGCCCGCAGGCCAGATGCGGCTCACGATATCCATTTTAGTGGCCTATAATGCAGTAGGCAAAATGATTAAGCGTAACCTAATAATGCAGTAGACAAAATGATTAAGCGTAACCTAATAATGCAGTAGGCAAAGTGATTAAGCGTAACCTTATAATGCAGTAGGCAAAATGATTAAGCGTAACCTAATAATGCAGTAGACAAAATGATTAAGCGTAACCTAATAATGCAGTAGGCAAAATGACTAATGTAATACATGTTTCTTCGTACTTATTATTTTGCTGGTAAATTGATATTTTGGTATATCTCATTCAGGAAATGTGATAAGAATTTTTATGTCAATAACATTTCTTAGAATTAATTAACTAGCTATCTTTGTAAGCACACCAAAAATTAAGACAACTATTTTGTTGATTTCTTCAATTTCATAAAGAAATTTTTATAGTTGCTTATATAATATTTCTGTTAAATTTTATCATAAGAGCTTACATGACGAGATATAGAAGTTAGATATGGATAAAGCAACGACGGTTTATGTGAATAGAAATATATAGATACTGTTATCTCTGCTTACAGACTAAAAACTATCTTGTCTGCACTAAGAATAAAAACATTTAAATGATGTATAGAGATGAATCTATGGTATAATGAGGAATGTTGCCTAGGCATAAAGTGAGCACTTAACTCAACCTTCAAAGGTGGTCATAAGCCCACAAAATACCAATTAAAATAGATACCGTCTCCTGTATATCCAAAACAGAGAACTATGTTACTAAAGAGTCATCCAGGCCAAAAAATAAAAAATGCTGTAAGGAAGCTGCTGATGGATCTCCAGGTAGATCTGATGTCAGAATCCAATATTTACAGTTCGCGAAGTAACTGAAAACCTAAAATAAACATATATAACCCTTCGCTAAAATCAAACAAAAAATCACATATAACCCTCTACAGAAGTGTAATGGGCTTCGTCAAAAGCCAAAAAAATATCCGGCTTGTATAACAAATAATGATGAGGTATTGACAGAATAAAGAGGTTTCCTCAACATCTGTTAATAAAAAATCTTACCATTGTTCGTCAACAAATGGCATAAAGACTAAAAACTATCTTGTCTGCACTAAGATTAAAAACATTTAAATGATGTATAGAGATGAATCTATGGTATAATGAGGAATGTTGCCTAGGCATAAAGTGAGCACTTAACTCAGCCTTCAAAGGTGGTCCTAAGCCCACAAAATACCAATTAAAATAGATACCGTCTCCTGTATATCCAAAACAGAGAACTATGTTACTAAAGAGTCATCCAGGCCAAAAAATAAAAAATGCTGTAAGGAAGCTGCTGATGGATCTCCAAGTAGATCTGATGTCAGAATCCAATATTTACAGTTCGCGAAGTAACTGAAAACCTAAAATAAACATATATATATATATATATATATATATATATATATATATATTATATATATATATATATATATATATATATATATATATATATATATATATATATATATATATAATATATATATATATATATATATATATATATTATATATATATATATATATATATATATATATATATATATAAATATATATATATATATATATATATATATATATATATATATATATATATATATATATATATATATATATATATATATATAATATATATATATATATATATATATATATATATAATATATATATATATATATATATATATATTATATATATATATATATATATATATATATATATATAATATATATATATATATATATATATATATATATAAATATATATATATATATATATATATATATATATATATATATATATATATATATATATATATATATATATATATATATATATATATATATATATATATATATATACTATATATATATATATATATATATATATATATATATATATATATATATATATATATATATATATATATATATAATAT